>OY796656.1:48029011-49229011 GCA_963680705.1 Rhagium mordax | reverse complement strand
GTAGAAATCTTTTAGTAGTTTAGTGTAATAATTAGTTTAATTTTTAATATCTAATAAAATTTCCATTAATTAGGTCAGTGGAGTCAGGCGGATGGTCAACCTGCACCACCAAGACCAACATGTGGAAATCATGATGATGGAGAAACAATTGCTGTAATCCAGTGTAATAGCTGTGGTAATTTGTGTGCAGACTGTGACAGATATCTTCATTTACACAGAAAGACGAGAAATCATCAAAGGCAGGTAAGGACTTTTTTAAATAAGAACAAACTATAGGCTGTGCTATAGGGATGTGATTTGTTCAGAAAAAAATGAAATGGGAAAGAAAATATTTTATCCACAAATTTTCCAGAATAGATGAAATTAAGTGAAACATTTACAACTTTGAAAAAACGTTGGTGCAAGTTATATATAATAAAAATGAATGTGTTTGACAATTTATATGTACCTACTTGAAATATTTTCAAAACAAATTTTGTATTATCCATAACCAGGCAAACATAAAATGTCAAAGCTGGTAAACATTTTATGATTATGTTTGGATATTTTTCCAGGAAGATAAAATGAAATCAGGAATTTCTCATAAATTTTAGTTTTCCGGAAAAAATCGTTTCTGAATTTCGACTTTTAATTTTTCATACTACTTATTTATTAAAATTGCTTTTTTGTTTTCAGAAAAATTTGATTTTTTTATTTTTCTTTCTAAGGTATATTGAGGTATTCATTACATTTATAGCAAATTATTAAATAGTTTTTTATAACATAAGTTATAAACACCATAAATGTTAAACAAAAAAAATTTGAAATACAAGTGAATATTGTAACCAGTGATTTATCATAAACTGATATATTAATTTTTGTCTAGACCTCTTGTCCGATTTCGATGATTTTGTTTTTCAATAATAGGCTCTTTATTCAAGAATGTGAATGTAATTTTATTTTTTCAGAGAATTTTTTTTTAATTGATTACAGGGTGTAACAATTAAGACATGTTTTCTCCATTAAATTTGTAACGCCCTTTGAAGTTCAACAGTTACACCAGCAACTTAGAATTCATATCATACTCTAGACTTATCTTTTTTTAACATTCTCTTTTTTGATTCACTTTATTATCTATAGCACTACCAGAGATACACAATTTTATAGCATAACATATTTTTATTGATTTAATTTTGAAAAATCTAAAGTAAGTAGCGAGTGTGGAAAGCTATATATAGGTGAGACGTCTAGACCATTAGAAGTTAGAATATCTGAACACAAACATAACGTTAAAAATTACCAAGTTGATAAATCTACACTGGCACAACATGCTTGGAGTCACAGATTTAGTTGGACACAGGCAAAAATAATTCAAACGGAGACACATTGTAATAAACGAAAACTTAAAGAGAGTGCCTGTATTCAACTAAACAGTACCGACTGCGTCTCTACTAGTTCAGTGTTACTAGACGAAATTTAGCTACCGATTCTCCAAAAAGAAGTACGTGACGGAAATATCAAAATAAATTAGAATTCTTTCTCTAGTGATCTATGCATTAATTACTAATCAGTGTCAAGTGTCAAAGTGATCATTTTTGACAAATCATTTTTTGTAATCATAGTTGAAAAAGGACCTAGACTTTGGTTCGAAGCGTTCTGTTAAGATAAGTTATTGTTTTATAATTGTTTTTTACATATCATATAAATATATATATATATCTATATATTATATAATATACATTTTGTTATTATATTTTCTAGTGTAAAGTACTAGAAAACCACTGATACGAATTTTAGATAACAATATTGAATTTATATTCATTTAGAACTATATACAGTGGTTTTCTGGGGCAAACTGTTGAGGTTGCCTTTGATACTACACTTTTATCTTGACATATTTTGGCAATTTTCTTATTTCTATTTATTTTTTAGAATTTAAGTTTAATGAATATTAATTTAATTTCTTGGAGAAGTGTATAGTCAAGTATAACCTAATTTGACCCCTATAGGAATTGTTAATTTTTGTATGATTTTATGGGTATTGCTCACAAAAACTGTACATAGCAAGTTTTACGGTATCATTACTATTAAATTTCGTTACAAGTCCGGTAGGTGAATCGTTACAGTCGAGTAGATATTATGGATGAGGCGATGAAGGAGCCGAGTCCAGAATATCTAAACGAGACTGGAAAAACACCTAACGGACGTGTATCGAATAATATTTTATTGCATCCCGTCATTAATTGTCTATTTACATAATTTGAAACTTGTTTATTTTCTTAGATCATTTGTAATTGACAGTTTTGACACTATTTTTTAATTTAAGGTTAATTTTTATACGTCATATAACTCAAAAGGTATAATAACAGTTTGTGATTGGTTCGTAATGAATTTCTGGTGGCTTCTGGTACATTACAGTATCTAAGTATCTAGTACCGTAATACCTCACATCCCTGCCGCATATGAGTACTATAATGTTGTACTTTTCGAACGGGATGAAATAAAATAATTTTTTCCACTCATACATATGAAAATAGCAATTTTTCCACTGCCTACTCTATGCGAAAATGACATTTTTTACTCTAGAGACGAAAGTTATTTTCGTTTCTAGACGTAAAAATGAAAGTGTCAAATTTATATTACTTACCATAGCAACGACTAAATAAACAATTGTTAATTTACATTGTGACGGTTGGTTTATAATTTAATAGCATTTTATATGTATTTTCCAAGTGACTGTTAAAAATAAATAAATTTCTGTAAATTTTAATCCAAATTTATTGGAATATCGTAGAAAAAATAGCTTTCCTACTCGAGAATTTGCCAACTCGCTTGGCTCGTGGACAAATTCTCATTTCACGAAAAAAACGGTATTTTCATCTCTTGTAAAATATACTATTCTACATGTCACATATGAAATCATACCTGAATTACTAACTCATACAGATATCGACTGACTTTGACACTAAATTGTATACAAGCGATGCGCGCGCCGATTCAGTCCAAGAACAATTGGTCGCATGCGAGAGTTTAAAACTTGTTTTAGATTATTGTTTGAGAGTTCCCGAAATTGTACTAAAGAACTGAATCGATATTGCAGAAAACCTAATGCACATACCATACCAAATACAGATAATTCGCATAGAATATTAACTTACTAAATTTAGTACCAAATTCAGTTAAGTGTCAAACTTGCTTAACCTTTTGTAGTTATGATAGAACCGTACTCGCCCCAGGTATTACATTACAAAAAATTAGATTTTACACAGCGTACTTTATTAAAAAAACATGAATTAGAATGGTAAATTTCTCAGGACCATCGTGGATGTTTCATTAATTATTTTTTTACTCGATTGTCTCATTTTATAAAAAGCTATTTTTAGGAGTCATAAAATTCAACAGATCCAATTGTTTGTATTTCAAATTTATCCTGTATATAGAAATAAACTTTGTAATCTTATTTTCGATATTAAAATGATTTTATTAACTTATTCTTAATTCATATTACAAGGTGTGCAAGGAAGAAGAAGAAGCAATTAAAGTAGAATTGCATGAAGGGTGTGGTCGGACAAAATTATTTTGGCTTTTGGCTCTTGCTGATCCTAGAACTTTAAAAGCTCTGATAGAGTTTCGAGAAGGTGGAACTCGAACAAAAGGAGTTGGTATAAGTGGCGTATGTAGATTTTGCGGAACAACAGGTAACTCAGGATTACTAGCAATTGGAAATGTCTGTGCTGACCATGAATGTCAGGTAAGAGTAACATTTGAATTTTTTTTAATGTTGATGAAATATATAAATATTTCTTAGGAATATGGAAGATGCGCTTGTACTAAATTATTAAACTGTGGACATATGTGTGGTGGTGTACTGGGGGAAACTAAATGTTTGCCTTGTTTACATGGGTGTTCCAATGATAATTCATTGAGACAAGATTCTGATGATATGTGTATGATTTGCTTTACAGAAGCTTTATCATGTGCACCTGCAATTCAGGTAACTTTTCTCTATATATTTTTTTCACTTTAGCGTTGTATTCTTTAATTGAAAATGATGATCTTAAAGAAGTTCATACATTTAACCAAAAAACTATACCAGGTGGCACAGAACTCCCCCATTTTTTTTTCAGTTTTTAAATTTAAATTTAAAATTTTGGAAAATTTGACATAATCACAACTTCTTATTTTCTTTGTATAAGTGTCATCCTCAAAAACGTTGTAATTTCATTGATGTTGTAATTACTTGCTCAAAGTTTAGTTTAAAACTTAAATTTAGAATATGTAATGATTGTAATGCTAGATATCCAGCAAACACGAACTTGTCGGCCGACAGTCGGCAAAGTGTCGATCTGTTGGCAGATTATCGGTATCGGTAGCCGCTATCATATTTATATCGAAAAGATATTGGCTACATTTTGGTTGCCAACAAATTGTCACATGTCGGCTTCTGATTAAATTATGGTATTGGCAAAATCATTGTTGCCGTCAGATTACCAACATGTCAGCTGCCAATAAAATTATATTATCAAAATGATATTGACAAAGTGGTTGTTACCGTCAGAGTCCCGACAAGTTGGCTACCGATAAAATTACGATATAAAAATAATACGACTAAGTAGTTGTTAAACTATCAAATTCCCGATATGGCTGCCAATAAAATTATATCTATCAGAATAATATCGGCAAAGTAGTTGCCAACGTCAAATTTCCGATCCGTTGACTGCCAATAAAATTATGATATCAAAATGATACTGTCTAAAGTAGTCGTTGAACCGTCAGATTCCCGAGCGGCTGCCAATAAAATTATAATGTCAAAATGATACTGTCTAAAGTAGTCGTTGAACAGTTCAGATTCCCGAGACGGCTGCCGATAAAATTATGTTATCATAATGATACTGGCAAAGCATCGCCAACACGTCAGCTGCCGATAAAATTATAATGTTAAAATGATAAATTGGCATAAAATTGTTACCGTCAGATTCCTGAGACGTTATATATATGGCTGCCGATAAAATTATGACATCAAATATGACTCTTATTAACCGATATCCGTTAACTTCGTGACATTGTTATGGCGTTAAAATTTCTATCAAATAATACAGACGAAATCGTCCTTAACCGTTAGTTATAAAGTAACCCATCAGGTGTTGACAACAGATTCCCGCATGGCATGGCATGGCGCATGGCTGCTGATAAAATTATGTTTTCAAAATGATATCGGCAAAACATCAATTATTACCATCATCTCATCAACATTAACATTTTATTACAAAATTTTTGATAAAAGCAGACAGTAGACAGTAAACGTAATTGAAAATTTATAGTTACCTATATAAAATTAACAAATAATTATAAAATATATGTAATTTAAAATCAACCTGTAATTAAATTAATACTTATTAATGTTAGGTATAAGAATTAATGAAATATGTAAAAACGTTTTTGTATAATAAATAAAATAACATAATTAAGATATTGCTAGTTAGAGTGCACGTCGCTGTTAGTTTAAGTTTAAATAAGGCGCTTGAAACGGAACATCAGTGCTTGCCGGTAAAAACGTCTTTGATTTTATCGACGATACACGCTCTCGGTGACCGGTGACCGGGGTTGCCGAGCGTACCATAATTATAAAACTATACTCGTTGAGTGAGGGAATAGTTCCCTCATTCAACGCTCATTTTTATCCGTTAATTTTGTATTTTATAACTCACGGGAAATTTATCTTCTACCTTTTATGAAAAGTTTATTGTGAAAAGTGTATTGTAAACTTTTGTAACTTTTTTGATCTGGCAACTCTGCGTTTAGTGAACGTGAACTCTCTCTTTCCCTCCAGCCATGTCGGCCATGTTTAGTGTATTTCCAGCATTTCCTTCTCGAAGGCACGAAGAAATCGAAGCACGATCATAATAATCAATAATGAATTCTGAAGACAATCCTAACAAGTAAGTACATTTGTGTATATTATAACAATAAAATTAATAGTATATAAAAATGCCATAACTTCTCAGTAATCATACTCTTTCTTGACGTAGTTGTACTCGTTGGCGATTATCGATCATTCTAAATGATTTTCTAGGTTTTGATCCGAGAACAGAATGAACAGATACAAAACGAGTGATATATTCCAAGCTATAAAAGTATAATTAGCAGAGAATCTGTAATTAGTAAATAATTGAAAATTTTATACATTTCGTAGCAATTATTTCACATATAAATTGAGTATAGTAAAAACCTTGCTGACCATGTAGGTAACGATTGAAAGAATCAGTAAAAACTATACGTAAAGAGCCATGATCAAAGATTTAATAAACGTATTGTATATGAAATTTTCACTTGATCATCATTATTGCAAATTGTACTTACACAGAGTAAGGGAAATATATTTCTTTTTAATCTTGCGTCATTGACTTTTTGCATAATTAAGATTTTATTACTTCTTTTAATCTGCATTATTAGAGAAGGGTTTGTGAGATTTATTAATCATGAGTCTTACGCCTTTACAAAAAAAGAGCAGTATTTGGCTACATTTTCCTTTAGAAACTAGTGAAAAGGCAAGATCGCCTAGGCATGTTAGTGTAAACAAGAAAACAGATAGTTGCCATAAACCCTTTCGTGTCAAAATTTGGATACGTTTTGGACATAATGTTTAAAATGTTAACAATTATAGTCATAGTTTACGTTGGTTTCTGTAAAAAACTTATATGCTTATTTACCAAATTTAATTTCAGTAAATCGACTAGAAAAAAGAGATAAAATGGCTGATAGTTATAGGAAAAGGCAAATTAGACGTAGGGTTGCAAAAAATGTAGCTGAGATTTTAAACTTAACTGACTTAGAATTAGCTGCATCATCTCCTTCTGCAGTAGCAGATGAACATCATTTTTTAGATATTTCTATCGACGATATTAACGAAGATGTGAAAAATATTGAAAAAAATGTTATAGATGAGATGAGTGAGGAAAAAAATGTTATAGATGAGATGAGTGACATAGGTGTTAACACTTTCAGCCGTCATAGTGCTGGTTTTGAATCGATAGTTTTAGATGATGAAAACGAAATAATATTAGGGAGTAACGATTCTGATGATAGCATACCATTTGAAGACTAAAGTAATAATTCTAATAAATTTTTAAAAAATTGGGCTTTAAATCACAACATAACTCATGCAGCTGTTTCTGAACTTTTAACTTTTTTATCAAAAAATCCTAAAATAGAAAATCTTCCTAAAGATGCTAGAACTTTATTGAGAACTCCCCGCACAATAAATTTAGAAATAATGGGCAGTGGTCAATTTTTTTACTTTGGGATTGAAAATAATTTGAAAAAAATTAATTTGTCATATAATTTGACTCATTTTTCTTTGTTTTTTAATATTGATGGACTTCCAATAAATAAAAGCAATAATAAGTCTTTCTGGCCTATTTTATGTAGAGTAGAGGATTTAGAAAAATGCCCACCATTTGTTGTAGCAATTTTTTGCGGAAGTTTAAAACCACCACTAGAAGACTACTTAAAACAATTTACAGAGGAATTAGATACTCTCTTAAAAGACGGTCTGACTTTTAACAATAAGAAATTTTCGGTTACTTGTTCAGCTTTTGTGTGTGACACTCCAGCAAAAAATTTTGTAAAAAATGTATATGGTCATAATAGCAAAGTAGGTTGTGACAAATGCTATGTTGACGGTGTTTATTTTAATCATCGAATAGTATTTTTAGATAAGAATGCTCCACTGAGAACGGATCATGACTTTTCAATTTACAAGTCTAAAAATTATCACAAAGGGCCAACACCATTGCTAAAGTTAACTATTGGATTAGTAACTACTTTTCCAATTGACTACATGCATAATGTATGTTTGGGCGTTATGCGCAAGTTACTTTTTTTATGGCGTGATGGATCACGATTATTTAGATTTTCCAAAGACGATTTACAGTATTATGAAAATTTTATTAAAAAAGCTAATGAGTTTTGGCCCAAAGATATTAACAGGAAACCTAGAAATTTTAATGAATTAGAAAGGTGGAAAGCCACCGAATTTAGATCATTTTTACTATATGTAGGTCCAATAGTTTTAAAAAAAATGTTAGCACCGATACAATATGCCAATTTTATGGTGCTTAAGTTTGCAATAACCATTTTACTTTGCCCATCATTAAATAAAGAGCACAATGCTTATGCCAAAGAATTGATCTCTTTATTTTTAAAAGAAGCTTTAAAAATTTATGGGAAGGAATTTTTTGTTTACAATACTCATGCGCTAATTCACTTGCCGGATGTTGCAAATCACTTTGGTTCACTTGAAAAGGTCAGCGCATTTGCATTTGAAAATTTTTTAGGAGGCCTTAAAAGAAAATTAAGAAAATCTAATCAACCTCTAGAACAAGTTGTTAGAAGACTTCTAGAAAATGACGATAAAAGTCAGGATAGTTGTAATGAAACTTTGTGTGTAGCAAAAAAAGAAATCAATATAGAAAATATTCCTAATTATATATCAGAAAGATTTCCAGACTCCCGTTATTTCTCAAACATTAGAATTAATAACTTATTCATAAGTTCTAAAAATGGAAATAATTGTTTATATTTAAAACATGGTGATATATTTATTGTAAAATATATAGCTAAAATTGATCTTAATGTTTCTCAATATAAACTATTCGGACATAAAATTAATAAAAATGTTTTTTGTTATTATCCAACCGAAAGTTCGTTTATCGGAATGTATTATTTGTCGATGGACACGCATAGCAAATCATTTTGTAATTTAAATGACACACTCTGTAAAGGAATATTGCTTCCTTTTGAAGATGGATATGTTTGTGCCCCATTGCTACATTTAATTTAATTTTGTATAATTGTTTAAAATAGTCAGATTTTACTACGTTATTTATCTCTTCAGAAAAAAATTCAAAATTATTTTCAATAATAGGTTGTCACTTTGCCCGCAATGATCTGCATATGTTAATTAATAGAAACAATTTAGAGGTTGAGAGAATTATTAAAATCAAAAAGCTTCAAAAGTTTTTAATCGTCTAAAACTGTCTAGTATTTAAAGCCTCAACTCAGTTTTCTTGCTATTTCTTAAGGTATTTTGGTTTGTTAAACTGATTTAATAACTGGCTGATGCAGTTTTCTGTTTTAGTTATTTTGTTATTGTTGAATTTCCCAAGGAAAAAAAACCAGGAGAGACATCAGTGCCTATGGAAATTATTTCAAGCACTTGGATTATAAGAGAAAACAATGAAGATTTTTGCACCTGGCCAACATACATGAAATTTCCATCTGGAAGGAATAAAGCCATTAGGAATCACCTTCCAATTAAGATAGACAGCTGTGACAAAACTTCAATTAACATTAAATATGAAACTGGTTAGTACCTACTGTTTTTAAATCGCTTTTATAAGCATATAATCCCAAAAATTTTAATATTTATTTCAGATGACTTTGAAAAGGCTATGAAAAAAATTGAACAATTAACTGAGAAAACTGATATTTCTTCCACCGCTTCTGAAACCGAAATTCTTAAGAAAAAACGAATTATTAGGAAACCGCAGGTGTCCTCGTCAGATAGTGAATCTGATAGTTCAAATCTTCCTCTAGCTCCAAAACCAAAAAGAAATAATATTTTTTCACCTACGTCATCTTCTGTAATTAGTTGTTTGGCACCAGTACAAGAAGACGACGCAGAAGAACAAACTTCTAGAACTAATTCTCCCTTGTCAACGCAATCAAGAAGCGAATCAATAAGAGGATATGCAATAATAATAATGCTTGTAGTTGTACTAAAAATACAGGTAAATTCAATTTGATTTTACACAAAAACTTTCAAAATTTTCTCAAAATTTCAAAATTGTGGACAGTCCATGTAATAGTGGACAAGCTATATTCTTTTAAAAAAAACCTCTGTCTTACAAAGAAAGTCGAATATCGACTTCTTCATTAATATTACTCAATTCTTTGTAAGACAGATCGTCAATACCAATAATTTATAGATCCTGGAGAGGGTTGGAACCTTTGGTGTGACAATAACCCCGACATAGGTTTCAGAAACGCCAAAACAATATTTTTACACTTGACGCGCGTTTCGCCAACCAAGTTGGCATCATCGGGAGATGATTAAAACTAAAATTAATCTAAGAGCCTACTCTATTTATACCTAAATTATCGGCACAGTTCGATGAATCGCGACCAACATTGTCACGGTTTGACAATGTTGGTCGCGGTATTATAGCAGCAACTTGTTAAACACAAAGAATCAAATAAGCAACATTTACACAACTAAAATTAAAAACGTTTTAAAACGAATAATTTCATTTATGACTCCGTTATTTTTCAACGGTGTCAAATTTGTAATATTAGTATTTGGGACAGAATAAATAAAAATGTGTTTGTAATAATTTTAGTTCTCATAGAAAAATTATTTACCTCGATGGAAAAGATATCGGAGGATGTGAAGTACATAATAAGGATGATGCAAGAGCAAAATATGACAGCAGATATGGAAAATATTCATGAAAAATTTGATATTTTGTGCACAGAAGACGATCTAGAAAAATTTAACGGAGTACTTTCAGATTCTACAGAGTTTTCCAATATGGTAAAGATATTTTAATTTTAATTTTATTTTATAATCAAAAATTTAATATTATAGTGCAAAGTTTTTCAAACTGTTGGTGGAAAAGATCACAAGGAAACAACTAGAAGAATATTGAGCAAAATGATTTCGAATGACTTGGCTAAAAAAGCGAACTGGACAGGATTACACGAATGCGTTAAATTTCAACAATATGAAAATATTATCAACCTTGTCGTAGGTATTTATCCTATTTTAGTTGTTACTTTTTGAAAACCTCTCTTAATTCACATATTTTATGAGTTTGCTGTCAAAGCGTATAGCATAAATTATCAAAAAAAATTGTCTATAAATTTATTATTGGCGATATTTTCGATGTTTCTGACTATTTTAATTGTTGTATCGGCTTCAGGCGAGATTTTTATTATTTTACTTGAAATATATACAATCACTTGTGGTACAACTACAGTAACTGTTTTCGTAAATTCTTATTTTTGCATTTAGGCATTTACAATATATAATTGTAGTTTCAGTTCGAAGAAATCCTTGTTCCAAAGCAGCCAATAAAAAAGACATTGAAATGGTAATTAAAAGTTGGCTGAGATATGCAGCCGATCGTGAGGGAGGAAGGATGAAAAGAACTAAGCAGAATCAAATAAATCTTTTATAATTTGTTTACAAGACTGTAACAATAGCCCCAATATTACAAAATTGTGTTATCATTATTTTTGAAACTATGTAAAAATTAAACTATACAAAATTCAATTTCGAGTCGACAGACATAAAATGGTAAACTATAAATTCCCTTTTTAAATTTTGTTTATATTTTATTTTTTCAACCAGCCATTTTTATTATTGTGGAAATTTTTTTTTAATAAAAATTGATATACACTATTGTAATATTGAGGTGATAAGAATTAAACTTATTTTTTTTTGTAATAAAAAACCTGGAGGGATCAAGTAGAACTCGTTAAAAAAAATTCAAATAACCTTGCCTTTGTTAGTAATTCAATGGTTTCCAAGATACAGAGCTTGAAAACTTTTAAAAGAAAATCTTGAGTTTTTTCAAAACTATTTAAAATAATAGTCTCAATTGCTTTATTTTCAATTATATCTTTGAAAATATTAAATTTCGAACGAAGGTTAATTTGAATTTTTTTACGAGTTCTACACGAGTTGAAGTTTCTCGGAACATTCATGAAACGTACCCGGTATTTTTAAACTTTTTATTTAATTTTATTGTTTTTATACCTTAGAGTTTTTTGTTATCTGTCGGCACAAAGTGTAACGAAAAATATTTTAGTTTTATATTATTTATTCTGTAAATAAATTTAATAAGTGATAAATAAAAATTTCTTATTATACAATAGTTTATTTATTCTTATATGTTGCGATAACAAAGCACTTGTAGACTATTACATTATTGTACTTAACACTTGATAGATTCGAATTATATGCATAAATAATAAATTTGATGTTGCAGCGATATTTTAAGTCCAGCTTCTGATGTTTGGGTGTTAAAAAGTTTGATCGAGAAAATGTGATGATACAGTCTACCGATACCAATTTGTCATCAAATTGACATTAATTTGCCCAGTGCTCGACAGTCGAGGACCAGACTTATGTCACGACAATTTTTCTCGTATCTATGAATATTTCAGGTAAGTTTATAAAGAAAAGAATACTAATAAATTGGTGATAGTTAACTGTCTCGTCTGAATGTTCAAAATTAGTCATTATCATGAATATATATTATATATATATTTTCGTATATAAATTCATTATTTTTATTGTACCATAAAGATTGATATTCAAATTCTTACAGAAAGTTTCATCGGTTACTTCCTGTGAACTCGGCAATTTCAATATATCGGCACAATAAAAATGATGAATTTCTATATAAAACACTATATTATTCAATAGCGCTTATCTGATTGGACTGTTCAATTATATCATACTAATAAACTAATTTTGAACACTTCAACCACGGGATTAACTATTACCAATTTTATTATTTTTTCTTTATAAATTCACCTGTAATAACCATGGACAGAAATTTTTTAAAAATATCAGTGATTCAGGGTAAACTGGTGGAAACTTATCTTAAAAGATATCGCGCCGACTGTCAAACACCGGGCAAATTAATGTTGATTTGATGACGAAATGATATCGGTTAATTGACGTGAGATATATCGCGCCGATTGTCGGCCGTCCGGATAAAATGAGGCGCCTGCCGATATAATGACATCCACTGTTTAATTTGCGACATCGGCAATTTGGCGGTAAACTGTTGGCAGCTTGCTTTGAGAGATATCGTGCCGACTGTTGGCCACCGAAAAGATTAATGTCAATTTGATGACAAAATGTTATCGGTAATTGACGTAAATATATCGCGCCGACTGTCGGCCACCCGGGCAAAATGATATCGCCAGCGATATCAAAATGACATTATGCACTAGATAATGTGTAATATCAGTAAACCGTTGGCGGCTTGCCTTAAAAGATATCGAGCCGACTGTCGGCCATCAAAAAAATTAATGACGGTTTGATGACAAAATGATATTGGTAGATCATCGGCAAATTGACGGTGAAATATATCAGGCCGACTGTAGGCCACCCGGACAAAATGACGGACAATATGATATCGCCTGCCAATATCATAATGATGACATGTAATGTTGGCAGGCAGCTGTCGGCCACACTGTTGGCCAACATTTTTGTGTTTGCTGGGTACATTCCCATTTCAAATATTGTTATAATTTTTTTTGCAGTTAAAATGTGGTCATGTGTTCCACTTGCATTGTTGTAAAGCAGCATTAATGAAAAGGTGGGCTGGGCCAAGAATTACATTTTCATTTTCACTATGTCCAATTTGTAAGGTATGTACAAGTACAAGTAGATATTTAATTATAGAAAGAAACTATATTATACAGGGTGTTAAGGTAAAGTAGGTCAAGCCGTTAACCACAGATTCTTTGGACAAAAATAATGCGACTTATGGTGTGGTTTTTTATTTTGGCACGTAGTTTTCCTTATACAGGATATTAAAGTTTAAATTTTGTAAATGATTTTTATTAATAATTCTGTTATCTCTTAAGATTTTTACCTGAAATTTTGCACAGACTTTTATCTTATGTAGATACACTTTCTGTGTAATTTTGGTAAAAAAAGTTGAAGCGCAAACGGGGGAAAAGGGGGGTTGTGTTACCCATTAAACCCCTCAACTTTTTCTTGCGTACGCCTATGGTCTCTAAATATTTATTTAGATCAATAAATTCAGATTCATTTTTAATCTTACTTTCGGAATTTATTATATTTATTATTGTTGTTTGTAGTAATCATTAATTTTATATAAATTGATTACTTTTACTTACTTACTTTTTTGTTGTGCATAGTTAGAAATTAAAAAAATTATAAAAAAATCAGTGGTGTACACATTTTTGAATAGAAATAGGGTCATCCCTCATATCAAAATCGTAATATTCTAATACCTGTGGTGAATAGCTTAGGGGTTTTAATTAATAAAAACAGCAACAGAATCTTGATTTATCGTCAATTAGCATTTTATTTTAAAGTTTGAAATTTGAATTAGCACTAAATAATTTTAAATTCTCGCGCTCAGTGACGTCTTAAATCCCAGTTGCTTCAGACAATTTGCCAAAAGAGGATTCCTGCATGATAGACGAATTTTATATGAACAATTTAGATTTTTCAAGTGCGGAGCTGAGAAACGTAAAATTGCACCTCTACTGTCGCCGAGTTTCATCTACTGGTACTATTATAAATAACTTGTCAGGTGTATTTACAAGGTTATTTGTACATATTGGCACAGAGCAACGTTTAATCATAGTAATTTTCAATTCTTAAGAACTATCGCAAAACTCGAAATACTATCCTAACCTAAAACACTGTTGACAAACAAAAAGGATTTTTTGGCGTATCAAACGACGAACTGCGGTATAGCTCTTGATTGGTGTATTTTTAAATAGGAATTTATTTCAGCCAATCACAACGAAGGTCCACAGTATCTACCTTATCGACAACCAACAACCAATGCGAACGACTTGGGATTTACTACATCACGAAGAGCGCGAGTTAATCTAAACATAAATATCTAGATACCATAGGCGAATGCACGAAAATGTTAGGGGGGGTTAAGGAGTATCACGATCCCCCTTTGCCCCGTTTGCGCTTTGACTTTTTTACCAAAATTACACAAAAAGTGCATCTGCATAAGATAAAGGTCATTTCAATTTCAGGTAAAAATCTTATAAAATAACAGAATTGTTAATAAAAATAATTTTCAAAATTTAAACTTTAACACCCTGTATAAGGAAAACTACGTGCCAAAATAAAAAATCACATTATGAAAGTGGTATTATTTTCGTCCAAAGAATCTGTGGTTAACGGCTTGACCTACTTTTTGTTAACACCCTGTATATGTATAACAAAATTATATTTCATATTTTAGTGATTACACATAATTTTAATTAATTGCATATGTTAAAATATGTTGAAGAAAATTATTTGTTTTGTAATTGATATTTTAGGAAAATATCAAACATGAAATGTTAGAGGAACTATTAGCACCTATCCAGGAATTGTATAAAGATGTTCGTAGAAAGGCGTTGATGCGGTTGGAGTATGAGGGACTACATACAATTGAAGCTATAGTTACGCCTGGTGCACGATTTTATAATGATTCTGCATCATATGCAATGGACAGATATGCGTATTATGTTTGTTATAAGTGCAATAAGGTAAAGAATGTTTTAATCCATTATAAAAAAATTAAAATTAACGAAAAAAATTGTGGATTAGATGTAATTTTACATAGAGATATGCCTTGAACATGTTTGTTATTGGAAACGTTTATCGAACATGTCCAGGAAAATGGACATTTGGAGCATTTTTCCGAATGAAAAAATACATTGTTAATTATCTGTTTATTTGGTACTGATACTCTATAAATTTAATCTCTTTTTAATATTAAATGAGTACTTACTAATATTAAAGAATTATCGCAAACCTAACAATTTTTTTATTGTACAGGTATGCTATCAGGGCAAAAATACATTTCTGGCATGTTCACCGACATGTCTGTAATATACTTTTCTGAAAAGCATATTACAGATCTCTAATTCCACAACGGTATCAGTGGCGTAACTACCTACCCGCGAGAGCCCGCGGTGCAGGGGGGCCCGGAGCCTAATATTATTTATAAATGATAAATGCAGTAGCGTGGCTACTAATTAAAATTTGAATTCAAAAGAAGTTATTTATTAACAAGAAACTTAAACTACAAAATTGTCAATTATTATGTAAACCTCTTTACTTATACCTGTACCCGAGGTAAAAATGAAAAATAATGTACATAAATTTACTGTTTTATTACGGTCATTTATTACCATCTAGTAAAATCTGGCATTGGACTTTCCCACACTTACAAGTGTCGATATTGTGTTTTGTTTACTTAGGTTTAAAAGGATGCATTTATTTTATTCGTTTCGGGAAAGTATAGGTATACGCTACAAATCCTTAAAAAAAATTACTCTTGACCTAGCTATGCTCTGTCATCACACCATCACATTATTTTTTTATTTATTGCTATTAATATATTTATTATTATTAAATAAAAACGTCGTCAATTAGGGGTGGAAATTGGGAGATTTCTTTTATGAATGAAATAAGTAACACACCTAGATAAAATAAAAGTCTGAATCTTTTACAAAGTTAGAGAAATAAGATGCTAGTAGTAGCTTGATCATATCATGGAGTCACTTAAAAAATTGAATATTGACATTAAAAAATATAAGGATCAAGGTTATGACGGCGCTAGTGTAATGAGTGGAGCTTACGCGGGAGTACAGAAAAGGATCAATGACTTAGAAAATACAGCCCTTTATGTGCACTGCACAGGATGCAGTAAATTGCAGAAATAGATGCCTTTTTTTCCACACTACATGATATTTACAATTTTTTTGCAGGAAGTATAAATTGATGGGATCTTCTCGCTTCTATAACAGGGGAATCCAATGTTAGTCTTAAAAGATTACCCCACACGTTGGGCCTCCAGATAGTCAATAACTGCTATCAAACTATACGTTATAAAGATGTAATTTTGGCGTTAAATAAAATAATATTAAGAAATAAAAAAAAGTAAGAACGCGATGAAGCTTCACGGATACTATCTGAAATGGAAACATTTGAATTCATTTTTATTTGTAATTTTCTGGATCAAGTTTTAGGGGAATTAATATATCATCAAAAATGTTGCAGTCCCCAAATATTGAATTATTAGAAGCCGATTTTTTTACGAAAATATTTAGAAAGCATAGAATGTTTAAAAATCAATATCACGAATTTAAACTTCAAGGTACCGTTATTGCAGAAAATAATAAAACAACTGTTGAATTTAAAAATAAACGAATGAGCAAAGTAAAAAACATTTTGATGTATTATGTGAGGATCATAGGCTTTCAAATTCCGAGGAATTTTTTAAAATCAATGTTTACAATAGATTTTTTGTTATTTTGATTACCCTAAATTCTAGGTTTCAGGCGCTCTACGAAATTGAGGCAAATTTCGTTTTCTTTGTCCCCAAACGTATATGTACACTGGCGGAGCAAGAAATTTATGAAAAAGCTGTACAATTACAAGAATTTTACAATCGCGATTTGTAACATGTGCATTAGTTAAAAACCGTTTTTTTCTTTTAAAGTTTGTTGAACGTATTAGTACTATTATTTATAAGGATTGATACAGAAGGTCCAATTATTATTTTGTGAGGGGTGGGGGGGGGGCCTCAATTTTTATTTACGCCACTGAACGGTATATAGTATAATTTTAAGAAAATTTCTCGAAATTCTATCCAATACTACTAATTTTTTTAGGCATATTATGGTGGTGAAGCAAGATGTGACGCTGAACTTGGAGAAAATTATGATCCAACAGAATTGGTGTGTGGTGCATGTTCCGATGTTGCAAGGGCACAAATGTGCCCTAAACATGGAACGGATTTTTTGGAGTATAAATGTCGTTACTGTTGCTCTGTTGCTGTTTTCTTCTGTTTTGGAACCACACACTTCTGTAATCCTTGCCATGACGATTTTCAAAGAGTAACTAACTTGTCAAAAAATGAATTACCAGTTTGTCCTGCAGGCAAGTTCATTTATGTCACTTACGTTTTTTATTAGTACCTACATAACAAAATATAATAATAATTTAGTAAAATATAGTAGCTTGTGATCTTTAGGTAGGATGATTAAGTTGCAGAGTATTGCAAATTAATTTGCCTTCTGGTTAATATAGTCAACCTTTAGCCTTTTTAAAACTGAGATGAAAAGAATTATTTAAAATATAATGTGTTAGGATTCACCGAAATCTTCTAGGTAATTACCGGGAATAACATAAAATAAGACAAATTTATAAGAAATGCACGTAATAATACCATGGACATCGTTATACAATTTTTTAAGGGAGAAAAAATATAAACAAAAATTCATATTTTAACGTGAATGTAACTTCTAATGCAACAAAAATACTCAAAAGTATAATAAACTAATAGTAATTTTCGTTACA
The DNA here is from genome assembly GCA_963680705.1 of Rhagium mordax. NCBI lineage: Eukaryota > Metazoa > Arthropoda > Insecta > Coleoptera > Cerambycidae > Rhagium > Rhagium mordax. Next base: position 49,210,881 of record OY796656.1, on the reverse strand, counting down.
AGTCCGGTAGGTGACTTGTTACAGTCGAGTAGATATGCGATAAAGCTTATCAATATCGTTGCATTATTTAAAAAATAAGTAGTAAACTTATATTCAGGTGCCCTGTTCATAGGGACTTTTTTTTCAAACGTGCTATAAAAAATGAATATTGTTTAACCCTTTTTATTTTAATTTGGGTACCCCTCCAGTGGAATGCGCTAATGAGAGTAATGATAACAAACTGAGGCGATCGCGTGTGTCTTGAACAGTGTGTTGTTGCCAAACTTCACGATTCAAATAAAATATGAGGCATTTAATAGTAAAGCGAATTTTCACACCAACCACGAGGAACTGTTTTCTGGCATGTTACTTTTTTTAAGTGAGTGTTTGCCAGTCTATTAGGATATTCTTCTTCGTAAAGCCTTTTTGCAGCCGCCCCCTTTCCCTCGACAAGTACCTATAGTAGGCTCTAAGCATATCAACTTTATCATGGTGTACATCTTTTTTTTTCTATCACACTATACCTATCTTACCTTGAATACCACTAAAACACCACTAAAATAAAACTTTACACACACAGCAAATCGCAAATCCTAACTTCTGGCCGCTCACTAAAACATCGATCACGAACTGATGCGAATCGCCTTACGGCGTGATAGTCATGCACGGATTTTGTATTCAGGAGAACCTAAATTTAAAAAAACTAGCTCGTATATGGCAACGTCCGGCTCTCGATCACCATCGTTTGTTGACATTCTTTCGCGCTAATTTTTGTTAAGGCACACCTGCTGAAAACTGGGTCAGTGTCAGTAGTTAGTAAAGGAGCAGTAAAGTTCAGTGACTCTAGCTGGTTGGCAAAAGTGGTAGCGAAAAGGTCCTATAATCGAATTATTTTTTTAAATCTTTTTCATTTTGTGCGTATTTCAATAAACCCGAGAATAAACCTGTTTATGCAATTAGATTAATTTTTCATTTTCACTACCTTCTCTTCTCTCTTGATTGGGTAGCTCTGGATTGTTAATGAAAAGTGAAAACGTAAATGTAATTGATTGGTTTTATTTTATATCATATAAGCTTTTATTAAAATGGCAACACTATCGACCGGCCACACGTAAATACACCAAAGACTTACCTAGCGGTGCCAGTTTTACAGGAATTATTATGTTTAATTTGTATTTATTAAAGTAGTTTTATGTATGTAGGATAATTTATAAATATAATTTTTATCGTTGTATTTAGGTCCAAGAGCAAAGCAACTCGAAGGTGACGAATGCCCATTGCATGTAAAACATCCTCCAACAGGTGAAGAGTTCGCTTTAGGATGTGGAGTTTGCAGAAATGCACATACATTTTAATACATTAATTTGTAGTAGAGTAGATAGATCTTTTTACACTTAAATTTCTTGGTACACTTTTGTATATGTAAATTAAATATTTGAAGTGGTTATACATTTTATATTAAATAATAACGTGGTTTATATAATCATTTGTTACCAGTTGTATTAATTAGGTTTTTTAGCAAGTATTAAATTATACTAGAATTTTTTTGTCAGGTTTATATATAATTTCAATTTGTATTCTTTTTAAAACCACTGTATTGAACCTAGTCTGCTTCCATTCTACATTGTGTATATTTCATTGTTCCACTAAAACCTTGAATATTTTTGTCAATATGTAGACTTATGTAAGACAAGAACTTATTTCAATGCATTTGATTTAAAATTATTTTATATTTACTGATATTAGATTCAGTTTTAATTGAATGTCTATTTAGTGATTGAGCGATTCTTCTTTACTTGAATGAGCTCTGCTTAAATCACTTCAAATATTGTTTTTTATTAAAATAATATTTAATAATATTTACTATAAGTTACTTACTTTTGTTAAACTTTTTGTTATTTATTAGCATACTAAAATAAAAGTTACAAAATTAAGCTTATTCCTTCCTTTAAAAAAATATAAACATATAATGGTCATTTTAAAAAACCAATTATTTGAAAATTATATTATAAATAAAATATAAATAAATATGTACCGAATAGGACCAACCTACCCATATATTAGTGAAAAGTATCATTGCCTGTCAGATAATGCCTGAACATATAAAATAGTCTTTGATATTCGGAATTAACCTCTGTCTATTATAACAGCATAAAACGTTTTAAGTACCTACTGTTACAACTTACAACAAGGCATGTGAATAGTGATTTTATTACTGCAAATATTTGGAGCAGGCAGCTGTCAAAGAATAATATTGAGAGGATAGAGACATTTTTTTTTTTCAGTTCGCAAAAAGTTGCTATGGTAATTTATCCAACAGTGGATATAGTAAATAATTGCCTATCTATCCTATCTATCTACATATCTATTCAGGAATATAATCCGTTGGATATTTTTGTCCATAGTCCCCACTTGATTTAGTTATAGGGCATGGGCAAATCCGATTCTCGGGAATTATAAACCTGCAACAAAAATTTCTCGCGGCGACATAAAGCAGCCAACCATACCCAAAAAGGCAATTTAAATGATTTACATATTTAACGGTTTTAATAATTTAATAATAGTGTCATTTTTCGAACTCGTATGAGAGTTCAATGCATGTCAAATCAATATCTGTTTCTCACCTGGGATAATATTCTAGGGTGGTTTCTATACGTAATAAATATAATGTTGAATCTAATATCCAGAGCGAGAAAGTGGAGTTCAGAGGACGTGTGCGGGTCAGCAGTTTTCATTAATTTCAGTGATAAGGACCATTTAAATTGACTATAAATAACATATTTTTTTGAGAACTGTACAGGGTGTTTCATATAAAACTATACCCCCCCTTATTTCGGTCAATTGCCACCGATTTTAATTTTTCAAAAACCGGTCTAACACAGATTTTTCCGTAGATTTTGAATATGCTATTACTTTTTTTCCTACTTCAACCGTATACGAGGTGCAGAAAAAGTATAGGTTTTTTAAACGGAACACCCCATAAATTTTTACATATTTGGATTCGCCTCGTCCTTCTGATTACAAATATATATGACACTTATATATTTGCTATAAAAATGGCGTAAATAATTGAATTTAAACTCAGGGCATTTTCTTCAAAACTATACCCCCCTTATTTCGGTCAATTATTAACAATCCAAATTTTCAAAACCTACACATAGAATTTTTCATAGATTTCATATATGCTATTATGCTATTACTTTTTTTCTCCCTTCAACGGTATACGAAGGATGGAAAAAAGTATGTTTTTTTTTTATGGAATGCCCTGTATTTTTTTACATATATAAGTATTATACCGGGTGACCACGAAATGACGCTCGCCCTTATATCTTCTTTGTTTTACAAGATATAAATTTCAAATTTGGGCACGTCAAATAATGATTAAATATGCATTATTTCAACCATTTTATCACTTTCTGTCGCTTCCGGTTTCACCGGAAATGATACTAACTTTTGTTTTTTAAATGGAACACCCTGTATATTTTTACATTTTTGGATTCAGGAGGTTATTTTGAATACAGTTAAGGCATATTGAGATAAAAATATTATTGACAGACATTTTTATGAGCAAATTTAATTTTTGATCTAGGCGGCCGTGACCCCAAAAAAATGTTTTGTTTTGCTTCAATAATTAATCAAAAAATAAAATTATGATATTAGATATTATGTCGTATGACATTTGTGTTATAAGATCTTAAACATTCCGGAAATTGTTTTTCCAGAATAACTATTTTTTTTTAAATGGCACCATGGTGACTCACTATGTTATTTTAATAAAGCATTTCATTACCGATAATTTGGTACCAAACACTTCATTATTTGTTCATATTATAATACATAAAAATTACATTCAACAAGATATAAATGAAAATAAACTCATAATATTTATCAAATAGGTGCATTTGAAATGTAAGGAAAGAAACAAATGAATGAATAGTTTGACAGCTCAAATGATATTTAAATCTATGAGAATCAGGTAATATTTTACTGTGTATTAAAAAATTATGGTTTATTCACAAAGTGACGAAGTGGATATGCTGTTGATATACGGGGAATGTCGCAGAAATAGTCTGGCAGTCCGTGATTTATATGCAGAACGCTATCCAATAAGAAATCATCCTGACAGACACTACTTTCTTAGAGTAAAAGGGGAGCTGACACAAGAGAGAGTAGATCAAGAACATCACTTTGTCACTTTGTGAATAAACTATAATTTTTTAATACGCAGCATAATAATACGACATTTTAGCTATGAAACTATTCATTTGTTTCTTTCGTTACATTTCAAAGGCACCTATTTGATAGAGATTCAATGTTAAATATTATGAGTTTATTTTTATTTATATCTTGTTGAATGTAATTTTTATGTATTATAATATGAACAAATAATGAAATGTTTGGTACCAAATTATCGGTAATGAAATGCTTTATTAAAATAACATAGTGAGTCACCATGGTGCCATTTTAAAAAAATTAGTTATTCTGGAAAAACGATTTCCTAAATGTTTAAGATCTTATAACAGAAATGTCATACGCCATAATATCATAATTGTATTTTTTTATTAATTATTGAAGCAAAACAAAACATTTTTTTGGGATCAAGGCCGCCTAGATGAACAATTAAATTTGCTCATAAAAATGTCTGTCAATAATATTTTTATCTCGATATGTCACAACTGTATCCAAAATGACCTCCTGAATCCAAAAATGTAAAAATATACAGGGTGTTCCATTTAAAAAACGAAAGTTAGTATCATTTCCGGTGAAACCGGAAGCGATAGAAAGTGATAAAATGGTTGAAATAATGCATATTTAACCGTTATTTGACGTGCCCAAATTTGAAATTTATATCTTGTAAAACAAAGAAGATATAAGGGCGAGCGTCATTTCGTGGTCACCCGGTATATATTTATAATCAGAAAGGTAGAGCGGATCTAAATATGTAAAAGATACAGGGTATTCCATAAAAAAAAACATACTTTTTTCCACCCTTCGTATACCGTTGAAGGAAGAAAATAAGTAATAGCATATATGAAATCTACGAAAAATTCTTTGGAAACACCCTGTACATGTCCAGTTATGTTCTAGAATTTAAGACGTGGGATCTGTTTTCACCCTATTTTAAATAAGCTTAACTATCCAAGTGTAATCCAATCGTACGATCGGAGATCTCAACTGTAAATGGACCAGATAATTTTATATAGGGTACGCCAGTATAATAATCCTAATACATATATTATGTATTTAACTTTGAATTGCTTATTTGATGTTGAACCTGATCTCTTCCTGCCACTTTCTCGCTTTGTTAGATACGGTGTGGAAATCAATGGCATGCCCCGGTCTGAGTAAAGGATAGAACGATCAGACAGGAGGGCTCTCCACTGCGTTGACCGTATAGCTGTCTCATAATTCTGTCTTTTACTCGGTTCGGGGCCTATAGTTGCTTTCCATGCTGTATACCCAAAGCGGACGACTTGGTAAGCTTTAAGTTAGTTATTCAAATTGATTGTTGCAATATAATAAATATTTTCTTTTACTGAAGAAAACCATTTTTAGCATCAACTTTCAAATTTAGAAAAAAAGAAATTTTAAATACAAATAAATATTATATTAGAAATAAAAATAAATCTTCTTTCTAACGGTAACGAAGGTAGCTGAGGTGGAGTGAAGTACCTGCATCCATTTTATTACATATTCACGTATTACAATATAATAATTATTTTATTCTAGTTTTGCAAGGTTAAAGCACTACCTCATTTTTGATGAAGATAATCATGGTCTCTACTAGCCGAAATACTCACTATGAAGGATTCTGCCCATGGAGACTTTTGATCAGGATGACAAGGGCTACAAATATAAAAAATCCAGACGATTTCGCTGCAACCCAATTTTCATAAGATTATGATGGGATTTTTTTTATTATTATTATATAATATTTGAATTTTCTATACCTCCACCTTTTTGCAAATTCTCTTATTCTCAATTTGGGCGGTTATGATAATTAACAATGAATTTAGAAATGAACATGAACCTATTTGCCGTGGCCGAGAATCAAACCCTAACCGTCTGCGTAGAAAGTAAGAGCGGTAAATAGTACTACGCCGGCGGACCAGCTTAAATTTTTATTTAATATTTTTTTCAAAATTTGCATAGCAGTGCTGCCCGGGAGGGAAGGACGCCGGCCCCTCCCCAAGCTACGCCACTGGGTTAATGAACCACCAGAAAATACCAAACTTTTTACGGGAGAACAATTTCATGGTCAAGCTGGATTTAGTTCAGGATTATTTTCATATCCCGATAAAACAACACCACCACAGGCTCCTACCAATGGTTCACAATAGTTATTTATGTAATAAGGATCATAAAGACAAGCATTATGGTACTAGCCGTGAAGATCATCAGACGAGACGTTAGCCGAGTCTGATGACACGGCGTGTACACTTGATTTCAAAAAAAAGATATACACTTTATTTTAGCAATGTAAACATGACTTTTGCAAAAATATTTATGTCATCTAAAAGTCAACTGTCACATTTTTTTCAAGTTGAAGTTTATTAATATTCAAGTTTGATTAGGAAACCATTCTTGAAAATTTTAAATATTTGTCAATTTTTAATAATGGTTAGACAACTAACAGAAATTCAGAAGATTAGGTATTGTCTCCAAATTGGAAAATGGATTGCTTCTGAATATAACATAAATTAAATCCACTCTGATGAAAGTTAAAAAAATATGGGAAAATGAAAGAAACTATATCCCCCAAGCATGGATCTGGTAGGCCTAAACGAAGTAATGAGCAACAAGATGAAACCCTTATAAATTAGTGAATGCAGTTTTGGAAACAGATTTTCCAGCATCAAGATCTACTGCCTGTATAGAAGAATTAAAAGTAGTATTCTGAAGTGTGCTGCTTGAAAATACAAATTAACGGAGGAAAAAAACAAGGACTGATCATTTTTGCACTCAACCATAATATTATTGTTGAACAATGAAGACTTTTGGTCAAAAGTCATATTTTCTGACGCAAAAGTTTTCCAGTCGTGTAATGATGGACATATATATACATATAACTATTATCTTATTATCTATCGTCATCAAAATGCGGAATAACTTCGTGCCATAATTGAAGATGAATGGGAAAGTTTATGTAATACCCAAATTGCAGAAAATTTAGTTTTATCAATGCCTAGGAGGCTACAAGCAATTTTAGATGGGGATGCCGGATGGAGCAATGACTAAATATTAATTACTGTTATTTATGTTGTTGTTTATTTGTGTTTTAAATTTTTATTTAAAATGTTATATTTAAAATATATTTCTACTAAAAATAGGATTATTTATTTATTTATCAGTATAAACTTATGTAATTACAACTGACTGACATCTATATTTTCATTATTAAGTTATTTTGTTTAGGCTTTATACAAGCATAATAACAACAAACATATCCAAACCGATATACCTATATACATTGATGTTTCATCTCTAAACACGCTATTATTAAATTCATTGAACTTTCTTTAATAGGTACCTACATGATTAAATATCATAAAATTCAAAACGTCTAAAAACAAATTATTAAGCAAAGAAAGAGAATTGTAAAATTATTAAGTTAATTTCAATAATTTAGGAGTAACTAAATAGGAGTATTTCTTTCTATGTTTTCCGTGGGCAACACGAATACTTGAGGCGCCATCTGTTGCCGTCGTGGACGAAACATTCATCAATGGAAACTGTATGGAGAAAATATAATTGGAGTAACCTCTAACTCTACCCAATAGATGTCGCCGCAAGAGGATAGTAAAAGTACAGAGGCTTTATAGAGACAGAGGCGACAATAGGTGGTCAGCATTTTGATTGGTAGTAGAGGTCACGTGGTATAAAATGAGGCTAAAATTTTTAAACAGATCATGTGCAATCATATTACTAACATAACCTTACATTTTTAGTTTTTGTAAATTAATTTTCAATTTTAATTTTAATTTTTGTAGTTTCAGCTTGGAACCATTATAACATTTAATAACTCTATTAGATAGTAGATATAGAAAGTTTCAATATTGTAGATCATTAAAAATAGACTGCTAATTATAGGTTGGATTTCCAACCAACAAAAAGCCTCTTATTTTATTAGATCAAGGTAATGACTCTTCAGTAATAATGCACTGAACAAGATTTTAGTTAATAGTACAGCAACCAAACAGAAATTTTGATAAAAGCGACATAATACTCCAAGAACTTTGAAAATGCACATTTTTGAGGTTAGTTGTAATACCACGTGCACGGCACTAATTGTCCTGTCATAATTAGATATTCCTGATTATTTTGTGCTGTCATACTGGAGTATTCTTGTGCATCTTTCAATTTATTGGGATTTATTAAAAGTATGAAAACTATTTGTGATTAGTGATTGTGATAAAATAGTTTCCCGGTATGTGGATTTCGATTAAATAAAATAGGTAGCCAACAAAAAGCAAAAGAGAACAAATTTGCAAGTAAATCACTTGGCAATCTCACATCCCAGTTAGCACAAAATGTCCGTGGGATGTCCATATATGAGCTTTTACGTTCCATATGGGATCGTCGTGGCAAAATGTCCCTCGGACATCCCAAGGACTGAAATATCCCACAGAAACATCCCTGGGACTTACCGTCTGGGATGTCCCTGTAGAGTTATATTAAGAAAATCCTTGGGATGTCCCAAATAGTGAAACAACCCAGGCTAACGTCCCAAGGACTTAAGGACTTGGATATTATTCTGGGTAAGGTATTTTATAAAAAAACAAGTGAAAAATGCACATGCTCAATCACAATTGACGGTCGAAAATATTGAAAACAATTTTTTAAACCTAAAAATATTGTTATTTTGGAGTGATAATGTTTTTATTAAATAAATATTATATCAGGAATCATTCAACAAAAACAAAGAGTAGAATAATTATAAAAATGTGGAAACAATCTAATTTTTAATCGTTTAATCTGATATTCAGTATGTTTGGTATTATGTATAATATTAGAATTACTATTAAAAGTTTTTCTTTTGTGATAAAGCAAAGAAACTTTTGGTAAACAAATTTTCAAGTTCCGTTGGGTACTCAAATATTTTAAATTTGCCGCCGCTTAATAAATGTAAACGGACCAAGCTCTACGCGTGTGCAAGCCACTGTCTGTCATTTGTTCAGCGTATTCGCACATTCGCTGCAAGAACCAATCCAGGGCAAGGATAAAGAAGGAGGAATATGGCTGCTTGCATGTTTTGTTTGGTGTTTGGTGTCTTTTTGGTCTGGTGTTTTGTTAAAAGTTAAGTGGTCTTTTACAGATTGATTATTGTATTCTTTTACGCTTCATTATGCCTATTAATTTGTGATGTTCCTTCCTTTGAATAAATGATCAGTATTCCTGTAAAGGGTTATTTGAACTTTTGATGCGACATTGAGACTGAAGTAGATCCTCAAATACTTATTATACTGAACTTGACCCACATTTCGCCAACCAAGTTGACATCATTGGGAGGTGATAAACAGTTTTAAGCATCTGCCAATGATGCCATGTTGGCCAAGCTCGTCGACTGTAATAAACTTATTTTTGGTGTTTGTGGAAATAATTTCATTGTCAATTAGTATTTTATTTTGAATCCAGTTGGATGTAGGTTTTATATCTGGTATGCTATTAGAGCATGTCCTTGTCAGGTCCTAATATTGTCCAAACACGACCTGAAAGGACGTTGTTGGGACGTGACAGGGATATCCTGAACAGTCCCAAACGGCTTGCGCTGGGACGTCCCTACTTTGTTTTGGGATGTCCCTGGGATGTTTCAAATGTTTTGGCTTGAGGCTTGATGTTTTTGGGACGTCCCAGGAGCAGCCTTGTGTTAACTGGGATAACTTTATCTTTTATGGAATTTCATTAAATAATACGTAGATATCATTCAGACGTGGTTCCTGATAACTTCAGCAATGCAAATAACGAAAGTATCACTCTCAACAGAAGCTTATTCAGTTTTAGAAATGAAGGTTTCGTTAATAGGTAGGTATGCATCGAATTAAGCTTTAACTTCACAATCACCGTTGGAATTGTCACGACCTTCAAGCGACGATACAATACCTAAAGAATCAAATCCAGTGATTTTTCAGAAATTAAAAAAGAAGCAGAAATTAGAAAAGTGAGAAAAATTGTACAAAAGAAAGATATTATACCGTAATAAATTACAAAATTGTAAAACTAAATTTAGACAGAAAGGTAAATGAAAAACATTTTTAGAAAGCAATTATTGCCATTATTTGAAGTGCCTCCTTCACACTCACATTTTGTATTGTTTTGTATACAATCGTGCATATACTGCATGTGATTATAATGATAATTTTTCTTATATAATATATTTCTATATAATATAATACCTAATATTTCTTATATATTTACTGTACCCATGTATCGGAATTTTGTTTATATTAATAAATAAATTAAATAGATGTTAAAAACTGTCTGTGTCTTTCGCTTATTGTTTATTTGTTATTCTGTAGATGAGAACCATCAGATGGGATAAAGTACATATTTTTATAAACTAAATTTTGATTATGTTGTGCTTCAAATTAAGAAAAATTTTTAACTGATATCTTTATTTTATGTCGGCATAATTTATACAATCATATTTATAGGTATTAAACAAATCTTTCATTCCTTCTATTCAGTTAAGAAAATTATTAATCTTTTCAAATTAATGTGCTTACGCACGGATCATGGGCATCATATTACTAACATAACCTTAAATTTTTAGTTTTTGTAGATTTATTTTCAATTTTAATTTCGGCAGTTTTAGTATGGATCCATTATAACATTTAAAAACTCACTCAGATAGTAGATACCTATATATAAAGTTTCAATATTGTAGATTATTGAAAATAGACTACTAATTATAGGTTGGATTTCTAACCAACAAAAAGCATCTTATTATATTAGATTAAGGCAATTAAAAGTTCATTAGTATGCACTGAACAAAATTTTAGTTGATAGCACAGGAATCAAGCAGAAATTTTATAAAAATTTACATAACATCTGAAAATTTTAGAAAATGCATATTTTTGAGGTTAGTTATGAACGTTAAATACATAATAAATTTTCTTCGTTATTATAATAAATTAGAATATTCTAGACTTTCATTAAATTACATTAATAATTATAACATTATAATACGAATGTTTCAATAGTGAATTAAATAAAACCAATCTAAAATTAAAGTATTAAAATATGCTTGCATCATCTTATAAATTTAAAAGCGCCATTCATTTTTCATAAAATTTAGCCTCATTTTGGTGGGCGTGGCCTTATTGTCGTCTCTGTCTCTATAAAGCCTCTGTAAGTAAAAGCCTCTAGCCTCTGTAGTAAAAGCAATAAATTTAATTAGGGGCGTTTCGTAAGTAATAGGCCATCAAACACTACTATATAATGTTCAGGTTGAATATTAAAATTAACCTAAACTATTGACAGCTATTCTGTGACCCATTACTCATGAAACACTAATTTTCACTGGTTTAGATGAAAAAGTTAAAGCGAAGAATATTTCTAATCTAAGTGCATATATATAAATTTTTTCTGTTATGGAAAGAGCTATGATTTATTTATGTAGGTACAAAATGTACAAGACTATTTAATTTAGTTTAAAATTTTTAAGAAACCATTAAATAACTGCAAATTTTAAAGAAACAATTGTACTTACCTGCCTTTATGTTAAATAATATTGCACAATTACTTACCTGTTAATAATAATGGTTAGATACATTTGTTTCGAACTAATTGGTTCTCATCAGTACGATGTACTACTGATTTATTTTATCTGTGGGGTGGGAATTGAAATACTCATCGTGCAACACAGAAAAAAAAATTTTGAATAAGTGTATTTTGGTTTTTTAAAAGGAGGAGGTGAGAAATCATCTGAAATTGATGTTTGGCAGTTAGTGTTAGTACTTTGAAAATTCTGTAATGTTACATTAACAAATTGATTCACCGACTGTTGGATACTACTCGAGTCAATATTATTACATGAACTTGTGTTTGATTCAAAAAATAATGTCGGCACAGCACTTTTGTTGAGGCTATTAAAGTATTCTTAAAACATTGTAATTCAAAATGGTCTTCACAAAAATAGCAATCCGTGTTTGTTAGAGTAAAGTCTGGTTTACATAATTTTCGAACTGATTCTACCCAAAACAATTGTCTGTCTGCTGTAATTTTGAAAAAACCTTTATTTCTATAGGACACATCAGTGACATTCCCGTAGTAAATAGGGCGAGTTGCTTTTCTCACCGGTTGATCCACCAGATGTGTTTTGTCTCGTTTTAACCTCGAAGATAGAACGAGATAAAACACATCTGATGGATCCACCGGTGAATAAAGCAACTCGCCCATACTTTTGCAATTTGGTGCACAACATTTACGTAAATTTTTACCAGGTGGACTCATTTTGGATAAAAAATAAAGCAAGAAAAACAGTAAGGCAGTTCAGATTATTGATTTAATAATTAATCCCTTGCATTACATATTAATCTAAAACAAAACAAAAGTTATTAATGCACAAACCGCTACAACTCACCCTGGCTGAAACACACGCTGAACATAAACTACTGTTCAAGCTGCTGTGCTATAACCTCAAATTATATTTTCAAGGATTGCCATCCATTTCAAAGAAGCCAAAATATAGGTTTCTCTTTTCCACAAATTCGGAATAGACGTACTAAAGGGAGATAAAACCATTCCTGAATCATCCGTACCATAGATATTTAGTTACTCTATGGTCTGCGCGTTGATTGAACTTCAATCATTAAAATTATGTGAACGGTAGTCACAGACATGATACAATAAATAAGAGATAAGATATCGCGCAGCTCATGACGTCAGTCGGTGAGCTAGGACGCCATTAACCGCCCGGCTGTCAGGAGTGTCAGGTAGAATTGTCAAGTTGTTGCGGATATTTTTGGGTTTAAAAGTTAAGAAATCGTCGAAAATGAGATGTGCTGTATACGATTGTGATGCTGATAATCAATCAAGAGATTCTACGCACGATATAAAGTTTTTTAGTTCCCTGAAATAAAAAAACTGCAGGGTGTATGGAAACGCGGTTGCAGAAAAAATAGTATGTGTATCATCGTAGTAAAAGCATATTTCCGAACTCCGTGTTGCTTACGCCTCGATAAGCAATCTGCACGGTCGTCCGGGAATGTATTAAGTTTTTCCTACTAAGCACACAATGTACTACTATTTAGCATCAATTCTCTTAGTAACTAGAAAATTTTTAGAGAAAGTTTATTTACATTTTTTACCTTAATTATTAACGTTTTTATATTTTTTTAACTTCCTACATATTAAAGGTAACATTTGACGTCAAAACTGGTTTTTCTCAGTATACTTAACTTTCGGCAAGAAACAATTTTTGAGAAATTAATTATAAATAAGTTTTCTATTATGCTGCATCCTGTCTGGCGATCGCACTGTATTTTTACGTAAAAACATTCTTCAAAATTCTTAAATATCAAATATATTGACTGTATATATGGTTAATTTATCCTTTTTTACATTTGACTTGCCATTTTTGTAATTTCGAAAACTTCGAATAACAATAAGAACCCCAAAATTATTAATTTGTAGGGCCAGACATATTCAACAACTACAAATCGAAATACATGCCTACGAAAATATAAATTGGGAGTTAATTTCGTATTACTATACTTATATTCACGTATAATATAGAAATATCTGCATAAAATAAATCAAATGTAATAATCAGTGTTATCCTCTGGGCTCTAATAAATTTCATCTAAAATGTAATAATTTAAATAGCCGTCATTAACTTAGTATTACACTATAAGCAGTGAACCGATATTATGAATAAAAGCCATAAAACAGAGTTCCTAACTAACAAAATTTGATATTAAATTCGAAACCGCGACATAGATTTTAAAAATTACTCACTGTGTGACGTCATGCACAAACCGGACGAAATTTGAACGCTTTGATATCATATCTTGTGTAGTTGTATCATGAGTCACAGATTTCTGTGCAACAATTTCTAATGTTGGCTCCACGACGACACGAGATGGCTCTGGCGCTGGCACTTCCAGTCCGCCCTATCCAATTAAACCCTCTTATTTAGTTACTCTTTGTACTACTTTTTTTTGAAATCAAGTGTACCATAATGCGTGTTTTATGATCCAAATTACATACAAAATTTTATCTGGTGTGGCATATGAGGCATATCAATGTAAAATTATATTTTTCTAAAAATTTAAAATTTTGTATTTTTAAAACGATGACAGGTGCAAAAAGTTATTTATTTAAAAAATAGTAAGTGACCTTGTGCCTTACCGTTTCCTTGACAACGCATCAACAAATTATTTATTTAGCTGTCAAACACTGCTATAAGTTGCAAATTTAATATGTATTGAACGAATTAAAACATTATATGGTGATTATGATGAAAGTTTACCCTCCGATTTGGAAGAAATTGCAGGAAATGTCGTGGACTCTCTTTTGCCTGAAAAATCACGGCTTGTATATGAACCTGTGTTTGCTCGTAATGAGGAATGGTGTACCAGTAAGAACACGAAGAATGTGATGATAATAAATGAAGGTTCAGTTTTAATTGCTCTTTTGCAATTTATAGTAATTAATTAAGTTAAATTGTATTTTGAATAAAATTTTTTGATCTAGCACATATATTTTCTTCTAAACTTATTTTATTGATGGTAAAGATATAGAATTTTTACACAAGTCAAATAAAATTATTGTAATAGTACTTTTTGAATCTCATTATGGTACTAGTACTTTCTGGGATTTTATTATATGATCCTTGTACCATAATGAACTTACTTATGTCACTATAAACAAATGACATAATGATGTCATTATGACGTGCCACCAGATAAAGGAATTTAACAGTGTACCAAATGACGTGCTTCCTTTCGGTTTGTCCAGCCGCACTGCGCCTCTGACGTTTGTAAGAGTTTCAAATTGGCTGGCAAGTCAACTGAGGAGGGAATAGTTTTAATTGCTTATTTGGATGATTCTTTGCTGGTAAACCAAGACGCAAGAGTGTTTAGGTCTCAGCCGGATTTATACCATTATTATCATAAGATTTATAAGAAGTTTAGGTTGGTTAATAATAAACATGACAAGCCGTGGACATTCACATTCCCTCAAAGGGAAGTTAGTAGAGTTTTTGGATATAAAATGGAACACACAAGGCACCATGGCTCTTCCATAGAGGAAAAGACATTCCCTAAGAGAAGACTTAATAAAGATATGTATTAAAAAGTAGTCATTGGAAAAGGATAACTTTACGACGACTACCTAAGGTAGATACTGGAAAAGTTAAATTTTGCATCCTTCACAGTCCCTTTGGCAAAGGCTTCATTCGAGACCTACACAAAAGTCTGGTTCTGTCGCAGTCTCCTCGAAGAAAAAAATATCCAGCATCGGTGGAGGTGGTAAAGTCAGTAAAAGAATGTGAGTTGGTTATGGACCAAGAAAGAATTCAAGCCTACATATTTCCGGAACGGAAATACTTATTTGTGACTACGAACGCGTCAAATATGGGAGCTCAGATCGGGCGCAGATTCCGTATTAGAAAGTCTGGCACATAAATAGAATATATGGATTTAACATTGCCGAAAATCGACGACAAAAGCATATGGATATTAGCGAAAATTCTATAAATTTTTGGCCAGAGTTTGGATCCAAAACAGATAGAAACTTCCACAGGCAGACTGGTTGGAAGCTTATGGGATGCCGAGGTCCATTAATTATTTAACATCAAGAGGAAAAGTAGATTCGGTGTCTAGAGCGAAATTGCTGGTCGAATAAGAACTGCATTCTCTTAGCAGCTGGTAGTAGATACTTCTTCCCCAGAAAATTTCTGATCGGCGGTGGCTTCATCACGTTACTAAAATGAAATACCATATGGCATTGACCAGAGCAGGCGATGGAAAGGAAGAAAATTTTTAAAAACATTATATTAATATATTATTCAACGAGCGAGTTATGATAGCCATTACTCATTCGAATAGTACGTTTGAGTAAGCCGAATGAGTAATGGCCATAACTCGCGAGTACTATACTTAGTATAGTACCTATAGGTACTTTTTCCACGACTCTTATGTTTTGAGAAAATATTTTAAATAAATAACTAAGGTGTGCTTTATTGGTCTCTTCTCAGTAGCATAAGTAGAACGTTGCAATAAAACGACTGGTAGAGCTAGAGCTATCCTCACCACTCATTTGTGAAACATACCTAACCTATTTTTAATATTTTTAATAATTTAAAAATGGAAGAAAGACAAACCATTTAAAAAATATTATTAAATTAAGTAAGCGAGACATAAAAACAAGGAAGATATAACCTCATTATAACCTTCAAACTTCAAAACTGTTAAAAATAGAACCGTCTTTGGCGTCTTTATTCTCCCCTCCATGTGCTGCTTCGTTTTCTACGACGTTCAAACTGCGTAGCAAAAGTTGGAAGAGAAGAGAAATAAGTAACCAATAAAACGGGTAGAAGTAAACTTCTGGAAGTAGTAGGACGCCAATAAAACGCACCTTATAACACGTCATATTACTGACAAAAAAATTGCCAGAAACTGTCAGAAGAACTTCGTTAAATTTTAAATTGTCAGTCGTCTATAGCCTATTTTGCATGACATGAAAATTTAAATTCGGTGATTATAAAAATTTGTGGAATGCTGAATGACTAGAAGCCGGTGTTATGAAAGTTGGGACTTCCTGATTGGTCAGTCGTCGATATTCTGTGGTTATGAGTTCATACATCCTTGTCGTATAATACAGGGTGGTCCGAAGTTTACCTGATAAACTTCGGCAGGTGAAAGAGGGACTTAAAATAAGTAGAAAAGTTCCTATCAAATATATCCTTAGGTGATTGCTAACAAAGATACAGGGTGTTAAAGTTTTGTGAAAAGCAAACCATTTTTTTTATAACTCTAAAATTATGAAAGCTATATTGACTTGAAATTTTAGGGGCGGCGATGTTTCTTAATCCTCTATTGTTTTGCGGAATCTTGGCTTTGTACTGCTTCCAGTGGCGCCGTCACAGGGTGGGGGAGTTAAATTTTTCGCCGAAGCTATGTAACGCCACTGCTTTGTGCAGTTGATTTTGAGATTTTCCGAATCTCTGCTCAATTTGGAAGAAAGAAGGTATCTTTTGATTTATTCGTACAACGCTTACTTTTCGAGTAAAATAGCAAAAAGGATTTCCATGACTAAACTTTATTGTAAATTTATCATTTATAATTTTATAAATTACAGAATTTATGTAAAAAACTAAGAACAGAAATAAAAGTCATTCCCAAACAATTAAACACAGAAAATTAAAGAAGTTGCTCAAATTGGAGTCCATTCACTTCAATACATTTATGACACCTCTGAATTGTGGAATTGACAGCGCGGCGGATACTTGATGATGATTTTCCCTCATTCCGTTGCAAGCTTGTTGGATACGCTCAAGTAGCTGATCCCGCGTTGTCACCGGTGTAGCATAAACTTTATCTTTTAAATAACCCCACATATAAAAGTCTAAAGGCGTGAGATCAGGTGATCTTGGTGATCAGGCCACCGGACCTCTTAGAATATTTTCTTGGGCGTTATGATTGTTTCCCAAACGACTTCTCCATCGCTCAGGATAATTAGCGTCCAACCATTCGCGCACCACCCGTCCAAAATGCGCCGGTGCTCCATCCAATTGTATCCAACTTTCATTTCGCACATTAAGGAGGACATCGTGCATCTATTATTTCGAACAAGTCATTAGTGAGGAAATCCCGAAACAATTCTGCATCTAGAGCAAGAAGTGTGGACCACAAATGTTGTTGTCAATAATACCCAACCAAACATTTACACTAAATTCATTCTGAAATGAACGAAGGCGGGTTCGGTGAGGATTTGCCCAAACATGCATATTATGGTGATTTACTAGTATTTACTACTCCAGCTCTGGCAGCTCTGGTAAACGTCGCCTCATCGGTCCATAATATTCTTCTTAAGAATTCGGGATTCTCCCTTACAGAGATATAATTAGCCAATGACAAAAATTCAAACGCCTCTCTGCATCACCGGGATGTAAATTTTGTACGGGGTATAAATGATAAGCTTTTCTATGGTCTCGATGTTATTGGGAATAAAATTTAAGACTTCAGCGCCCTCATCGGCCAACCGTGAATTAATTCCATGTACATCAACTTGCAGTTAAAGCATTTGTTTACATTGAATTATAAAATTTGTGTGTTTATTTTTGAATATTACATGTAATAATTGCGTTTTAACAGGTAAATACCTACGTGCGAGCGATCTGTAAGAGAATGTCAATGTACATGGAATTGATTCAGATTGTGCCGCCAGGTGGCATATCGCTTTTGTTGAATAGCGAATACTCGCAGCACTTTAGACTTATTTGATATTCCTAATTGTTGTGCTGCCCTGCCTGCGAGAACTTAAACTTGAATTTTCGTCAAAAGCTCGAAGAATTATCCTGTTTTCATTTCTTCCAATATTTCTTTGATCTTCATTTCTGTTTTGTCTGTTATCTCGCAATCCCCTTTCACAAAAATTGCAATGGGTGTCTATAAAAACTTGAATATTAGGTCGTCTCCTATTTGGATACCTCCTTCGGTATTCTCGAACTGCCTGTTGAGCATTGCTATCGCAAAACCCATAAATAAAATGAATATCAGCATACTCTTCATTGTTGAACAATCTTGGCATCTTGATACCCAACACTAACACTATAAAAACTGACAGGTCAAACATTGACTGACAAGACAACAATGTTTCATTGTTTACCATGGGCAACTAGGATTATTAAGTTTATTATTATGTAGTAAAGACTTTAGTGTTTAAGAAGAGAATACAGCAGAAACAGCCGATTTAGGTACTCGAAAAGTAAGCATTGTGCGAATAAATTAAAAGATACCTTCTTTCTTCCAAATTGAGCAGAGATTCGGAAAATCTCAAAATCAACTGCTCAAAGCAGTGGCGTTACATAGTTTCGGCGAAAAATTTAACTCCCCCACCCTGTGACGGCGCCACTGGAAGCAGTACAAAGCCAAGATTCCGTAAAACAATAGAGGCTTAAAAGGCATCGCCGCCCCTAAAATTTCAAGTCAATAGCTCTCATATGATTTTAGAGTTATTAAAAAAATTGTTTGTTTTTCACAAAATTTCAACACCCTGTATCTTTGTAAATAAATATGCATTATTGTGTATAGTCATGGAAAAAGAAATTAATCAATGTCAATGCATCTCTCAGGCTAGTGATTTAACGAAAAAATCCTCATATCATTCTGTAGATGATGTCTTTTTTATTATTATTTACTATTTATTTATGTATCATTATGTTAACTTCTTTCCTGATGTTAAATTACGATACACCTAGATACCTTGTTAAGTTAGAGAAAACTTTTGTTTTAATTATTTAGTTTTCCTTTTTTTCAGAATTCGTGTTTCAGTTATTCAATAAAATACATATATGTAGGTGTATAATGTTATTGAATAACTTACTCGTATGAGTCGTACCACAACCCGCTACAGTTGGGGGCTGTCGGACACCAAACACAACTCAATAGGGTCAAGCCGACGGCAGACTCTGAAATAGACGACGTTTTTCCCACGAAGGGTAAAAAACGAATATAGTTATTAACGTCATAAGGCCGATATGTAGCAAATATCAGACAAGATTGAAGTTTGTAAAATCGAGGCGAAGCCGAGATTTTACTATCAATCGCGTCTGTTATTTGCGTATCGGTCGTGTGTCGTTCAGTATTTTTCATTATACCATAAATACTTTAAATATTTAGTTATATCAATGAAGAATAGAGTAGGTAATGATAAATTTTATCGGCCTAGGCCGATATTGGTGTCTAAAAAGAAGTCTACTCGTTCCAGTGTCGTAGCTGGGAACTATGGCGCCCAGGGCAAGCATCATAATTTTGCGCCCCCACCCTCCCTAATGGAGTTTGTGTGATTTTAGTCGGATTAACTTAGCGTAGATCAAGTAGCGTGATTTGTCCGCCTGCGATTTTGCGCCCCACAAGGCTTGCGCCCCTGGCGTGGGCCCCGGTTGCCCTGCCCTAGCTACGACGCTGACTCGTTCCCCTGATGGTTTCAGGGGTGGAGATTCTGTGGGGTGGAGTGGCGGAGGCGCGCGACTCTGAGCGACTCGGGAAAAGCGTTGTCTATTTTCAATCTAACTCACTTAATTTAACACCCTACCAAATAAAAAAATAAATAAATGATAGCAAATGTCATTTATTTCAGTAAATTGATAGGTTAGAATTAACAAAATAATAGTGAAAAATTCTGTAAAATTTAAATGTATAATAAGGACTATAAAGATGAGAGATGAGACATTCATTCCACTAACAGCAATTAACAACAGTACCAGGATCGTAGATTGTAGATAGCAGATTCCACGTAGATTGCAGAAGCTGGAGAATGTTTTCTTGTAGTCTTATCCAAGCCTGATATAAAAGAAATACCACAGTAGTGGAGTTAAAAAAAAACAAAAGTAGATTTGCTCAGTAACAATTACGGAAGATCCTCTGCTCCTGCAGCCTTGCTCGATTTCATATCTTGCAAATGCAAAAAGGAGGGAGCTGTGTAGTTGTGGTTGCCGAAAACTCGGTTGAATTAATTGCCCTGGGTAACCAGAACCAATACGCATGTGTTATGGAAATGAAAATGGAAAACTTTAATAGGTATAAATAAATACATAAATACACCACATGTAAATTACGACCCCCTTTATACCAGAAGGCTCTAGAAGAGTCTTGTGCGGGAGGGGGCTACACATTTAAAAACAAGGGACACACATCCAATATCCGTGTTTAATGGAAAAATCCTTCTCACAGTATTTTCCATTGCCAAGACCGGGAATCGAACCCGGGACTTTTAGGTGAAAGGCAGGTACGCTACCATCTCGACCAGGTCACAGAACCAGGTATAAATCGTAAAAAGTTATAATAACTATTATAGTCGATAACCATTAAACATTTAGTTGGAAACCTGGCGTTCCTGGGAATTAAAAAACTTTCCTAAAAATATTTTGGCCTTATCAAAAACCGTTCATCTTACAAAAAAAAAACGTTAAGATAACAATAATTTTATTGAGAGGAAAGGAATCGTCTCCTCCATAATATTCATAATAATATTACTGTGTAACTGCTTTTTTGAATTGCTGTTAAGTATGCCTAACTGCTTTTTTTGGAAAATCTTACACGTATAAATACGATAACTTTTGCAAACATTTTTCAATTTAGATGAAACTTTTGTAAAAAATAAGATCTTGTTGTAGCATATAAATTGGTAAAGAATTAATAACATATAGAGGCGCAACCGAACGGTTTCGAGATATTTGCATTGTATTCTTTTGCTAATAGCTTCAGGGTTGTCTTCAATTTTGGGGAATATACCTATCTCAAACTACACATACCTACCTTCCGCACGTATTACTAAAAATTGATGATAATCCTGAAGCTATTGGCAAAAAAATACAACCCCAAAATCTCCATACTTACTCGATCGAGTCTTATTTATTATCACAAAAAGTAGCAACTTTATCATTTTTCAAATAATTCTTTATAATTATTAATTAGGAATTTCATATTTCCTTTTGAAATTAATTTAAATGTTTTTATTATAAATATAATTTATACACCTTATTGGTAAATATACCTAGTATAAATTAGTCGTAGGTAATTTTCAAAATAATTACATATAAACTTGTTCTAGAAATAAATAAATACAGCTGATAACTTTCACATATCCGTTCAAAGTATGAAATACCTGTGAGTACTTCGGTATACATACAAGGTAATTTGTCATCATGTTATCAGAATGCGTTTGGTTTCCATGGATATACAAATTAACGTGGTAAATAGAAAACAAGTTGTAGTAATGCGTGGATGGAGTGCGGTCGCATCGCGTGTCTGGTGCTTAAAAAGTCTGTGCAAAATATTCAATAAACTGGCCATTATTGTATATTTGTGTAACATAGTGGGTACAATTAATGAAAAAACTTACAAAAACAATTGATAAATAAATTAAGTATACGTATCTATACGAGTTATAAAGTGCTGTGTTGGTTTAAGATAAAGATAAAAATTAATGTGACGGTATATTTAATCGAAAATGCGCGAAAAGTGGAATAAAAAAAATGAACCTAGAATTAGTGATGGCCATCCGGTTAGTATATAATTTTAATAAAATACTAGGTATTTATTATTAAGGTGCCTACTGTATCGTTGCACAATTTATTATATTATACTTCAAGTAAACCTGTTTTAAATGCCAAGGAAATGGCATATATAATTAAACTTTTACTTTTCATTTATTACTTTAGTGAGAAAACTTAAGGGCAAAAAACCAAAACCGAAGTTTTTAACTTTTTTAAGAGGTATTAGGTGGTACTTAATAATCAGTATACCTACAACGATTACTACTTTTACGATTTTTACAATTACGACTACTTTTACGATTACGATTAAGTTTGTGTAATATGGTTATGGTATTCTACAAAACAAAAAATAATAAAAATAAGTATTATACAATCATTTGTGAGAGTAGGTAGTAATAATTTATTGAAATTGTTGATGCTGTTGTTGAAATCTCCAAATAGGATATTCTAAAAACCCTGATTTATGGTTACTTATTTTATGGTTACACCTCGTAGATATGCATTTTTCACGTATTAGTGTGACCAGATTATGACGTATATTAATAAAATTGCGAAAACGGTTTCCCAGTGACAATAAATAAAGTGGGTAATGCATAAAAAGTTAGAAATGGTTTCTAAATTCCTCACATTTTGTATTTTCATATTTAAAAAAATACAGGGGTGGCTCAGTTCCTCTTGAACACAAAATAAAAGAATATTTTCTTTGAATAATAATTACGCCTTTACAAACCATTTAAAAAAAGTTATTTACTATTTTAGAAAGTTAAAATGACACATTTGGAGATAATATGCCGTTCCCAAGAATTTAAACTTTGATTATACCTAGTATACTAGGAATATTTACCCCTCATCAAGAATTTAATATTATACCTATGCTTATAATAATGCATTCGACATAAATTCTTGTTTCATCTACTTTACGAAATGGTCAGAATGACAAAAAACAAAATGTATATTAATAAAACTCAACAATAATACAACTACAACTGTAGCATACAGGGAGGCCCAACGAAAACGAAACGGCGCTGGTTTTGGGCACTTAAGCTCATTAAAAAAAACTCGGACACATCAATTTTGTTTTTGAGGGGGACACTTTTTAGACGTATACGCAAACCCCTATCTACAACTCCTTGGGCAGGGCGAGATTCACCCATAAAATTTTAAATGGAAAGGGGGAGGTCGAGTGGCACCTCGTTTCGATTCTCTTTACAAAGATACTTTCAATTCAATTTTTCGTAACGAAAATGCTAAAAAATGCGTTTCATAATGCTTACAGCAGTGTTATTGAAGTAACTAGGTAAAAAAATAAAATACGTTGGTAATTCCAAAACTGCATGTGGTGCATCTCAGCGAACTTATGCTATAGATAAATTTTAATATACAAATACAAAATAAAATAAAATTTCAATAAGTCTCGCACTTGGCAATGTCCAACCTTAAATTTTAATCGACTTATTATGAATATGCTCGTACTGTTGTAATTTCCTCTGTTGCGGTTTTCACAAAAACGTCTGTCGTCATCGTCGATTAGTCTTGAGATCATCTTTAAAAATGTAACATAAGATATATAGGACAAAATAAAACTACCTCCAAAAAGAATATGAATTTCTTGACCATCAATTTCTAATTGTAACCGTTAATAAAGGGGGTCGTAATTACATATGTGGTGTATTTATGTCTTTATATATTTAAATATTTGTTTGACTAAGCTTATACTTTAAATTCAATAATTGGTTTTGATTTTTTACTATGTTCCGGTGTTCCTCTCTATGTAACTCATCATGGGATACTGGACATATACAGTGTGTCTCACTTTTCACCACTACACCCCAATATCTAGGCCATTTGTTGATCGATTTAGATCAAATTTGGTATAATTCTTTTCTTTCAGATTGTGTTTAAAAAGTTATTAATAAAAATTTTTTTCAAACTTAAATACGCCTACTATGAACAAAAGAAATTGGAAAAAATCAGGAATTTATATTAGCGATTGAGATAGGGCTTTTGTACAGATTCTTGTTCAGCATGACCTAAAACGCCTGTATACCAAATTTCGTTAAAAAATATTCATTCATTTCTAAGATTTCAATAATAATCACTCTATACTATTCCAGTTATTTATTGACGGATATTTATATAACTTGGTAGTCGGGTGATATAATGACGCTAATCATTAGATTAGGACACTTTTTTTTAGAAAATATCAAATAACTCAACTTTTATTATTTTTTATTATTAAAATCTTAGATTTTTATTACTTTTTTTTTGAAGGAAAAAGTATTTTTTAACGAAATTTGGTATACAGGCGTTTTAGGCTCGGTTTTAGGTCATGCTGAACAAGAATCTGTAAAAATAAAAGCCCTATCTCAATCGCTAATAAATTCCTGATTTTTGCCAATTTCTTTTGATCATAGGCGTATTTAAGTTTGGAAAAAATTTTTATTAATAACTTTTTAAATACAATCTGAAAGAAAAGAAGTATACCAAATTTGATCTAAATCGATCAACAAATGGCCGAGATATTGGGGTGTAGTGGTGAAAAGTGAGACACACTGTACAACAAATAGACATATTATATTTCAAGGCAAGTAAATATTTTCCCAGTCCAAGTAATTCGTTAATAATAGTAAGTAGTAAGTAGACATAATATATACCTACCTATTTTAATTATAAATATTCGTGGTGACCAAATGCGAATATCCCAATTAATATATTAAGGTCATCAGTTATTACAAATTAATTCTGGACGTGATTATGATATAGGATTATTGTATTATATTACTTGAGAAAGTCAAGGGCATTGTGAATAGAAAAAAATTACAAACGTCAAGAGAACAAATTACTTACCAGAACTGACTTTAAAGATATTCAATCAAACTATAAAAATTTAAAAAAAACTATATTAGTTAAAACCTATTGAAAATTAATACGCTCCTACCACCTCACCTCTTGATTATATCAAATAGGTAGGTAAAATAAGGGCCCGCACCCAAATAGACCTGCTCAGAGCCTTCGAAGGTATAAATCTTTTATAAATAATTGCAAATCGCATGATCTCTAGATTCTCATTAAAGGCTCTTGTATATAGTATGATTCACGAGTTTAAGAGCATGAGTAGTAATCGACCAACGAAGTAATTCAATGTTCTATTATTGTTTTAGCTTTGATGATTCCACATGCCAAGAAAAAATACAATCTTCTCAATTTGATTTTGAATTTTTTCCTAGCACAACCGTAAATGCGCTGCGTCAACGTTTCACCTTTAGAACTCTGCAATTAAATCAATGCTCTGAATTATCTTTTAAGGATATATATTGATAGCAGAGTTTTAGTTACCTCAAGTTAAAGATAACAAAGGCACACACAAAAAAAAGTGGATACCACCTCATCGTTACTTCTATGTAGAGTGTTCAACGTAATTTGCTACCCCCCATAATTTCCTTATTTTATAAGGTACCTACCTAAAAAAATAGAAAATTTCTTATTGCATTTATCACATACTTTTTATAGTAGGTACATTAAACAACAAGTTTACAAAAGCAAAGTTTTACTAAACGAATATACAGCGTGTCCCACTTTTAATGCCCCCCCCCCCCCCTTCACAACTCAGTTATTATAGTTATCCAATTTTAACCAAATTTTGGTCGGTGTGAATGACCTTTGGTGTGATCTTTTTGAATTAAACAAAATTTATTTTTGTAAGTGGCGTGCATTTTTATTAAGAAAAAAGGGGTCGCTTTTTCGAGAAGTCATATTAGGCATTTTTTTTGCAGAAAAACTAATACAATATTATTAATCAGCATGCTTTAGAACCCTCATTCCGAAAATTTCACAACATTTTGATTAAGGGTTTCCGAATAACAGGCCCAGTAAAAATACATTTTTTCATTCGTAAATAATTGACAGCTTGAAAACGGTTTGCGTTTTGAAAAAAATTTTCAATTTAAATTGATTTACTCTATCTCCCCATGCCAAAGTTTCAAATGCTGCAAGCAAAAATTTTTCATTGGACGATAAAAAAATATTTTAACCGGTTCTGTATTATTTGGGCATTAAGTGATAAAAAATGATCTTATGTGATATTAAATTAAACTATTTTAAAAAAAATAAACCGTTCTCAAGTTAATTATTTACGACTGCAGCATTTCAAACTTTTGAGCACATGATGTGATAAAGTAAATCAGCTTAAATTGAAAATGGCGAATGACTTTTTTTCGAAACACAAACCGTTTTCAAGTTATCAGTTATTTACGACCGAAAAAATGTATTTTCACTGGGCCCGTTATTCGGAAACCCTTAATCAAAATGTAGTAAAATTTTGAACATGGGGGTTCCAAAGCATGCTGATTAATAATATTGTATTAGTTTTTCAGTAACCAAATTCCTAATATGACTTCTCGAAAAAGTGACCCCGTTTATCTTAATAAAAGTGCACGCCACTGACAAAAATAAGTGTTTAATTCAAAAAGATCACACTAAAGGCCGTTGATAGTAACCCAAATTTGGTTGAAATCCGATAACTAATAACTGAGTTGTGAAGGGGGGGGGGCATTAAAAGTGGGACACGCTGTGTTTGAGTACGAGCGAGCGCAACGAGCGAGTAACTCAAAACTATATGAGTTTAGTAAAACTGCTTTTCTTACGAGATTTGTTTATACCTACTATTTTTTCGCATTTTGTGTTAGTAGGTAATTATAAGCAAATAGTGATAGCGAGAGTGATAGACATAAAAACATTACAAAGTTTGAAATTTAAAAAATATCATAGTAGGTACTTGTGTAGGATTTCCGTAGTAACCTGACACGGCTTTGTTTATTTACGTAACAACAATTAAGTTTCATTTTTGTGAGTCGAATTGATTTTAAGTTATATATTAGTTATAAAAATGAGTCTTGCTACTGAAAACAATTTAGAAAATTGTTCTGAAGATATTTTAAATGCCGCTCGATAATATTTAAATAAACAATATTCTGTCAAACTGTTTTTTATCAACAGTGACATTTCACATTTCTATATAGTAAAGTGACATTTCTAGATGGCAAAGTCCCACTTTATTAAACGATTTTGAATTTAGTAAAATAGCACATTATTAGTCAAAATGCGAAAAAATATGTTTTCAGATCATATCGATGTCAGAAAGTATACAGTGGGTGCGAAAAAATGTCCCTATTGTATATTTTTACATATTTGGATTTGCTTATTTTTTCTGATATTAAGGAAGTTATTAATAAAAAACCGTTTGTAATAACAGATAAATTATATTTATTTTATCTTTACAACATTCATTATTTGAATAAAACGGGATATAATCTGATAACATATTTAAAAAGTATGTGAAAAATGCAATAAGATGAAATTTTTTATTTTTTTAATACCTACCTTATAAATAAGGAAATTATGGGGGTAGCAAGTTACGTTGAACACCCCCGTAGATACAATATGTATTTTGACCCACTGAATATGAATCCAATGTCAGTTTAGCTCCATCATCCCCAGTTTTGAGGAAATCACCGATAATGTTCGGGAAACCCCGGAAAATGTAGAATTTAGGCGATTAGTCTGTCACAAAGAGACGAGGATGTCACTGAGTACTGGAGCTACTTTTAACAATATGATCACAGGCAGGGTGAATCCGAGGCATACTGCTAGGGGGTGGGAGTATAATGGACCTGGGGGAGGTATAATTACAGATTAGAAAGAGATAAATCAAATATATTGCATCTTAATATATTTGGAAATAATGGACCATACTGTGGAATCGAAAATTTGGGGTATAATGGTCCATACTTTCACCATCAGTCATAGTCACTAGAAAACAAGTGTGGCCATTGACGGCGGAACAACTTTTTTTACTAGGGGGCTTGAGCCCCCTTAAAAAATGCAATATAAATTTTAACAAATCGGTAGCCTAGCGCTTCACTTGTCTATAGCAATGGTTGTTAGGGGCTTGCAACATACCAGTCACCTTGGAACTTGGAACGCGAGTGCGTCACATCCTGGTGGACAAATTTACCGAAGTGAGCAAACCTCTTATTCCTTTTTAAGGTATAAACACAGCCCGGCTCGGTTCGACAGTGTTAAAGTGATAACAGGGCCGGACGCGCACCTTGTTAAAATTTATTTGTGTTATAATAATTTTAAAATTAATTTTTCTGCTACTTAGAGTGTACTTTAAATCTTATGCGCTGATCGGTGTACCTTATGGAGGCTAAGCTCTATCTTTGGGGAGGCTTTAGCCTCAAGCCTCTTCCTTCCGCCGTCAATGAGGGTGGCCCTGAGGATCATGTATTCGGCTATGTTCCTATATTTAAATTTTTATAAACGTCTAATTTAGCTTTTTGAAAATAATTACATAAATCATATTAATCATATTCTAGTAGACGAGTACAAAGAAGATAACTGATTTTATTCAGTAGTCTAGTAGTTTTATATTTTGTCAAACTTTCCTCCTTAAATATTCAGTTTTTAAAAAATACGTTCCATTTTTTTGTATAACAAGAAATACATATGTTCATTTTTACTAAATTTACTTATTTAGTACTACGCACCTTACTTACTATGTTTATATTATTATGTAAAATAAAAAAACGCAAAATAAGTACCTACTGTGTTTTTTACTTCGGAAATAACGAATCATTTTTGGCATATCTTTCTGAAAGATAAGTACAGTAAAGTCCGGTTATAACGAACCTGAAAGATTCTTTCAGGTTTCAGGACTTTACTGTACTTAGTTCAATTCACCAACATAAAAAGTGAACCCAGAAAATCGACTCAGGGTGTTCCACAAGAGTCTGTTTTGGGTCGTATATTATATTTCCAACATTTAGTTACACTGTTAGGAGAAAATAAATATTTGCTGATTAAAGGCTACGCTGACGAAACAAATTATTTAAGTACAGAAACTAACACTATATTAGCGATAAGTTCTACAGAGGATAAATGCATACTTTGGTCCCAAAAAAAATTCATAAAACTAAATAAGGACACGACTATGTCATTACTTTTTAAGCAGCTTAATTCATAACGTCATGTTCCCACTTAAAATTTAAAAGTTTATTATTTATTCAGTCAAAATATTAGGTCTTATTTTTTAATTTTGGTCCTAACTGTAACCATTTGATGTCGATATCGAATTTACTTCTCGAAATATTAAAAATGAGTATACAGGCGAGTTGGCCACGGTATAAGCATACGGGGTGTCCAAATCATTATTCCTCTACTCTACACAGCCTCCCCCTCAAAAAATTCAAATGGCAATGGGGGTCTTTTGAAAGGTCTTTCAATTCTCTGTGTACCTATTTTTTTAAATTTTTATATCGATTCCTGTTTAAAATAATTTTATTTTTATGGTTGCACACAATCGAAGTCGTTTAAATTATCTAAAATACACGGCATTGGATATTAGAATTTATAAAAAATACTGCATTTATTAGTGCTCGAAAATTAGCACGAGTTTTTTTTGACAAAAAAGACTTTCCTCGTGAGTTCGCTTTCAGAATAATGAAAGATTTATAAGTATTCGATAGCAGGCCCGTAGCCAGGATTTTCTTAGGGGGTGTTCTAGCAGGTGACGCACACAAAAAAAATGCGCCGCAGACGAAAATTCCAAACATTCTAAAATTGAAAAAAAAAATTTAATAAAATCAAAATTAGTGTTAAGTTACATGAGCCGCAGAGATAATTATAAGGGGCGTTTGAACACCCATATCACCCCCTGCCTACGGCCCTGTTTGATAGCCGTTGTAAATTAATTTATTGTTAACTAATTATCGAGATACATTTTACCAAAGAAAGTTCCCAAAATGGTTTATACCAATGAGTAAATATCTAACTCATTGGTTTATACCCTTCAGGAGAGAATAGAAATTATCAGCATTTATTTTAAAAATGATTATTGTGCTAGAGTTACGACGCGCATGTTCAATAACAATCACCCAGATACATGTTGGTTTTCAGTAAAGTAGACCACATCTTTATAATGCACATAAAAAACGTCGGCTTATTTTAAATTCTTATCGGCATCAAACTCGCCGACGTTTTTTATGTGCACTATAAAGATGTGGTCTACTTTACGTTTTACGAATGATGAAAAAGTTTATGGAAACAGGTTCTGTGGAAAACAAAAAGCATGAACCTCAGCGACTGATTAGGAATCAAGCAGTGGCAGTTCTGGGTCATTTAAAGACGGATTCTACCCAATCGATAGGGAAAAGTAGCTGAGACTTCTGGTGTGCCACAAAGCAGTGTCTATCGAATTGAAAAGGCCGACAAATTTCATCCACATAAATTTAAATTAGTACACGAATTAAATGAGGATGATCCCGATCATCAGCTTCAATTCTATAGGATTTTTAATGAACAATTAAACTGTAATGCCCAATCTACTTACAATACGTATCTTTCTGATAAATAGTAATAGTAAACAAAAACAGGCATAATTGTAGGTATTGGAGTGAAATCAATTCACATTTGTTCGTGGAAATCATACGCAATAGCCTCAGAAATTAAACGTTTGGGCTGATCACATTCTCGGGCCGTATTTCATTCCTGAGAATTTAAATGGCGAAAGTTACCTTGATCTTTTTTTTTATTATTATTTTTTAAATGGCATTAGGCATTAGGCATTAGGGCGATTGGCTCACACAGCCAGACACTAATTTACACAACACAGTTAGTGACCACGGTTACTAGGATTGATGAACAATGGGACAAACATATATGGTACAAAGCAAACCTATCCTAAATATTAATCTTTGTTTGTTTTATTACCTTGATCTGTTAGAAGATAACATCGACAATGATTAACCAAATCCTCGAAAAAGATGAACTTTTCTTTCAACAGGATGGGGCACCTTCATATTTTGTTTAGCAGTCCCGTGAATTTTTTTATAAACGGTAAACTGAGCGATGAACGAAGAGGTCCGTCCTGTGGAGTGATCCGCCATGTAACCCAATTTAATTCCCTTGGATTTCTTTCTGTAGGGACATTTGAATTCGAAGGTATTTGCAACAAAACCCGCATCTCTGGAAGAGTTACGTGAAAGAATTGTTCGAGAATGCCATTCGCTGACTCCAGATGTGCTCAGAAATGTTCGTACAGAATTTCGTAACAGATTGTACTACTGTATGGAACTCGGTGGGGGTCATTTTGTATAATACATACGTACGATAATTTACACTGCTTCTTTTATTTTTATTCCCGAACCTAAAATAATAAAGAGTTATTTCTCAGGAATTAATTGATAAAAGTTAAAAAAAAAACAGTTATGTAGAGAATTAAAAAACTTTTCAAAAGATGTACCTATCACTCGACCCCACTTGCCATTTGAATTTTTTAAGGGGGTGGCTGTGTAGGATAGAGGGATGATGATAGGTATAAAAATGTATTAAATATGTCCCCCTTGGGAACAAGGTCGACGTGTTTCATCAATTTTTCAGAAAATTACCTCCAAAGTTAATTTATTTTCACATTTATATGGAAAAAAAAAACAATACAGATTAGCTATCTAAAACAATGTTTTACTCTAATCCCAGTAAGTAAGTTTATTAATTATACGACGATTGTATTTTCATGGTATTAACTGATAACTTGAATATCCACTTCTATTATTTGTTTGAAGGATTTGGAATTGATTTGTGTTTTTCAATTGTTTTTAATGTTCAGAACGATGGTGTAATGTGTAAAGACCGCATATGAGAAGGTCATAACATTAAAACCAGAATCGCCTCTAGAAGCTATGACCAATAGGATCATATTTATGCGTAACAATCTACTGATTGCAGTGGCGTGCCCAGAGAGGAACTAGGGAGGCAAGCCTCTCTCGGCGCCACTGTTTAATGTTGCCTCCCTAGCGTTTCAACTAGGTTAATTTTGAAAAATTATGTATAAATGAATTTGTTCTCCTTTCCGGTTTCACCGGAAATGACGTTAGCTTTCGGCTTTTAATTAGAACACCCTATATACAAATGTGAGAATAATTTTTAGAATCCATTTTATTTTTCAATCCAGAGTACCAACCATAGAAACTTTAGAAAAATTTAAGTCGGTACAAAAACGTTTTATTCTTAAAGAAAAAGCTGAAATCAATGTTTTTGCTCGAGTGAAAATTGGCAAAACTGTATCTGTAAAACAAATTGCTTGTGAAAGGACATTATAGTAGCCAAAGTGTAAGTCGAGTTTTAATGAAAACAACTGTCGTTCAATCAAATATCAAATACATTAACACATACGAGAATGATTACCTACGGAAGGACGATCGTTTATTGTAACTGAATTTTACCAAATAATGTACACAATGATTTTTTGAGAAAAATTTAATTATCCGATGAGTCAAGATTTACCAATCTGGGCTTATTCAATAGACAGAAGAGAAGATACTGGGGCTCATGTAAATTATCGACATAATATGAAAATTATCGACAGGATCGCTTTCAACTCCGATTTAATTTCAAAGTTTGGTTGAATCGGACATAAAATTTTTTAATGACCTCTTTGACTGGAATTAGATATTTAGGGATTTTTTGATGATATACCGTTGGTTTTAAGACAAGCGAAGGTGCGCCTCCTCATATCATATCACTGGGATAGTAACTGAATACCTTCGCAGACTTGGAGAGAATTGAATTGCAACAAATGGTCCAATAAAATGGCCTCCAAGGCCACCTGATTTAACCCCACTTGGATATTTTTATTCGGGACCTTGGTAAAATGTTGTCTATACAGCAATACCTACTATACGACCTGGAGAAATCCTGGAGGCACGCGTAAGACAAGCTATACAAAGAATAACCAATTAACCGCAGTCATTCGAAATACGGTGAAGAGTTCAGAAGTATATTAACGTAAATGGTCAATATTTTGAACAAAACTGTTATGATTTTTCAGGTTTTTTATTTATTTTTCACAGTCACCTTA
Organism: Rhagium mordax; assembly: GCA_963680705.1. Lineage (NCBI taxonomy): Eukaryota > Metazoa > Arthropoda > Insecta > Coleoptera > Cerambycidae > Rhagium > Rhagium mordax. The sequence goes on along the minus strand of OY796656.1, from coordinate 49,177,762 downwards.
CGATCTGGTAATAAATTGGAATACAAATTTTTGAATTTTCTTAACTGTAATTTCGGTTGTACTGGTCTCATGCAAATTGGACATATGAGTGCTCGTATGAGTGGATTCCTTATTAATTATTGTACTTTCCAATGGTACCTAGTACCATTATGGTATGGTATGGTATGGTAATATGAAAAATTTGGTTCAAAAACCGTTTTCATAAATTGTCTCTTCATATGAACTAAGAAATTTTTTTGTCGTGATTTCACTTTTTCTAACTTTGCTATGGTCGCACTCGGTTAGAATTGATCATGTGGGCACTCTAGAATAAAAAATAAAATGAACTTCAAAATTATTTTGACAATTGGAATGTCACTTATGTGGCATTGTTGGATTCAGAAAATTATGCAGAATCCAAAAATGTAGGCAATTTAAAAAGCGCAAGATGATGTCATTTCCGGTGAAACCGGTAGAGGAAACAAATTCATTTATATGTAAACAAATGACGTTTGATAAGTGTATTCAGGGTACCGAGTTTGAAAAATTAATCTCAAAGGGGGTGTACATACCATGAGCCTATTACGTACGGTATACTAATTTTGTAATTTCCTTTTTATTATAAATTTTATTAAACCCAAAAATCAATACAGCTTTAGAGTGAATAGAGGGTAATCTTTTATTTCTCATTTTACGCGGAAAACTTATTCTTTATAAACAGTTTTGCTTCTGTTAAAAATATGATTGCCATGGAGTAAGTTAACATATTATGTACAGGGTGTTCAGAAAATTAAAAAATTCTGCCTGGAATTCTGACATGAATTTTAATTCTAAACAAATATTCTTAGTGACAAATTTCAAAATTTTTTCAACGCCCTGTAGATGACATGTTAACTTACTCCATAGCAATGATATTTTTAATAAAAGCAAAACTTTTTATGAAGACATGTGGACATACTGTATAATAAATACATTTTGTACCTATTTACATTATGCACGTAAGCAGTAATAAACTTTAAGGTGGTTCCAAACCAGCGGCGTAGCTAGGCCCTGAGTGGGCCCTGTATCAAAATTTCTTGGGAGGCCTTTTTCGGAACATAAACAGAAACACTCTCATAAACAAAATATATTTGAAAATAACAAAATCAACAATACATATCAAAAAATTCTAATACTAAAAAGTTAAATAGGTACATTTCTTGCCTTTTTTCGGTGATTATTATGAGCAATAGCTGGCCCAGAAACTTTAAAGTCGCTCATGCGCAAGAGCGTTTGGATGGAAACAAGGGCACGATTATCGACGTGCTGGGTTGAATTACTAATGTTTATTTAAACAGTTGATTCATGTTTTGTGTGAATAATATCAATAGATCGAAATTTAAAAAATTCTTTTATTTTAAAATTTGGATACAGAAATATCATTTTTGTGGATTTTAAACAGTTTTCTAATTGTTTAAGAGATAATTAAGTGGTAGAATAGCTGTTAAGCTAAACTTCGCCCTTTAGATTTAAGGAAATTGTATTTCTTTTTTTCTAATAAAGACGATTTTATTTATTTATTTATTTATTTATAATAATTTTTTAAGTTGAGCGAACCGCGCCACAGCGCGAGTCGTTCATAAACAATAGATATATTTCAGTTTTGTGAGATAAAGGCCGTTAATCTTTTGAAATCTTCAAAAAATAGCAACATCTAACCAAACCCGAAGATTTTCTCTTCTTTTTCTGAAAAAATTAACTAATTTGTATTGTCTTTTTTTTATTTGATCTAAAAAATCCAGAAAAAGTTATTACAATCATTAATCTCCTTTTTCCATTGCGTTATAAAATTAAATATATTTAATTTTAATTTTGACGCACATTTTCGGTGAATCTACGGAAATACGTAGTGAGACGATTTTTTTCGTAAAAAGATTCCAACTCAGTGAGAATTTCGCGATGGGGTTTTCAAAAGCATATCGACAGGTCTATGGTGCTTTCCCGAGACAGAATAATATAGAGCTGTGGCGAAGTGTTTTATTATTCATTCATTAGGGCTGCGCTCTGCGCTTTTATCAATATAACTTAAAAGTATGAACAATTATTTATTCATTTCAGTAGAAAAGGATCCAAAGATTTTTACGAATTTATCACGAACGTAACTATTAGTAATGTATAGTATACTGCGACAAGTGCGACAGTAAAATATGTTGACGCATAACTTGATTTGATAATGGACATAATAATGTAATGAATTGCGATATGACACATGTATATCATTATCAGGTAAAATAATTCGACTTTTCTTAAAGTGCTTTATAATGTGACATTAAGCGTTTATGTTATATTTTATATTTAGACTATATATTAGGGTGGGCCGAAAATTTTTTTTTACGAATTTCGTGTAATAACAAAACAAAAAAGTTGTCTTAGGGACTAACAATGACACTGATTTTTTATTTTTATTTTATGAAAATATTTAGCCGCGCCCCCAGCGACTCGAAGAAGCCCAATTTTTGTTTTGTAAATTCGGACCTGTAATATAGCAAAACATTTTTGTATAGAGGTCCATATTGTCACAAAAAAATATTTTGTCTTTAAATTTATTTTTCACCGCGCCCCATGAATAAAAACACCAAACGTGTATGAACTTGCATCGGGTATTACATCAGCAGTGAGTGGGAGAATGTAACCTAAGTAATTATACACGTCTGGCCACTCAGTTGTTTCGGATTCAGTTCAGCAAGTTGCACACATCTCCCCTGAATAGACCCGGTAGACGCGTCTCGGACTAATGTGATTATGGGGCGGAGTCGAAATTGTTAGGGGAGTTGGTGCAACTTACTTAACTGTATCCGGAACAACTGAGTGGCCAGACGTGTATATAAAACCTATGAGGTTCAGTCTTATTACAACTATGTTCTAGAACGAGTGTATTAAGATATCCTAAGAGTGTATGTAAAACGTGTATTTTGCACTAGTGTATTCGACATAATAATAATAATATAAGAATTTTATTGGACGAACCAAATGGCTATCGACTGAGGTCCTTCAGCCAGTATTACAAAGTATTTAGTGAATTTCATAGAGGTAAATAGGCAATAACAAAGTACTATGTTCTAGAAACAAGAAAAAAAAGTTATAGTACTTCTTGTTTTTACATTTCTTCTCTTAGGGAGTTGATGCATTCCCAAATTGATAATAATAAACTATTTCATAGTTGATATTGGGTGTTTTAAACTAAATTTACAAATTAGTGTATCACGCTATCCGCATAATAATAAACTATTTCATAATTTGTGTGTGTTTTGAACTGAAATTGTGAATGTGAACTAATTTGATATGGCAACACTATCGGTAAAAACTCGAGCATCTGAAACTTTTCCAATAATTGGCACCGCTATTGACTCCACGAATTGCTCTTTTCTTCCAACATATGAGGACGTCATCAGGTGTTATCAATATATAAGAAAGTGTGAAAGTGTGAAGATATTTCAAGGGACGGTTACATCAGAGCCAAATTGGATGCACGAAAAAAGCTTCCAAAATTTGATTTTAAAGGACAATACTCTCTGACTTAAATAGTGTTAAGGGCGGGAGGGTGGACGGAACTCGATATACAGCCACCTCATCGTGATGAGTTCTGGGCTGATCAAATAGTTAAAATCAGTTGATTCTATCCGAAAATATTTGATTAAGCTGAGAGCTGCATTCTCGTTAAGTCAAATTTAATATCGGACTTACCTACATTAACAAGCTTATGCTATTTTAAAGTATATGGGGCGCGGCTAAAAATTGAGACAAACCTTCCAATTTTTTTTACGTAAATATAACACTGTTACCTAGCTTTTTGGCATTATTACCGATCTGATTTTCAAAAAAAAGAAAAAGTCCTTTTGCAGTCCTTGGGGCGCAGTTAAATATTTTTTTAAAATTTAAAAAAAAATACAGCTTCATAAATACCACATTTCACAACTTTTTTGCGATATTATTCTTGAAAATTCAAAAAAATTTTAAAAAACGGCTTTTTCGGCCCACCCTACTATATATACACGTCTGGCCACTCAGTTGCTTCGGATACAGTTCAGTAAGTTGCACCAACTCAACGATTATAGACAAGAATCGTTCTTGGCACCAACTCCCCTAACAATTTCGACTTCGTCCCATAATCACGTTAGTCCGAGACGGAGCGTCGACCGTCTACCGGTTCTATTGCAAAATAAAACAGTTAACAGAAATCTTTTAATTGAAAAAATGCCCTGAAGAGACTTCCACCTTTGATGTAATACTACTGTCAATATGAAAAATAGAATACTTTGTGGTTTATTTTCCTCGTTGACCACCTTGAATTTCTAACGTGTTGATCATCTTGTCATGATTATCTTCTGAAGTGAAGAAGAAGACCATGACAAGATGGTCGAAACGTCAAAAAATCGAAATATTCCACGTGAAGGAAAACCCGAAAACTTTTTTACAAATCACCAGCTCCACGTATAAGCCTTAGATAAACAAAAACACAAAAATCAACTGTCTGCGACCAGTATAACTTTCATCACTATTTTGTCTTTATAATATTATTGTCTTTGTTTTTAGGTGCCGAAAAGAATTATTATGGGAGAAACAACTTTTAAACCAAAACACCTACATCATTCACCATCGCTTCGTGCCATAAAAGCTTACAATGATATGCCAATTGAGGGTGCCTTTCATAATAACATAGACATTTCCATGTTTAGTCCTGAAAATACGTACAACAACCACATAAAATATGAAGACATGGATGGGTACAGCACGTCTGTGGAAAGCGATTCAAAACCTTCAGATATGAATATGTATGATTATGCAACGACGGGAACGTTGTCATTAAAAACAACTTACTCTGGATCTGAATTAAATTCTGATGTTAATGAAATGGGTTCTACTGTAAAATTAGTACCGAGTAAAATGAAAATGGTAAGTGTACTTTTTCATAATTCATGTTCTAATTTAAACTTTTATAATCCACCTCCTCTACCATTGGGCACTTTTTTACGTACCTAATATTATTTATTTCTTGCAATAGATAGCTTTCATATACATACATATACACATACATCTAAATGGTGTGTATGTAATTTCTAATACAAAAATTTCGACGTGACGTGAGACATGACAACTGCAACTTAGTTCTTGCATGTATACAGTGCGTTCATTTTAAGTCGAGGTTATTATTAAAGATAGAATGATGAGACAAACGTCGTGTGAGAGGATTAGAAAAACAGTTTTTTATGCATTAAAGAGAAAAACAAATGATGCCCGTTTCGGAAAATATTAATGTTAGGCGTGTTTATTTTAATGAAACTCCCTATATATTTTTGCAACATTTAATAGACTAATTTTTTCTGAATACAATGATGTGCATAATATGGTAGTTTGGATGAATAGTTTCCTTAATATAGCCAAAAAACTATTGAAATTGTAGAAATTACTTACAACAGTGATATTACTGAAAGATAGCCATGACTTCCAAATAATATATTTTCCAAAATGGGCAAATGCACGGTAGGCCAATTGAATTGGTACAGGGGGGCCGAAATGAAAATATCAAATATTGATTAGATATCAAAGACAAAAATTGAAATTTAAATGTAACAGAAAAAAATCTGCAAACGGAGGGGGTCAAACAGAATATTGGTCGGTGGGCCAAATTGCAGCCAGCCCGATACCGAATTCCAGGTAGATTAAATTATGCATACTAACGAGAATATAATAAGTTCGGAACCGGTTTATGTCTTGCAAGAAAAGACAAACAATCTTGGCTACCAACCAGAATTTGCAGGTATAACTCAACGTAGGTCGGGATGTTTGTTCGCTGAGTAGTTGTTTCCTGCAATCCTATTTAGCATGCACTTTAGTCCACCAGCGTAGAGGTGACTGTTCTTGGTACCTACTTGCTTGGCAAGTCGCTTGTCACAAAGACATCTTTGCTGTCCTGTCAGGTAGTAGCATTGACCACCAGAGGGATATACTGATATTCTCACCCAAGTCTTTATAAAGATTGTTGGATCGTCATATTAATCTTAAATATAGTTCTAATTAAATGCATTAAAATGTCAAGGAGTGGTAAAAAATTTTATAAAGCCTTATACCTAAGCCAGTCCCAAACTTTTTCCTGTGGTGCCCCCTTTTTGATATTATGAAGTGATCACGCCTCTCTGATAATTAAGACTTAATTAACTTTTTCAAATTTATATCATGTGTCTACGGTTTTGTTAAAAATTGAATTTTAATTCAGAAATAAGATTATTTTCTGTGCTCTCACGCCTCCTTAATTGTACTTCAGACCTCCCAAGGAGGGAGCGCCTCTTCAGTTTGAGAATCACTGACTTAGGCAATGCCACTTTTTGAAGTACCTAATGTAAAGCAATGTCGATTCAAGGGTCCTTGGGGCTCTAACCGCTGGTCAGTTTTGGAGCTTTCCAGTTCAAATACATTACTGTGCTTTTAGCCTAAAAATTCTATTCCTGAATTTGAAAATTGTATTTCTAATCTGCAGCTATTATTGCTCTGCGACAGTGTCGTAGCTGGGAACTATGGTGCCCAGGGCAAGCATCATAATTTTGCGCCCCCACCCTCCCTAATGGAGTTTGTGTGATTTTAGTCGGATTAACTTAGCGTAGATCAAGTAGCGTGATTTGTCAGCCTGCGATTTTGCGCCCCACAAGGCTTGCGCCCCTGGCGTGGGCCCCGGTTGCCCTGCCCTAGCTACGACGCTGCTCTGCGAAACCTTGTGTGCGCACCCAATACGCTTTTCGCTAAAATAAGTGCTTATCAGAAAATCACGCTTTTGTAAATTTTCCCTTGTGGCGGATTTCACCTGTCCTCATTTTTTAAAAAAAGATGGTAAAGTTTGTTAATAGTTAAATTATAAATTTACATATATAATTGATGTGAGGAAGTAACAGTAGAATCATAATTCTTAAAGTAACTACTAAATATTAAATAAAAATTTATTTACTTTCTGGTGTTTACTGTTTATAGTACATAATATACAAGTATAGGTATATTAATGAATATAATTAAAATCTATCTATAGTACGTTATGTGTACGTGGACAATGTTCAATTAAAACTTATAAAAAGCATAGGAATAACACTCTATATACATCCAAGGTCAATGATTGTTATTAATATTATTTATATTTAATAGATTGTTAATATAAATAATTGCGTCACTAACATTACCATAGCTTTATTTCCATAAAATCATTAAGACCTGTAACCTGTAATACTTTATAAATCATTAGTGTGTAAAACTAACCCTTAAAAATATTATCCTATCAAAAACTGGATAAGATTTGTTAAAGTTTTTATACATTGTTTTCTATTAATAAATATCCTATCCCACCTTACTAGATTTACTGAAAAATTCATATATGTATTCTATTAATCCAGTGGGAATCAGAAATCGGAAATTAAAAAGAAATGTAAAACTTATTTAGTACCTACTATTATTACCATGCTCATGCAAAAAATACATATTATTACATATACATAAAATAGCAACAAATTAATAGCAAAAATTAAACATGTCTCCAATATGTCCAACCTGATTACATGGGTGAGCGAAGTTATAGGTCATCAGATCTGGGGGGGGGGGGGCTAAAGTCCTAGTCCCCTAATATGGAGTATTATTATTTTTTTATTTTTTGTATATTTGTCAAGCATATTTTTTACTGTAAAATCAATAATCAATCCTTCATAAATATTAACACTGAAAGAATAAAGGAAATAAAAAAAATATGCATTTATTCAAAAATTAATAAGCTTGACAAATCATTTATATTGATACCCACATTTGATAATACAAGTTTATTGAAGGAACAGTTTCGGATTTTTTATTTTAATAAATTCTTCCAGAACATCATCTAACATCAGGGATTTTGTAACGCCATTTTTAATGTTTGCAAGAGCTAAAAAACTGAATCGCTCTTGACCCATGGTCGACTTAAGTCTTTGTTTTCTAATTTTTCTGTTCTGGAATGTGTGTGTGTGTGAGATGTGTAATAATGTTTTTTTGGGGGCGCTAATTCGGTTCTTATTAGCTCCCTCCACCTCCCCTTAACTTCACCCATGCCTGGTATAAATGAAATGAAATGGCTCTGTCAATATAATAGATATAATAAAACATTTTCAATAATACCTTTTCTCGATAACGGTTTATAGATAGATATTATGATTGTATTGCATTAAATTAATTTGGACTGCCTTAAAAAAACTTGAATGAAATTTCACTCAAACAAAAATCTGTCTACTAAATGTAAGGTGATAAGGAAACATGACTTTCTATATATTTTTTTAATTTTCCTTTTCATTCATTTTTTAGAGTACCTACCAAATCAAGAACTTCCTTTTTTTGAAGTTGGAATTATTTGTAAATTAATACTAAGTAGAAAATCGAGTTTTGGCAGAGGATCCAAATTTATTATTACCTAGAAATAATAACGTTTAAAATTCAAGTGGGAATAATTAAGTTAATCAGAGTATTTGTTAACCCCTTCAACGTATTATGGTGGGTAATCCTTTTGCGTTACATGGCGTTGTCTCCCGATAACGTCAAACAATTATATTACCTGCTTTAAAAATATGTTTCATCAGTTTCAAATAATAAGATTATTCGTTAAACCAATAAACTATTTTTTAATGTCTCTCCGTACCTTATTCAACCAAGTTCGTGCTTGGGTGAGGTCTTTAATAAGTTCTAGTCTTGCTGTGATAAATTATTCCTTTCATTCCTTTCAAAAGTATATATTATCTTCGTTAAAATTTTCGATTCTTCTCATCTATATGAATCTCTCTGGTATTATAGCTTGTAATCGACGAATTTTTATTCATGTTTCTGGTTGAAAATGTTTTTTTTTAAATTTTTTTTTTAATTTTTTTATTTTTTTTATTTTTTATAATCGTCTTATTTATATTAACGTCCTGGCGAAGTTTAGCTTAGAGCTATTCTGACACTTAACCAGGACACACCACATACACCCATTCCCTCCGACATTGCCATCTGCCGGAGCTGGGACTCGAACCCAGGAGAGATAGGCAGTAACTAGTCGCCTTGTGCCACTCAAGGGCGATCTAGCCCGCTGCACTATCCTCGGTAATGTAATGAGATACGGTCACCCATCCATTCCCCGGCTCCGACCACCGCTGCTTTGCTCCGAAGATCGAAGACCGGCAATTGTACGCATGACCCCATCTCACTACAATTAGATGTTATTTAACAAAAATCGTCTTCAGTTATTTGAAAATGCGCATTACTATCAACTAGTTTGGTGGCAATGATCATTCCATGATGGATTGGAGGATTAAGAACTGATTAGTAGGTACTTAATTATTTAATTATTTTTATTACTATATTATCTCTATAATTTAGAATTTTTATGCTTAAAAGAAAAATAAAATTTAACTGTGCTCGGTGTTCCTAAATTTTATTATTTATAGGGGACAACACTCGGCGCTAAAGGGGACAATGCTCCCTATGTCTCATCTTGATTAGGGTCTTGATATCTGCTAGGTATAAGAGAAAAAGTAGGTGTTTCAACATAGAGCCCTACTTGAATTGTTAAGGCCTACTAATTGAAAACTGAAAACATTAATTATTCAAAATTACTAACTGGTACCGACTACTAAGAGAGAACTTGAAAAAATGAACTTTTAGGAATGGGCTCTTACACCTCAATTGAATTAAAGGTTTTTAATAGATTTACATCAAAGTTGGATACATATTAAATATAATAATGCAATAAAATTCAATAATACATCATTCTTACAGTTGCTATAAATATTAATAAGTTGTATCAATTTCAAAAGTCCCGCCAGTTTTCCGTTAATGACGTCAAAAACGGACGGTCTTGCTATTGGTTAAACTCCAAACAAATTCGTTTGTGCTCGTGGCGTTACAATATTAACCTCAAAAATATGCCTTTTTTACGATTTTCGAATATTATGTCGCTTTTATCAAAATTTCTGCTTGGTTTCTGAACTATCAACTAAAATCTTGTTCAATGCATTATTAACGAAGTTTTAATCGCCTTGATTTAATAAATTAAGATTATTTTTGTTGGTTGGGAAATCCAACCTATATTAACCATCTAAATTTAATAATCTACAATATTATAACTTTATATATCTTCTATCTGCGAGGGCCTCTAAATGTTATAATGAATCCATGTTAAAACTACAACCTATACCAATGACTATCCGTTTTTGACGTCACAAAAATTTAATAGATTAATTAATACGTTTTGAAATTTTTTTTTGGCCTTTAATGAAAAATACTAGCAAAAATAAAAAATACGTCAGAGCTATTTTAAAAAACACCATAGTCTGGTGTAATTTGCAACATTTCGAGGAAGAGCCCATTGTATATAATATTTTTATTGTGTTTTTTATTATTAAACGAATTACACGTGTTGGAACAATTATTAAGTGGAGAAAACACCGATAAAAAAAATAATGATTGATGTCATCAGGATTACTTAAATTAGAAGAAAATACCCAGTTTTTCTCCCGTCTTTATTATTGTCGCCAAAGTAAGATTTCGTAATGATTTATAGTAATACCAGTCTTTCTGAAAATAACTTAATCTTTTCATGAATGTCATTTATATAAAATATGTATGTATAGCATCCCAAATAATGAACTGTAAATCCTGAAAATCATCTCGATAAAAGTTTTTAAAGTATCAAAAGAATTAAAGGCAGGAAACATTCTCTAGGCACTTAAGTAGTGTTGTCAAAATATCTAGGTACACGAACACAAACATTTAAAGTTCAACATGTTTCCTTATAGATTTGGAAATGGTGGTGGTTTATTCTGTAAACATTAAACTCAACGCAACAGTTGGTTTTTGCCATTATGTATAATGTAAAAGCGACTGAAACTATTAATAAAACATTAAAAGTTATTTAAAGTCCAATAACGAAATATTGTAGAACTATGATGTGGTTTGCATTTAAAGAATATAACAATTAGAAATACCTATCGTTAATTCTTATCTATTTTTAGTACATTTTGTCATAGATAAACATTGTTTAGATAAATCATTTATTGTAGACTACTGGCATTATTAAAGAATACATTTTTACTATATTATTATTATTTTAAGCTTATCGCATTTATCTGAAAATATTATAAATAGATAAGTATCTAACATATTGGTTGTAAATACGTTTCTATTAAATATGTTGCAAAGGTAAATATTGATGAATGTAGTAAGCAAGGCAGCGTGTATCTATACTTGATATCTGACTAAAGTAAAGACGATGGTCTCATCCTGTCGATTATCAGGTTGACGCACATATTGCGATCCATTGGATTCATTACGAGTGATCCACGTGCAACTTAATTATTTTTCATCTATTGTTGATACTTCGCCTATTTCACCATGGGTGAAAAGTTCCCTCCATTTGCTTATTAGTTGATATCAAAAATCAAAATGCCCCATATAGTAGATACCCAATAATTTCTTGTTATTTTACTTTACAAACTATTTAAATATATCTACTCTACTGTTGAGTCTAATGTGCCTGCTGATAGCTGGTCGCCACTAAGCCTTATTCTCAATGTGTAAATACTGAAAAAGGTTAGTCAAATAAAAGAAATAGCCCAAGGACCAACAAAAAAAACTTATGACAATATACGCTTCCGAGTTTTCAGGTCATAGTTTTACTAGAAGGAATATTAGTAATATATCCATTCCATTGCCAATCATCACGCTTAGAGGGAGGTCCATAGAGGGAACGCTACATACCGTCATACACATGAGTCATACTCTTTTCGGCTGCCCAGCTTTACCTAGTGCAGTTGTTTGGGATAGTTGGAGGTGGTAAAATACGTCATTTTGACGTCACAAAAAGTGCCAAATTCAAAGTTATTCTATTAATCTGCCCGAGTGCCCGATGCCATCAATTTCAAGATTAATATTATTCAGTTTCTTTTGTTTTCAATGAAATTTATAACATATGACCTAACCTGAGCTATAATTTCATATGTTAACGTATTACTGTTATCATCAAATGGCCAAGCTAACTCAGTATCTGTAGAAGTTGACCCAAGCATACCCAACTGCAGAGCTGGATAAGCTTGGGAAGGTAGGGGAGGTAATCCTGGTGAAGTATTACGCCACTAGGGCAGTCAAAAGAATGCACATTTTGGTATACCCTGGGCACCGGGGTAGTTGAAAAGCATATGACTCTAGAGTAAAGAAGGTCCACTAGGTATATACAAATAGTAGCTCTGGCGGTACTTTTTTTATACAGGATGGTCCAGATTTTTGTACATTAATTTTGAGAGGTGCTAGAAAATCGCAAAATAAGGGGACTTTTCTTAATAAACATACCTCGAAAAATGCACCATAACTTAGATACAGGGTGTTGAAGTTTCATTAAAAAAAGCTTTATAATTTAATATCTAAGGAGAAACAAAAGTCATCCTTTTCAAGTTTTACACACTGCCTTTCTACGTAAATCTGCATCTACTCTTCAAGTCAAAAATAGTAACAGAAAGCCATTGGCGCAGATACGGGGGTTACATATCCCATTTCTAGAAATATGTAGTACGCCACTGGATATTTTTGAAAACATTATTAAACTGCTTAATTGCCTATGGCATTCTGAAGAAAAATGTGTTCTTGTATAATTTTGATAGAACCAGCCGTTTCCGATTTATTTGTCAAGTTTGCCATCAATTACGCGAAAATCGACATCAAATATTGGCGGCAATCAACTCCATTTCCAGAAGATGTCAAAAGTGTATTGAAGCCGAAGAATGGCACTTTGAAAACTGTTTGTAAATACATATGTGAATTGCCTTCGTTCTATTTTTTGTCAATTTTTTATTAAATATCAATAAAACATCTTTTTGAATCATGTTTGGAGGCTATTATTTCCTTTATTATGCCTGCACCAAAGTGTTTAACCGTAAATAAATCGGAAACGGTTTGTTCTATCAAAATTTTACAAGAACACATTTTTCTTCAAAATGCCATAGGCAATTAAGCAGTTTAATAATTTTTTCAAAAATATCCAGTGGCGTACTACATATTTCTAGAAATGGGATATGTAACCCCCGTATCTGCAATGGCTTTCTGTTACTATTTTTGACTTGAAGCGTAGATGCAGATTTGCGTAGAAAAGCAGTGTGCAAAATTTTAAAAGGATGACTTTTGTCTCTCCTTAGATATTAAATTATAAAGCTTTTTTTAATGAAACTTCAACACCCTGTATCTAAGTTATGGTGCATTTTTCGAGGTATGTTTATTAAGAAAAGTCCCCTTATTTTGCGATTTTCTATCATCTCTCAAAATTAATGTACAAAAATCTGGACCACCCTGTAGAATAAGCCTTTGATAAATCAAGGATAAAGATTATCTGCGATATCGGACTAGCAGCAGTGGTCAGAAAAATTTTTATTAAAAAAGTCTCTGGGAAACTGTCAACTGGGTGTGAGAGTGATGGACACTATGGACAGTTATTCTCAACGCAGCTGTTTATTGTTGCACGTTTGGTGTCTGCTAGTGGCCGGTCACAAATAGAGCGTCTGCTATCGGGAAAATATGCCTAATCTTATGCAGACAGCGGACTAGTCCTAATTACAGGTCGCTTTTTAAGTGTCGTCTGCAACCAATATTAATAATGAACAGGTTGTTTCGTAACTATCGGTTATCAACGTCATTAGTTGTCTAGTGTTCGTAGAACGCTTAGCGATAAGGACTACAAGAATTATATAAATATTGGGCCACACACGTGATATACAAGTCGTCAAGTAACCTATATAGTGGAGTTCACATGATATCAAATTGTGAATTCCGTTTGCACTTCGAGGTTAAAAGCTAAAACCTATTTCAAATGATTCGTTACCTTCTGGAACATCAAAATCCGATGGTCGTCAAAATGTCGTCCTGTACGGGGTGGCTGTAGGGGATGAAATGTGAAAAACACTTATCACTTATGCGAAAAATGTAATGCGTGGAGATTACTATAGATAAGATCCTGGTTATACACAGAGATTAGGATAATATGACTAATATGAGGCAAGAAATAAATTTGAAAGGCAGATGGATACCGTTGGGCTCATTCACCAAACCCTTCCAGGTAGAGGTTTATGCCCTCGTAGTAGTTATGATTATGATGGGGGACGTTAAGAGTGGTACAGAGCAAGAGATAAATACCTGCTCTAATAGCCAGACGGCTATAAAAGTGATCAGATCTTCTGGAGTGGGTCAATTCTCACGCCCCGAAGGACTTTATTTTAATGCCATAATAAAGGATTTAAACAAAAACATTCATTCCTGAGTTATTATCCATCATTGTACTTGGTTAGATTATCAATAGATATTGATATTGGGTTAGATTGTCTATAGATATTGATATTGAGTGGTGAATTTAACCAACTTCCAGTCATATTTTACAAATATCAAATTCCATTATCAAATAAAGAGCATCTGCAGATAACAGAATCCTCATTTTTTATATACTTACGGTAGGTAGGTAGGTACCTAAATAATTTTACAAAATAAATAAAATATTTTGTTGTTTATCTTATACGTCCTATATATTTCCAAGTGTTTAAACTTAAAAACTTAAAAGTGAATGCTTAATTAGAGCAATGAAACTAAATTAGTGTTAATTAAGCCAATTAGAATGGTAACTTAACGACGCCAAATTGTTTCACTTTATACCTATGAATGTCCAAACGTCGTCAATTAGAGATGGAAATGTTAGTTTACTAATTGGTTCAAATGTTACCGTTATTATATTTAAATATTTCTATAAATATAGAACAAATTAATCGAATTTATTCATTAAAACAGTTATAAACATGAATCGTGAGCATTTATTTTATACATAGTATACATGGTGTTGCTCGATTCCTAACATAAGAATTATAACTAATTAAAATAGATAAAATACAATTTTTCCAATGCAATATGTGGCAAAACAACCAAGACTTTACAAACTATTGGATTGGCTTCATTACGTCCTCATTCTACTTGGTTTAGATGGGTGTTATTTAATATTAACAAAATAGTTAGTAGTTAGTTAACCTGTACTAATAACCGACAGTACATGACTAACAAACTTAAATTGCACTCTTGTTCAAAAGCGACTTTACAGTTTAAATTGATACAAATAATACCAAATGTAGTATACAAGATGTACCAAAGTGAAAGAACTAAATCATTTACAGGAAAATTACTTCGTTATCACACATTTGTTTTTTGTAACAATGATATGAGCACACAGTTCTTCTATAAAAACTAAATATAATTTTACCTTGACTGAATTTAAAATAGTGAATTGAGAAAATATACAGGGTCTTTCAACGAAAACTTGACCTCCCCCCCCCCACTATAATTATAAAACCGAAAAAAAAAATTTTGAATTCGCCGAAATCCGTCGATTTCTGTTCTTGGCGGAGTATTTTTGGCAGTCAAGCCAGTTTGATATGTTCATCTCCCTAACCCCTAGCTTTAAAATTTCAAATGGAACTACCTTACTTCTAACACTTTTAAGTCCTTTCCATTGTGAATACACTGGTGCATCGTTTTTGGGAATCAGTTGAGATTTGATTTGAGTTATTGGCTAAGAACGAAAAGTTGACAAACCGACATTCGCGTACTAATTTCTGCAGAAATGCCCACCAATAATAAGCTTTTCATCTACTACACAACCACATTACTTTTTTTGATGTGTATTCTATATAGACTATGTATGGTATTTTCCAGGCATACATCGATTTTTTAGACACATTCAAATCTTATACTTTTTTTATATAATAATAACAAAAAAGTCACTGATGTTTTTTGCTTGTCACCAGCAGTAGTTTCAGTCTGTTGTTGAAAGTGTAAACGTATTTTCGAAATGGTTTATTCTATCGCAGAAAGACTAGAAAAATTGTTGCAATTTGCTATCGAAATCACGATTGCGCTGAAGCTACATCACGAATTTTTAATGCTAATCATCTAGAAAAAAAATGTAAGCCATCAGTGTTAAGCCACTGATGGATAAGTTTGTTGCAACTGGTTCGCTTCTAAACAAGAAACGCGAATTAAATCACCCAGTTCGAAATGAAGCAGTTGAAGTGGCAACTTCCAGATGGACAATAATCAGTCGATCAAAGCGGTATTTCAAGCTTCTGACGTATCCAGTTCAAGTGTTCATCGAATTTTGAAAAAATACAAGTTTCATCCATTTAAGATGATGCCATTATGCTGGTTCAAGAGTTACATGAAGATGATTTTGATTGTCGTGCCCAATTTTGCGAATATTTTAGTGAGCGACTTCTACTGAATCCAAATCTTCTCTATAATACGTGTTTTTCAGACGAATGTACATTTATGTTGACATAATTATTATCGCTAATGGAGTGATACTAATCCTCATTTAATCAGAGAATTTCATACTCAGACTCTTCAAAAATTGAATGTTTGGGCCGGAATTTTGGGCAACCAACTTGTTGGACCGTTTTTTATTCAAGGAAATCTCGATGGGAACACCTATTTACAATTATTGGAAGACAGGACCCTATGATAACAGAAATTTTAGAGAGTGACGACAATTTAATAGAAAATGAAATAACTTTCCAACAAGATGGCGAACCCCCTCACTATGCTGTTGCTGTGCGGCAACTTTTGGATCACCATTTCCCAGGGCATTGGATTGGTAGAAGAGGGCCCGTCGAATGACCACCTAGATCACCTGTTCTATCCCCTTTCGACTTTTTCCTGTGGGGCAATTTGAAATCGCGAGTGTACGCTACGCAGCCTGAAATACTAGAGGTGTTGCTTCAGAGAATTGTGGAAGAATGCCGATTAGTAACACCGGATAATGTTCGAACAGAATTTGCAAATAGACTGTATTATTGTTTGCAAGTTAACGGAGGTCAATTTGAGCAATACATTAAATAAAACTTGTTTTTATTTTGGTTCAGCTTTTTTAACTTGAGACTGTTTTCTTTTGTAAACTGATCGACACATCAAAAAAAGTAATGTTGTTGTGTAGTAGATAAAAAGCTTATTATTGGTGGGTTTTTCTGTAGAAATTAGTACACGAATGTCGGTTTGTCAACTTTTCGGTTTTAGCCAATAACTCTGTCAAATCTCAACCGATTCCCAAAAACGATGCACCAATGTATTCGTAATGGAAAGGGCCTTAAAATGACGTGTTAGAAGTAGGATAGTTCCATTTGAAATTTTAAAGTAGGGGTTGCTAGGGGTTAGGAGGATGAACATATCAATATATCAATTTGGCTTGACTGTCAAAATGCTTCCCCCAAGCACAGAAATCGACGAGAATTGTAATTATAGGGGGGGGGGGGGGGGTCAAGTTTTCGTTAAAAGACCCTGTATTCATCATTCATTAAAAACGCACCACATAAATTAAACATTTCAGTCTATAATCGAGGTAACTTAAAATTTAATATATTTATTTTAAATTAAAACAATTTTTTTTAATGTAAATAAATATGTGAAAATTTATTTTAAATGATGGGAAACAGTTTGAATATTAAAAAAAAAAAATAATGGCAAATATTTTTACTATACATTGTTTCCTATTCATTACATTCAATCAAAACTGGATATAACAGTTATGTATTTCAAATACCTGAAAAATTAATTTTGGTATATTTTACTTATAAGTATATTTTATTTTTATTAAAAAGATTCCTACAAAATATGGGAGACATTTTGATTCGCAAAAATTCGTCGGTTTAAGAGTGAAACAAATAAAATATAAAACAACCTTTAATTTTTTTAGGTAGGTACCTATCTGAAATCCTAACGTTCCCCGATTTAAGCGTAGACCATAACTCTTTAGAAAAATTGATACTATTCTTCATTTGGTTTGTCATATTTAATTATGATAATATAGGCCCGGTAAACCCTATTAATCATAAATCCATCAAAACATTTAATAATAATTTGCCCAAATAATTGTAAACACGAACGTTGCATTTGTGTAAACGATTGAAACCACGGGAGTGTTGAAATTTAGACAAATTCATTATAAATCTGCCATTGCTTGACTTTTCAATTTTTATGTACAGGGTGTCCCAAAGTTGACGTCTCGGGGCTATATCTAGAGAATGAAAAAAGTTAACACAAAATCGTTTACGTGGTTTAATTTGGGGTGCAGTAAGGTACATTTTACGGTAGAAATTTTTTTTTTTCGATATCTGGAAAATGGCGAAACTAACGTCATCAGAACTTTTTTCCCAGGAACATACACTTTTTTGTGCTACCTGGAAAGTGCTATTTTTTCTGAACATTTTCTATTAAAAAAGTTTTTTCGTATCTTTTATATTCAAAAATATACAGGGTAAAATAGTTTGGAAATACCCTTAATTGCGTAAGAGTTAGCCATGATGTAATCGAGTGGCCTATGGAAAACAATGAACTAGGGCTGTTGACATAAGTTTGTTTAGTGAATATATTATTTGTTTCAAATAGTTTACGGGTGTGAATTAATTTAAATAGCGCCGAAATGTTTACAAACAATGAGAAAGTAGAATGATTTTAATCTAAGGTGAAGCACAAAAAAAAAGATTTAGAATTTTGTTACCGATTTAAAATATTTTTTTTATTAAAATATTCTGTTACAATTCTTTGATAAAACGTATAAATAGCTTTTTTCATTGTTTTCCATAGGCCATTCGATTACATCATGGCTAACTCGTATGCAATTGAGGATATTTTACAAATTATTTTACCCTGTATATTTTTAAATACAAAAGATACGAAAAAACCTTTTTAATAGAAAATGTTCAGAAAAAATAGCACTTTCCAGGTAGCACAAAAAAAGTGTATGTTCCTGGGAAAAAACTTCTGATGACGTCAGTTTCGCCATTTTCCAGATTTCAAAAAAAAAAAAATTCTATCGTAAAATGTACCTTAGTGCACCCCAAATTAAACCACGTGAATGATTTTGTGTTAACTTTTTTCATTCTCTAGATATAGTCCCGAGACGTCAACTTTGGGACACCCTGTACAATTGGCCAAACTATGTTCGTGTGGCGAATTAGTAACAGAGTGTTATTGCACATTGATTTCCGTCATTCTTCCAGCTTTTGTTGTGATAACAGTAAAATAGACCAAAACTCTAGCAAAGGAGAAAAGATTATTGTATACATATACCATATACCTACCGAATCTTCGTAACGTCTTCCAGTTACCATTTGCCAAGAATCGCGATTTAACATACGTATAACACAAAATGAAAAATCTGTCGAGAAATTGGTTGATTAATTGTTTAAAAAATCAACCATCTAGGCAATAATTGTAGAAAGGGCAGCATTGCATATTGCAAATTTCAAACTTTTAAGACCCAATTCTATAAGATAAAACGTTTAAAGTGGTTCTGTAGAAAGATGCAATTCTCCAAGGCTTTTATGTTAATGATTCCAATTATTTTTTGTATGCGCTGTGAAGTAGTCTGAGTTCCATAATCGCCGTGTCAGGCCAAGGATTTTAAATTAAAACGGATGAATATAAATATAATATAATGGGATTTATATTGAATTTAGCTACCAGTGCTGTGACGTAGCCCGCGATCTATAAGCGGTAATGAACAATGGAATCCGTATGTATCCAATGATAACAAATGCAATCGATCGAATACAAAATGTTTTATTTTTTATTATTGATCAGTGTGCTTGAGAGCTCTCTATATCGGTTCTTTTTTTGTTTTTATGTCTGTGGATAAGTACTTATACAGCTATAATTATAGTATGGTATATTTATGGTATGAGTAAACTGAGAGAATAATTGCAAGAGAACTGCAATATGTACTCATAGTTGAAATTATTACGAGAGCCACTTTATAAAATACTTGCCACCATTTGAATATGGTGTTCCATTTTTAGGAGGCTGCATGCCTGCAAAATCAAATTTGCGATACACGGCTAACTTTTTGAGATTTGAGAGATTTTTAAAAAATTAGACAGTTTTCTTGAACTCTCCTGAAATTTCTTCCTGAAGTAACCCACTTATAATAATAGATAGATGATATGTATACTATTTATAGTCCAGTAATTTTAAACATTCTACCTTACATCAATTGAGGTAGTTATGATTTTTTGCTATGTTGTTTTGCTATGTTGTAAATGATTAGGGCCTAATGATAAATCTACGTTTTCGACTTCGGCAGACCTCCGGATCTTTGTCAAAAATTCAAAAACAGCGAAAATTTCGACCCTTTTTCAGTTTTTTGTCAATTTTGACCCAGAAGGACTAATTTTTCAGCAAAGACCATGCCCACTCAAAGCAGAGTCCTAAATAGGTGGTGGTTCTGCAGTCGTCCCATAGATAGCGTCAGTGGTATGAAAACGAATTATAAAACAAGAGAGATATTATGGAATCATGTAGACCTAGAAGAGCACTTGGACTATACTAGAAGGTATCTGTGCAGGTATATAAAGGCCAAGATGGTCCACTGCAGTAAATATTGGAAAGTGAACTGAACACAAGAGAAAAGGAACAGTGACTAGTACAGTGACAAGTAGTAAATAATAGTGGTTAAAAGTAGTAATTAGTGTTATAGTTTAAGTGACTAATTATTGTAAGTAATTAGTGAGATAATAAATCAGTGGTTAGTGAGTTTTGTTGCAATGATTGAATCCACGATTGGGTTGTTCACTGGTGTAAACACGTACCTAACAGTAAAATAATAAAAATGAAAGAAAGTGAAAAAGAGGAGGCTGAATTACTCGTTAGCTGGGAAAATGCGGATAGGAAATTTTTTGTGATTTTGTAAATCACAATTCTTAAAAATAAAATTTAAGAGCTTAATACAGACTGAAATAATTAGTTTAATATTTATACAAGTCAATATACTTACAGTCCGTGGTGCCGAAAATCTAGTACTAGACTGTTGGAAGATCAGGACAAAAGGATCAAACGAAATTTTATTCCATATACGGGGTGAGTCAGGTTGTATGGTAAAAATAAATTAATATATATGCTATCACATTTTATTTACATGAGGGGAGGCTTTGGAAAATCTGAATTCTGTTGGTATGAATGACTGTTTTAATTACTGAGGTTATGTTGAAAAGTCAAAAACATAACCACAAATTCAAATTGGTTCTACATAGTTGCCAGAGTGAGACCCTAAAGAAAGCACAGCAATGTTATCAATAAAAAATTTGGCAATTCAGCCAAAAATAAGTGACAGTGACGATCAATTAAATCTGATACTTCAATATTTTGTCAATAGCAGACAACCCTGAGACAACCTAAGAAAAACATATCATACCCTCCCCTCATGTAAATAATATGCGAATAGCATATATGAATAGAGCATTAAAACAATATTGACGTGTCTCAGGATTTTGCTATATAACTCTTAATTATTTTTATACAAGGTGTTAAAGTTGAACATTTTTCGTTCAATTTTTAAAATATTTTTTGGTTAAAAAAAGTCGCTGTCGTTTTTAAATTTTTGTTATTAAAGATTTTGTTTCCTTAGAGTATTTTATTATTATTACATTAGGTGTTCAACTCCAAAATTGTATAAAAAAACAGTGGCGCACAGGTATCGGCATTCTAATAAGAAAAAATGTACATACCTATAAACGCACGCCACTGGATTAGTTTTGAAAAATTAATATCACCAATTAAAGGCGCCCTATGAAAAATATAAACCAAACAAATTTCATTTATACGACTGTTTTTGACAAAAAAATATTTAAAAAATTGAACGAAAAATTCGGAAGACCATCAAGATTACTTATTACTTCAGGGGTTGCAAAAATATAAAACTTCATACTTGCACCAAAAATGTTTGTTTCGTTTCTTTAGCAGTTCGAGACGGCCCTATTACAAATTTCCTATAAAATCAATCAAGAATGTTCTTATCGCTGAACAATTTTCCTTATCCAATAAATCTTGATTACACATATCAATTATACTTATGTGAACGTCATAAAATCGGACAATTTATGGATTATGTATACTGGGTGAGGCATTTAAGTTGACAATCGCGAACAACTTGAAAATAAATCATTTTAGAGAAAAATGTTTCAGACAGACGTTTCAAAAGCGGGATTTAATGGATATAATTTTTTTAAATATTGTGGAGGACTTCAAAGCCATTTAAACGTTTTCTTAAAATGTTTTCTTAACCGCCTCTCAAGTCATAGAAGTAACACCGGGAAAATCGTTAGAGACGAGGACCTACAGTTTATTGTGGAGTCCGAACCAAATCTAGGGCTTCGATAATCCTCTATCCATCAAGTCCGAAGCAAATCAGATATAAATATTTATTTGCCCCAGGATGGGTTCGAACCATTGATCTTTATAACCGAGTAAGTACATATCAACGCATTTACCCACGCGGCTACCGTGTCCCTTCGAAGGTCAACTTCGTTTTTTTTAATATAATCCTCTATTTTTCATTGCTTAATTACTCGCATACAATGAGTTCAACTAGAAAAATGGTAGAAACAAAAGTTATTTATTTTTTAGCGCAAAATATGAGTCCTTTCGGGAAAGACTTTAATTTGACTCACACTGTATAAGTAATACGGCTATAAGAAATTATAGCACTTCTCATACGGCTCTTGGCTCTTGGATTTTATTGAGGGGAGTTAAATTTAATAATTCGATGTAAACCTTTTATTATTTTTAATTGTACTTTGAAAACCAGCAAAGTCCGAAAACATGCCTTGTGTTAATTTAAATCGTAAGTACGTTATGAATTTCATACTTCGGGGATTTACCTACACAGGTAAGTAGGCTAACAAAACGGTCTGTGTATGAGTTGTTTGAATTAAATAAGAACATGAAATCATTTTTAATTTAAATTAACTAACTATTGTTTAAAAACTTTTTTTAAACATTAGTCTCTATTTTAATTCGTATCGTCCAACGCCACTGACAAAGATTAAAATGTATAAACCTAAACCATCAATGGTCAAGTGTCTTTCACTCAAATTTTGCATTCTTTATATTTTTAATAACTGACAACAAGTTAAATAATATTGTATTACTATAAGGAGGCACTTTCCTTCTCTAAATTGGAGTGGATGATTTTAGAAGGAAGTAAATCAATATCAACTTGCGTTAACAAATGAAGTACAAAAATGTCTAAAACTTTATATTTCGACACCCTAACATCAATTATAATTTTAAATTATAAGCAGCTGCTTTTTACACTCCGGTAAACTTCAAAGTCTGTTGAATTCCAATAATAAAATACACGTCAGTGCTGTATTATCCTTCATTATTATAACAATAAAACCGCGCGTTCGGTGTAAGTGGCGTATTTTACAATTTAAAATAATCACATGATAATCATGTAATGGTGTTCCGTAATGTTTTTGGATTATAAAAACGAACATGTGTATTTCCATTATAATTCATGCCCTCCTCAGACTTACTTAAAACGATGTGAAACACTAGACACTTGGACATATAAATTAAAATGTTTTTTAAAGAAAACTGGATTTTATAGACAAATTATTAACATTAAAGTAAGTAGTTTTATTTTTACCTTTCAAGATGAGACGAGCATTGTGTAATGTATACCAACATATATGTTTGTCAAAAACTCCAAAATAAAAATTTTAATAAGTCTTGCATCTTGCATTATTAAACTGGAAAATATTTAAGCATAATTTAACAAAAATCAATCGGTCTGTAAGTATAGCGGTCATCTCAACGACTGAAGATATTTTAATCATAATTTATGTACATATATCGTATAAACAAACACACCACAAAAATTACACATATCACGAAAATAATTACAAACTAATTTGTGTTAAAGAAAAATTTCCATCAGTTAATTACCGAAATAGTTGGATCAAATGTAATGAAATTTCGTACATACCAGGTGATTCAAATATATGGTAACCTCCTCTCTTTATCTGTTATTATTTCCACGAGAAACTTTTATATAAAATTTGCAGCTTTTGCAATTAAGGAACAGGATCAAAGATAAAATATGCTAATTTCTATACCATACGTTTATTCAACTATGAGGGAGCTTAATAAGTTATTATTATTAAGCTCTGGAACAATGGATAGGTGAATAAGGAATAATCAAAAAGTTAGATCATGATCATATTAGAATCTGTTAATTTTCTTGGTAGAAGCGTGAAATAATTAGGAGATATTCTTAACTATATATTAATATTCTGTAACGGGTTAAGTCAAAAACTGTTCAGTGGTTCGGTGGTTCCACCTTCTAACCAGTAGCGTTGATTTAATTATAATTCAATCAACGGTTATGGCTAAATTACTTGGCACTGTATTAACACAAGAAAACTTCGGCAAAGAAGTTCAACGTCGCTAGGAGCAAAAGTTATCTAAATTAAATATATTTCTTTTACTATAAAAAAATGGATATTGTTATTAGAAATGCCATACGTAAGATTCCATTATTTTTAATTCGAAAAAAGATACAAATACATACAATATGTTTTGGGCTGTTTGAAATAGAAAATAATTTTTTTTTACTAAGGAATGATGGTTCGATTCCATCCTGGAGCAAATTAAAAATTTATTTCTGATTTGCTTCGGCCTTAGATGGAGAGAGAATTATCGAAACCCTAGATGTAGTTCGGACTCGTCTCTCTTACATAACACAAAATCCTAGGCTAGGATTTTGAGGGGTTACCTTTCGGTGACTTGAGAGACGGTTAAGAAAACATTTTTTTTAAAGCAAACATATCTAAGGAACTATTTGTAATTTCAGAATAAAATAGTTATTTAAAATACTGATAGATACGACTATTTTTAGGTTTTTCTCAAAAAATGGAATTTAATTTTATTTTCATTTTCATTTCCGTAGGGGTCCTATGAAAAATTTTTAAATGGGACCGTACCATTTTTTTTTATTATTCGGACATAATGATTCATAAGCTTTAATTTGTTCGCCAATAATAATTTCTTAACGAGATCCTTTGTAATAATAAAAGTGTTTTTAAAAGGTTCATTAAAATTATTTCTTGTTTAATTTGTGCTTACCTTTTAAATACACTTTTATTATTACAAAGGATCTCGTTAAGAAATGATTATTGGCGAAAAAATTGAAGCTTATGAATCATTATGTCCGAATAATAAAAAAAATAGTACGGTCCCATTTAAAAATTTTGCTTAGGACCCCTACGGAAATGAAAATGAAAATAAAATTAAATTCCATTTTTTGAGAAAAACCTAAAAATAGTCGTATCTATCAGTATTTTAAATAACTATTTTATTCTTTACAGACAAGCTTACTACCTTGCTAATAATTTCCATAGCCTACTTAGTAATTTTTCTTACATCGCATTCATCTGACGCGGCCATTTTGTACAAAATAAAAAATCTCACTTATTTTTTGGAATTTTTGAAATTGGAAAAAACTGCTGCAGTTAGAATTTCATGTTTTATAAAACACCACAAAAAAATAACGGTCATTCCATTTAAGACTTCCGGTTCAACCGGAAGTGATATTTTTGTACCTGTTGGTCTAAAAATAGCACACTTTTGTCTTATTCACGTATACCAAAAACGAAATTTTTAAATTCAAAAACAACCAAAAAATTGGGGAACATTGACTCGTGGTCACCCGGTATAGGTATGTAGGTATATTTCTAAGGATTATATACTATAAGTGTGTCGATTCTAGCCATAATAACTGTAGAACTGTTTGAGATGTTTTACTGACATTTGATATATTGTTGATATATTTGCAAATCAATTTATCATTATCGTCAAGAGTGATGAAGGCATCGAAATACTTTTTTTTTGTAATTGGGCAATTAAAAAATGTTCAAGAGTAAAAACGCTTAAAAACTGAATAAAATGCAGCATTAATTTTTTCCAGTTGGCCAATTTTGTTAAATATAAAAAACCTCGTAAAAAACCATCCTGGATAACCATGAAAATAGACATTGAAACATTTAAAAACAAACTAAACACCTGTCAGTTTGGTTATTTAACTTTGGCCAAGGAACTATGAATGAGAATCGTTGAAGTATTACAAATAACGAGAAGTTTTCATTAAAATTCATAAAACTTATTAAATAGTCAAAAGATAGAACAAAAATAAAATTATTCTAAATGTAACATTTTACTAAAACCTTCGTATCTTTTTCTACAAAAAGATAGGATCAAAATTTAAAAAGCGTTTTAAAGCAGACACATAAGAGAAACAAATTTTATTAAATTTTAATATACAAGGTGTCTGGTTAACGCCGTGCACAAGATACAAATTGACTGAAAAAACAGGCATTTTTTTAACACCTTGTATAAGCATTTTTTGTAGCATTATCTTAAAGTTAAATAGATAAGATGAAAGCCAATTGAATTTCCCTTGAAACACTAAAAATCCGGCACAAATCAATAGATTTTTTGACAATTTTACAGCGTTGTAAATCTTTAAGGCGTCCCGAAGCAAATTTTGACGAGTATATATAGAGTATATATACTATGAAAAGTAGGTATTCAGAAATTGAATTAATATATTTGGTATCGACTCAATAGACAAAGAAAATAAATGAGCGTTTTAAGAGATGGAGAGGCCCATCAGGACTTTCTTCCTCTTCAAAAACGCGCTGACGTCACACCTCCATTTAAATGTTTGTAATGGCGTAAGATCTAATTTAGTTACTGGAATCATTGAGTAAATTTATTCAATGCTGGAATACTATTTAGCATTATGCAGACTATTTAAAAGTGTTTACACCTTGATCTGTTTTCTTATTAAATGTAGAAATTATTTTTGATAAATCTATAGAGAAATACTTACATTACACTTTTAGTTTATAATTTCAGAAATTAGCATTAAAGTTTATTGTGCAGGACTATAAAATGAACAAAAATTTAAAATTGTTGTGGTAGTACTTCATTTTCCTGTTAGCATAAACGAACTTCTAAAAAGTGATTACAAAATAGTGCAGTCATTTGGAATTTCCATTAAAATTAACAAACAAATTTTGACAGAATTTAACGTTCTAATAATTACCTTGTAATTTTTAAATCAAAATTAAGTTGTGCTCAGGCTTGAATAAATGAAAATTTTAATTAATTTTGCATAAAAACTTTGACGGTTGAGTGAATAAATATCATTGAAACTACATAGATATTTTTTGTTTTACGTTAAAAAAATAATGACACCCTTACCCATGCAACAGATACACTATATATTTTAAATTTATTTAAACAAATTTCTCCGGTTCTGTCACTTGCAGTTCGACCATATGTAAGGGTCGTTTACATAGACTTATTGAAGGGTGTCTTTTGAAATTGTACTATAAATGCTTATGATGGTTGTCTTTTTGGAGTGGCTGTAGATAAAGTGACCAATGTAATGAATATTAGCAAAATTCGTTAGTGCCATCTAGTATATATATTTAAACAATGCTATACAGTATAGAGGATGGATCACTTCCTATGCCGCAATGTTATAGACTGATATGAGCGATATGCATGCATGACATCACCATCAGTGTTTCATATCAAACATTGCTCGTTAGCCGCAGTTATTTATTTCAGTTACAATCAGTATTGTTATTTTATATTTATTACATTGGAACGTTTTGTAAAAATCACTGAGTACTTTTAGATAAATTGCAAAGAAGCTATTTGTAAAATAGGAAAGACAATCTAGAAAAATTATTTGTAGTATAAGAAAAATGTAAAGGTTTTAAAACCTAAATATATAATAATGGTACATATTTTTATATATAACATGAATATGTAATATGTATTACCACACTGTTTTAAAAAATGCAATACATACATATATTACAATTTACCTTACAATTTAAGACAAAAACTAGAATACGCTCTAGTAGTTTTCTCTCTACAAATTTATTCCTATTTGGTATATATATTTTTATTTCTTTTACCTTTTATGAAAAAAAAAAAATGGAATATCAAACTCCCTCCCTCCGTCCGTTCATCGTTCATCTCCATATATCTATTGCCCATCCTTCAAAATTTCACCCAACTGAAAAATAATGCAATGCCACCACAGTATGACCTTTATAGATGGGTAGTGAAGGCGTATCCGTAATTAGTTTGATAATAACAGAGATGTAGTCACGTTGATACTATTTTAGTTTCTACTTACAATGAAGATCAAAAATAAAAAAGTTAATATAATTATTATACCTATCTACTTATTTATACCGGGTGTCCCAGAAATAAGTGCACAAAAAGAAACCACATATTCCCGAGGTCAAAATAAATCGATTAGACCAAACTTACCTCTATACCAAAATGCTTCCTAAGAAAGCTGCAGGCCCCTAAATGTGGGCCCCTGAAGACGGTTTTTATTTATTATCTCCGACACTGTTCACGTTAAAGTAATGAAATTTTGCACATCCACTAAACTTTATAAGCCTAACAAAATGAGGTAAATATCTCAAATTTTACCAAGGGTGGGTCAAGCTGTAGGGGTGGGGGGTAAAAATTACCGCAACTTTTTTATTTGTAAATTTTTTTGAGTTTTGACTTCAAATTATGAACTGTCAGCGTTTTTCACAAAGAAAATGCCCTCTTGTGCAACTTCGATCGGAGGCACCGTTTTCGAGATAAAGTCATTTTAATATTCAAATGCATGGTCTAAAATGATTAGGGAAGTGGACTAATTTTTTGCTTTTCGCGTCGAAACTAAATTTAAGTATTTTGAGCAGTTGTTAAAATAAATAAGAAAATCTTGGTTTGATCTGGCTCTTAAATTTTGTTTTGACGAGAAAAAGAAAAAATTTGTCCACTTACTCCACTTATCTAATCATTTTAGAGCATGCATTTGAATATTAAAATGATTTTATCTCGAAAACGGTGCCTCCGATCGAAGTTGCACAAGAGGGCATTTCCGTTGTGAAAAACTCTGACAATTCATAATTTGAAGTCAAAACTCAAAAAAATTTACAAATAAAAAAGTTGCGGTAATTTTTACCCCCCACCCCTACAGCTTGACCCACCCTTGGTAAAAATTTTGAGATGATATTTACCTCATTTTGTTAGGCTTAGAAAGTTTAGTGGATAAAATTGTTTTGCTCTTTCTGTGTGCGGCCGGCCTTAGGCGTTGTTCCAGTCTCGTTTAGATATTCTGAACTCGGCTCCTTCGTCGCCTCGTCCATAATATCTACTCGACTGTAACAAGTCACCTAAAGAACTTGTAAAGAAAATTATGCATGGCGTCGGGTGTAGCTAATGGGTTTCGGCTTTACACGTCACTCATCTCACGCTATAGATATAGATACATACATAAATTGTATTTTTTCTGTTAACAAATTTTATCCAACACAGGCATGTAATGTGGCTATGATGGCGATTTTAGCAATGTAATGTGATGTACACTAATGAGAGAATATTCAAAAAATCACTGGAGAGAAGATGTATCAAATTATATGAATCAAAATCATAGCAAATAGCAACCACTCCATGAGTTTCCTAAATACCTACAATGATTTTTACAAATAAAAATTAATTTGTCAAATTAAATGTTAAATATCAATGTGCTTAAGAAAATATTATTCAAATAAAATTTCATTATTAGTTGGATAAAATGATGTATTGTACACCTGTAATTGCACATTAGTCACTTAAGAAAATTAAAGTTTTTCCGCCTGCATAAAAAAGCAGCACGTAAGCCTTATAAGTAATTTAATTACAGAATTCACACATTCCTTATTAATCGTAATAGTGGTAGCCAGATTTAATATGTCTTAAAATAATTTCTCCTACGCAACAGCGTTGTAAAACAAGAAACAAGATTTATACAAGTAATCCGTGGCAATATATTATTAATCTCCGTACTCTAATAATGGCTACAAAGGAATTAACGAATTACATACCATTAATATATTATAACGGTGTTGCTAGAGTATTCATATTTCGCCTTCGCCGTAATTTTATTTAATGAAAATAACGAATGTTTAGTATAATATGTATGTACTTAGTTACGGTTGGAAGCGGTTCCTGTATTAAAATGTTCCTATCTAGTTTTATAGAATATGAGAAATGGTTTACATTATATAGTTTTATTAACAATAACAATTTTTTTAAGGACGACGCAACTTTTATTGTGAAATAGATTTGTATAATTTCACCAAATACCTCTAATATGTGGGATTTTATTTTTAAATTTTATAGAAAGTAGGGTTTTTTTGTCACTCTACAGTGTGTCGCACTTAAGAGTGAAACACCCTTATAACTTTTTTCATTTTTATCCGATTTGAACCAAATTTTACTAAGGTGTCAACTCATGACCAAAAAAACATTCGCCCACTACTAATGCAATACCTGCGATACCAAAATAAACGCAAAAAATGAAGAAAACATATTAGGCATTTTTTTATCGGAAAATTTTACTAATGAAAGTTGTTCAAAATTGTCTAAAAACCTTAAATCCAAAATCTCATAGAAATAAAAAAATATTGATATTTTGCTTTAAAAAATTTTAAGTGCGAAAATATAATTTTACATTATCAAATTATCAATTATCATTCGTATTTAGTTGCAGAGTGTTTCTTTAGTTTTTTTTTATAAAAAATAAAATATTACAATACAATAATCCATTAAAATTATATTTTCAGACTTAAAAATTTTTTCAAACAAAATATTAATATTTTTTGATTTTGATTAAATTTTGGACTTAAGGTTTTTGAACAATTCTGAACAACTTACATTAATAAAATTTTTGATAAAAAAATGCCTAATATGTTTTTTTGATTTTCTCCGTTTATTTTGATATCGTAGGTGGCTTTGCAGTAAGGGGCAAATGACTTTTGGGCCATAAGTTGATCCTAATGGATTCTATCTTTGAGTGAAATTTGGTTTAAATCGGATAGAAATGAAAAAAGTTATAAGGGTGTTTCACTCTTAAGTGCGACATACTGTATGTACGCAAAATTCTTCTTAATTAGGGTGTTTCCCTCGCAGATTTTGTATTGTTTAAAATTAATGGAAAACAATTAAATTTTCTATCTATCTAGCTATCTTTTTTTGCACTATAAGGAAGGGCATACTTTTAGCTCTTATTAATTCGATAGATATGAATTTACGTCTAGATTTGTTAGGCCCAAGTGTTTGTAAAATCTAATTTTTCTGATACAACATGGAGATAATTTAGTAATTTTATGAACACTTGCATGGGCTTAACAAATCTAGACATAATTGATATCAAATGAAAGCTGAAAGTATGCTATTTCTTATAGTGCCAAAAATATGTTCCCATTCACAAAATTTGATTGTTTCCATGAAACTAGTAACATGTCGCCGAAATTAGAATTTTATGGATGAACATGAAAATGCAAAAATATACAGGGTGTTTCATTTAAAATAAGAAAGTTTGGGCCATTTCCGGGTTAGACCGGAAGTAGTATTTTCCGCACAATTGTATCGGATTTTGACTTTATAGTTACCTACATATTATCCACGTTTCAAAATCTAGAAGTCTGCCTTTCATAATAATCGAGTTATTTCGTATAGGTAATATTTTCGTGGCTACCAGTTAAAAGAAATTATGAGGCAACTGAATGGCAACGTACAACGATTATAAAATATTACGTTTTTTTAAAGCATCAGGAAACCTATTTTTCGAAGGCAATTTAATTTAACTAAAATTCCTAGGTTTTAATTTAAGACCGTTTGACTTTTCTTCCCTTTCTTATTTGGGATTTACTACCACACTTCTGAACATTTCCCAGACAATCTAAAAAATATCTGGATTTAAAAAAAATAACCTATACTTAACCTAACCTGTGACTTTGCGTCAAAGGAACAGTAGGTTGGTTTTTTTGACATAAAATAAATATAAATAACCTAAAATAAAAACAATGATGTTTCGCAGACGTTTGAGACCTCGAAAAATAAAATCAGCGACGCTTTTTCAGTTTTAACGTATTAGGACCAGTAGCGTCAAAGTTCAGGTAGGAAAAAGGGTCACTACCCCATCACTTTGACGCCACTGGAGATGTTCGGAAATTTTTGTAATAGGCAAATATTACTAATATTAGTGCTTCACGAGATATTTTACATAAATGGTTTTTTAATTAATAATATCTCAAAAACGTTTTATCATTTTAGAGGCAATGTTTATACAGCAAACTTATATTATTTCGATGTTCTATCGTTCCCTGAAGTTTCCGCCACGGAAACCTGACCACCCTGTTTTGAGAGAAATTGAAAATGATTACCTACTTTGATGATTCTGTTATTCAAATTGACTACCTATTACGTTTTATGCTCTAGGTACCTACGCGAAAGGCGCGGCGGTCCGACGGCAATTTTCGTTTGGAAATTGCGTTTGGTTTTCGTGTTTTTGAAATTTTTTCGATTTTTCAAATTTCTCCAAATTTTTCAAATTTCTCCAAACACACGTCCGAGCTTATGAATCTAGATGAAATTTAGAAAATGCTGGTCGAAATTGTTTTCCTCGATTTTGCCTCCTACGAAAGTGACTATATTCTGTGGGATCTCGGCGATCCTCCCAACACGTGCCCTTTAGAAATGTTCCAGAGCCCTTCTATTTCGACCTGGAGGATCCAGACTTTGACGAAGGCCAAGAAGAAGGATAAATACAAAATTCCTCTTTTCTTTTTAGTCCGTCTCGGATATTACCCAAGATACAACTTTTTTCAATTGGCCGCGTGCTGCGATAAAAAGGGGCGGCAGAAGCGCCTTGCGACCGAGATACTTCAGGCAGACAAAATTTCCTGAAATGTGAAATTTCAAGTCATTATCTTATCACTACCGATTTTACGCGTCCGGCTCTTATACTATAAGAGCAATTAATTTATCAATGATGGGGAATAAGTGAATCCCTCTGGTGGTCAGTTGCTATACTACTTGTCAAGACATACAATGTCTCTGTGACAAATAGCGACTCTACTAAAGTACCTTTTAGAGCAGGCGACCTCTTGCCCAAGTGGCCTAAATTATAATAAATAAAAATGTAGGTAACAAGGTACTCAGCGAACAAAAGTCCCGACCTGAATTGAATTACGCCTACAAATTCAAATTGGTAGCCAAGTTTATTATTTGTCGTTTCTTTACCAAACACAGACCGGTTTCGAACTTATTATGTTCTCGTGAGTGTGCCATAGGTAATCGAAAGGACAAATAATACCACCAGAGGGATACACTTATCCCCCATCATTATTAATTTGCTGTCTGTCATAAAGACTAGTATGGTTTGCCTTTATTATTTGTCCTTTGGATTACCTATGGCACACTGACGAGAACATAATAAGTTCGAAACCGGTCTGTGTTTGGTAAAGAAAAGACAAATAATAAACTTGGCTACCAATTTGAATTTGTAGGCGTAATTCAATGCAGGTCGGGACTTTTGTTCGCTGAGTAGTTTGTTACCTACATTTTTATTTATTAATATTGATAAATTAATTTATCAATATTTGGTCCACATTCAGGGCGAAAATGCCGCCCTCAGATTCGCCGTCCCGGTCAGGGGTCTGGGTTGTCCGCCCTCTAAAGCGGGCCCTTTTATAATTAAAGTGCCTCACAAATAAGTGCACCAAAAGATACCACATATTCCCGACGTCAAAATAAATCGATTAGACTAAACTTATCTATGTAGGTACGAAAATAGTTCCTAAGGGAGCTACAGGCCCCCAAAAGTGGACCCCTAAGTTAGTTTTTATTTATTATCTCCGAAAAAGTTAAAGTGTTGAAGTTTAGCACAAAGCACAACCACTAAACTTTTACCAAGGGTAGGTCAAGCTGTATGGGTGGGGTAAAAATGAGAAAATCACTAGGCATGTACTATAATTTTAAAAACAATTTTACTCGAAAACGGTGCGTCCGCCGATCGTAGTTACACAAGAGAATTTTCTTTGATAAACCATAATTTCATGTCAAATCGAATCTATTTATTTTGATGTCGGGAATCCCGACATCAAAATAAATAGATTGGATTTGACATGAGTCGGGAATATGTGGTAACTTTTTGTGCACTTATTTCTGAAACACTCTGTATTTTTGCTCTGCTCAAGTTAATTTGTCGAAGGTATAAACTTTATTGAAATTTTAGAGGGAAATGCATATTTTGAACATCAGCTTTTGTTATTTAAAACCTTGTACTAAATAAAATTAAAAAAAGACCACTAAGATGGAAATCAAGTACCTATATACTCGCTTATAAATTAATAACATAGAAGAATTTTCGAGTAAGTGGTATAAAGAACTAAATTTTAGACGCACTGCACAATATATCCAAATACCAACACAAAAATTGGATTAGATAACCATATTTATCAAACTATAATGGTATACATTTTGTTAGGGCAAATAGAATACTTACGCAAAAGGGAATAAAAAAGTGATGTTTAGCGGGGTTAAATATTATGAATAAGAAATTTAATCGTGCTATACCTATATACCCCGAAGATAAAAACTGGTGCAGCTACGGACCCGTGTTTCGGAGTTATTGCTCCTCATTAGCGTAGCGTAGCTAGATAAAGAATCCAAGATTTGAAACAATAACTATTAAAGGTTAGAAAGTACAGTACACAGTACCCTATTCACGCTTTCGTTCATCATGGACCAAATTTGTCAGCACGTAGACGTATGTGTACTACCCTATTTTAGGCAAAAGTAGTATTTTGTTGCTCAATCACCACGATACACATTTCCGAAGTATAACTTTTGGTATTAGTAAGCTCTTAATGCAACTATATGTTTTTGCCATGCGAAGATCTTTGGGCACGGTATTTCTGATAGAATCGATTGATCAGTAAGAAAAATATGAAACTTAAAAAGAATATGAAGCTTGCAATATTTAAAATTTTCACAATTTTTCAATGGCATTATTATTGAATACGCCTAATAAACCGAACTTAGCGTAAATCATCTTGCGCATTTGCATTTGCATTTATTTTCCAAAAAACTGAAATTGTTAAATTAATTAATCAGCTTCACAACAAAGAGAGTTCTCAATTAGGCCCGCATTTGTTCTTTAATTTAAAAATTTTCATTCAAATTATCTTCTAAATGCATTTTTTATTATGGATCGTCGATATGGTGACCGATTCAACGAGCCGAGCGGTTCAGTAATGAGAAAGTTATTTTTATATCATTAGTAAACGTAAATTCGCGTTCTATATTATTAAATATTAAAAAACGTATAAAAAAGGTAAAAACAGAAACTATTTCCTTGCGTGTATATAACTACTGCCACATCAGTAATAATATTTTATAACCGTTAAATTAAGTAGAAGCTATATGTATGGCTTCATACACACCATTAATTTGTCAATTCTAGAGAACTATGGACTCTTATATTGGATAAATAGGATTCACCAAACATATTCTTTATCAATCAATGGTATAATATTTACTTAAATCTTAAATACCTACTAATTTTGTTACAGTCATGCCAAATATGGTTCTCTCGTATTTCAACTGCTGTTTGCACCATATCCATGGCCGCAGGAATTGGAAATATATATAGACTACCTCAAACAACACTTATAAGAGGGGGGCTACCCTTTTTGATTGTATATGCAATACTTTCAATTCTCGTAGGACTGCCATTATTATTTCTTGAATTAGGTATAGGACAATTAGCTCAGGAAGGATTTATAAAATCGTGGAGAGCTGTACCATTTTTTAGAGGTAAGAAGACTTAATAATTATTATTTTCGTGTTTATAGACATAAATTAGACCTACTTACTACTATTAATTTAAAGTACTTACGTTATCTGAAACGCGAAGATTTTTCATTTTAAAATGATACTGGTAACTGGTACCTATAAAAATTTTTCCTTCACTCCAACCCTTTGAATGACAACTACCCCTTCAAAATATTTAAATTGGAAAGAAAATATTGTAGTAGGAGAGCCCTCGACCAGGACTTTCGACCTCATCGCGAAGAGAGGATTATATTTTTTTTCAACAGTTCATGTCAATATGGAAAAAAAATTCTATTGCGACTAGGGGTGGGTGATATTGAAAAAAATATCGAAAATATCGATATCTGAAATTTATATATCGATATATCATCGATATATCGGAATATCGATATATCGATATTTTTATCGATATATCGAAAAAAGTTCCCACCCCTAATTGCGACTGACGTTGCTAATTATCGAATATGTAAAAAAAATCACAATAGTTATTCGATTATCCGAGCTCGGCCGCGGATGGATAGAAATTTTCGGGGACGCGAGAGGAAAGTTGGTTCTAGCTCGCCTGAAAGTCCGGTCCAAAAATCCTCCGGGGAGGGGAGCAACGGCTCCCGGAAAAGTTCAGTATTTCGGCAAAATCGACCTTTTTAAAAAATTCATATCTCAGCTAATATCGGAGATGGACCTAACAAAAAAAGAGTTCTTCATTTTTCCTTCTTCTTGCCCGCCGTCCGAGTCCGGATCCAAAGTGAAAGACTGTGGCGCATTTCTATAGGGTACATGTTTGAAAAATCGCTAAAATCCGGCAAAATCGCCTCTTTTAAAAAATTTTCTTAGGAGGCAAAATCGAGAAAAACGATTACACTTCAGGATTTTCTAAATTACATAGTTTAAAAAAAAAAAAAATACGCAGCCGGTCCACCTCGAAGAAAAAAAATGCGAAAACACGAAATCTTTAAACGTTATTTCCAAATCAAAAATCGCTGACGGGCCGCCGTTCTGGTAAGAAGAAAGTTAGAGTGTCCAGCTTAGAACTACATCCTAAATCGCACGGTCTCACTGCCATTTTCGAGGCAGTAGGGGCGAACGAAAAATTGGAATTTTGACGTTTTGACGAAAATTTTGAAGTTGGGTTAAAATTTGCAGATTTCTTGAAGTGGGCATTGTTCTCGCATCTCTTTCTAATCTCACAAATTTTACACAATCCTCCGATGCGGGGATATTTAAACGTTAATAGCTTTCTTAACACTCACACGAAGACGCCTATAAAATACGACGCCACGCGCCGACGCTCATCCGGAAAAAAAAACTTTGAGGCGGCAAAGTACATAAAAAACGCTCACGAAATTAGGACTAGTCTGCCTGATCACCGTAATTTCTTTTTTACCGATTGAATACTTATTTTTACCCTTTCCGCAACATCCTGGGACTTTCCTTCATAAATAAAACTTGTTTCTTTTGATTCGATCGAACTAAACATTTTTCATGAAATTATCCGTGTCGTGATAACTCGAAATTTTGGTCGAGGCCTCTCCGACTATTGTGACACCTCATTTGTAAGAAGTTTTTATTCTCTATTTGGCAATGTAAAGTTTTTTTAAATTGTCATTTAAACTGCGTAACATTATAATCGCCGTAATTGAAAATTTTTTCGATTTTAAAATGAAAAACTGTCGATTGTCAACAACGATTTCAAATCTGTTTACACTACCTATCTGTTGGATTGATCTTTCAGTAATATACACTGACATGAATAACGAATATCAAGAAACTAGAAATAAAATTTCTATAGGGTGATATATAAAACGGTACAAAATTGCTAAATCAATTACCCCATTTGGCCAAACATTTTGTTTTCAGTTCCGGTGCCAATATCATGTTATGTTGATTTACCAAAAAAAAAAAAAACCAACACTTGATGTTGATGAGATGTCCATATAGACCATTTAAGTAAATTATCCTGCAGAATTAATACTTCGATTATTTCGAGAGATACTGAAGTAGGATTAAAATGGTGACTTCGTTTTATAAAAATGAATAGATATTTACGTTTAAGAGAATGTATAAATCTGGCCCGCCAAACACGATGTTAAATTTTAATCTTAGATGAAAACAAGGCGTTTAGTTATCAAATTATGAAAATATAGGCATAATTATGGAAAAAATATAGAGTGAAAGGAGGACTTTATACCTACTTACGTGTTTAGCATTTTTTAAAACTGGGGGACCAAAGGCCTTCATAAGAGACAAAAAAACTGCGGAATCAGGGCCGTAACAAAAAGAAATTGGGCCTGTGTTGAAAACTTAATCGGTGCCCTCACTGTTTAAAGCTGTTTATACAGGGTGTTCCAAAATTATGCGGCCTCTTACAGCATGTAGAGGGGCTCAAAACAAAACGAAAATGTTCTATACATATTTGGTCAATACTGCATATTAAAGGAGTTATGACCTTCCAAAGATGAAGAAAATCCATTTTTTTTATGCTATAACTCAGTACCTATCCGAAAAAGGTAGGTTACCTTTTATTTAGGTTCTCGACCATATCCTAAATTAATTTTTGAAAAAACTGTTCAGGAGTATGGAGTTTAGGTTAGGTATATTAATAAATATTTTTGAATCCGTTAGCGTTATTAAAAGTTTTACTTTAAAATTTGATTTTTCAATCATTATTACAAAAAAATGGTATACCTTTCACATTTTGATAGGATGCGCCGTTTTCGAGAAAATCCACTTTTAAATTTTAATTGCACTTCAAACCTCAAGTAGTGTACCAGAATAATATTAATAATAATTATGTAGGTTTCAATCAATCAAATTTGTATCATTTTGTGTAATAATGATTGAAAATCAAATTTTAAAGTTAAACTTTTAATAGTGCCAACAGATTCAAAAATATTTATTAATGTACAGGGTGTCCCACGTTAAAGTAACCACCCCCTTTTCTCCCGAGTTTTTAAGATATTTTTAAATTTCTAAATGCTAGCCTCTGTATTTTTTTTCGTAGTTTTTGAATATGCTAACCAGAGTTTTCTAAAGCTAACGGTATACAGGGTGAATAAAGAAATGTACAATTTTTTTATGGAACACCCTGTATATTTTTACAAATGTCGATAGAGCGTTCTTTTCTGATTACAAAAATATACGATACTTATATGTATATTTAGATAAAAAATGGCGGAGCTATTCAACGTTGAAAAAGAAATACGGCTAGTGATGATTTTAAATTTTATTTAAATTATCAAAAATATTACGCATTTAACAAACATATTAAAAAACAAACCTATTCCTATTAAATGTCTCACAATTCAAAAAATAATATTTACTCACAAAAAAATTAATTTACCGATTACATATACATATATCATGAAATCGTTTAACATGATTGACGAAAAAAATAGGGTGCCATGAAGAATTTATTTTATAATTTTTGTTTGTTTTTTAATATGTTTGTTAAATGTGTAATATTTTTGTTAATTTAAATTAAATTTAAAATCATCACTAGCCGTATGTCTTTTTCGACGTTGTGTCTCTTGCAGTAATTAAGTCTACTAATAATCATTAATTAATTAGGCAATTAATAAAATAATTACTCATCTATAATCGAAAATTGCTTCGTCTGTCTAGTTTTGTTTTATACTTTTTGTTTGTTTTTTAATATATTAAATGTGTAATATTTTTGTTAATTTAAATTAAATTTAAAATCATCACTAGCATTTCTTTTTCGAGGTTGAATAGTTCGGCCATTTTTTATCCAAATATATAAGTATCATATATTTTTGTAATCAGAAAAGAACGATCCACCGACATATGTAAAAATATACAGGGTGTTCCATAAGAAAAAAAGTACATTCTTTTATGCACCCTGTATACCGTTGGCTTTAGAAAACTCTGGTCAGCATATTCAAAAACTACGGAAAAAAATACAGAGGCTGGCATTTTGAGATTTAAAAATATCTTACAAATAACCACCCCCTTGGTTACTTTAACGTGGGACACCCTGTACCTAACTTAAGCTCCAAACGCGCCGCCCCTGAGCAGTTCTTTCAAAATTGAATGTTGGACATGGTTGAGAACCTAAATAAAAAGTAACATCTAAATTTTGATGTGCCTACTTTTTTTGGATTCTGGAGTTACAGCCTCGGTTACAGCATAAAAAAAATTGATTCTCTTCATCTTTGGAAGGTTATAACTTCTTTAATATGCACTATTGACCAAATGTTTATGAAAAATTTTTGTTTTGTTTTTAGCCCTTCTACACGCTCTAAGAGTTTGGCCGCATAATTTTGGAACACCCTGTATAAAAAAAAGTACACACAGAAACTTAAATATTTATTTTCGTATAACTGTTATGCAATATGCAATGCAGTGGCTTGCTAAATTAATATTTGCAGCTCGATCGTGTGGGCCCCCTCGGAAACTAGGGGCCCGTGTTCCATCAAACACGTCGGAACACCGGCAGTTACGGCCTTGAACGAAATATGATTTTGGCAATCAGTAGACATTGTAAACGGATTTGAAATCTGGTAATCGAAAGTTAGTAATAGTAAAGTAACTTATTAATTCAGAAAATTTTAAAATGTTAATATGCCTTATGGATCGGGTCATATTATTATGTATTTCATTTGATCAGCTCCAAATACACACATACAGGTTGTCCCATAAATAACTGCACAGGTGCACATAATTGTGAGTTTAGCGTATCACAAAATTAAATTTGAAAAAATTCATTCTCCCATTTAATAATTAAAAGTGTCCCATTGGGGAGCAGGTATCTATATGTATTTATTATGTAAAATGTAAATATTAAATACGAATATAAATTCTTTTCAGGAATTGGCTACGTTAAATTAGTAGCCGGTTGTATGCTCAGTATTTATTATCCCCTATACATGGGATTGGCGGTTTTCTACATAATATGGATATTAAAAGGCCCATTTCCATTTCAAGAATGTTCAGCTGGTGTTAAGATAACCGAGGTATGTGTTATAAATTATTAAGTGTATAGTCATTGTATACTGCAAAATAATGCTCTTAACAAAAATGATAGGTATAGGCAGGTAATTACCATTTGTAGTAAAGTTAAGTTTCGTGCTACGAAATTTTTACCCATAATTGAAGATACCTACACCTATTTCTGATCTTCTTGTCAATTTCATTCACGTTGTTTACCTATTTGGATTGTTTGCTGTTTTGATCATCTTTGTGATCTTCACTTCTGTACTTCAGAAAAGTGCAACAAAGTGTTCGAAATAATAAAGTACATATTTTAAATAAACGTAAACCTTAGAATCAACAAAAAATAAATTTGTTTAACATACTGCACATGAGATTATATTTGGAGCATAATCAGTTGTTAAAAAATGTTGACAGATTGTTCTATACAGGGTGTCTCAGAAAGCCTAGGTCATAATTTGGAGGTGTATCCTACATTTCTACATAAAAAATTTGTGTCCTAAAATATTTAGTTTCAGAGTTACAGGGTGTTTAATTTTCATAGGGAAAAAATATGGTTGGCAGTAAAAGCTTATAACTGATTTTGTGACAGCGTTTACTGACACTTGGTTTTCAACCTACTAAATAATTATTTCACTGATTTGCTTACAAATTCTTGAAGCTAAATAACTTTAGAACAGCGCATTTTATCAAAAATGTACAATATAGCTTTTTTATGTGTTATTTAAAGAACAGAAATAAAAAAGGGGGTTGCAAACCACCGTCGTAAGCCACTGACTCAAGGGATTGAACTGAAATTTTAGCAGTTAATAGTTAATAGCTCTTGAAAGTAGCACGTCTCATATAAAATATGAAAAAAATTGGCTGATTATTGTGAGAGGTATGGCCAATCATATTTTTTTTTCATGAAAGTTAAACGCCATGTAACTCGAAAAGAAGCATTTTAGGACACATATTCATTAAACAAAATAACCTTGTTTTTGTATGTAGAATTCACCTGCAAATTTTGCTAGGCTTTCCGAGACACTCTGTATATAAAGAGTGTCCCGAATTGTACGGTCCAAACTTTGAAAATGTTTTTTCTTGCATAATGTTGAAACGACCAAAGATAAAAAAATGATATTTTGCACAATTATTCAGATTTTTTTGCTATACAAACTCAAGAAACTTCTTCTACCCAAATAATTCAGGGGCGGGTAAAAGTAGGAAGGGTAATGTCAAAACGTTACCCCAACTTTCTTGCACGCCTTTTTTTTATCAATTTATGACAAAAATTAAGAAAACCGAACCTTTTCACACAAAAAAGATCTCGTGTTTTTCCTCAAAAACTATCCATTTTTAAATTAACCCTATAATTAAATTTTTTTAATCATTATAGTAATTTTTTCACTATTACCAGCGATTTGTTATACAGCAATAATAGTGTGCCACGTCTTCAGTGTTTCAAGCGAGAAAAATCTATTATGTAGTAGTATGCCATGTCAATACGACATTGGTATTTTCTGTTTTGAAATTTATTTTTTGCATGTTTCTTTAACACCCTGTATCTCGGAAACTAAGCGTTTCCCGACCCATGTTTATTAGAAATCATTTTCATATTTTGTGAAGTTCTATCACACCGTAAAGTTTGGTTCGTACAATTTGGGACACCCTGTATGTATATGAATGTATATATGTATATATATACGCAGTTTTATAGGAAATTAATTCAATTTACATTTAGATTTCAATAACAATAATATGTAAGTGATAATAGTGACGTATAATTATCTATATTAACTAATATTCTAAAATAAAACATCCTGCTATTTCCACCTAGCTTATTCTCCAAAATCTGGGAATGGGAGCATATACAATTTAATTCTAAAATTATGTTTTCAATAGGTATGTATTATAAAGCATAAAACAAATTTCAATGCATTTTGTGGTTGTTATATTCACTTTAAAGTTAAAGCATAAGTGCACCAGAAGTGGAAGAATATGGAGAGCAAAAAATTATATGCTTATGTTTGCCAAAATGATTTAACAGGGTGATTCAATTCAACAGCAGATTTCGAACGTAAAATATTGCGACTTAGCCAAACTTATCTTAGTCCAAAAGTTAATAGTAACCATGCAAGATACAGGGTGTCAAAGATAAAATTAATTTTTTAATTATCCTTTGTAATTTAATGAGTTTTTATAATTTTCTTGTGAAAATTGAAGAGGGGATTATTTGGGGTGGGAAATCATAACACCTTCAATTTTGGTATAGCGCCTAAATGGCGTTACATACGCTACGTTTAATGTGTTAAGAAGGCCATAACTTTTTTACCCGCACCTGTATGGCAGATATCATATAAAAGTTATATTCTTTCTGTCATTTCTTATTAAAAAAGGTGTACTTTTCAAGTTTCTAAATACAACAGTTTTTGAGAAAAGTGCAAATCAAAAATTCCATGCATATACAGGGTGTCCACTTTTTCAATGGTATTGTATGGGTAACTCCTAAACCATAAGAGATAGAAGGTCGGTTAAATTAGAGAAAAGTTATACATTTTAAAGCTGAAAAAGTATATTCATTATGCACTGTGAAAAATTATTTTTAAAAGTAGACATTGATATACAACATTATCAGAGTAAATAAAAATACCTATACATATTTATCAAATATGCATAAAAACAAAAAATACCTGTCAAACAACCAATTTTTCAAACAATAATTATAATTGTTTTTATTTTTTATAAAAAATTTTTAATACCTAAAAACTGCCTCATCGTCATATATTTTTTTCGAACTCGACTGAAATAAGAGAAGGGATCATATTGAACATTTATTGTAGTATTCGTTGTTATGTTGTTTTAATTATTTGTGATACATTGTTTACCATTTCTCTAGAAGCTATGAAAATTGAGGGTATATTATAATTTTTCACTCTAAATAATTTTTTCACAAGAAAAATATAAAAATTCATTAAATTACAAAGGAAAATTAAAAAATAAATTTTATCTTTGATTGACACCCTGTATAATGTATATGTATAATCTCTTACTATTAATTTTTGGACTAAGGTAAGCTTGGCTAAGTCACAATATTTTTACGTTCGAAATCTGCTGTTGCTCTGTGTACCATTATTTATGAATCACCCTGTAGTGTGGTAAAGAGTGTTATGTTATAGCTATTAACATATCTAGGAATGTTACGACTATCATAACTGCCGCAGATGTCGGTTTAAAATCCGAGCTCGTAGAGCGAGGATTTTAAGACATCTAAGGCTGTTATGATTCATAACATCCGTGATTTGTTCAATAGTTTATCGGTTTCAGAAAATAAAGACACTATTAATAGATATTACTTTTTGATATTCTCTTATTAATAACGTTTTCATTTCATTAGTTGGTCAAGTCTGTATGGGTTGATTTATCGCCATGGTTATAGTTATATTTTGTTTGTTTTTATTTGTTATCTTTTTTCATATTACATAAATGTTTACATTTTTAATGTCACAACGGCTAATAAAAATGGACCTTGGATTGCCTGAAAATACATTTCAGTTGGATTTCAGTATTTAATTATTATTGTTTGGAGTTTTCTGTCTGTTTGTATTAATAAATAGCCCTATAGTTTCATTATTTATTATTTCATCTGTTGACAGTTATTGACAGATCTGTATTGTAATATTAC
The DNA here is from genome assembly GCA_963680705.1 of Rhagium mordax. Taxonomy (NCBI): domain Eukaryota; kingdom Metazoa; phylum Arthropoda; class Insecta; order Coleoptera; family Cerambycidae; genus Rhagium; species Rhagium mordax. Next base: position 49,133,562 of record OY796656.1, on the reverse strand, counting down.
CGTACAAGCAATAAATATAACTGTACAACTTTAGTTATGACTTATTTACCAGCTTACTTTTGCATATGTAAACAAAGGATTAATATCCTGAAATCGATAAAAAACTATTTCCATAAGAATTACATGTTCCGAGTAATGGGTAATGGGTATATATGAAATAAATAAAATGCCCTGGGATGTCCTGGATATCTCTAAAAAAATTCATGCTTATATCTAAAGTTAACTAAGTTTTTTATCATCAGAATAAAAATATAGATATCCACGGTATTTCACAAAATTTCCTATCAAATTTTGATCATTCGTAATTATTTACCGCTTATTATATTTTATTCAATAAAACATGAGCATATTTTTTCCTTCTCTTCCACTTTTTGTGAGCCAGAGAGTACAACTGCACCTCCTTACACCCACTAAATTAAGCGGCACCCATGAAGGTCAAGATTATATTTTTGTGTTTGTTATCATAATTTAATATCCTCTTTTATATTTTAGGTAGGATATTCCATATATGGTAAAAACGGACAACAATGCTTAAGGTATACATAAAAATAATTTTATTTAATAAAGGTAATATCACATAATTATATTTCAGGGAAACCTTTTTAAAGTCTCCGTTTACGGATCCTTATTGGTATGGAATTTATGTAGGTTTACTGTTAATAATATGGATTTTTATAACAATATTGTAAGTATTCAAATAGTTTTATAAAAAAAAACATATGTGATTGGTATAAAGGTTAATTTTGTTTTAGATGTATAAAAAAAACAAGAAGTTATATTAGATCATTGACAATATTGTTTTTTCCTACAATGGCATGTTATATAGCTATTATGGTAAAATCTATACTGCAAGAAGAAAAAATACATAATTTAGACAGTTTCTTTACCGACATCGATTGGAAATTGTTAACCAATGCAAATGTAAGTTATCAATTTTCCCAAATTATTTTGAAAAGCCAAACTCTAGAGGTGAAAAATTATTCGAAAGGAGATATTCAATTGGTCATTATAAAACAATTTTTTTTCGTATTGAAAAATGCACTTGAAATGAAAGAGATTCGCCGAGAGACTTTACAGGCACCTTGTTTGCGATGTCAGTCTTTTCGTGGAAAGTATTACAAAATTTGTATCATTAAAACTTTTTCACAAACACCATACATGTAATTACAACCCTCTTTATGCCGGAAGGTTCGAGGGGCTACACATTTAAAGACAAGGGCCATACGCCCAATATCCGTGTGTAATGGAAAAATCCCTCTCACGCTACCACTCGACCATCAGTCAAATTGTTTATATGTATGTATGTATAATAGAATTATATAGAGAATTTCTGACTGTGAAATAAAAACTGACGTCGAGATAAAACCAAAAACACCTTATATAAATATGTTTTCTGAAAAAGTTTTTCATTTTGCAGTTTCTGCTAGGGCTGACCGTTTATGAAATATAACAATCGATTATATATTGATTATTAAAAATAATCAATTATTTCCGATTAATCGATTAATCAATGATCGATTAATCAATTATCGATCAATCAATTAAGCGTACAATCGATTATTTAGGAAAATGTAATCAAATGATCGATTAATCGATTATTTTTCGAATAATCGATTATTTCTCGATAAGACATTCGATTAATCGATTAATCCATTATTCGATTAATCGATTATTTAATGTAATCAAATGATCGATTAATCGATTATTTTTCGATTAATCGATTATTTCTCCCAGCCCTAGTCTCTGCAGTCTCGTAGTAGTTATTGCTAATGTGTAATGATTAACCCTTATTTCAGTTATGGTATTATGCATGCATACAGGTGTTTTTTTCAACCAATGTAGGATTTGGATCATTTATTACTAATGCAGGAATTATGTATGATAAATCGAATCCACTGTGGTAAGTCATAAAAATAATAATCGCTATTTATGTACAAATAATAAGACATTATTTTAGGATTGCATTGGGCTATATAATAGTAAATATCTTATTAGGTTCAGGATCAGTTATAATGTTCGAAATCATGTTAGGAAATACGAATACTACAACAAATGAAGGAGATGTGGCTGAACTTCATTTGGTGTCCCTAATATATGATATTGGCCGAAACAGTGTTAATGATGAATTTAAATATTGGATGATACTCGGTTATGTTATACTTATATTAACAGGATTTATAAATATGGTAATATTATTTTATATAAAATATGTATTAATTTTTCTCACTAATAAAATTAATAAGTGGGTAATTAAAGTACTGTACCTCTAAAGGGTAAATTCTTCTACGAGGAGAGTAATTTCTTCTCAAGATATTTTTAATTATACTGTATTTATTTTAATCTTTTAGGCAACGCTGATGTACACCATGCTTAAGGCAATATCAACCTTAAGTATTAACAGACTAAGTTGGTGGCAAACAAGTATGATATTAAGTTTTATAGGATACATATTGGGATGCGCTGCGTTACTTCAATTAGATTTTGATATTGTACATTTGCTGGATCATTATATTGTAGGAAATCTTATTTTAATAACAGTTATACTAGAAGTTTTCGCCTTAGTAATATTTTATGGTAAGCATTTTTTTTTTTAAATATAAGAAAATTATATAAAAAAACCTTATGGCAATAATATAAACTTTTGTAAATATTTACTTTCAATAATTTCTTAACGTAAATAATAGCACTCTGTTTTGTGGAAATTGCACTATAATATGGAATTCTATAGGTACCCAATGCGTTGATACTAAGATCAGATTAAAATGAATGAAAACATAATTTTCTCAACTTATCTGCAATATTCACGTGTGATTTATAATGAACAGTACTCGCTTTATTCAAATGCATAACATCGTGCATGTTCCAAGTATGATACTATATATATATTATTATTATGCATTATTTGTTTTTATGTAAACTTGTAAGTTTTGCCACTTCTTACAGAATTAAATATAAATAAATGCTTTAAATTATTTTGTTATTGCCAGTCTGAGACTTGGAAATTGAGGTAAATAATGCTGATGTTTCATTTACCATTTTATTAGAGATTTACAGAGAACTGCCTGAACTACAGTTATGGTTTTATTTTTTTATTTAGGAAACTTTAATTCTAATAGCTAATCAAAATGTGCATCATTCTTTAGCAAAAAAATAATCTAAACAGTTTTCAGTCAATATATTAATAGAAAAATTACATTTATTTTGACAGAGAAGCGAGTTGCCATCATGAAATAATAACTAAAACGTAAACACTTCTGAAGAAATATAATAAACATTAATTTCATTTTAAGTATAATTTTAAACTCTGATCTACCTAATTTGCTATTTTCTCAATTAATACCCATAATTTTTCAGGTACAGAAAGAATTAAATCTGATTTTGAATTTATGCTGGGGCATATTTTATCTAAAATATGGCTTATATCATGGTGGCTTTTACCATTATTGTTAACTGCTATATTTGCGTGGGGTATGACAACACTGCCATTAGAAGGTATATTCAAAGAAGATCCAGCTTGGTTATATGGAATTGGATGGGGAGTTGTTTTAACTGCTTTTATATTTATATTTTTGATTGGTATTTGCATTATTACAAAGCAGGATGGATACACACTTAATGACGTAAGTTTAATTAATCAGATATAAAATATTAATAAGTAATTATTATAATAGGATATTAGGATGTAAGTCAATTAATTTTTTTTTAATGCTCTTTTACTACTTATTTAAAATCGGCGTATTTCCGCTATTAAGACCAAGAACACAATTACATTCTGAAATATTTGTCATTTAAGTCCAAACTAGAAAAAAGAAGTATAGGTAGGTATCTAATATTATGAATTGTTTGCAAATGTGTAAATACTTATCATACGTACAGGGTGTGTAAAAAGTATGAGGTATTGTATATAGGTTTTTAAGTAGAAGTTTTTCATAAACATGACACCCACAAGTTATTTTAAGTAGCTTAACAGATGTTTGGATGTTCTAAACATTATTTTAAACCGTTGCCTTGCTGCCAATTAACTCTACTTTTTGTGGCAAATTTGGCAAGAGCACATAAGAATTTGTCAAAAAGTGGAATTGTAATTGTAAATTTTAATTATTGTAATGTTATTAGATTAGTTTTAACAGACTTAAAGCCGGTCTTTTCATCTTCCCCTTAACTTTATCCGGCAGTTAAAGTTGTTCATTTTCATTGAACAATTGTATCCTAGGTAAATAACTGCCGAATAAAGTTAACTGTATGTATGTCTCCATGAAAGTTTACTAATATACGTGTAGCCTCAAAAAAATTATGATGTATTGTTGCGAGATTGATATGTGGCCTGACTTAACAAATAGACTGCAATTTTTCTTAGTGCGAATGCCATTGTAATAGTTTTTTATGAAGTAAGTGCCAAGCCATTGTTATTGCACCATGTAGATAGCTGCACAACACAAGAGTTTGGCACATTTACAAAGCCAATTCAATGTTTCAGCTGTGATTAGTGTAGGTGTATCGTCAGAAAATAATATAAGGAACATATTCTTAATATAGTTAGGCAGATTACAGAATTACAATAAGTAAAGGCTCAAGTACACTCCCTTATGTAGAATTCCACTTGTCATATCAATACTCTACGATAGTATGTATTTAAACTAAACGGTACCGTTAAGTGAAATAATTATAAAGAGGCGCAACGCCGTAATATTATAATACCTCTACAATGTTTCATACTACACTGTTGTAAATACAAATGGGACAATTTTAACCAAATTGGCAGCATCTAAACCGATACTGTGGAGCCGTCATCTATTGCTCGCTGCCAGCAATATTACAACGATGCTCCTCTTTATGATTCTTTCACTCAACAATGGTACTTAATTTAAAATTCTTGGGTATTAATAAACAAGAGGTCGTCTTTTTACTGGGTAAATTTCCATTGGTTAAAAACCTGTTTTCCCATGAAAATGATGCGATTAAGGGCATCGAAAAAACGTGACACGAAGTGGAGCGATTTTTCCTATGTCCCTTAATTCAAGAAAAATTTTCATGCAAAACAGGTTTGACTCTCTCAAAAAAAAATTACCCGATTAGAAAGTCGACCTCGTGTGTATTACAGAAGATTAATACAGTAAAAACTAAAAACCTTCCAATACCGACCATCGCCGGGGAATCATATGTTGGTCGCTAAAAAGAGGTCGTCGTTCAAAAGAGAACATAGGAAAATTAATCACGCATTTTATATTGTCTATTTATTAAGAATTTTAATTACATAATCGTAGTTTCTCGGCCAATTTCCTAGTACCCAAACCACTTTTTTTACTTTCGTCAATTATATCAATTTTTTCTTTGACAGAAAGACGTTTCCGTTCTCCTGCCATACTCAAATATTTAACGTAAACCGGTGAACGTTCAGAACATAACTAATGTTAAAAGTTAAAACTAGATATTATGCACTTAAGAAATAAATTATCATAAAGCAATTTGCAGTACCGCAGTCGTAAAGCAATTTGTAGCATTTACTTTTGCCGGATTTCATCGCCCTCTATTGAGGGTGTTTTTAGCATTGCTGTGTACTAGGAAATTCCGATGATGGGCGCCCGCGGTCATTTAAGAGAATGGTCGGTATAAGGGGATACAGGAGTACAAAATCGGTCGTTATATGGAGGTGGTCGTTTTATACGGGTCGTCGTTAACAGGTTTTACTGTATATGATTAAAAAATATATAAAATTATTATTTAGCTGATCGTGACCAATATTTAAAATTAAATAACGTACTTAGCATGCCTCAAAAAATAAAAATTGGTGTACCTCAAGGTACAATACTAGGACCAATTCTTTTTATTACATATATTAACTCATTATTGAATATTAATAATGGAGGTAAAATTGTATCATATGCCGATGACACTGCCTTGATATTCACTGGTAGTACTTGGGAAGAAACCAAAGATAATGTTAAACAAGGATGTAACAGGGTTTCAAATTGGCTAAACACTTTTAAGTTAACTCTAAATCTCAAAAAAACCAACTATATAGCATTTTCTTTAACGAATGCAAATAGACCAAACTTTAATAGTATTGCTATAAATGATAACAGTGAAATTAAAGCAGTAAGGAATACAAAATACCTTGGAATCATCATAGATCAACACCTGAAATGGTCGGAACATATTGATTACTTAACAAAGAAAATTAGGAAATTAATTCACAATTTTTTTATGTTAAGAGAATTTCTAAGTATAAAATTAATAACATTAGTATACAAAGCACTTGTAGAATCATTAATAAGATATGGATTAGTTGTTTGGGGTGGAACGTATAAATCTAAACTTCAGCCACTGGCTATTATACAAAATTCTATCTTAAAGATAATATTCAAAAAAAATAGATTGTATCCTACCAACTTGATCTATAATAAAGACATCTGTAACATAAATACCTTATACATACAATCAGTTTGTTCTTTTACACATAAAACAGAAAAACTTAAAAACTCTATTAATCATGAACATCAAACTAGAGGCAAAGTCAATAGTCATATCATAATACCAAATAATCGAAGAAACATAAATCTAAAATTTGTAGATTACCTGGCTCCAAAGTTTTATAATTTGTTACCTAATGATATTAAACAAATAAGTAATAAGAAAAATTTCAATAAAAAAAGTAGACTTTTTTTTATAAATAATTATGATAAATTCTGTAGATTTCTGATATAATGGATGCACTTTTTATATAATATTAAAAAGAGAGTGTTTTGTTTTCGTTTTAACCAGCAGTTGGCGGAGGAATGGGTTATGTTTGGCAGCTGTTTGAATGAAAACAATACCCTCTGTTTATATAATTTTCTGTTTATTAGTATAATTATCTATATTTTTTCATTGGCACATACAGGTGTTTCTAACATCTAGGTGCCTGCTATACAATTTTTGAAAATTTACTGTATTAAAAATATATCAATTATTGTATTGTAAACATTTAATGTAAATAAATAAAAAATAAATAAAATGATTAGAACAAGAAAACTGTTTGTTTAAAATTTAAAAAATAACAATTTATAATAAAAAATAGAAATGTTTTTATCACGCGAAATGTCAGATTTTAATAATTTCAATGACTTTTTTTAGTTTGACACATGGTTATTACGAGGGTTACTACAAAAAAAGTAACAAATTTTTTTCAATTTTTTCCACTGTTCGATGGCAATTTTTCTCACTTAAAAAAATCCTATTGGTTGATTTTTTGACAATGTCCGTTTTGATTGGTTAATAAAGTAAAAATATATTAATCACCTATATTAATTCTTAAAATTCTTATTACTATTTCTAAAGAACAACCGATACTTAGTTTATAATTTGGTCCAAGAGAAATTAATGGATGCACATGCCTTCTATTCAATGTTCTTGTAGCCTATTGATATTTTTTTATATCTCTACTATCTAAGCATGGGTGGCCAACCTTTTTAGTGGCCGGGCCAAATTTTGAAAAAAGATTTCCAGTCGGGCCACACCACCAAATTTTTTTTGTTAATCATAGCAAACAAGAAAAATATTCATACAGGTTATTCATATAAAATTATAAAATTGATTTTAGTACCTATAAATTTGAAAAATGTTAAACTCCAAGATCTTTACTAGTTGACGCCATTGTAGGTTTTTTTTAACTGAAACAAAGAATTGAATACCACCGGTAATACATAAAAATAATACTAAAGAATGACATATTTTGTACTAATAAATTTAAAAGTAGGTACTCAGACAAAAGCCAGTGTTCACATCGGTTGGTGTGAAGATTACTAGAATTAAATACATGAAACAAAAAAAAGATAAGCCTACTAAAATTAAAGCCGAGCATCTTAGATTAATTAAAAAAAAGCTGGGTTTACTTACACACATTGCTTGTGTCTAACCCACTTCAGCGCTTAAAGCCGCTGTATATTTTTTACTTAGACGGTAGCGCTTCTTGCATCCGCTTCACACAGCAGCTTTGCTAAAATTTAGCCAAATAAATTTGGGCTTAAAAGCTGGATACATTTTCAACGAATTCAATTTTGAGGTTATGTTGACTGCATATTGTCGGAAACGACGTTTGTTGTCTGATAAAAGACATGCACATCGAAATTTTCACAGGCTAAAGTGCAGTGCAATCTGATCATCATTAATGTCATTTGCGTCACAAACATAAAAAAAACTCAAGATTGAGGTTAGTATTATTTGCAGCCATTTAAATACCCGTCTAACCACATAACCATATTTTTTCGCTAGCGCTGAAACAGCTTTCGCTGACAGGCTGGAATGGGTTAGACACGAGCAATATTACATATAAGTTAGTTATGCGCCAAATAGCGTTACGAGCTTGCCACAGACTGGCTAATGCAAGCGCACGTTCGCTTATGTTGCGTCCGCACCTCATGAATATAGAAGAAATTGTAATGATAGTTGAGTCAACGTACTGAGATATTCCCAAAGTGATGGGATATGATACGATCGATGCAAGGAATCGCAAGATCGAATGTTCTTTTGGTGGTTTTATGTAGAATATTGTAGAATAAAAGTTAAAATTTTTGCTCATATGACCCGGCTCCGCAGGCCTCAAGTTGACAGCCGGCAGGCCGCGGTTTGGCCACCCATGCTAAAGGCAATATTATTTATAATGCTCGGTTTCTGATTTCTACCTTGGTGTACTCTATGCTAGGAGAAAATTAGAAATGTAGCAATGCAGTTCCCAGCCACCACCACCAAACACATCACAAAGTTATTAAATCCATAATAGACATTTTTGGCCCCCAGGATTTCGTTGGTCCCAGTGACTATTGCGATTTAGCCACCCTATCTAGTTCATATATCAACCCTAAATATAGAAATACAATGCAGGAATAGAATAGAAAATAGACTAAACTGGAAAACATGGGAAATTTTAATTTTGGGATCAATACAATTTTTGGGTGAATATGAAACTGAGTATATGAGCGTCGAACTAACTATGGTCACTTACCTTCCAATATAAAATTGTAAATCATATACAGGGTGTCCGTTTTTCGATCTCAAGCATATGGGCATCTCGGTTATTATAAGAGGTACGAGGTTGGTTAAATTAGGGCAAAGTTGTGAATTTTCATGGTGATCAATTATCTGAAAGAAAATTTGAGCTGCCATTTTAGTTTTTGAATTATTGTAAAAAAATGGGAAAAGGTTGTTTGTATTTTATTTTTTTAAACGAAAACCGATAAAACCAGATATTTTTAACTAAGATATTCTAAAGACAAAATTACAAAGAATCTAAATTCATCATCGCATTTTCCAAAGCATCTTAGACTCAAAAGTTACAATCAACTCTGTTTTTTTTTATGGATGCCATATTTGATTTTCATATTTTTTATATTAATATTAATATTAAGTAAGTACTAAAACTAAATCGATGTTATGTCAGAATTTGGAAGAAATTTTGTCTGCGAGTGTCAAATAAAAATTATGGTACCTACTTAATACATTTATATTTCATTACAAGATTTCTGTATATTATAGATCCTAGTTCACGTATTACAATATTTAATTAAGAAATATATAACTTACACTTACTGTGTCAGAGTCTGTCATTATATCTTATATCTACTTAATTATATTAATTTGTTTTAGAAAATCAAGGCTTCACTCAAACCATCTAATAATTGGGGTCCGAAAGATCCCATTTCAAGACATACATGGATTCAATGGAACAGTAAAGCCCAACATGGTGAAAGAGATTTTACTTTAAAGCGAAAAGGAACAAAAGATTATACTCGTTCGATAAAGAAAAATGCTAAAAAGCCGGCTAGTGACTTATCTATATCTGTACCAGGCATTTACTTACAAAACAATACTAACCAAAATATACACAATAGTAATGAAAGCAGCAATAATTATGTTGAGCTATATAGTTTACCAATTGATTCAAATTCCACATTAAATGGAACAAGTGGAAGTAATAGTGCCAGAAATCCTTTAAGAGTGACATCTTTAATAAGTTCATTTGATTCTGACTTTTCTTATAGACCAAGTCATCATTCATATCCTGCAAATAAAACTAAAGTAAACAATAATCCACTAGCACGATCAAACCTCTATGGGGAAATGCAAGACAGTCCAACTTCTGAAGGATATGGAACTTTCAGAAAAGGACCGTATATTATAAATGATGGTAACATTGACCATGTTTGTTTTAGAAAATATAGTGAAAGTGAAAATGTCACAGAATTATAGACTATATATATATTATTTATATAATGTACATACATAATAATTTATTGCAAGTTATTTTACTTATTTAAATAACCAGTTTTAAATAAAATACCTGTTTTGTTTTTATTATTTTTTTTATTGTATATATCAGTTCTTGAGGTGAGACTTTTTAACATATAATTAATTATTCATTAAACATGTTGTAAGTTGCAATGAAAGAGAAAAATTTGAAATTTAAAAACGGTAAAAATCCACTTATTTAGATTTCCAAAAGTGTGGTTCTCCATGTCAAGTTTATACTACCACTTTGCCAATTAAGCAAGATCAGAAAATTGTCGTGGGCTCAAGCAGAGCGAAATTTCAATGGAATATGCTATTAATATAATATACTTACTGTATTTTGGCAACATTCTACGTTCTTCAATAATATTTCAAGTTTTTTACAATAAAATGCTTGTCATTATTACTAACTAAACAGTCACAACTCAATCACAATTATTAGGACAGTGGTTTTGCTTAATTACAATTCACAACTGATCATAGCTTACTGAACTTCCTGGTAGATGGTGATGTATGTAAACAGGACCAGTCTCACATATGTGAAATATTTTCACTTTTATTAATACCGATTCTCACACAAACGGTTAATATAAGTACTAGCTAGTGTTGAAAGAAAGGTTTTATTTTCAAGAACATCTTGTATATATTTAGTTTATATACCAATTTAACATATAATTGATGTTTTAATATTGAAAAATCAATAAAAAATACCATCAAGGGCACCTCCGTATTCTGTTATTAAAATATACAATATACAATCATTACATTACCTATATGGTTATCGTTAAAAATTAGCTACTTTCATCTATTCCTACCTTCTTTCTTTAATTGTGTTATTTGAAAACCGTCACGGTGTCAAATTCTACCCATGTGTTTCCATTTTTATTGATAGTGCTTTACGATGTGCAAAATCGGTAAAAAGCGATATAGGATATAACAATTATTGTAATAACCGCACCGGCGGCTGGTGAATTTTCGTTCGATATTTTAATTTAGACATGAGACCTATATCAAACTACAAGAGATTTCATTAGGATCAAAATGAGAATATTGACGTAAAAAAAATTGAAAAACAATTTACGAAAACTCCTGGAAAGTCCTAAAATTTAATATTAAAGTTTTTTAAATACCAAAATAATATTCAATATGTACTTATTTAAGACAAGGTTTTTTGCTGCTGAAAAAATATTAATTTTTGGAAAAGTTACCAGCTATTGAAATTTTTTGAAACTAAGATTCAAGCCATCAAAAATTTCAAATGCTAGTAATTTTTTTAAAAATTAATATTTCTTTCAAAAGCAAAAAACCTTCGTTAGATTGTATTGAGGAGCCTGATATTTTCCAGGGATGGTGCAAGGTTTTCGGAAATTCTTTTCACATTGTTTTTAAATTATTTTTTTTTTCGCCAAGATTTAGGTATATTTCTAAAATTGCAATATCGAGAATCGATAATTCACTTGCAGTCCCTGGTAATATCGAACATTATTATCGAGTTTATTTAATGACTAATAAAACAATTTTGGGTTCTTTAGATGTGTTGTAAATATTTAAAATTGTTATTACAATTATGAATAAAAATAATACAAATATATTACATTATAACTTTATTATGTATCCATTTAAACTAAATCAGTACATACATTAAAAACAAACAAATAAATAAGAAAACTAGCTCCTAAAACAATATCTACATTTAAGATTCATATAAGTACAAAAATAAAAGATCTGCAAAAAAATAAACACAATATTCTTATTGTAACCTCAATTTGATTTTGAATTTTCTAAAATTTATCTACTCCTTATTTCAGCTAGGAGAATTATCACTTTGGTAATTTTAAATATACCTCAAGAAACTAATAATAAATAGAATTATTCATTATATTCAAATGATGCCTTTGCATGTAAATAATCATAATTATCTATTTCCAAAGTGCCTCTATTTTTTTAATCATCAGTACCAATTAAATTAGATATATTTTTGTAATTAAAGTCCATACATTCCTTATTATTTATTTTTTTGTCACAATTAATAGTATCATCCTGTGAGACATTTTCTAAATTGTTACTGCATTCAAATTCACTATTATTTGAATCACTTTCATAATTTTTTGTAGTGGTACTTCCACTATAAGAGTCAGAGTCACTGAAAGGTAAACTAGGATTTTCTGTATCATTATAAAATACTGCTAATATATGATGCAAAGAATGTGAGTTATCCGAGTACATTTGGGAAAGAACACAATCCGTACAATAATCAACTGAATCATTACATACCATGCAATGCCAACGAGGGCCAACAATAGGTTCCACATCACAGTAATCGCACTGAAATAAATATTATTTTAGTTAGATAAAATGATTCACATATATAGTATAATATAGGTTAAGTTCAACAAATTTCCATAGGATTGCCAGATCTTTTGGACCCTCCAGCATTTATGTAGGCAGAAATTGATCTCTAGCATTTTAGAGATGAAAATAACAAATCTGTGGTATTAGAATTGTTAATTTTAGTTTCAATTCTAATAAGACAAAAATGAATTTGGCTGCTAATGAATAAATAAAAGGAAACATGTCGAATATCATCATGAAGATAATTTGATGTAGAATTCACACATCACATAAAAAACATAGGTTCCTATTTTAAAAAAATGTGAAACATTCAGCTTTTGTTTTCAAATACACGAAAAAAAGAAAATGATCCTAGTAGACATTATGCATGTCAAATGTTGGCAAATAATGCTATCAGCAAAGCAACAATAAATCATTTTTTTGTTTCCACAGCCTCCCAACCACGTTTTGTTTTCTGGCGGCGAATCAATGGCCAACTTAAATTTAGTATAAAAGTAATATTTCGCCGCCATCTTGAAAGCAAATGTCAATGTGTTATACATCATTAGAAAGGGAATTTTATGTAGATTTCAAATGTTGAAAAAAAATTGGGTGTTCTCATTTAAAATAAGAAAGTTGATACCAGTTCCGGTTAAACCGGAAGTGGTTCTAACACATGATTTATGTCAAAATATGAGAATCTGTGTATTTATTTCACCATTAAATTTTGAAATTTTCATGTATGAAAATGCTAATAAAAATGGGGGGGTAACTACTTCTTGTGTCACCCGGTATAATTACCAATATATTTTGAAGTCGTACTCTAAATAATAAATAAAATAGATTTTGTGAATACATGCTTCTCTAGTCCAGGTTTAAAGAAAAAAACGTATATAAGTAACAAAATAAGAAGCAGTAACTCTCTCAGTGGGGGACACTTGGTTGGGTGCATCGTTTATGATAGGTAAAAATGTAATTATGAGAATTGTGAAATATTTTATAAAACACTTGGATCCGTCTTTAGCTATAAAGTACTCACCTTGCCGCTTATAAATAACTGCTTTGCATGTAACCCAATTTTTTTTATATACCTACTATATAACTCGGGCATTATGGGAGTTGGGAAAAAATATTTATACAAAAATTGTAGGAACTGTTAAGAGCTACAAAATAAAATTATTTTTGTTTATACAGGGTTGCGCATAAGTTTGCCACATTACCAAACTTACTTTTTTTTTAATGGAACACCCTGTATACTTTTACATCTTTTAAATCAACATCAAATTCTCTTTCCAAAGATGTACGACTTTCTGGTTTTTGATGTGGCGTTGCCGAGTTTTTCGAAAAAATGTGAAAATTTTCGTTGGGACAAGATATAACAAATTAATATGCTGTGTGAGTATTACTATCAATCAATAAAACACATTTTGCAGTTATATAGCAAAGGCATGTGCTTAAACGACACAATCGCCAAATATTGATTATTTGCATTTTCTCAATTTTTTCAAATGGAGACACCCTATAATATATTACTATTATTTCTGTATTTTTTAATTGGTGCGTTAATTCTTTACATTTTTAATTAATACTGTCCTATACCTAAAATCGATATTTTCAGTAATATTTTCACTTTTTCAGTAAAAACAGTTGAATTATTATACTTTTTATTTCTAGCTGATCTTAGCCATGATTTTGACATAAAGTGAAAATATTTGAGTTATATAATGACGTTTAATTATTAATTTTCTTACTGTTTTGTGTCCACTTTAAAATTTCTAATACGGTATTTGTGGGTTCTTTTTTGGACAAAATTAAAAACACTTTAATGTGATTGACCGGTTTCTCCTTTAATATAAGGCTTCATCAGAATCTATAATAATTGATACAATATAATTTCAAATTAAATGAGAAACAGTAATCAACACTTACCAATCAACACAGTCATTAAAAACACTACTACAAACATAATATAACACTACGTCTACGTCAATAAAATATTTTTTACACAAAACGCACATTAAAAACACGTAAATAACTTTCTCCTTTGAAACTAATAATTAACAATAACTATCTGAACATTAACCTATAGGTATCTTTTATCAAACCTCACTAAATCTTCTTCTTAATCGTACTGCAATAACATATTACTAATTTGAACTACTTTAAAAGGTTACTTTATCAAGACAATAAGAAGAAGAATACATACTTAACCTAAAATAATTAATATCACACTAACCACCTTTTAATACATTTCTATAGACATTACTTAATCCCTCTATATCCGTTCTTAGATTTACACAATTTTGATTATTAATAATATGAATCATTTCCAAAAACAATCTTTTATCTAAATTACACTCCGTGTCCAGAATCTTAACATTATCGAAATCAAACTTATGATCTAAATTAAAAGAATGTGCGGCTAACGCCGTGGTAGTTTTGTTTTTGGAAACATCATATTGATGATTTTTTACCCTAGCCTTAACCCATTGCTTAGTTTGACCGATGTAACAATGACCACATTCACAATTTATTTTATACACCACATTACTTCTTACATCAACCGGAAGTTTATCTTTATTTAAATTAAACAATGGTGCCAATGATTTTTTATTATAGAAGACAATATTGTTATTTGGTTTGATTAAACAATTACGAATATTATGCGATAATCCCTTAATATATGGAATTTTATAGTAAACTACCTCATTATTATTAATATTCTCGTTAGTTCTTCTATACTGATTATCATGAAAGAATACAGTGTTAACTAAACCTTCTGGATATTTGTTCTTAATTAAAATATTTTTGGCCAATTGAAAATTATTTTGTTTAAAATTGTCATGACATAAATTGTTTATTTTATGTTTAATGGATTTGATTATTGCTATTTTTTGATTCATCGGGTGACTAGAGTAATAATTTAAAATCCTATTAGAGCTAATATCTTTTCTGTATATGTCTGTCAAAATCTGATTGCCCTCTCTAATTAACAATACATCTAATCTATTTAATAATCAGTTTTATAAACAAAAATTTGGTACAGCAATGGGTAATCCTGCTTCACCTATATTCGCAAATTTAGTGATGAATGAATTATTAAACATTACGGTAAATACTCTTCCATATATTCCATTTCTATTTCTCTATGTAGATGACATTATTATGTGTGTACCTGAAAATGGCATAAACATTATTTTAGATAACATTAATAATTTCGACACACATCTGAATTTTACAGTAGAGATGGAAAATAATGGAAAAATTCCGTTTTTAGATGTATTGTTAATTAGAGAGGGCAATCAGATTTTGACAGACATATACAGAAAAGATATTAGCTCTAATAGGATTTTAAATTATTACTCTAGTCACCCGATGAATCAAAAAATAGCAATAATCAAATCCATTAAACATAAAAAAAACAATTTATGTCATGACAATTTTAAACAAAATAATTTTCAATTGGCCAAAAATATTTTAATTAAGAACAAATATCCAGAAGGTTTAGTTAACACTGTATTCTTTCATGATAATCAGTATAGAAGAACTAACGAGAATATTAATAATAATGAGGTAGTTTACTATAAAATTCCATATATTAAGGGATTATCGCATAATATTCGTAATTGTTTAATCAAACCAAATAACAATATTGTCTTCTATAATAAAAAATCATTGGCACCATTGTTTAATTTAAATAAAGATAAACTTCCGGTTGATGTAAGAAGTAATGTGGTGTATAAAATAAATTGTGAATGTGGTCATTGTTACATCGGTCAAACTAAGCAATGGGTTAAGGCTAGGGTAAAAAATCATCAATATGATGTTTCCAAAAACAAAACTACCACGGCGTTAGCCGCACATTCTTTTAATTTAGATCATAAGTTTGATTTCGATAATGTTAAGATTCTGGACACGGAGTGTAATTTAGATAAAAGATTGTTTTTGGAAATGATTCATATTATTAATAATCAAAATTGTGTAAATCTAAGAACGGATATAGAGGGATTAAGTAATGTCTATAGAAATGTATTAAAAGGTGGTTAGTGTGATATTAATTATTTTAGGTTAAGTATGTATTCTTCTTCTTATTGTCTTGATAAAGTAACCTTTTAAAGTAGTTCAAATTAGTAATATGTTATTGCAGTACGATTAAGAAGAAGATTTAGTGAGGTTTGATAAAAGATACCTATAGGTTAATGTTCAGATAGTTATTGTTAATTATTAGTTTCAAAGGAAAAAGTTATTTACGTGTTTTTAATGTGTGTTTTGTGTAAAAAATATTTTATTGACGTAGACGTAGTGTTATATTATGTTTGTAGTAGTGTTTTTAATGACTGTGTTGATTGGTAAGTGTTACTGTTTCTCATTTAATTTGAAATTATATTGTATTAATTATTATAGATTCTGATGAAGCCTTATATTAAAGGAGAAACTGGTCAATCACATTAAAGTGTTTTTAATTTTGTCCAAAAAAGAACCCACAAATACCGTATTATTTAATTATTAACTATTGTGACAAAGTATTTGAGTATTCACTTATTTTAAGTTAAAAATAGTATAAAATCCTTACATTTCAATAATGAATTTTTCAAGAGAAGAAATAGTTGATATGGTTAATGTTTTGAGTGCCAGTGATAAGAATTGTTTGCTGGCAATACGAATTTATATGTAGCGATATCCAGAAAGAAGACAGTCATTTGAAAAATCCTTGAAAAAATCATTTGAGAGGTTTCTCTAATATTTTAGTTTTCTTTGCAAATTGTGGATAATTTTTTATGTGTAATATGTAGTTAAATTTCGTAATGTTGTTCTTGCGTAAAATTAGTTGCCAAAAGGAAAGAGTGGCTATTAAAAATAAAGAGGGATAATTGGATTCCTACAGATTATGTGAGGTCAGTCTTAATAGTTTTATATATTTCCTCTGTGTCATTACTAAGATTTTCTAGAAATTTTAATAAGGCAGAGTTGTATAAATAGTTTATTAAATTAATAGCGTGTTCATACTGTTAATGCTGGTAATTTTACCAATTATGTCAGTTGTGTTGCGTATATTATTTTGTTAACACCACATAATGAAGTTTTATTTAATTTTATGTACATTTTGCCCCTGAAATGTGGGAAATGACTCGAAAAAGGTTGCAAAAAAATTTGTCAGCAAATCTACTGCTTGCCACGGTTTATAAAATGTAAAACATATAATATAATGTATAAAGTACATATTATTAGCATAGATATTTCTTAATTATAAGATTAATTACCATTATATTATTATAACTGCTTGGAATGAAATTTCACAATACTGATAATTTATTTCAGGTAATGTAATGCATTGCATAAAGACAGTTTATTTTATGCTATACACATATTTGGCGAAACTTTCATATATCTGAGTTAAACTGAACATTTATTTGAAGGATTCAACGAAATGTACTCTTTTGCAAATATCATTTACTGGATTCTTGGTTCCGTATAATAATATATGGAATCAAAAATCCAGTAATCAGTAATTCAAGTTGATATTTGCCTCAATCAAGATAATTTAAAAGTGTTTAAGAGTGACATTTATGAAAAAAAAAATTATTGGATTTGTGGGTGAACTTCCATTGTTCAAAGTCACGAGTCGCCACTGGGCTCACCTCTCAATGTGCAGATCTTGTCCCTTTTGTTTATTATTTTCCTCATGTCGCTTAGAATATACTTAGTATTGTTTATAAATGACTTTATTTAGGCTTTATACAAGCATAATAATAACAAACATATCCAATTTGATATACTTATATTGATGTTTCATCTCTAAACATACAATTATCAAATTTATTGGACTTTCTTTAGTACATAATAAAAATTGGATTAAAAATTACAAAATTCATTCATTATTAGTAATGATGATATAATGTAAATAGATAGGTCTATTTGTATTTAATAGTCTAAGATGTATGCACTAGATTTACAAATCAGTAAATTACATATAACGAGCAAATTCTTTAGTAGTCATAAAAAAAATTATATTAACAATTAATTAAGTACATATAATACTCACTCTATATCCTATATGTCTAAACGAATCATAATTTCCTTCTTCCTCCTTAATTTTTTCTAATCTAATCCTCTTCAATAAATCCAGCTGCATTTCAGGTTCAGTTTTTGTAAGATTAATATCTGTATTATGATGATATTCAGTGGGTATCAGATAATTCGACGAACCGGATGCTGAGGTCGATGAAGATGAATTTAAACTTGGTCCTGGTATGTTATCTAAATCGTTCATCATAACAGGAACATACAAATCTGGGAAAAAAGTAGTTGGTTTCCATAAGTAATGATTATGACGTTGATGTTTATGTAGCACAGATTTCTGAAAGAATATCGTTTTGTAAGATAAGTAATATTTTTAATTTAATAATTCATTTTTTGCCACAATTAGACAAAAACAATCAGTTTTTAGTTTACATTCTTCTTTTTTTACATTAATATACAGTAAAACCTCTCTAATTCGATGTCTACAATTTAGAGGCATTGCCGGAAATACACTACATTGACGAAATACACTAGACTACTGGAATGCCAGACTACTAAATGGCCAGATATACAACTTCTATTGTACAAGGTGTCCCAAATTGCTTGATTTTGGCTGGTTTTCCTATTTCCAGACCAGATAGAGAAAAACTGACCTATGAGTCTTGAGCTCGATTTTTGTGAAACGCCGATATCTCTAACCGTTTCCAAGATATCGGCAAACAATGACATTTTACAGATTCCGAAAAACTGTCAACTTTTTTATTTTTGGATATTTTTTCAAACGGTAAAAACTTTCTACAGGCACTTTTTGACGTAGAATAAGATGCATTTGTCAAAAAAAATATATCGCTTTTCGAATGTTTGATGTCAAAGCTAACTTTGTTATTTCAAATGGAAACCATAGTTGGCTTTGACTTTAGAAAATAGGAAAAAAAACAAGCTTTCCAAAAATATATATGCCAAGATATGTCTAGTCATCCTTGCTGCCAATATAACACATTTCTCTTTAAAAATGACATTTTTTAACATTATAAAAAGTTTTTTCGGAATCTGTAAAATGTCAATTTTTGCCGATATCTCGGAAACGGTTAAAGATATCGAAATGTGGTTTTCACCAATCGGCGTTTCACAAAAATCGATCTCTAGACTCATATGTCAGTTTTTCTCTACCTGGTCTGGAAATAGGAAAACCAGCCAAAATCAAGCAATTTGGGACACCCTGTACATCTATATTCCACAATCTTAACAAAATACAATTTATTCATTACAAATTACAAAATTAACCAAAAGTTCGAGGTAAAAGAACTGAAAACAAATTTCACTTTTAATAAAATAAGTAAAACATTGTGTCTTACCTTATATTTTTCACTCGATTTTGGAATTCGTCCAGGTATAGGTAATCCAGCCTTATAAAGTTTTATAAAATATTTTTGAACTCGGCTGGTGACTTGCTGTACTGTTCTATTACCTAGAGAAAATACACAAATTTTTTGAGCATATATAGAAACTATAAACACTGACTAAAAACTAGGGATGCAATGATTACGATTCCGGTTAATTGCAATTGGTAATTATCGAAATTTTTCAGATTAACCATAACCGATTACTGGTAAGCTTAAGCGTTGACTCAATAATTTGTGTTCTTAAATGCGTTTGTTTTTTGAGGAGTTCGCCGGGATAGTACATACAATAAAACTAATCAATTCATTTAGCCAAATGAATTGATTAATTTTTTTGTCCTACACCGGCGAACTCCTTAAAAAACAAACATATTTAAGGACACAAATTATTCATTATCTAATTCATTGTTTTCTAAATAAAAACTTGTGTCTACAGTCAACTTTGATTATTAAGAACTACTACTACTCAAAGTTTACGATTTATTACAGCTAGATATTAGATACCAATGGCATTATTCTATTTGATATATTTTTTTATATTCTTTGTTTTATAGTCGATAATAATGTACTGGTAGAGGCGGTTTCTTAGATCTGCAAAGAGCTTTTGAAACCATTGATAGGAAAAAATTAATTGATCAATTTAATTCGTGGTGACATCTAGATAACTATGAGGGAACTAAATCGAGATTCTATTTTCAGATTTTCAGCTATAATATCCCTAAGACATTGATAATGTACGAGACAATTTTATGACAATCGAAAGCACGTTGCTTGGTAATGGCCCGATGCGGTAGGCGGAGTGCTATTACCAAGCAACTTGCTTGAGGTTGCCATAAAATTATGAGGCATTTGTCAATGTCTGAAGGATATTCGGTAAGAAAATTTTTTGAAAAAATAAAATCAAAATGTCCCAACACAACACAACAAAACAATTATTTATTTATTAAAAGTTTATAGATTGAGAATTGGCATTGCCAAAACGTGACATTTTGAAATTTATTTGGCAATTATTATGAAGTCATCAAAGTATGTAATTTTGTTGTCATAGTGATTGAAAATTTCCCTGGATGGTGTTATCAGTGTAATGTTGAAATGATTGGGTGATTTGTGTCACATGACAAGAAATAACAAAATTTAATTGGTTGTTAGAACTGTCAAAAAGTTTTCAGGGAAATGAATAATTGAATGTAAAATTACAAAATCAAGTTCTATTCTTCACAAAATTAGGAATCATGTTATCTTCTCAGTTTTTTTTGCTGGGATAGGAACTCATGAACTTTCATGAACTTTCACATGTAAAGTATAGGTGGCTGCTCAGTCTTAAATTTAACAAAAATCTTACCTAAAGCTCTTGCTATTTTTTGAAACCGTCGCATTTCAACTGGTTCTGGAGGATAAACAATTAACAATTCTTCTAATCTTTTTTGTTCTTCTGGTGTCCAAGTCTACAAAAAATATGTAGGTTAAGTCACTGATCTTCGTTTTTAGTGAATCCTTATAAATTTTTACTTTTGTTTACATGGTTTTAGGTTATTAATATAGCAATCTGTTGTCGAGTACTTAAATATGGATAACAAAGTATTTAAAAACTTTTTTAAAATCTAGAAGTTTTATGACATTTTCAAGAATGTTAGGAAGATTATACAGTAGGGATGCCCAACCCTGATGTAAATACAGTCGACCTCGGCTATGGCGAACCTCCAAGGGATCCGTAAAACTGTTCGTTATATGCGAACGTTCGTTATAAAAGATCGACAAAAAAACAGCTTCAACTTAGAGAGCCCGTGATCACGACAAATTTGTACATTTGCACAGCCATTTTCCAGCTTGCGAATTATATTTAACTTATCCGACAAAGAAATAGATTTTCTATTTGCTTTCAACATTAGCCATTGTTCAAATGCAAATTCAACACGCAATTTAGCACCCACTCAAACAAAATATTAATTGTAGGTAACTTGCAGAGACTTGTTTTCAAATTCGTCGCGCGCCATTTTTTCGACATCGAGTCAACAAACCACTCGCTAGTTCGTTATAACCGAGTTTAGAGGCACGCCGGGCCAAAAATGCGGTATGTTATAACCGAGTGTTCGTTATATCCGAGTTCGTTATAGCCGGACAAAAATACATGCGCTTAATAGGGACTTCGGATGGGACTTTTCGATTCGTTCGTTATAACCGAGTGTTCGTTATATCCCGTGTTCGTTATATCCAAGTTCGACTGTAGTTGTATTTTATTTGTAAGAAGATTGATGGTAATAATTACAAAATCTAGAAAATCATTTATCTCAATAACAGTAACGAATTGATATACATTTTTTGCTTAGAACAATTTTCTCTACTACTATTTGCTTTTGGCACTTATAATAATTTAATGAAACATTAATAAACCTTGGTGAAATAAGCAGATAACTATTAACTACTGGAACTTCTTTTATATACAGGTACCTCGACAGGTACCTTTGGTAATTTTATATATTCTTTATACAGGGTGTTTCATTTTTAAATGTCGTCCTTTAAGGAGGTGATAGAGCATCGAAAAATAAGTCGACCTGCCCAAAAAACCTATATCAAAAATGCATAATAACGAAGTTACAGGCCTTCAAAGTTGGAATAAAACTTCTAGACCATACGACCGATTTTAACCAAATTTTGCACAGGCAGTACTGAACTACATACCTACAATCCTATAAGAATAACTCATGTCAAAAATCACAAGTGGCGTAGATACTGGGGTAACGCCCTCTATTTCTCACCCTATTTCCCACGCCACTGGATATTTTTTTTTTGGGCAGGTCGACTTATTTTTCGATGCTCTATCACCTCCTTAAAGGACGACATTTAAAAATGAAACACCCTGTATAACTAGATGTTACTGTTAAATATTTATTATGTTACTATTAAATATTATTTATCAACTAGATCAAAAATAGGTAAAATATCTATAAATATGTATAGTTAAAATAGTATATTATGTTACAAGGAGTAGAAGGCGACCATTATTGTTGAGCCCAGAAGTTTGCTCAGCCGAGGCACAAGCCGAGGCAGCAAACTGGGCGAAACACATAATGAGCCTTCTACTCCGAGTGACATATACTATTCAAAATCAAAAATATCAAAACTTTACTTTTGAAAAATTACATCTGGTCAAATGCGTTCAACCTTAGTAAAAAAAATATATGTAATACTAAACATTTTATTTATCAATGAAACATGTCATAGATGAATTTGCAATTTCAAGTATTTCAGGTGGTATGCACTGCATTTCTTCAGACATTTTCGCTTTTAAATTTAAAAAACGGCTCGACGCGCGACGTCAACTTTTAAAATGACAGTTTATGACAAGTAATAACTTCGATTTTTAATTCGTTGCCATGGATACATTACTTCATTTTTGTACTAGGAAAAAAATGAGAAATATTTGTACTAATACAATAATAGGCTCTTTCTACAGGACGTGTTGCATTATGTAATGTAAGTATTGTTATACGCTTGAGGAAAAAATTAATTATTGTTTCTCTATCTTACCTTGTTGTTGTTATTGTTGGTAGTTTGTTTAATAGTTGAACAGTCTTCCTGAGATTTGTTGTTGATTGAGTCAGAATATATAGTTTTTAAATCTTCTTCAGGAATATTCACATCAAATTTTTTAAAATTAATAATCGGTAACTAAAATAATGAAAAACAGTAATTTACAAAACGATGTAGGATAATTAAAAAGTATAAATAGATATAGTTTATTTTAGTCATAAATAGATTTAGCACGGTTATTTCTGGGGATTATGCTAATTTTAAAAATGGTAAGAACAAAAAGTGTTCATGCAACGTCAAAGAAAAACTTATGTTTAAATAATGTTTATTACATTCCATTCTAAATTTAATAGTGAATTATTAGTGATAAAACTAGTACCTATAAAAAAGATTTGGCAGTACAAAAATATATAAGACAACAATATGGTAAATAGGAAAAAACCAAATGAGTCAAAGTTATTACAGAGGAAGTTGTATGATACAATCATGACGTCTGAATGAAGAGAGAAGACAGTCGGCTTGGAATCAATGTCGGGTTATATATGGGGTAAAATGAGATAGAGATAGAGAACTCATGTGTCATGTCCATGAGTTAAATACCCTGTTTTGACAGACAACTATTATCATATTATTCATTGTAAATGTTTTTAAGTCAGCAGCGGAATGATCCTAAATATAGTAAGAATGTGAGTACTAAGGACATCTGTCATAAGGCAATCAGTATTGCCAGTATTACTAGGCTATAATTTGATGTTACATATTTCCAGTACTACACTCCCCGGCACAAAATTCCGCCACCCTAAAATTTTGGTCAATTTTGATGGTTTATAACTTTTTTATTTTTCATCTGATTTTCATGAATTTTTCACCAGTTTGTAGATCCATTTATTGTTTGTCTTTTTAATTATTTTAATAAGTCACATTTTTCGTTTAGGCTATGTTATACAGGGGTAAATCAAAATGTTGTTTTTTGTCGAAAAGTCAAAACACCCTGTGGGAAAATTGAGGCGAATAATTTTGTTTACAAACTGTTTGATGTAATCTTAGACGTATTTCGAACATTTTGTTTTTTGATTCATCCCATTATCTCATTTCATCTGCGAGCAGCAACATTTTAAATGAAACGCTGATTTGAAGCTTATTTTTATTAACAAAAACAAACCCTAACCCAAAACAAACATTTTAGTAACGTATATTTCGTCCCCTCACAGCAGTGATAGCTTGCATTCTTCGTGGGATCGAATGAATAAGATTACTTATTCTTTCTTGAGGAAAAGCCTGATATTCGTCTGTCAGCGCCAGTCGTAAGTCTTGCAAGGTTAGTGGTTGCACAGGACGACGACGAACTGCTCTTTTAAGAAGATCCCAAAGATGTTCGATTGGGTTGAGATCCGGGCTACATGCGGGCCATTCCAATCTTGGAATTTCAATCTCATCCAGATATTCGCTCACTACCCAAGCAACATGAGCAAAAGCAACGACAACTTCTTGGAGGATTTCCTCTATGAAACGGTGGGCGGTTAGTGCTCCATTTTCAACAAAAACAAGATCGGTACGTGCATCGGTAGAAATACCCGCCCAAACCATGACTGAACCGCCGTAATATTGCATTCGCTCTGATATGGTACAGTTTGCATATCTTTCATTTCTACGTCTGTATACCCGTTCACGACCATCCGGCGACCTTAAACATGTCCTGGATTCATCTGTACTGTCAAACATTTTGTTAAAATAACCGCATACTTAGCCAAAGTCGATAATTTTTAACTAAAAATCCAGTACAATTAACAGTGTTTCATTTAAAATTTTGCTGCTCGCAGAAGAAATGAGATAATGGGATGAATCAAAAAACAAAATGTTCGAAATACGTCTAAGATTACATCAAACAGTCTGTAAACAAAAATATTCGCCTCAATTTTCCCACAGGGAGTTTTGAGTTTTCGACAAAAAACAACATTTTGATTTACCCCTGTATAACATAGCCTAAACGAAAAATGTGCCTTATTAAAATAATTAAAAAGAAAAACAATAAATGGATCTATAAACTGGTGAAAAATTCATGAAAGTCAGATGAAAAATAAAAAAGTTATGAACCATCAAAATTGACCAAAATTTTAGGGTGGCGGAATTTTGTGCCGGGGAGTGTATATGCTGTCTTCAATTCTATCATGTAAACAAAAGAACTTATATTTTTGCGATTTTTTCTTTCACTATTCGCTATGTGCAAGGGTTCTAGTGGCGCCACTCGTGGTCAATTTTTTAATATTTGTACCCCTAATTTGTCAATGTCACTACATGATTGTCAGTGTCACGACATGACAGAATAACATAAAATAATAACCAGTATAATTTTGCGTACCAAATTTGAACAAATTACGCATTCCAATAAATTTACCAGAGGTGAGAGGTGTATTAGAGAAAGGAAGGAAATTGGCATTTTGTCACGTGAAACATGTAGAAGCATATGTTGATATCAGCTGCAATAATAAAACTACAGAAAAGTGCATTCGACAAACGGCTGTAACAGATATGCCTTAAACTTAATTTAGAGATAAATACATGCTTTTACTTGACTCTGTTCAAAGCTTTGATCCACTTCGCGCGTTATTCAAGGTTGTGTTTCCGCGCAGGAAATCTGTAAAACTTTATTTTATGGAAAGTGTCACTAACACGACAGCCTAGAACACAACATTTGTTTGCAAGTAGCTTAATTTTTCCCATTTTTCATTTATAACTGAAAAGCACTATTAAATTAAGACTCTTCTCGTTCAAACAACAATTTTTATTACTTGATGACAATCTTGACATTCTTGACAGCACGAGCACAAAACATAACCATACCTTGACTGATGGGAAAATTAGGGGTTCAAAATTTACAATTATGGCCACTGCAAACGCTCGCGTCGGATTTAGTAATAACTCCGCCCCCTTGCACATAGTCAATAATTAATATTATTATGTACAAAAAATGACACTTAAATGATTGGCTTCATCAAAAAATTGTCATATACCTATACCTTATTAGTTTTAACTCTTTATGGGAAATGATAACATCTTAATAATCAATTGAGAAATTTTCCTTCCTCATATACACTATTGGTAAGGACGAATCTGGGAGGCTGATATAAATGCATCAGACGGAGATAACTTAAAGCATTTACAAGTTAAACAGACAACGCGGTATCCCCTACCTCCCACCTTCCATTCTTTACAACACGCAGTCGAAGGGGGACAACGGAATCGGCCAAATGTGTCGTCCGGCCGCGATGTCGCGCCCCAACAAAGTTATTCATCAATAAGCCTTCCTCCTGCGAAGTACAAACTGTTATTTTTAAAATACAAGTTTTTATTTCGTTTTTAGGTTTAAGGCTAATAAATAACATCAACTCTTAAACCGCTGTTGTATTGTCAAATGCAACAGCGATAAACATGATAAAAGAATGAAAACATCGTAAAAATATCTCACGGCCGTAAGCTGAACCGATGGCTGTCGTCGCACACATCCCCTCTTTAGTAGGAGTGTAGGAATGGTTAGGCGTCTCTTGTTAACTGAAGGCTTTGCCTCTATGTACCTTCTCTCTTAGTTGCATTACAGATTTCGCACTCCTAAATTAATACTTGCCAATAGTGTATTTATCATCTTTGCATTTAATTTTCCTTATATATTGTTTATGAACTATGTCGATAGGTACCTATTTTGACATTGACCAGAAAATATCTACTTTATCAACAATCGACATTAAATTCTGCAATTTCATTGGCTGTTCACAGCTAAATCCGCAGCAGTTGCCGTTCGAGATAAAAGATGCTTATCTACCTGCGGACTAAGAACTGCAACTGCTACTGCTGCGGTCTTTATAAATGGAAGTACTGATTTCCTATTCTTCATAGTGCTACAGGTGCGGCAACAGCAGCGGCAACTGCTGCGGCCTAGTTTATAAATTCAGCTTTAATGTTAAAATACTTTAATATACCTTTGGCAACTCTGCTATAGCTGGTAAACCTAAATCAACCCCATTTTGAATATTTTCTAAGGTACTGAATGGATCTTCTAGAACTTTTTTTCGTATCTCCACTATTTTATTGAAATCCTAAAAGAAGTTATATTTTAAAAATTATGCAAATTTAGTGCAAATGTATCTTACCTTAATAGCTTTTTCACGCTGAGCCGAAAGAATAACAAGGGTTTTAAGAACTTCACAATAGTCTTTATTTCCTTTCAAAGCTAAATGATCAGTCTCGAAATAAAATAAATCATCTTCACATGTAAACAGAGAGTTTAAATTGTTTGCCATATTTTTGTTATTCTGGTTTAATCCTATAATTAAATATAGTTTAGTAGTAAATCACTTAAAATTCACTTTCGGAAACCTAAAATTTAGGTATATAGTGGATTGTGGTAATAATAATCACACAACATTCTACAAATTTTGACATCGACATAAATCATTTGAATAAGAAATCAACCATATAAATACCTAAATATATTCTCGTAAAAGAGGTAAATATATTTACTTACTTTATTTATTAATAACAATTCCTTGCTGTCTTTGGAGGTCGGAAAATTGATGAATGAATTGAATGAAAACCACAGAGGCACAAGAGGTTATAATATGAAAATATGAAAACGTCAACGATTGAAGATTGAACGTTAAAAATAAAAAATAACACGTGACTCATTAAACGTCCGCGATTATCGCGATTATTCGTGCAAATGTCACGTATCACGTCATGTCACATTTAAAAGTTTTACGATTATACAGATTTAGGAGTTACCAACTCATGGCCGGTAGCAACCGTAAGAGAGTGTTTTTTAAAGACAAATATCTCAACAAGGGTTCGTCGAAGGTCGAAACTTTGGCAAATGTTGAGAACGGAATCTCCGATTTTCGGAATTTTTTTAACATACGTAGTTTTGTCTCCTGAACAATAAATTCTAAAAAAAAAAATCGCCGCTCGTCAACAGTTTTCGAGATATTTGGCCCCAAAGCACAGAATTAATTGTTATTAATTCTGTGCCCAAAGTCTCTGAAAGTCGTATTTCTCCACTGCCATAATCACTTATATTTTCACCAAATTTTTCATTTTATGCTTATGAACACCTCTAATACAGACTTATTTAAACACTTTTAAATAGTTTCAACACATTTATTCCAATCAATAACTATTTTTTGAACCTTCTTATAAAAGCCATGAAAACATAACCTAAAATTTCAAACAACACTAGGATCATTCGAGGTTATGATAGTGCCGTAAGATCTAGGGTACGGTATAAAACGAATATGTTCCTTCTTTGATATAAAAATATACAGTATATTTTTATATCAAAGAAGGAACATAGGTATTCGTTTTATTCGCGGAACTTGTAAGGTTGAAATCTAGAATACGCATAAAACTAATATGTTCCTTCTTTGAGATAAAACGATAAAAATATATTGCACCCGCAGTATCTTTTTATGTTAAAGAAGGAACATTAGTTTATGCATAAAATAGATCCCGCGCCGCTATAATAATGTTTGAAATTTTAGGTTATGTTTTCAAAAAATTTCAAAAATCGGACGATCCGTAATGTAGAAAATTACCTTTGTTCTAAAGTATTGAAATAAACATTGGTGATAGTGAAAAAGTTAAGAAACGCCGAGCAAAAAATAGCTTTTGCGGCGATGGCGAAAATGTCATATTTGGGGTATATTGACCACCATATCTCGAAAAATACTGGAGAGCGGGGATTTTTTACTTGAAATTCGTGTTCTACGGACAAAAATAGGTAAGTCTGAAAAAAAAAATTCCAAAAATCGGAGGGTCCGTTATCTCAACAATAGGGTCCTTGCACATTTTTTTTTTTATATGGTAAAAATTACCCTTTATATCTAAATATCACCTCCGCAACGTATTTTTTTAAAGCGTTTACTTATAATAATTTTATAAGCAATCGAAGTTTGAAATTAAATCGGGCGCGTCAAAACGAGGCGTGGCCATCTCAATGTCACAGCCTACCAAACAAATCAGCTCACACAGTTCTGCTCAGAAAAAAGGATTCGACTAGAAATGAAATTCTGACGTCATAGTCGCCATTTCGGGTTAGAACACAGGGCCGGAATAATAATATACCTACGAATATAGAACACTGTTAGACAGAATCGAACTTTCTTGTACACTATATATTATTTTATTTTACAATTCTCTTTCTTTACTTGATATGCATTGTTTATAAATGATGAAACATCAATATAAGTATATCAATTTGGATATGTTTGTTGTTATTATGCTTGTATAAAACCTAAACAAAGTCCATTTATAAACTATATTATTTATTTATTTACTTATTTTTATTTTTTAATAAAAAATTATCAAAATTTTTGTGTCATCAAATAAATGAGGCTATAAATTAGTTTTTTACAAATATTTATTTACATATAGTACCTACAAAAAATATTTTACAAAATTAATATATCAAAAATGTTAAAATACAAAATAAAGCACATTTCTTTATTTACAATACATACATACATTTACAGCTTTTAACTGCACACGCATGTCCATCTTTAACTTTTTTCATACTGGCAAATTTATATAACTTCAATAAAAGCAATAAAACAAACAAACAATTAGCACTCTACACCACTGGAATCAACACACACAGCATCAACGCTACTGATGCCTTCCAGCTACTGAACTGATTTAACCCGAAATGGACGGTTGCGCGTGGATCGGCGCAAACTGTTTCCGCCAAGGAAGTGTGTGAGCTGATTTGTTGGTAGGCTGTGTCAATGTAGTGTGACGTCACGTGGCTCGTTCCGCTGATGTCATGTAATCTAAACTGGACGGATTTTGGGTAGCCAGCAGCGCAAGCCTTGCCAGCAGCGTAGTTCAACAAGTGTTTGACACTTGGCACTCTTGGCAGTCGAATTTGACAGTTCAATGTTTTGAGGTTATTAATCTTTTTTGAAAGCAAAAAGTGATTAATTGTTAAATTTCAAACGTTATGCACTGAAAACTTCATTATTAAATATTTAAATCGAAAATACCACCCTATACATGTAGATTTCAATTCAGGTTATCCTTTAAAGTAAACGAATATTCAGCCAAGATGTGATGATGCACAATAACGAGCGCTGAGGCCTTGCGTGTTTTATTGTTTAATTTTCTTAATTTTCTTGAATGCAATTGAGATATGTGTAATCCTCATAGAGCGTCATATATTAACAATGGTTTATAGATATTGCACGGTACCCGATTTTAAAAGTACAACGATTTCCACACCAGCAAAAACATTTTAAAGTGCCATTAGACGAGAAGCATCGAATAACGTATATGGTGACCTGCTTCGTGAGTCGTGACATCACCACCAATGACAAGGCGTTTTCATGTGACGTCAATTTAAAGATGTTTGTTTGAATTTTAAATGGAAAATTAGGCTGGAATTTTTATTTTTTTTTCAAAAATATATGCGTAGAGGCTCTTAAATTTACTAAAAGATGTGGTTTATTAGCTTTTGGAAGTAAAATAAATTATATGCAAGGTCCCTATTACCGAAACTTTATTTGGAGTTATTTTCGAGTAATCTGTATTCTGTATATTCCTAATATTGTTATTTTTATTTAAAAAACTAGATATGCTACTGCTATTGTTTGACTGTTTGGCTGGACGTTTGTTAATTGTTACGTGACAAACGTCAAAACTAATTTAACTCAAATCATCAGACAGTCATTCTGTGTGGTCAGTGTGCTAACAACTTGTTGGAACACTGTCAGGCTCGGTTTTTCAATCGCAAGTATACTGTTAGTTAGCCGATAGTGGTTAACTAGAAAATTTGGTTTTTCAATACGTGGTAAACCAGCAAATTGTTGGTTTACTTGTAGTTAAGTTTACCGGTAGTGAAGTAGAGGTATACTGTTGGGCAAAGTTTACCAGTATTTCTTAAAGTGCTTGTTATTTTATTATTTTTGAAAATACAGCGAAACTGCTTTTAAAATACATACAGGGTGTTCCAGTTTTTTGTAGCAGGGGTTTAACAGTCGATAGACATTTGAAAATTATTTAAAAAAGTCATATCAAAAAGTGCCAAGAGACATTAAATTTTTGTTTTTTCTTGCTTTATTGAATTAAACTGGAAACATGGAAAAATATCAGTGGCGTACTACTTTTTTGTAAAAAAGAGCCTTAGTAAATAATCCATATATCTATACGCCCATGGTTAAGTAAAGTTGTACTTTGTTATTCTAAAATAGGCCCCTAAATTATATGTAAAGAATTGGTAAGTTTGGATTCGATACTTCTGAGTGTTCAGTGTTCCGTCAACACTGTTCGTTCACGGCGGTGTGGACCCGGCATAACGGACGACCGGACGAGTTTAGTGCATTAGTTCAAATTAACTGTCAGGCGATCGTACACGCGTAGATCAAACGTAATATTTATACCACAGCCACAGAATTAATTAATTCTGTGCCACAGCCTAGGTAGGCTGTGTTTATACCGTAAATCTTAAATCTAACCAAGAAATTTTTTAAGGTGTTTATTTAAAGTAAAGTAGTTTTTATTTTTGCTGTGTTGTAAATACAAATAATATTTATTTGGTATAAATAAAACATTATGTAGGAAGGATTTAAAATTATTATACATATACCTATAGTAGAACATTTTAAAAATGATGAAGTTAATTTGTAACCTAAATAAAAAATATACTTCTAAGAAATGTTTATCTAACAATGAAATCAAATCCAACACGTATATTGGTATAAGATATTTTTATGTATCAAGAATATTTGGTGCTAGCGATAAGACTGAAAACAAAGACTCACCTTTGAAAAAATTATTAGATGATTCTTCGTCATTTCAAGACATAAATCCTCAAAATCCCATTCAGCAATGGGCAACTTTGCCTTATCCAGATGGAACAAAATTAAGAAAGCAAGGAGATTTTTATAAAAATACTAAACGTGATCCAAGAGACTCGTCAATTATATTATTCCCAGGTCAGGGTTCTCAGTACGTTGGAATGGCCAAAGATTTATTAAAGTTCCCTATGGCTAGAGACTTGTTTGAACTTGCAAATTATATATTAGGCTATGATTTATTAAAATTATGTTTGGAAGGCCCAAAACAAAAATTGGATCAGACACAATATTGTCAACCTGCTGTTATGGTTTGTTCATTAGCAGCTATAGAAAAACTCAAAGAAGAGAGGCCTAATGCCATAGCAAATTGTGCAGCTACTGCAGGGTTTAGCTTAGGAGAAATAACATCATTGGTATTTGCTGGATCTTTGGGATTTGAAAGAGGTATGTTGCACTTTCGTATATTAATATAAGGGCTATTATGTTATGAACCATGATTACATCCTAGACAGTTACATTTTAAAATTAATATTTGAGTGGGTAGGTATATTTCAAAATATACCAAAACAGTATGTACACTGCGCGTCATATAAATGTGGTACAACGTACAACAGTTATAATCCGAAAATCAGGTTTTTTAGTTGTGTATGGTGATCTTCCTGAGCTTGACTGATGCAAACTGTCATTTAAGAGCTTTGTAGGTTATGATCAAATCGGAGACGTCAGAATTGCAACGTCTTCAGTTCACGTTATGAGTATCTGTGACAGATCTTATAATGTCAAATTTGACAAGTTGAGCCAGATTTACATTGATAAAATCAAAGTGTACCACATTTATATGACGCGTAGTGTACTATCGCGGCCGAAAAAAAGTAATCGACTGATTTTCCCATTGCAACTATGGTTCTATTCAGTGTCGCATCAATCTCAATATTTTTTTTATTAGTGTCAACGTCATTGTCATATGAAGCAAAAATATTTTTTTTTATTAATCATGCTCGTAATCATGCCTTATCATATTTTGAGTGAAGAAGAAAAAGGCTACATCATCGCCAAACTTGGAGAAGGGTGGTCTCAACAATGCATAGCAAGTGAAATTAATTGCAGCAAAAGCACGATTCAAAAACTAAACAAAAAGTGGATAGAAACTCATGATCTGAGCAGGGCAGTGTGTTGTGGTTCAATCAAATTACCTACCAAATATTTGTAATGGGATTTATCACCATGTGTTTTATTATTATGACAGAAATAATTTAATTTTGAATTGTAATATTTTGACAGACATTAAAAACTGTATTACAATATTTATTTGATTACTCGCCTTTCTTCAAATCTTCTACATAAATAATGGCGACCGTGTACTTTAGAAGATCATTCCCTGGTGAAGAGAGAGCGTTTAATTATAAGAAAAATATTTATCCAGAGATGTCAAGACTTAGACAAAGAGTTAGCTAGTAAGGACGTGAATAATGAAAATGTGGTTAGTCTACTTCGTCAACTAGAGGACAAGTCTGAAAGAATAAAAGAGTTAGATTTTGACTTGAAACCTTTCATAATGACTCTAGAGAATGATGCTGAAATAGAAGAAGAATTTAAGATCATCGAGGCCTATAGAGAAGATATGATAAGGTATAGGTCGAAATGTGAGTTTATTATGAAGAGCCAAGTTTTACAAGCAGATGAAGGTAGTGTTACAACACAAATTAAAAGAAGGTTCAAACTGCCCAAGTTGGAAGTCACAAGGTTCAATGGAGACGTCAAAAATTGGATTGGTTTTTGGGGTCAATTTAGAAAAATCCATGATGATGACGATATTGTTGACGAGGATAAGTTTCAATATTTGCTACAATCGATGGAATTTGGAACAGCCGCCAGGTCATTAGTTGAGAGTTTTCCGCCATCCGGAGCTAACTATCAGAAAGCCATAGACCAACTTAAAACTAGATTTGCTAGAGATGAGTTATTGATAGAAATATATGTGAGGGAATTACTTGTTTTGGTTTTAAAACAAGCCATAGGTGGAAATAAAGGTATGCCGTTAACTTCATTATTTGATCAATTAGAGACGCAGCTAAGAGCTTTAGATACTTTAGGGGTAACTAGCGACAAGTATGCAGCTATGTTATATCCGTTAGTGGAATCTGCCCTTCCTGAAGATACTCTGATTGTGTGGGAGAGGCATAGAAATAATTTAAAAACAGCAAACGATGTTTTTAAATCTGACAAATCTACTAATTACTTACAAATTTTATTAGATTTTCTGAAAGCTGAAGTTGAAAGTGCAGAACGAGTGAAACTAGCGAGGACTAGCTTTATGACAGAAAAGGGATCAAGAAGCAGTAGTAGAAATCATGGTATGAACAAGGTTATCCAACAAGAGCCACGTGATTCAGAATTATACACAGCAGCCACAATTTTGTCAACCGGATTTGGAGGTAACAAGAAATTTAATAATATTTGTTTGTTCTGTGATAGCAAGTCACACGCAAGTAAGGATTGTTTTAAAGCTCGATCTTTTCCTCATAGTCAAAGAGTAGACATAGTTTCTAAAAAGAATGCTTGTTTTGCCTGTCTCAAGACAAATCATCCCATCAAAAGATGCAAAGCATTTATTAAGTGCATTATTTGTGGTCGAAAGCACTACCCCATACTTTGCTCTGACTTGTCAAACAGTAAGATTACTGAAAATCATATTCAAGAAAAAAAATCTAGAGAAGAGGCACCAAATGAAAATACACTTGTAAGTAACAACACTAAATGTACTTTATTGCAAACTGTTGCTGTTAGAATTATTAGCGACAGTGGCTCAAAGGTAGTTAGAGCACTATTAGATTCTGCCTCACAACGATCTTACATTCTCTCCGATTGTGCTAAAGATATGAATTTACAAGTAGCTGATAATGAACTTATCATACAAAGTGTTTTTGGAGGAGTCCAATTGTCTCCAAAGTCACATATTTTATATAATCTAGAGATTCAAAATATAGATAGGTCATTTAAATGTAGAATGAAAGCTCTGGAACAAACAAAAATATGCAATTATATGCTTCGATTTGAGAATCCAGATATAATAGGTGAACTACGAGCTAGAAACATAATTATTACTGATATAGATATAGAATCTGATGAGATAAGCTTACTTTTGGGTGCTGACGTTTATGGGAAATTGATAACAGGTAGAATTGAAAGATTTAAAAATGACTTAGTAGCAATAGACACATATTTAGGCTGGACGCTAATAGGCGTATTTCAGAAAAGTCATGCTAATTTTGACACTCTTTGTTCGTTTAACGACATCAGTATCACGGATTTGTGGAATTTAGAAGTATTAGGAATTAAAGATCCGATTGATGTACAAAGTAGGGCTAATAAAGAAGCTGAAGCTGTGAAACGGTTCACTGAAACGATTATTTTTAACAAAAATAATAGGTACGAGGTGGAACTCCCTTGGATTGATGATACATCAAATATTTTAAGCAATAAAGGTCTAGCTAAGAGTAGGCTCTTATCTACAACCAAGAAGTTGAATACATTAAATAAGTATGATGATTATGATAGGATATTTAAAGAGTGGAAGGAGTTAGGCATTATTGAGGAAGTTTCAGAATCATGTCGATCAAAAGTGGAGCATTATATCCCACATCACCCAGTAATAAAAGAATCTCATGCTACCACAAAAATTCGACCGGTTTTCGATGCCTCGGCTGAAGACAAGAATGGTAATTCACTCAATAATTGTTTAGAAAAAGGTCCAAACCTAATAGAGTTGATTCCCGATATTCTCTTAAAATTTAGAATAGGATTGATTGGAGTAATCTCCGATATAAAAAAGGCATTCCTGCAAATAAGTGTCTCACCTAAAGATAGAAATGTTCTTAAATTTCTCTGGTGGAGTGAAGACAATAAAGAGAAAGTTTATAGACATACGCGGGTAGTGTTTGGTGTTACATCAAGTCCCTTTTTACTAGCTGCCACTATTGCATATCATTTAGATAGTGCACCAATGCATTTGAAGAAAACTGCGAAAAAATTGAAAGAATCATTTTATGTTGACAACTGTGTGACTAGCGTAGATAACAAGTCCGAACTTGAACAATTTATTAAGGAATGTAAGACGCTCATGGATGTAGCTCATTTTGACTTAAGAGGTTGGGTATACAATTCTGATAAATTTTCGAAGAGAAAGAAGATGAAATGCCCACTACAAATAATATAGCCTCTGTATTGGGTTTATGCTGGAATTTTGAGAAAGATACGTTATTTTGTAATTTGAATTCATTAACTGAATTAGAAAATATTCCATATACAAAAAGAGGGTTATTATCTGCGATCCCATTGGTTTTTCATGCCCTGTAACTCTAATGCCCAAAATGTTACTGCAAGAAACGTGGAAACTAAAAATCAGTTGGGATGCGGAATTACCAGATAAAATAAAGAAGAAATTCATTATTTGGCTGGATCAAATTCATTTATTGAGACTTTGTTACATTCCACGAACTTTTAGTAAAACAAAAAGTTTAGATAATTGTGAAAAATCTTCATTACATGTTTTCTGCGACGCAAGTAAATTATCTTATGCAGCATGTGTTTTTGTTAGAGTTGAGGAATATGGAATAGTCTGAACACATTTACTGCTAGCTAAATCAAGAATAGCACCACTGAAGCCTGCTACAATACCTCGCCTAGAACTATTAGCCGCTGTTATCGGATGTAGGTTATACCAGACTGTGAAGAAGATAAGCAGTTTTAGTAATATGAAGTCTTATTTTTGGAGTGATTCTAAAGTAGTGTTAACCTGGATCAAAATAAAATCTAAATGGAATATTTTTGTTTCAAACAGGGTAGCTGAAATTCGCGCAGGTACAGATATAAATAGTTGGAATCATGTGTCAGGCTCAATGAATGTGGCAGATCTTCTTTCAAGAGGGTGCAGTGCGAAGTTTTTATTGGAGTCACAGTGGTGGTTAGGACCTAATTGGTTAAAAGAAAACTTTGAATCTTGGCCTAGTACAGTTGATACTTATGCAGAAGAAGCATATGCAGAGTCAAAGAAAAATCAAGATGTAACGTTAATTTGTGAAACAGGTATGTCTTCTGTAGATTTTCTCTATTTTTCTCAGTACTCGAAGATTGTTCGAGTGATAGCGTGGATTTTGAGATTCTATAAAAGAACTCATAAGCGACTGAAGAAATCTGATTTAGAGGTGACATTTGAAGAATATGAACGTGCTGAGATAACTCTTATCAAGATAGTACAGAATGAATGTTTTACAAAGAGTGATTTCCAAATAAAAAATCTACAAGTATTCGTAGATACCAATGGGCTCATAAGAGTGAGAACAAAACTAGTTTACGGAGATGATGAAGATGCATTCAAATATCCTATTTTGTTACCTTATAAAAATATTATTGTGGAACGGCTGATAGAAGAACAACATAGAATAGCTTGTCACACAGGAGTTCAAACTCTTTTGGTGATGTTGCGAGAAAGATTTTGGATAATCAAAGGAAGAAGAATGGTGAAATCAGTTCTTGACAAATGTGTAATTTGCAGGAGATTCAAAATAAAAGCCCTGCAAACACCATTTGCACCTCTACCGATGGTGGGAAAGGATGGTTAGGCTGATCAAGGAATTATTACGAAAAAATTTAGGAAAATCACGTGTAAACTATGAAGAATTGTTAACTCTTGTATGTGACTGCGAAGCTATTATAAATTCACGCCCCCTCACGTATGTTTCTGAAAATCCAGACGATTTAACTCCTATCACACCGTCGGCATTTATTCAAAACATTAAATCTATTGAAACTCCGGATTTGGACATCGTAAATAGCAGAAGTATTAAAGGAAGATTAAGATTTCTTCAGAAAACAAAAGATTCTCTTAGGCAGCGTTTCAGGTCAGAATATCTAGCAAATTTAGTACACTATGGTCAAAGAAAGCAGGGAAAATTGAAGATTGGTGACCTGGTTCTGGTAGGGTCAGATAACTCTAAGAGAATTAGTTGGCCTGTTGGAAGAATTATTGACATCTATCCTGGAAGAGATAATATTGCAAGAGTAGCAAGAATAAAATTATCCACAGGGGGAGAAGCAGTTCGACAATTCCAAAGAATCTATCGATTAGAAATTTCTAGTTCGGATACAGATGACCTCCAGAACATTCTCACAGATAAACCAGATATCGAAGGTAAACAAAACGACGTATTAGAAGAAATAAGACAAATTGACGAATCGGAAGAGCAAGATATGAATGTTATTAGGAAGAAGAAGGAAGTTGTAACAAGATTTGGTCGTTTGGTTAAACCGCCAGAACGTCTTGGGTTTTGATTTTTGCATTGAATCAATTGCAAAGGTGGGAGTATGTTGTGGTTCAATCAAATTACCTACCAAATATTTGTAATGGGATTTATCACCATGTGTTTTATTATTATGACAGAAATAATTTAATTTTGAATTGTAATATTTTGACAGACATTAAAACTGTATTACAATATTTATTTGATTATTCGCCTTTCTTCAAATCTTCTACACAGTGGGTTCTGGGAAGAGTACTCTAGAAAACGACAATACCCTGGTTAACTATGTGAATTTAAACCCATTTTCTAATTCTATTGAAGCCAAAGAGCAAACCAACTTCCCAGCGTCTGTTAGGACAGCAAGAAAACGGTTGCGAGAGCAAGGTCTATTTAACTGTGTCAGTGCTAAAAAGCCCCGACTAACAGATGTTGATAAAGAGGCAAGAATGCAGTTTGCAAATACTTTTATTAATGAAAACGATCGTTACTGGTCCGACGAAAATATATTTCAGCCCTGCTACAATGATCAACTGCGAGTTTACCGTCCCAGGCGTCATAAGTTTGGTGAAGAATATTCGCACAAAACAGATAATAGCGGAAGGTATTCTGTCTTTTTGTTTAGTTTTTGAATTGTGCCTTTGCTGCAATTAATTTCACTTGCTATGCGTTGTTAAGACCACCCTTCTCCAAATTTAGCGATGATGTAGCTTTTTCTGCTTCTTTCAAAACCATACTAATTAATTGTTTTCTTATAATTAAAAAATATTAACAACTTATTTCTTATTAGTTTTTTTTAATAAATACGACCCCACCAATGGTTTCTTGTCAAAATAATTTAATTGACATAACTGATGTAAAAACTCCCATTTACAAAGGAAAATTTTTCGAAAAAACATACTACTTGATAAAAAATCAATTACTTTTTTTCGGCCGCGATAGTACCTATTCGCTATGTGCAAGGTTTCTAGTAGCGCCGCTCGCGGTCAATAGTTTAAATCTTTGGACTCCTAATTTGTCAATGTCACGATACATATGGTTGTCAATGTCAAGATTTCAAGACATGACAGCATAACATAAAATAATGGCGAGTATAATTTTGCGTACCGGATTTAAACAAATTACGCATTCCATTAAATTTTTCAGAAGTGTATTAGAGAAGGGAAGAAAATTGGAATTTTGCCATGTGAAACATACCTATAGAATTTGTTTGCCGTAATATTTTTTCGGAAATATCGTCGGAAGGTAGGTATGCAGGGCTGTGCTGTGAGAATGCTCTGATTTTTCTCCACCTACAAAGTGCTGGCTACATA
Organism: Rhagium mordax; assembly: GCA_963680705.1. NCBI lineage: Eukaryota > Metazoa > Arthropoda > Insecta > Coleoptera > Cerambycidae > Rhagium > Rhagium mordax. The sequence goes on along the minus strand of OY796656.1, from coordinate 49,093,570 downwards.
TACGTGACCCCCATAGACTTCCATCAACCCGGAAGAAAAACGAAGTATTTTTACGGATTTACTGCAATAATTTCCGATTAAATATTAAAATCATGCTTTTACTTGACTGTTTTCAACGCCTTTGATCCATGTCGCTCATTTTCCAAGGTTATATTTCCACACAGGAAAACTCTAAAACTTTATTTTACGGAAAGTGTAACTAACACGACAGCCTAGAACACAACATTTATTTGCAGGTGGCTCAATGCTCAATTTTTCCATGCATGTTTCGTTTATAACCGAAACCGAAAAACACTATTAAATTACTACTCTTCTCGTTCAAACAACAATTTTTATTATTTGATACTTTCGATAGCACAAAACATGATTTTGATGGGAAAAGGGAAAATTAAGGGGTTCAAAATTTACAATTATTGCTACCGCAAACGCTCGCGTCGGATTTAGTAATAACTCCGCCCCCTGGCACATAGTCAATAGGTAGTTGGTTTTAATTTCTATTAATAATTTGCTAGGTACATTAATTTAGTCGAGTCAATGAAGATTTTGACTTCGGAATCCTCAGGAACAGGTCGGATTTAAATGATTCTTTTTTTAAACTTTTTCTAATACATATTCTTATAATACATTATTTGAAATCAGAAACATTTTGACAGGCGGACTCAAATATTTATGTTGTTTAAAACATTATAATGAATTTATAAGGATAATAATTTTTCTTTCAATGATATTTAATAAAAAGTGATTTTTTTAGTATTTAATATAACAGAACATATTTCAGTATAATCATTGATTAAGGAATGAATAAGATACGCGACTTCAATGGTAAAGTGCGAGGCCTTGGCAGCGAGATCTCGGTAAGTTGCGAGCATTCCTGTGATTCACGTAGTATGCTTTTGATAAACCTGTGTCGTGTCTGGTTTTATATAATTTATAATCTAGTGAAAACAAAAATTGAATGTTCAGATTGATTTTAGTTTAAAATTATGTGACGGTTAAAAGTCAAACAATCATTGAGAAATAGCTCGCAGAGAGAACATACTACGTTAATAATTTTAAACTAAAATTAATCTGACATTAAATTTTTATTACCACTAGATTATTAATGATATAAAACCAGACACGACACAGGTTTGTCAAAAGCATATTACGTAAATCACAGGAATGCCCGCAACTTGCCGAGATCTCGCTGCCAAAAAAGGCCTCGCACTTTACCATTGAAGTCGTGTATCTTGTTCATTCCTTAATCAATGGTATAATACAATAAAAATTTAAGAGAAATGAATAATGCCGTAGACCCCGAAAAACAAACATGATGCAGCTACGGACACGTGTTTCGGACTCGGTTTCGGAGTTATTGCTCCTCATCAGCGTAGCGTAGCTTAAACAATGGATCTATGTAATAAGATCAGAACAATAACTAAAGGTTAGGAAGCGGAATCGTGGTCCATAATGCACGAAAGCACGAATTTGAGTACTGTGTACTGTGCTTTCTAACCTTTAGTTATTGTTCTGATCTTATTACACAGATCTATTGTTGAAGCTACACTACGCTGATGAGGACCAATAACTCCGAAACACGTGTCCGTAGCTGCATCATGTTTCTTTTTCGGGGTCTACGGCATTAATCATTTTTCTTGTATTGTTAAACGTCACTCTTTTGTTAATAAAAATTTAATTAGAAAATGTTGATTTTTAATTATATAGGTATACATTTTCAGCCAAAAAATATACAGCGTGGAACAGCAAAATGGAATAAATTCGATAGGTATCTTCATATTTTGACACATGTCAAGGAAATGCCGAAACACGTCGATTTTAGATTTTGGAATTACATCCTGCAACGTAAAAATGTCATTCCTAAATTCAACCCCCTTGGGGTGACAGTTGCAACCCCCAAGTTTTTAAATTGGAAGTAGGGGTTTGTAATACCTCATTTGAAAGGTATTTTCATTTTCTATTAAAAAATAAACATTATTGCAAAAATAAACAGTAAAAATAAATAAATTTATGTGTGTAACGTCTTTTCTAACGCCAAACTATGTGACTCGTTAAAACAGGTAACGTCTTTTGCTTACGGGTAGCTGGTTTGGAGAAGTTATCCAGGTTTCATGTATTAGTAATAAATAGAAAGTCCACAGTATAAATAAAATGGTTTATTTCTTCATACTATAGTCAGGTATCGGAATATATCAGGTAAACGTAATCTCTTTACATATCATACACAAAATAGTTTATGTCTACAACAAACAGTCAAGTATCGGAAAGTATCAAGTATATGTAATCTCTTTACAGGCTAGATATGTTATATGTTATATATAATGTAGTTATATAATAGGCGGAGTGTAATGTCAGAACGGTAAACTATACAATATTATTATATAACATGCGGAGTGTAATGACGGAACGATAAACGGTTGCTTCAGCTTCACGTGCTGCGGTGTGGTACGGTACCTATTTACTGACGGCAGGACCAGCTCAACACGCTGAAGGCCTACGGTTAACAAACAGACCGACGGACGTCGGTGGCGGCGGAACAGACAGGTCGACTGACTACCGTACACCAAGAGGTGTAGCTCAGCACTCTACAAACACCAAGGCATCAATAAACATTTGGCCGGGCGGCTACGTCGTTGGATTCGGTATTCAACTAACCGTGGCCAAGCTCAGCAAGCTTAAGATCCACTATCACCCAGCTCAGCTCGCTGTAGGTGACTGTAAGTAAGTAAGTTTATTGAATAGGAGAATCCTAATATACAAATTCATTGTTAGTGAAATACTGAATACATTAGCAGTTTTCGGCTTGGTATTTATATCAAAATTGTGACCCTGGTTCGCGTGACGTGTGGCTCTGTATTTGCCTATACATGAGAACGTCCGTTAAGCAGAAATTTCAATAACTAATTTCGAATTTATTACACTCTGCATTGACGCGGTGACTTTACTTTTGTGGCTGTCTATGCTTAGCAGCTCTGGTTAAACGGATATTCTAGTAATGAATTTATAATAGGGAACTTGCCCAAATAATAAAATTATGTAAAAACAGTTAAAATCTTAAGATAATATCATTAAAAACCCCATGCAAAAAGAAAAAGTTTAATTTTTTTTTTTTTAACTGAGTTATAAAGGTTTTAAATTTGAATAATTGTATCTCCGCTTAAAACGCGTTGTGACGTCAGACCGTGCGTATCGATAGAGGTGACGGTGGTCGGTGGACCAGCACCTGAAAGCCGTGTGAAAGCTTAATATTAATATTTGCACACAATGGCACGATGCAGTACTTATAATAAGTATTTTCCATGTTAAATACAAAACACAAACAAGTTAAATCGAATAAACAAACCGAATATCACACCAAAATACAATAACCGAGACAAAAGATGCCAACCAAATAAATGCCCCTGATTGGCGGCTAAACATTCGGCTCCGTCCCGTCTTCACACTAAGTGACGTCACAGTAGCTGCCTTGTTTGAATTTGCTGACGGGCCATTCCAACTTTAATTATTTATTGTAAAATAAGTACTACGATTTAAGGGCTCATATTTGGTATGATGTGTTTTTATACATAAACACACATTTTAATGAAATAAAAAAAAAATGGGCAAGTTCCCTATTCATTACATGTGATTGACGAAATTTGGTACAACAAACTAAAAACTTAACTAGTACCGTTTTGTTTTTGATAATGTAATACTGGCGAAAAAGGTCATTGAAAATTGTTTTTGCTTGCTTTCTGATTATCAACAACGAAACAGTATTAGTTATAAACTTTTTAGTTTGTTGTACCGAATTTCGTCAACCACATGAATTTATTTATTTAACTTTTAATTTTTGCAATAATGTTTAACCCTTTAGCTGCTCTAAATGTATATATACGCAAATCCAGTAACTGCTCCAGACGTATATAAACGCAGTACATTTTAACTTGTATAAAGTAATACTAAGGTCTTGTATTTTGTCAATATTATATTTTTAGCATCAAATATGTCGATCGGCAGTCATATTTTGTAAAAAAAATATTTTATATGTTGACTGCTCCAGACGTATAAATACGCAGAGAGTTCCCCACCCTCGTATCTGAACCGTATCAGGTTTTTTGGCGCTAAGATGGGCAGCGGAGTTGACGAATCGACGTAGTATGCATTCAGCAATTATTCTGCTAATAAGGTGTGTATTTTCGTAATGGCGCGTTATAGTAAAACTGTTTATTACACTGACTAAGAACTGGAGGACATTTTAGCAAACAGAGTGACAATGAATCGATTGCATTAATGTAGTTTTGTTTCAAAGTCCCTTTTTTAGTTACCTACATTTATTGCAGTTTTTTTGTTTAGCTGCACATTCTTTTGTTTATTTGTAAGTAGTGAAAGTTATGCCAGAAAGAATAATTAATGGTATTTTTTATTTAGTTATAACGATTTTATTTTGTTATTTTGTGTGATTGTGTGTTCATTTTGAAGGTTACCATGCGGTAATGTTGTTTTTCTGAAGTCTTTTTTACATTGCTACATTTTCTGTAGATCATTGATTAAGGAATTAATAAGGTACGCGACTTCAATGGTAAAGTGCGAGGCCAATTTTGGCGGCGAGATCTCGGTAAGTTGCGGGCATTCCTGTGATTTACGTAGTATGCTTTTGACAAACCTGTGTCGTGTCTGGTTTTATATCATTAATAATCTAGTGGTAATAAAAATTTAATGTCCAGATTAATTTTAGTTTAAAATTATTAACGTAGTATGTTCTCTCTGCCAGCTATTTCTCAACGTTTGTTTGACTTTTAACCGTCACAATTTTAAACTAAAATCAATCTGAACATTCAATTTTTGTTTTCACTAGATTATAAATTATATAAAACCAAACACGACCCAGGTTTATCAAAAGCATACTACGTGAATCACAGGAATGCTCGCAACTTACCGGGAATCTCGCTGCCAAAATTAGCCTCGCACTTTACATTGAAGTCGCGTATCTTATTCATTCCTTAATCAATGCTGTAGATATAAAAATTCTTTCAAATAAGAGTAATATTTCATTTTATTATACTAAATATAATATGTAAACGAATAACCACTGATTGTTCAATTCTACATTTGCCAAAGGTAAACAATCCGGTCCTGAACATATTCGTAAAATCGGACGTATATATACACTATGGACCTACGCTGCTCCAGACGTATAAAAACGCAACGCTTAAATTTCTGCGCACACGGGAGAGAACCAAAAACTCAGGCTTAGCAGTGAAAGAATTAAAATAGCATTTTTGAATAGAATTTAATTTTCTATTTCAAATGAGGTATCACAAACCCCTACTTCCAATTTAAAAATTTGGGGGTTGCAACTGTCATTCAAAGGGGGTTGAATTTAGGGATGAAATTTTTACGTTACAGGATGTCATTCCAGAATCTAAAATTGACCTGTTTCGGCATTTCCATGACGTGTCAAAATATGAAGATATTGAATTTATTCCATTTGGCTGTTCCACACTGTATACTATAATAACTATAGAAAGTGGCCTTTTATTGTGCATGTAGACTACCTCTTAAAGATATTTTAGGTAGTAAACACCCGGTATTCTAACCGGTCCAACTCGGGTCCAACCTTGTTTCCACCTTGACTACAACCAGTATTTCCATGCTTTTTGGAGTGAACAATTGTTTTTAGTGTCAAATTTGTTGAAAGCGGTGTTTTTGTTGTTGAAAATTTGTGATACCTATTTGTGAAAATATATATATATACAATTAGATTATTACTAAAGAATTGTTATTTTTGCCAAGAAGTGGAAAAAAGGAAAAGGTAATATATTATACCGGGTGGCCACGAGTCAATGTACGCCTCCAATTTTTTGGTTGTTTTTTAATTTAAGACAAAAGTGGGCTATTTTTTTAGTCTCTCGTGTATAACAAAAAAATTAATTCCTCAAATTTTTGATATCCCTCTTCGTTCATGAAATTTCGGTTTTTTCTAAAACCCTGTAAATTTCAGGTAAATTTTGGATGCCCTCATTATTCACAAAATGTATCTTTGAACGATCACTTGTTGCCTGAGTAGCATTGCAGTAGATTACCATGATAACACTGTTATTAATTCTAAAGATGTCATCAAATTGTTCAGGAGTTTTTGGAGGAAATAATATGAACCAATTAAACTTGCCTTTAAAATGTCATGACCTAAACATCATTGCTGTGGTCTTCTTTAAGTTGCGTGTATGATCAAGAGAAAATAAGCTTCAAACATTGAAAGAACTTGCCGTAGCAATACGGGAGGAATGGGAAAACATACCACAACAAATTATTAATAACCTGCTCAGAGGTATGAGTCGGCGATGTCGGGAGGTTTCCAACTGTCTGGGAGGTGCCACCAGGTATTAGTTTTCCCATTAGCCCAAAGTGTTCCGTTTAGGGTTTCCAATCCCGGGACGGGATTAGGCTTTCGGTATTTTTCGGGAAAAGAAAGTCAAATCCCGGGATTCTCCGGGATCCCGGGATCTAAATACATTTGTCGAATATCAACATAAAATTAAAGAAGAAACGATTTATTGAGCAAGAATAATAATAATACATAAAAAAATATATTACAATAAAACTCAAAAATTTAAAAATTAACAATCTATTGCTACTTTAATCTATTGATTATCTATATCTATAAAATTTACTTTGAAAAAATTACCTGAGAATGGCCAGTGTGTCTAGGGTGTCGTTCCCTAATCTGGACCGGATCTTTGTACACAGAATACATGTGAGATAAAAAGTAATATATATTTTATGTAATTTGCTCATATTATTAATACTCGGGATTGATTTTTGAAATCCCGGGATTTCCGGGAGTGAAAACCTGCCCGGGATCCCGGGATTGGGGGGTAAACATCTAATAACATTAAAGTGTTCATACAACTTACATCTTCTAAATTTAATAAACACACTATCCCTTGTTACAAGGTATTTCATAATTTCTGGCTCAACTTCTAATATAATATTTCCAGAATTTCTTTTAAGATAAGATAAGATAAGATAAGATAAGATAAAATTTTAACTAGATATTTTTTCTTTATTTTGATATCACTTTGCAAGTTATTTTGCTGTATCAGTGCATTTATTATTTCCCCATCTTCCATAGCTAATACACTTTCTTCAACCCCTACAATAATTATTTGCGGATTTCTTAAGTCTTTTGTATCCACCGTGTACTTATCTCCCAATTCTTCAATAACTTTGCTTCTCATTTTCTCTACAGACTCCTTATTCGAGCAACTGATTGCTACACCTCCATTTTTTATACCTCTTATACTTTCTACCCCTACATCTAACCTAGAGGGATACTTTCTTCTAGCTTAACTATTTTATCACTTTGCTCTTTAACCATCTTTATTAGAACTTTTACATCTTCCTGTATATCATTTACTTCATTTTGATTACACTTCTTATTTTTCTCAATACTTGTTTCACAGTTATCACATAAATACTTCAGACGACAGCCTCCTTTCAGGGCCAGTGAACGAAGTTCCGTTACACTTAATTTTAAACATATATTACATACAGTTTCTTCACAAATTGCACATTTAACCAGCTTTTCTTCCTGAATGTCTAATAAACACTTTTTACAGTTCATATTCATTATCAGACTTGTGGTGAAAAAACATAACCCCACATATCTTAATTACTTGATTTTTCAGATTTTTAAAAACAAAACGGACCGGTTAAAACTTGTTTCGTTTTGCGTATTCTGCATATTGCAATTTTGTTACTCTTATGTGTCCTAATTATTGTTGCCAGAAATATATGTATTTTTTTTGGTATCGTTATTTTTGTAATGATGTTTATAAAATGGTTTATTAAAAAAATAATTAAAAACAGTTACATATACATACTTATCTGTACATCTCCTGTATACATGGTGCGTTTCAAATAGAAGACTTTCAAGAGTGATGTTACAAACGATTCATGATTGTATACCTATCGATTTACAATCACACAAAATACAATAAGGTTTACTAGCACAAATACTTGAAATTTACTGGGTCTTAGATAAAAATCGAAATTCCACGAACGAAGACGGATATCAAAAATTTGAGTATTTTACTTATAAACGAGACCAAAACAATGCCAATCAAAAATATTTAAAAAATTTTTTGTGCAAACCCAATGCTTAGAAACTGGTTAAAGTCGACTACATCGATATAGTGCACATAAAAAACGTCGGCGGTTTGACGCCAATAAGAACTTCAAACACCCCGATGTTTTTTATGTGCACAATAAAGATGTAGTTAACTTTACCAAAACATACTTTTCTTTGACCTCCTGTAGTAGTAAGATGCTTGAAACCAAAGAAATCGGAATGAACAGGCTTGTTCAGAATTAAATTCTCTTTTAAATTCTGCAAACCGCGCATCGATATCTTTATCCGTTCACAGAATATTAGATCTCAAAGTTAAAAAAAAATTCGCTTGGTCTGCTTCAATTGTTCACCAGTTTATTTAATGTAATAGTTTGATTTTTTGCCGATGTTTAATATTAATTTTTAATGTCATAATTAGTTTACCATGAAAATAAGATGTAAAAGCATAAATAAATTTTTAGCACTCCAATTAGTTAAAATTAGGGGAGAAGCGATGCAGTTGGCTTGTGAAACATACACTGGAGGAATGGTAACTGTTATATATGGTCCAGATAGTAAGTTAAACGTGGCTTGTCTGAAAGCAAAAGAATGGGCTTTAGATAAAGGAGATGAACATCCAGAATGCAGGATAGCCAACTATTTGTACCCACATTGTAAAGTTGTGGCTGGGAGTGAATCAGTAAGAAATATTTTTCTAATATTTTTATAGTAGGTCGTTTAAGTTATACAGTTAGTGGAAAGCATTTACCATTAACATTTACTCGTTATCTGCTAACAAGAAGTATCTTTTGTAGCATTGTTGGCGCTATTTAATTCCACTTGTAAATCCTTCATACGATTGCATATTTTCCAACTTCTGTGTTTTTACTGTATACACGTCTGGCCACTTAGTAATTTCGGATATAGTTCAGTAAGTTGCACACATCTCCCCTATCAATTTTGAATTAGAACCTGTCAAAGGTAGACGGCTCCGCCTAGGACTGCCATGATTGGTTGAATGATGCTTTGGGGCACAATACTCCACTAGGCACACGTGTCTCATCGTGTTTTTTACAGGTTTTTTGTCAACCGACCGAATACCTAATAAAGCGCATTGCTGTTTTATTATTTATTCCGCTTTAACCTTTGCTATTAACTATAAAACTAGGGCGGAGTCAAAATTGTTAGGGGAGATTGATGCAATATTTGTGAAATTTACAGAATCCTGTCAGAAATATGTAAGTGGCCAGACGTGTATACAGGGTGGTTCAGAATTTACCGATTAAACTTCGGGAACTAATAGAGTACGTTAAAATAAATGGACTTTCTTTAATAAACTTATATCTAAAACCGCATAGTTTCTGAGATACAGGGGTCAACTAATAGAGTACGTTAAAATAAATGGACTTTCTTTAATAAACTTATATCTAAAACCGCATAGTTTCTGAGATACAGGGGGTCAAAGTTTAATTTAAAAGAAATATTTTTTTATATATAATCTTAATTAGTTGAGGTATTTTTACGAAACTTGCTTGACAAATTAACAGTAACAAGTAACGTTTTCCAAAAAAAATTCGACCCGCTAATCTATACAGTGGCGGAGTATTCACTTTTTTAATTTTTACTTGTTAAAAAATAGTGATACGCCACTGGATAAATTTTAAAAAAACATTTTTAAAAACTACAATTATTTCTTAATAAAAAAGTATTCTTGGCATTTTTGTCATAATCCAAAGCTTTGTCCAAAAAATTGGTTCAGAAAACGTTCTGCAAAGCTATCCTGTATAAATTAGCGAGCGAATTTTTTTCGGAAAACGTTACTTGTTACTGTTAATTTGTCAGTAACAAGTTTTATAAAAATACCTCAACTAATTAAGATTATATTAAAAAAAATTTTTTTTTTAAATTAAACTTTGACCCCCTGTATCTCAGAAACTATGCGGTTTTAGATATAACTTTATTAAAGAAAGTCCATTTATTTTAATGGACTCTATTAGTTCCCGAAGTTTAATCGGTAAATTCTGAACCACCCTGTATAGATCAGCGGTCGGCAAGTAATTTCTAGTGGGGTCTGAATACTTTTCAAAAATGTTTTCGAGGTCCAAAGATAAAAAATTTCTAATTTTTTGTTTCTCAAAAAGAAACGTGGCTTATAAAAACTCATATTATTAGTTTGTAATTTTTATTTACCTTTACTCTTAAAAATAATAAAGAGGTATTTGTTCTTACAAATTAAAGGGAAAAATTGCACTTGCGGATATAAATTTATATGGAAACATGATGCACCATACCACGAGTGGGTTTCACATTTTTAAATCATTTATTTAAATTGGACTGGGTTAATTAAAGTTTAAAAAAAATTTTTTTGCGGTCCAGTTTTCTACTTTCCGCGGTCCGGATGCAGACCGTGATGCGGACCGCGATCCGCCAGTTGCCGACCGTTGATATAGATATATATTTATCATTATAATTGTAGGCTCTACAGTTTCTGGAGAAAAATGGAAAAGAGTTTAATCTTCGTAAGGTAAAGAGATTACCTGTAAGTGGTGCCTTTCATTCTGATTTAATGACACCTGCAGTTGAACCTTTTAGGAAAGCCTTAAATAAATCTGAAATCAGCGAGCCTGTTATTAGTGTATATTCGAACGTTGATGGAAAACGATATAGAAATGTAGAACATATTAGAAAGCAATTGCCAAAACAGGTAAGCTATTATGGATTGATATAAGTTTATTATAAAAATAGTAATACAGTGTTGATGTATTAAATCAACAAGGAAACATTTATATAAATACATTTAGTCGTTCCTTCTGAAGTAAATAGGATTGAGGTATTTCGTACAAATATTTGTAATGTTAATTATGATCAGGATGGCAAATTATGGTATGCATTCATTGTTGTCGAACAGATACGCCCTCTGGGGGAGTAGAAATGTAATGTACATGTTTCCATGTTAAGCCGTTATTCTCACCTTCGGTTAAATAGGCACAGTAGTGCAGTAAACATCAACTTATTACTCAGTGTGTTAGAGGAAATTTGTCTGGCAATTCCCAGATTTATATTACAATGGCGTTTCAGTAATATCAGTGACATATGGAACTATAAAGACGGTTAACCGTACGAAAAGTGTTGAAGCAACATTTCAAGTTAGGCAACCAAATATACAAGCAAAATTTATATCAAGGAAGTGATGGTACCTTTGGGCGCATTACTGTACTAAAGGAAATTTAGTACATGACATTGGTGTTTGCTACTGAACTATACAGAAACCTAAGTAGATTTGACGATTTGAAAATAGCACTGCAATAAGCCATAATATGGCATAATGAACATAGATGTGACGTTAAATTGTCTGAATTGTCTCTATATAAAAAAGGCCATAAAAATCGGCCATAAATTAAACCGCTCCGTCGTAAAGCTGCTTCGGTAGGAGTGAGTCGGGTAACTAATTTAAAATAATTTGAAAATATAATGCTGGTATAATTGAAACAGTAGTGTTTCCGTTAATTTTTATTTTTTAATCATGCCAGAACAAATTTTACATGAGAATAATGATGTTCTATGGTATTAAGTAATACATTATATTATTTATATTTATTATTTAATAGCTGTAGAAAAATAAAGTATGTCCCGCTCTCCCGTCAATGCGTAAACGGCAAAGCTTTTGAGGTTTTTTGTGCACTAGAAATAGAAATATGTAGTTTACTTCATCTTAACCTTATGTTACGTTATCTTAATCTAATTTATGAATTATGATTTATTATCGTATATCTAATATAATACGTTTATATCCATATTCGTGGGTGAATAGGCAATGCGCAAAGCAAACTTGCGGAAAAAAAATTTACCTTACCACAAATAATATTTTCTGATTAAAGAACATAAAAATGTTGGGTTGTCTGACATGAAATCAAATCAATATTATTTTCGTTCGATTAAATATTAATGTTGATATTTTCTGAAAAAGTACATTGAAATAATTGATACAGGATATTATACAGGGTGTGTCAACAAGATCACCTCGGTTGATATCTCGTTTAATAGGTATTTATTATCTATATCGAAAAAATTTTTAAACAGAAATTGTAGGAAAACAAGAAGACCATAATATTGTAAAATAATTTCCAATCATATAGGGTGTTTGATATTCGAGTGACATATCAAATTTATATTTCTTTAAACGGGACACCCTGGGTATAGTATATTTGTACACTTTCTTATTTTCTTTTTAATTGCCTTTTTCGAGTATATCTACTGTTTGAAATTTCATTGCGACGTTGTCGAATTATTCATCTGTTTTTCAAACAAAATGTTACTTGATGACCTCACTAATAAAATTTTTGCAATAGATATGTCCCCACATTAAACAACTTTTTTTTGTAAATGTACCAGCTTCTATTAGATACCTATACCTATAATAAAGTTGCAATTATTTGTACAGGGTGTTTATTGCAATGATGTAAATATGATATCGATCATAACTTAATTTTTTTAATTGGAACTCCCCGCCCCGTATATTTTTACATATTTGGATAGCGTCTTTATCGCTCTATAATTTTTATTAACCTATATCTAAAATCAACCATTTCCAGTAAAATTGTATGTTAATGAAAACATCACGTATACTCGGGCCAAAAAGAGTAGTCAGTAGAGCCAGGGGCGTATGGATTTACGAATTTCATAAATTCCATAATTCGAACAAATGAAAGCGGATTGTGTTAATTATGCATGAGTATGAGTTACCATGTCTTAAATTTTAAATAATATGCTTACATCTGGCAACATTATCTCCACGAATTAGGTATAGCAACGCAGTTGAACAATGCACATCCTTTGCGTTGCAGCATATGTGACGCCACTGAATGTGCTATCTAGGCCCTCTCGACGACCTTTATAATAGTCGAACAAATTATTGGGTACTAGGGCGGCACGTTCAAGCATGTACTTTATTTGGTTGACTATACCAATTAAACATAATGACCTAGTTGTGGTTTTCATCTCTGGTAGGCGGAGAAAACTGGATATATTTCTCTGAATTATATGGGATTATATGGTAAAACGAGCTGCCGCTTCTGTATTCCATAACAGCTAAATCCTTTGAAGAATTGCCGGTAAGTTTTTTGCTCTACTGACTACTCTTTTTGGCCCGAGTATAGGTATACTAGATTTCAGTTTTCTACGGCAAATAAAAAATTACCGACAAAGGAACACGTGCGGCGGCTTGTTTAATACGTTAAAGAGGCCGCCGTTCTGCTTTGTAAATGCGGCATTTTTTTTATAGTTGGCGAAAACCACATAAAAATTCAAAGGTGCCGAATTGTTTCTTATATTTTCAATCTTACTACATGCGAGTACCTATATTTAAATAAAAAATATGCAGATAAGTGGATTGGTAGTGGTTAGCGAATTCATTGGCCACCTAGGTCACCAAACCCCAGACCTAACAAACTTTGATTATTTAATGTAAGGTTATGTACAAGAAATTGACAATATAATACTTCCCCAATTACAGCTGAAGATATAAAGGAGAGAATTGGAGTTGAATTTCAAGAAATTAATGCCGATAAGTAATGTTAGCCAGTCTTTTTTGAATCGGTGAAGATTGTGTATAAGGAGATGGGGCGACTAGTGTCTCTATCACAGTAAAAGATTAATATGTAAACTAATATTTTAACACAAAAAGCCCAAAAGGGTAAAATCACAGCAACACCAAAACTCGTAGAAATTATAGAGAAGTTAGAGAGCCATAAGTGATAAGTACAGTGGCACGCCAGGCGACGACGAACATGGTACTTCGAAATTAGTAATTTGGCAAACGCACCTCGATCGAGCCCCTCGTCTTTGTACCGTTGTGCGTGCAATCGGTTCAATCCGATATACGATTATCACCCATAACGAGGACACTCGATCGAGTTCGGCTGCCAGTTCATTTCCCGTCCCGTGTTCGTAGTCGGGCGGCGCGCACTGTATTATTTTTTATTTTACATATTTTATTAATTGCTTAATAACACATAGCATTTATTAGCATTGAGATATCACGACTGTGCTCATATATTATAGTAGTTAAAACATGACACGAATAGGTAACGAAATATCGGCAATTTTTCGCAAACTGCTTTAAACTATAACTCGCAAGTTTGGAAATCTACAAAAGACATGTATATATTAATAAAATGAAAAAAATATTGGGTAGGTATGCCCCATAATTTAAAAATTGTAGCTAGAATTTTAGTTCAATTCATTTTATTTTTGTTCCAATATTTAGAGCAACTTTTCTTACGTTACAGATATTTTACAATTTTTATTTTTAGCGGCGCGACATCTATAGTTTAGTAGAATAATTAATGTGGTTAGATGCACATGTCGGTAGTCCAGCTACAGTTTTCCAATCTACCATCGTTCAATGTGATCCTATATATGAACAATTATTATCATATAGTTCGTCTGTGCAATACTCGTGTCGCTACTAGTAAAACTGTTTTGTCGCCATCTAGGTATATCCAACAATTTTGCGGCTACATCAAAGATATTACGTTCATTATCTTTGTAGTTCCATATATCGCTGGTAATATGTTTAATTTGTAATAAGCGTTGGTTGTGTTGGAGCAAAGTGAGAGCCATAGACATAAAAAAAGGTTCAACAACTTTAAGCCTAATTTCTATTTGATTTAATTTTCATGATGCAGTGATATTGGAAAACGATCATTTCATCACTTGACAAATGTATTTCCTTGTATAAATTGTCAAGCGTACATGGTCATCACATGAAAATGTTAGATTCTACTGTAACTTTGTTGCCTTTTTATTTGTCGGACAAGTAAACATTTGCTTTACTGACTAATTTTTTGCCAGGAATTCAAATTTTTATAGAAAAAACAGTCGAACATCGCATTACAGAGATATAGCTATCGACATTGTTTTTTCTTATGTAGCACCCTGTATTATAACATCTTTTGATTCTTTGTTTTCCTAATTTCTTCGATATAAACATGTAAGCTATTATCTTTTAGTTTTTACAAGATATAAGATAATTACATAATTTTTATTACAACAATTAATATATAATAATTTTTTATATTTACTATTTACGTAAATAGTAAAATTTATTTTACTATTTTATTTTTATATTAGCACGTTCACTGCCGAAGCGTCTTTTATTGTATTTTCAGTTCGGGCCAGGGGCATATTCCATGTGGGGTCAACATTTTCATTCTTTGAGCCATGATGCACAGAAATAGATATCCACGAGTAATGAAGTCCCACAGAAGAAATTTTCAAATATTCGCCATATTCGTCACCCCTCGAAGAAAATCGTAAAAATATGTCTTGGTCATATTGACTAAAAGAAAAAAATTATTTGGGAAATTATTTTCTCGGTCATATTACCTCTATGGACTTCTGACTTCTTTAGATTTCATTTAATTTCTATTATTCGCCTGGCCTGGGCTCTGTCCACATTGAAATAAGCTTCACCAGATGGCCACACGGTCCACATTTGCATCTCACTGACTTAATGTCGATCGATGTTATCAAAAACTAGACTTTCTGTTATTTCACAGAGTGCATTTGTCTGTACCATGCCGATGAAGGTTAATAAGCCAGAAACCGGTCCATGGGTGGTGATGTACTGATTTTTATCAGTTAAATGTAGATTTTTGGAAATAAGCCCTGTAAAGAGTTTTCATGTCTTTTTAAGACATTAGAATTAGAGGATATAAGATTCATTATTTGACGTAAATAGTAATAGTATATTGTTTTATTAGGAGTAAAAGTGATACTTGATACTTTTGTGACGAGTTTGTAGGTTTGCCGGACGAACGAAGTGAGTCTGGCAATTACAGACGAGTCACAAAAGTGGCTTTTACCTTTTACTCCAAATAAAACATGCTATTTTTTCTTCAAACGTCGATTAGCTATAATAAAATACAGATAAAAAAATCTCGAATTTCATTACCAAAAACCAAAAACGCATTGTGTTGATACTAACATTATCGCCATGATATCGCATGGCCGGCGTCTTAAACAAAATACACGTTGCTATGGATACCTGTTATGTTTCTTTTAAACCACACTTATTCTAGATTAGAATGACAGACTCAGTTTTTGATTGTACACCCCTGAGGTTGCGGAAATTGCCGCAGATGCCATGAATAATTTATTATCTTTACTAAATAATTATTGTTTTTTTAATATAATGTTTAAATAGTTAAATTATGGTGTTTTTTTACTTAATAATTAAAGCATATAAGTTTTGCATTATTTAAGATGTTGTTATTAATAAATGAATCAGTCGTACTTTTTCTTCCGCTCACAGCGTAAGAAAAAGTACTTTTGCCTCCGCTGCTAATGGCAACGCACAGCCGTCTAAAATGTCAAACTTTAATGTCATGGAATGAGTTAAGAAATGTCATGTTTTTCTGACGTTTGAGGAAAAAATTTATTTTACTATTTTATTTTTATATTATTAAAAAAACAGATTACTTACTCTCTGAAAAAGTATTTATTCACAATCATTATTATACGTAATACTTCAATTGCCTGCTTATAAAAAGTTGGGAAGTAGGCAATTCTTAACTTTCATTTCCAGCTATCTGAAAAAGTAGCTTTACTGGCTAATTAAACGCCACGGCCATGGCAAGTTAAACGTCACTTTGCGGCTGCAAATCTTTTCAGCAACGGCTTTCAAATCTGGTGGGGTACACTCTTTACGTCACGATGGTCAGAATCACACATTTTTTTAGAATTTCGAGCAAATTTAACAGAAATTATTGATAATAAATATTTGTGGAAATAACCTAATTTATTTGACAGAAGAACCTTAATGTCTGGTTACCTAGCAACGTTCTACTTTTTATCAGTGCAACTTACCTACTTATTTTAAATAATTTCCTAATTCTCATTCACTATCTCTTTAATTAAATAAAAATAAAATTGTTTGCTAAGATTATGGTATTTTATTATACACTAATTGTGAATAAAATAGTATACGTACCTCGTTGGTCGTCTTCACTACAGCCTCGCGTTTATATCTGACCTCGGCGCTATGCGCCTCAGTCAGGTATCAACTCTCGGCTGTAATGAAGTACTTCTCCAGCTCGTTTTGTATTGTACTATTATTTATAGAAATATTAATATAAGTAATCTGTAAATAAATACCTCCATTTTTATATTATTTTCTTATTATCGACCTCCTATGAGGCTCTTAAAATCCTTATATTTAATTGTGATAATAACTTGATATAGGTTACCTATCTAAATTTGTATTTTTTTTTGCAGATAGTAAAGCCTGTTAAATGGGAGCAATTACTGCATGTAATATATGAAAGAGATCCAGATGAATATTTTCCCAGAACATTTGAGTGTGGCCCAGGTAAATCTCTAAAAACAATTCTCAAACAAGTAAATGCAAAAGCTTGGAGCGAATGTTATAGCATTGAAGCTTAATAAAAGTTTTTATAATATGCTGTGTTTATTAATTCAGTAGATACCTTTGAAACTATATCATAATCCTACAAATTAGCATCGTAATATAAAAAGTGTTAGTTAATTGATTTTAACTTAAAAGTGAAGTGAAAGTGACGAAATATGAATTGAATATGAGTTTTTTTGCAGAATTCATACATAAATTGAAGATTAACAGAATTACTATATGCTATTCACATTTTATTTACATGAGGGGAGGCTATGATATGTTTTTCTTAGGTTGTCTACTATTGACAAAATCTTGAGGTGTCAGATTTAATTGATTGTCACTGTCATTTATTTTTGGCTGAATTGCCAAATTTTTTATTGATGACATTGCTGTGCTTTCTTTAGGGTCTCACTGTGGCAACTATGTAGAACCAATTTGAATTTGTAGTTATGTTTTTGACTATTCGACATAACCTCAGTAATTAAAACAGTCATTCATACCAACAGAATTCAGATTTTCCAAGGCCTCCCCTCATGTAAATAAAATGTGAATAGCATATAGTAAATATAATACATCTAATAGGTACAGTCGGCGCCACCCAAATGTGAACGCATTTTGGTTGTCAATTGTCATGGAATTTTCTTCTGAATTTCATTGTAGTAAGTCAGACTTTGTTTAGTGGAGTAACACAGAGAGGATATATTGACAGAAAATAATATTACTTTATTATTTTCTGTTACCATAATAGTAATTGGAAGGACGGAAGCCGACACGAATAATATAAAAGAAGTTAGCAAAATAATTAACTAATATGACCTACATGTTAGTGGAAGAAGGTTAATATTAATTATTCCTTTAATTCATTCATGTGAGACCTTCCCTATACCTTGCCTTATAGATCTTTGCTCTTCCTGCCAGCGCTTTTTTTTATATAAAGTATACAACTTTTACCAACATTTAAATCAGCAGCCACTTCACTCAAAGACTTATTTTCTTCCAATTTAGCTATAGCCCTCGCTTTTTGCGCTTCAGTTAAATGTCTTGGCATAGTTATCTTTACTTTTAGTTTTGACAAATTATGACAAATATATTTGACAACTATTTTCAAATTTTACGGCGACTATGATTTAAAGTGTAAATTACACTATAAAATTTTGCCGTTCACATTTGGGTGGCGCCGACTGTACCTACCTCATAAATGACTATCTTATCTTACATTTTGGTTTCATTTTGATGCATGTATGTATGCAGTACTGTTCTTCTATAGGATTTTCCAATAAGCGCGTAAGAACTTTCATGCCAAAATTAAGATTGCTTTGGCATGTAAATGTCAAATCTTGATAACAAATGTGTTCAGTACATTGTGACAAATTAATATGGACATATATACAAGTCCATGATGGAAATCATGTTATTGTTAATGTAAATATTGAGTGGTACAAGAATATGCCAACAGAATATCTTTGACCTGAACTGAGAAATGTTGACATAAACAATGTTGTCTTTCAACAAGATGGTGTGACGTGTCACACATGTCCTGAGACAATTGATGTATTGCAACAACAGTTTCCTGGATGCGTTGTTTCAAGGAATGCTAATGTCAACTGGCCGCCAAGATCGTGCGATATCACACCCTTGAATTTTTTCTTAGGGGTCATGTGAAATCTCCGGTTTATAAAAATCAGCCAAAAACAATCCTGACCTTGAACAGAATCTTGAACGCACCATTCAAAATATACCTACTTTGCGATATATGGGAAAGAGTAGTTCCAGATTGGGCCTCCAGAATGCATTCAGTCAGATCAAGTCGAGAAGGAAATTTAAACGATATTATTTTTAAAACAAATGCCATCGATTGTTCTTCAAAATAAAATAAAGATTTAAGGATTATCACATATAGTTATTATTGTTTCTCATTTGAAAGTTCTGACGCGCTAATTGGAAAACCCTTTTTTTCTTGCTTACATTCCTGATTAAATAAAATTACTTCCTTCTTTAGAGAAATGTAGGTTGTCTTATATATAAACCAGGTAACCACGAGGTGTGTATACCACCAAAATTTTCCGTTAATTAAGACACTTAAATGTTTCGTTTTATTTACAATACACTACTGATTCTTTAATACGGGCTATTAGTGTGACGTCAAAGGTTATGAAGATTTAAATATTTTATAAAAGGAGATACCTAGCGTTGATAGTTATATTCCTCGACTTTTGTCAAAACTGCTTTTAATACATTTCAAAATTCACAAACGGAAACATCAAATAATATACAAAACAAAGTTAAAATAGTTTGTTTGGATACAAAAAATTGCCGCTATACGTCATCACTAATACAGCGTATTCTCTCAACAACACTCAATTTTTGATTAAGCACCATCAACTAAGGGCAATCACATATCGAGTGTACCTTTATTTTGTAAGAAGGTAGTTCAACTCGATCACCAGATCAAATATGTAAAGTAGATTTTAATATTTAGCCAGGTTTTCATGAATTTTCCAACGTCATAAGCTCTGTAGAAAATGATTTTAATCCATAATATTTTTAGTTCAGAAACTATCACTTTTCTGAGAGAGTCTTCTGGTAAAGTGATATTTTTCCAAAAATCAGTTCAGTGAAATAGAAACAATATAATTTGTTTAATACAACTTTTTTTAATTTTTTTATTCACTATACAACTTTTATAGTAATATCATGTCGGGTGTTAATCACTTTTTAGCAACAGCCTAAGTCACAAAAAAACTATGGAATACTTTGTATTCTTATTTATTTAAATTAAGAAAGTTATTAAATTCGGCTGCCAAAAAAAATATTGTATGGCATATGTCTGGAACATTCTTTACTGAACTCATAGATTTCCATTTTTCTACTTGTCCAGTAACTTATCACGTTCCTCAAACTCGTAACATAAATAATAATATGTGAATGATTTAATATATCGCTAGTTGTCAAATAAAAGCTGTCGCTTTCCTGACTAGCCTCGGATAGCTCCGAGCTAATTGTTTTCGCCTTTAGTCAGAAAAACGACTACTTTCAATATATGCTGAATGATTGCAGAAAGAACATTTACAGTACAATAATGAGTTTAATTATGTCAACATAAACATTGTGTAAAAAAAAACAAGTGTTTTTTAACTATTCTCTATTTTCTGGTGGAACTGCTTCAAAAATAACTTGGACATAGTAATTTAAACCTTCTGAAACAAAACAATATTATTATTTGTATGATCTTTTTTGCTCTAAATGATGCGAATATTTAGAGAACATATACCATGTTGAAAGTTATCTATTCACCATTGCTAACTCTGTTTTTATTGATTTACAAACAATTAAATTAACAAATTGGTGGCAATTTTTTTTTGCTGATTACAATGGTGAAAACGAAAACAGAAAAATAATTGTACGTTGAATTTCTAAAATATTAACAAGAAATAAAAACAAATAATTCTGTATATTTTTACATACTTTGAAAGAACATTTTATATATTTAATTCTGAAGAAAAGTTATTAATACCGTTGAGTGAAAAGTTATAAAGAAACGCAACCGCCTAATATTGCTGATAGCAAGCAATAGATAGCGCTTCCACAATATTGGTTAAAATTATCACATTCGTATGGACCTCGTTTTGGACAATGATATTACCATCACAATGTTTCAAACCACATCATCTTTACGATTGTACTAGGTTTACGATGTTGTAAAATATAAAACACTGAATGGTTGCTTAGTTGAAACTATTTTGGATGCAAAAATATTTAATAAATAGGATTATAGGAAACAACTACTGGACGGGCAAAGGCCCCTACTCCCATTGAATTATACCTATAAATCCAAATTGGTAGCCAAATTTGTTATTTGTCTTTTCTATACCAGACACAGACCGGTTTCGAACTCTTTATGTTCTCATCAGTGTGCCACAGGTAGCTAATCCTATTTATTAAGCATGTTTTAGTCCATCAGGACTAGAGGTCGTCGCTCTTGGTGCTTGCTTGGCAAGCCGCTATCGGTCACAGAGACACCGTTGATGTCTTGACTGGTAGTAGCAACTGACCACCAGAGGGATGTACTTATCCCTCACTACTTACTATGTGCTGGGTCTGCCATAGGCCAGTTTGGTTTGCCTTTGTTATTTGTCTTTTCAGCTACCTGTAGCCTGTGGCACACTGATGAGAACATAAAGAGTTCGAAACCGGTCTGTGTCTGGTATAGAAATAACAAATAACAAATTTGGCTACCAATTTGGATTTATAGGTATAATTCAATGGGAGTAGGGGCCTTTGCCCGTCCAGTAGTTGTTTCCTATAATCCTATTTATTAAGCATGTTTTAGTCCATTAGGGCTAGAGGTCGCCGCTCTTGGTGCTTGCTTGGCAAGCCGCTATCGGTTACAGAGACACCGTCGATGTCTTGGCTGGTAGTAGCAACTGACCACCAGAGGACTTATCCCTCACTACTTACCTCTATCTGTGATTACTTTTTTGCACCATAATTCTGAATCACCCTGTGGAATACTGCTTTACAAAACGTAGTCGCATGAAATGATACACGAGAGACAAAAGTTGTCCGACAAAAATGTTAGACCGTTAAGAGTGTCTACCACCCTAAACCTGCCGAGTTACAGGATTCAAAAAATTTATTGATAACCAGCTGATTTCTTCAGGATTGCTTAAGAAAAATATGTAGAATGATGAATACAAAAAAAGATTAATAAATGTCAAAGCATATTCTTCCTTAAGGCTACTACAAAATTATGCTCATTGCTTGGCCGTCTTTAATGAAAAAATCTATAGGCATGTACCAAACTTCTGAAATCAATTTTACTCGAAAACGGTGCCTCCAATCGAAGTTACACAAGAGGCTCATCATTTTTTTTTCTTCAAAACCTCTGAGTTGGGGTGAAACCAATGAGTAAATATCTAAAGGAGATAAACTGTCGGTGGTGGAGGCAATAATTCGAACGATGGAAGTTCTCAATCGGCCATATTTGATAAACCACTTTTTGCACGTCGGTTTTGTGTTTTGAAGCGTCAGAAACCTAACCTGTTCTATCTGTAGTGTCAGTATCTTATGCAAAACTTTTTGTTGAGTTTGGCTTTTGTGTTAATCGATTTACAAGGATAGTATTTATTCGTGTGTGCGTGTTTTGTGCGGAATTAAGAGAATTTGGACATATAAAACGTCTTTATTATGGTTAGTTGCATATCGTGTGGTTTATCGCACATTGCAAAGGAAAGTTGGAGTGTTTAAAAACATTAAACAATAATTAATTTGCAGATTACACGTCCACCAGGATTGTTTACAATTTATTGTTCTGAAGTCCAATAAAATCAAAAAATTATAATTTAACTACCTAATTATATATAACTAGTTAAATTAAAATTGTGTGCAAATAAAACAACGTAAGTTCGCCGTTGTATAAACTGTGATCTTGTGATAACTACTAATTACAAGGTACCCGAAGAAGCCTCGTCAGCAAAGGAAATCATGGCTTAAATTCATTATTAAAAAATAGTAAAGAAATACCTACATTTGCAGTATTTGCAATATTTGTTATTTAGCCCATTTTGAATCAAACTATCAAAAAATATACAGCTATAGAATTAGTTCGAATAAAATTAGTACAGTCACCAAGTGACTGTACTAATTTGATTTTTTTTTATTGGCATGTCTTTTGAATATAGTTGTATGTACTTCCAATATTTGAACCATTTAAGTTAATGTATAAAGAAAACAAAATACTTACTCATAAATTTCTCCGGCCTCTTATTTTTATATACGAAACAATAGTATATCAGTACTCCTATTAATATAGAACCCAATGCAATTAGATATTTCAGTGACGGATCCATTATTATTGGAATTACACTCAAGTATATAGCAATAAGTAATATAAATATTGGTATTAAAATCGGAACCTAGAATATTACACATTTTTTGTACAGGTCATCGTATTATCATGCATGTTATCAATTTTTTACCTTATACGTCCTTGGTACTTCCTTCATAGTTTTTCTTAATATCAGTAACGACACCATTGCTAGACCATGAAACATCCATGTCAGGAAAGTAACGAATTGAATTAACTGAATAATATCTCCTGTTAGTATAAGTAAAAACGTTCCAATTCCCTGAAGTACTATTGCTGGGGAAGGTGTTAGTTTCGTGTAATGTACATATGATAAACATTCCAACATGAAACCATCCTGTCCAGACACATAACATATTCTAAAATTATATTTTATTGTAAAGACATATAATCTTTCTTATCAAGTGAAACTATAATTTTTGCATGATGAAATTTCCGTAAACAAATATCACTAATATTATTTTAACACTATTATAATTTGTTAGGCATCAAAAAAGACTACTATAGTAGTTCACAAAATGTGAAGTCTGTGAATGAAAAATAAAAATGATATTTTCATTATAAAAGGTCATTAAAAAGCCTAAGAGATAGCATTAATATTATGGATAATTAATTATGTATATTGATATAATTTCAAGTTCAATATTACAGTTGCGCACTTCTTTAAATATTACCCTATATAATTTTACACAAAATAATGTAGTATTGAGTACCTACTTATTGACATTGCTTGATAATGTGTATACATAATTTTCTGTAGTTTTAGTGACTGCCATGGCCCATGGATGTGTTTCTTATACGTAATTAGAATTGAATCAGCCCCATTGGCCAATATAAACAAATGTTTTTTTTTTTAATTGTTGAATTACGGAAATGTATGTTACAAATGTTTTATTTTACCTTGCCACTCCAAATTGAAGACTAAGTGCACAACCAAATGTACTAATTGCAACACCTAAAGGAATGACAAATGCAAATGAACCTAGTACTCGTTCTCCAAAAGTAACAGCCACTGCTTGAGAATTTACCATTTCCTCATTTGTCAATACAATCATGTATGATATGTTTACAAATACATATAATACAGTTACCGCTGGTACAGCTACAAGAATGCTCCTAAGTATATTTCTGAAATATAAATATATGTGATCAATATTTTGCAAAATCCAAATTTTATCATGTATGAATTTTTTTAGACTGAATGAAAATTTGAAAATTTCCACAAACAGCATTTACTTAGTGACTCTACACTTGTGCAATATCATGTATAGTGTTTACGATGCAGAATCAGTATCGGAGATATTGAGTCCGTTGTCGAAAAATTTACTAGAACTACTCGTTCCTGAGCATTAGGCTAATTCATGCCAATTAGCCTGACAGTCCTCAGTCCTCGATCCTTGACCATCAGTTTAAGGTGATGTATGTCGTCAAGTTCTATTTTAAGTACTTTTTGACACATAATTGTAAAATCATTGGCAAATTGCCTATAAATGAACACATCAATAGGCTAAACGTGATTTCCAAATTTAAAATAAATTACATTCAGAATCCAGGTCAACTGTTTAATCTATAAAAAACATATGGTAGGTATACAGGATTTTCCAACAACTGTAAAGGATCTCTACGTATATACGGAATCTGTTGATCATTTATCTACTTATAGACTTTACTGGATGAGACATTTATTTCTCATTTCATCCTGCGTTTACGATAAGTCCCTTAATATACTTTTTAGCATTATATTTAATTTTTTTATTTTATCAGTGGCTGCTTACTTGCCAAATTTATTAATCAATAAATAATAAATTCATTATGGTACCTATATTTTATTTGCATCTTTAATATGATAAGACTTTTGCTTACATTTCCGGTTTTTTTACTTCTTCAGTTACCATCGTAATCGATGTCCTAAAATAAAAAATTTAATACAGAAAATACTTGAAATTCTTATCATGTTACCATCCATCATATGCCCAAAGACCACTGTAAACTGCAAGAGCTAGATCTTTGGGTGATCTTGTTGTACCCTCAAAGCCGCTTGATAAATTTTCTGTGTTTCCTAAAAATCTTATGTATTTTTATCCGATGATAAAAAGTATCAAACTGTTACCTATTACTGTTTTATAGATTCCTCCACCTATAACAATAAGGCATGCGATCACTTTAAAGCAGCCAAATATATTTTGTACGTGTAGGTATACCTTTACACTGCATACATTTATGTATGTTATTATCCCTAAAAATTAAATTCTGAATTAGTTACTATTGCTTTCAACGTAGAGGGTTCATCAGATTAAATTTGCAGAAATTAAGAATGTGGTCATTTAATATGGAAAGCTGGAAATATAAATTGCCCTGGTTGTTTCCGAAAAAAATCCTCAGACATTCAGTTGTAATTTAACCGTACCATGGCTCTGAAGGGCCACAGCAAAAAAAAAAACAGAAATTTCTACTTAAAAACTAGAAATTTCTACTTTATAAGTAAAAATTTCTACTTTAAAACTAGAAATTTCTAATTTCTAGTTTGAAAACTTGAAACTTCTACTTTAAAACTAGAAACTTCTACTTAAAAACTAGAAATTTCTACTTTATAAGTAAAAATTTCTACTTTAAAACTAGAAATTTCTAATTTCTAGTTTGAAAACTTGAAACTTCTACTTTAAAACTAGAAACTTCTACTTTGAAAACTAGAAATTTCTACTTGAAAAAGTGGAAATTTCTACTTTATACGTAGAAATTTCTATTTTAAAACCAGAAATTTCTACTTTAAAAACTAGAAATTTCTACTTTAAACGAGAACCGACCCAGGCTTATATATAGCTCTTTTGTTTATGAATCAACTGTCTTGAAATTTGGAACATGTATATAAGAATTATTTTTCAATTTAGTAACGTGTACATTCAAAATGGCCGACTTCCAGTATCAACGGAAATAACATCAAATTCAGTTTTTTAAATGGAATACCCTGTATATTTCATTATTTTTGAAATCTACGGACCAAATTCTATCTGATCACGTTGCAAAATTTGCTTTTCTTTCAAAAATAATTTTAAAATTTTTAATTTAATTTTTCAATCCAGCTAGACGGCTGTGACTTGGGAAAAATTTATGTCTGCATTGTGTCATTCACGCAAATAATAATTCATAGTAGTAAAAATGATTAAATAAAATATATTTAATATTAAAATATGTTCTTCTACAAAAAAAATTTACAAGGAATCCGAAATTGCAAAAAAATGTCATGGATTGCCCTTTGAAAAATCAAAGTTGATCACAGCATTCACAGCCCAGCCTTTTTTGGGACACCTTGTAAAATAAAAATATTTTTAAAATAGGCCTAATATAAAATCAAAATCGACATGTCCGAGCTATTTTTCCAAAACTTAGACGTTTTGAAGATATATTCAATTTTGCTCCTTACCTTACTATTCGACCTCACTGTGTATTTTCTTATACGTTACTTGTATTTTGAATATTATATCTATACTTGGTAAATTACATAACTAAGTGGGTAGTTTTCAATTATTTTCGGTGGACTTTACCTACTATTTATCGGTGGAAATCTTACTATAATTGTAATAATTCCGCGCCGGCGGACATTTAGCCACACCGTTTTTTTATAGGCGCGGCCATATTGAATTTTCACATTTTTGAAAAGAACCTTTTTTCTGATTACGATGATGTATACTTTTCCACATGCATTTTAATTTCAAAAGTTGCATTTTCCGCACTAGGCGTAAAAGTAATTATATTTTTAATTGCATTTTCGAATAAGTTATATTTACATTTTGAAAACGTGTTATAACTTAGTTAATATGCCAACGTGTTTCTTTTGTATTTTCTTATTTTATACAAATTTAGTGAAACTAAATCAATTTCCATTTACATTAACCCTCTTGAGGTAGCGTGCGGAAAAGTACCACTTTCCGCACTTGTTAGGAAAATAACTATATTTTATGTAATCTCAAATTCCAAATTCGTCCCACTTTCATCAGAACACCTTGTTTATTATATTGTGATCAATTTACACACACTTTACAGAAGTAGATGCTGTCTCAAAGCCATTGAATTTAAAACACCTAAATTCAATGCTCAAAGCAGAGTCCTAAATAGGTTCAGCAGTCGTCCCAAAGAGGGCTAAAGGAGCATCTAGATTATTCTTATATCTGTAAGTATTATAAAGACCAAGTTGGTCCACTACAGGCAGTTGAATATTAGAAAGTGAACTGAACACAAAAGAAAAAGAACAGTGACTCGTACAGTGACAAACAGTAAATAATAGTGTTATAGTTTAAGTGACTAATTATTAAGTAACTAGTGAGTTAATAAATTAGTGATTTAGTGTTAATCTTGTTACAGTTAGTGAATCCACGCTTGGAGTGTAAATGTTAAAGAACGCAGCAGAAGGCGTATATAAGTAGTTTTAAGCAAAAAGATCCATTTTACTATAAGAAACAAACATAAGGTTTGTATATGGTATGTATGGAACATCCGGTTCCATATGCACCATTTTTTTTATCAAATATACTATCACAGTTTTCATATCAGTTCCTACACCCCAAAATCTTATTTTTGCCTGATATGCATTATGAGATTTCGTGCATATCAGGAATTTTTATATCTTTCAGTACACTTTCCAAAATTCCCTTTATCTTTTCGGCCAAATATCCATGGATAAACAAACATAACCAGACAGGATGCAGCATGTAGAGACGACCAAGGATAGAGACTATCGTCCGCCAGTTCCGAATTCTCAATGGACGGACTGTGCTTTTAATTATAATGATAATTATTGCTCTAATGATTATCGTCAGAAGCTGGTCTAACAGATCACGAGCGAAGAATCCACATAGGCGCGAGAGTGAATCCACCGTAGAATTGTCTCTTGATCACGTTTCACCATAAACTGATCCACCTTCGTGGTTGCGTCACAGAATTAATAATTCTGTGGTTGCGTTGGTCTAACGGAAGCATAGGTTCACTCTACCCTCGCGTTCAGGAATTCCTCGTGAGTCCGTGACCAAAAGCTCTATGGGAGGGTTGAGCTCAAGGCACAGAATTAATAACAATCAGAACCCAAACTCAAAGTTTTCACCATTTATCATTTGTAGCCAGATTCGGTAACCTTCAATATACATCGGCCATATTCTTAGTCAAAACGTTCAGGGCCGTACTCGAATAATTTGTAGCTCTTTCATAAACCAGTCTTATATAATTGTATCATTTCCTCCGTTTAGCATTATTTTTTTTCATAGGCACTTCAATTCAACTCATACACAATAGATATCAGGGTTTTGCTATTTAGGAAACACTATTACCGATGAAAAATATTTTCCTAAAATTAATTTATAGTCGAATTGGTTCATTCTACCACCACTTTTATTACACCAAACACTTAAATAACTGATTATACATTGACGAAATTGTCTAGAGACTTGCGAACACTAGTTGTATAAAAAGTATACTAGCGGCGTACTGTCGCTAATACTGGCCTGACACATTCACTTCTTAAGAACATGGTGGACTAACGTGCGCGAAGACGGTGCACGAACTTTTCCCGCCAATAGGAGTTAGTATTCTGATTGTGATTTCTTTAGGTATAAAATCCTTGGGTTGAGCTGGCCCAGAGACATAGAGTAGGGAGGATGATCTTAGAACATGCGCGAATGGCTAATCACAATGGTCGCCATTTTGAACATAATGGCAGGCAACCTACATGATATTTGGGGATTTTTGATATGACATTTGGGGATTTTTAATGTAATACAGGGCGGATGATTTAAAATGACGGAAACATTCTTAAATTTTTCTTTATTATAATAAAATAATATAGGTATATACATATTAAATTGGATGCTAAGATCGATAAAAAAGACAACTGGATATATCGTTTATAATGAAAAAAATCAAAAACCATTTATTTTAGTAATAAATTTGATATGTAAAATTTAATCTTATTAATATTGCTTTGAGTATAAGCAGTAAACATTACGCGCCAAGTGCACATATCACTTTAAATCACTTTAAATATCTTGTATTCGCATACCTGTAATTGTGTACAGTTTGAATATACTTTACACCTTTTTTCTTTGTCCTGTATTAGTACTTGCGAAGTATCTTGCCCATGTACGATTCGCTGAAATTATATTTATTTATCAAATCTCAAACAAAACAATTATTATCTCAAGATTTATTTAAAAAAATATTATTAACAAGTAATATTACCCACGGTGTCGTTTCAGTTTAGCATCTCTTGGCAACTCTATTCTATCGTATCATCTGACGAGGACATCGATGACGTAAATAAGGCCATATTCTGAAATGAAGTTACATATCTAATACCCTTGTATAAATACATATACAAGGCTAATACTAAGCTTGTAGATCGGGTGTCTACACTGTCTACTATCTAGGCTAGATAGTAGACACCCGATCTACAAGCTTATTATTAGCATTGTATATATCTAGGCCCGATTCCGATACATCTTTAATCTTGGTACAGCATTAAGTTTTAGGTGAATTTGATTATCCATTTTTATAAAATCTGTTGCTTTAAAATTATTATAGCAAACAAATTTATTCCCTGACCAAGTATATTCATCACTCAACTCTCCAACCACTTCTTAAACATGTCACCTCTTGAAAAACTAGAATGTTATAATGTTTTAAACGGCTGCAAAAAAAATTCATGAAAAACCTTACTGGTGAAATGTAAGGTGTTCAGGCTTAAATCGTCTTGCGTTAGAACATCCCCTTACAAAACAGGACATAATTAAAAACAAACATTTTCAGTTGTAAAAGCAATACAATAATGATAAACAAAAACGTCCACCGCGATAATAAAGTCTAGAAAATAACAATAAAAAAGTCCACACCACAGCGCTAAATGTTAATTAGTTTATAGAATAAATAGAAACATCATATATGCAGTCCGTAAGGTTTATAAATAAATATAATTAAACGCACACAAAAAAATTTAATAACTGTAACCTCACTTTACTCAACACTTTTTAACAGTTGCACAACAAACTTGAACAAACCACGTGATCATGTTCAAAATGTCTGCCCCCATGGTGTCTTAGGAAAATTGGATGCGCAGAATGTCTAAGAGCTTTCTCCCCTCTCTATTTCTCTGAGCTGGCCTCGCCCACAGAACTTATTATTTAGGTCTGTGGCCTCGCCTTACCCCAATTCATCGTCTCTACCGGGATCGTGTCTGATAGAACCATTTTAAAATTTAGGCACTGAGGTGAAAATTGAAATACTCAGATAGGAAACGACTGGTGGGCGTCCTGAAATGGTACCATGTCGTTTTGGTATATATACCAAGTGACCGCCTCGTGATATCACATTCGAAGAGAAATACTTTTCTGAAAGATTAACGGACGTCTAACGGTATATATTATTTTGGAGAATATTACAATAAATTTTAAGTAAAGGTTTTTACCTAATTCTTACAGAAACCCACTCACTAAATTGCCATTCACGTTCATGTAATACAATTCTCTTTCGGCAATCGATCACTCTCCTTTACGCGCGGTCGTCGTCGCGGTCGTTGACCCTTTGTGGGGGTATCGTGGCTATGAAGGTAGACCTTACTTGGTGAAGCTTTATATGTAGATCGATTATTATTCAATATATATTTATGTATTAATTATTTCTTCTTTTATTGCATTCTAGTGGTAATTAAGTAATTGTGTTGACCATCTAGTTATCGACCCTCGCATTGTGCGATAGTTGACCCTTCGGCTGAGGTCAAAGAAGAGTGAACGAACCCTGTCTGGGCACGCGTCTGAGGTGAATTGTGTATTGTGCATAGTGTCTTTATAGTGTTGTAACTTTAGTTCAGGAAATTGGGAAACCTGTAAGTATACGAGGAAGCATTCATTGTCGACGGCTAACGTTAATCTATCGATAGGGTATATCGATATATTAAAAGCTTGTCCCGACCTGCGTTGAAGTCAACGGCCAGAAGCTGGTTCAGAGGTTGCGATAGCGGCTGTTTGACTTAATACGAATACGGTCGTTCCCTCCAACTATTCCTGTTCCACAAGCGGACGGTTAACTGAATCGTTGACACAGCCCTAATAATTTAGTTATTAAACGTTAATATAAACACGTAACAATATGCATAAATATCGTGTATGTATGAATATAAATAAATCTGTAACAAAGTTTACTTTGATAGTAGATAGTAGTAAAATGTTTGAGATTTCAGACTAATTGTTTCGATTTAATAAACTCGTTTAACACCTGAGAGATACTGGCCAATTAAGGAGCTGAGTGAAACATATAACTCTTTCACTCAACTGATATAGGTAGGTACCTATTAGAAATCTATAGGTATCCCTAAACTACGAAACAAACATTTACATTTAAATAGAGTATATATCAACATCAACAGACTTTCATTATACAGGGTTCCCCATGTTAAACTACCCATTTTATTATTCGAATAAAATCCTTTTAAGTCGAGTAAAAAAATCTTTTATTACACTAATGTACAGCTAATTGTATGGGATTTATTACGTACTCAAGATTTGTTCAACTTCATGTCTTCTAAATGCCCTCCATCAACTTGAACTTTTAATTCTGAATGCAAAATTGTTCATCACCCGGCGAAGAAAATCTCCAACTATCCCTGTAATTTCTTCTCGAATGCGGTCTTTCAAGTCCTCAATTGTTGCAGGGCGACTTGCAAAGACCTCTCCCTTCAAATACACCCACAGAAAAAGGAGACCTAGGGGATTCTGCTAGAATTTTTTAACGACCGTATAATTTCTCGATTTGAAAATTTGCCGTGCCCCCCCTAGGTCTCCCGACAAAACGGCACCCGATTTTTTTCTGTGGGGGTATTTGAAGGGAGAGGTCTTTGCAAGTCACCCTGCAACAATTGAGGACTTGAAAAACCGCATTCGAGAAGAAATTACAGGGATAGTTGGAGATTTTCTTCGCCGGGTGATGAACAATTTTGCATTCAGAATTGAAAGTTCAAGTTGATGGAGGGCATTTAGAAGACATGAAGTTGAACAAATCTTGAGTACGTAATAAATCCCATACAATTAGCTGTACATTAGTGTAATAAAAGATTTTTTACTCGACTTAAAAGGATTTTATTCGAATAATAAAATGGGTAGTTTAATATGGGGAACCCTGTATATTCTATATAGGTGCTTATCAATTTGTACTTGGATTTGAACAAAAAATATTGTTTTAAAAACAAATTGAAATTAAAAATACCTCTTCCTCGTATACAATAACTGACTGTTGCTGCTTGGAATTAAGTCGAAATAAACTTCATAAATGATGGTAAACCACTCGATTACAGAACTAGGCAACCTTTATGAAACTCTGTATTTGTAATGGGTTATTACAACGTTTATTACATTTCAAACTTTTACGTTACGTAATTAATGCCGCGCAGAATTTCAGTACTAACCTAAAGCAAGTATTGCAGTAGCTTTTATAGCGTATTCAACATCATCATTGTTTATACATAAAGCATTTAATATAGGCTGGCAAAGGTAATTAGAAAAAGTTAAAGTAATAACAGCTACCACAGCTGGTCGTATTACAACAATCATTATCCAGGAATAAAGGAATGATGGCAACTTTCCCCAAAACGTATGTAAAGGTCCAAACGAATCCATAAAATATGAATATTCTGATCCTGATCGTGGGATAAGAGAACTCAGTTCTGCAAAGGACAAGGCACCTAAAAATAAATATAATATTCAACTGATAGTCCAGTCAACGAATGTCCCAAAAGGAGGTATAGAGTGCGTGAGCAGGGACCTAAGCGGTTCCTTCAGAAACTTGTTCAGGGTGCTTAGGGAGTTAACATACTAAAAGTCCTGATGTCTAGGAGGTGAGCCGGAGAAGGGGGGGCACAAAGAAGGTCCCACTTTTGGATTTTTCGCTTATATCTCGAAAATGATGCGTCGTAGGGAAAAATTTTCTTATACGAAATGAAAGCCCATGAAATTCTCTACAACTTTCATTCTATAACTTTTTTCGAATTCGCAACCGTTTTCGAACTACACGCTTCGGAAAAGTGAAAATTTTCAAAAAACAGATTTTTACGTCACATTTTTCATCAAACATTCCTTCATATCGTCTAAACTATTCATATGAGAAAGAAATTCCCTTTGAGGAAGTTGTAGAGACTTTAATTCCCATTAAGAATATATATATACATACCCAATCTCCAACCGGTCAACAGTTACACCAATTTTAAGATTTTTCGTAAAATTTCGTAAAATAGTATATTGTTTTATTAGGAGTAAAAGTGATACTTTTGTGACAATTTTGTAGGTTTGACACAAGAACAGAGGCGACGATACAGACTGAGGAGGTAGGCTGACATCAATTTAACATGGAACACATCGATACCTGTGAAACAATTAAGAAGATTTTTTGTCCAATCCTACCAACAAAAGTCAGTTCATCTCCTTACAACAGATAACGCTTCAGGAGAATGGGATACAGACTCCCCAGGCCACCAATAATGCTGAGGTCCTTATCTATACTCTATACTAAAAGTCCTGACGTCTAGGAGGTGAGCCGGAGGAAGGGATGGCACAAAGAAGGTCCCACTTTTGGATTTTTCGCTTATATCTCGAAAACGGTGCATCGTAGGGAAAGTTCATGAAATACTCTCCAACTTTCATTGTATATACTTTTTTCGAATACGCAACCATTTTCAAGCTACACGCTCCGGAAAAGTGAAAATTTTCGAAAAATAAATTTTTACCTGAATAATGGAAAATTGTATTTTAAAAGTGATTAAAAAAAGTAACATATAAGGTAAGTAATTTTATTCGATTTCAATAATTCTGTTCTCACTGTCAATAACTTCTCAATGTTAAACTCTCAACTTTCTCTGGATTCACGTTTTCATCCTCTTTAGACGTGAGAGGCATCTTCATCCTCAGTGGTTCTTGCTGAACGGCTCTACGCCGTCTTCATCGTCGTCCTCATCGTAAACAGATACGCCGTTGAGGCATTTCCCTCGGCAGGTTAGGCACGTCGCAGAACAGATCAGCATTGCTTTCCGGCATCCACATTTGCCACTACCACAATCCTTTGTGCAGCGGCAAAATATCGTTTTCAGTAGAACCTCCGGTTCTGGTGGATCTTCTGTTGTAATTGGCACCAGGGTGTCTCCTACATGTTTCCACCTCCACTCTTGAGGGGGCAGCTCATTCCCGAGTCACTATTGCACTTGGTAGTAGGTGCGCCGGGAATTCTGTTTAACTACGCTCTCAGTTGGTGGGAGGGAGCTGATGTGAGGCTTAATATTTGCCACTGACCTCATGAACGACTGGAAGCGGTATCTACTGGTTGAGGGAGGTCTGTCTTGCTGGTGCCCCATACCATTTGAGGAAGCAAATCTTCCCAGTCTCCTCAACCTCGCCGTGAATGGAGGAGGGGTTATAAAAGAACACTGCCACATCCTTAATTATTTCTGACTTCAAGTACAATTTTGAGAAGCCCACCTTGCTTCTCCTTAAAGTTACAGATGTTGTGTCACAGCCGGTAAATGAATATAAGAACAGGATGTGTTCAAATCCATGCTGTTGCATCTATCAAAAGGACAGCGAGGCCCACATCCTCACCAACGACAGCCACAGAACTGTGAGTAAATTGTTCCACAGAAGTATTCACGATAAGGACCTCAGCATTATTGGTGGCCTGGGGAGTCTGTATCCCATTCTCCTGAAGCGTTATCTGTTGTAAGGAGGTGAACTGACTTTTGTTGGTAGGATTGGACAAATAATCTTCTTGTGACAAACTTACAAAATTGTCACAAAAGTATCACTTTTACTCCTTATAAAACAATGTACTATTTCTGAAAATGACAAAATTTTACGAAAAATCTTAAAATTGGTGTAACTGTTAACCGGTTGGAGATTGGGTATGTATATATTCTTAAAGGGAATTTAATTCTCTACAACTTCTTCAAAGGGAATTTCTTTCTCAGATGAATAGTTTAGACTATATAAAGCAATGAAAGAATGTTTGATGAAAAATGTGACGTAAAAATCTGTCTTTCGAAAATTTTCACTTTTCCGGAGCGTGTAGTTCGAAAACAGTTGCGAATTCGAAAAAAGTATATAGAATGAAAGTTGTAGAGTATTTCATGAGCTTTCATTTCGTATAAGAAAATTTTTCCCTACGACGCATTTTTTTCGAGATATAAGCGAAAAATCCAAAAGTGGGACCTTCTTTGTGCCCCCCCTCCTCCGGCTCACCTCCTAGACGTCAGGACTTTTAGTATGTTAACTCCCTAAGCACCCTGAACAAGTTTCTGAAGGAACCGCTTAGGTCCCTGTTCACGCACTCTACACCTCCTTTATTGACTGAACTATGAGTAATTAAGATTAACATATATTCATTATTTTTTCTACTCTGTAGATCATATTTAACAAAATAAGTACAATTGACATTAAAAATGTCTATAGTAGGGCCAAAAAGAGTAGTCAGTAAACTCAGGGGGAACTAGTTGTGGTTTTCATCTCTGGTAGGCGGATAAAACTTGATATATTTTTCTCAATTATATGGGATTGTATGGTAAAAAAAGCTGCCGCTTCTGTATTCCATAACAGCTAAATACTTTGAAGAATTGCCGGTGAATGTTTTGATTTACTGACTACTCTTTTTGGCCCTACTATAGGCACATTAATTGGCTAATTATTTTCTGTAAGCTGAAATGGTCACTGTTAATGTTCAGTGAACTCAAACCTGGTCAGTGAAGTAACGTATATGCTGATACACTCAAATTAAAACACACTATATTTAAAATATTGCATTAGATGTGCAATTTAATTTTATTATTTAAAAATATCGAAATATTTTTGTTCTATATTGATTGGTTATATTTTGATTTTTGAATACATTTTCTTATCATTAATACTGGCTATGTTTTTCTGATTAACGCGTTTATTTATTGTCATTATTCCTTAGTTAAATGTTAAATGTATTAATTCAGCGAAAAACTCATTTCAATAAAACACTAGGTTAGGCGGCGCCAGACCCTACGGGTCTGGCTTGCCTAACCTATCTCTGCGAGGCTGACCCTCTATATCAGTAGTTTTATCTCGGGGTTTTTAGTTGAAAGACGGTTTTTAAATTTCGGGAAAGAGTAGAGTCCGACATGGGGTCGCGGGGTCGGGAGTTGGAAAAAATTCAGGATTTTAGGATTAAAATTTGAGAAAAAAAATAAAAAGTTCAGAGCCCCTGCGGGGCTCTATTTAAGATATAGTAATGGACTGGCCCCTGCGGGGCCGTAGAAATAGTGAGTTCTAGACTAAAATTTTTAAACATTTCGATGACAGCTGCCAAATAAAGGTCAGTGACGTTTTTTTGGTAAAAAAAAATTTTTTGGATTTTCTTTTTTTGGTGGGGGTTTCTAAAATGGGGGAAAATTTTTTCGAAACTTTTTTAATTTCGGCCCCCTTCGGAAAAATTTTTTGGGCGCCCAATTTCAATTTTTTTTTCGACCCTAATGGGGAAAAAATATGATGCCGTTCTTTAAAAAATATTAAAAAAATGGCTCCTGTGGGATCGTAGAAATAGTAGGTTCTAGACGGTCCAATATAGCAAAAATATTAATGACCGTACGCATCAAGTAGTTTTGGTAAAAAATTTGCAAAAAAAAAATGAGTCCGACATAGAAGTCTTGAATAAAAAAAAAGGTGAGAAGGTTATCGGAAATGAAGCGTATGGTGTATTTTCGTAGGCGTTCTCGATTAGTTAAAGGATTCGGGCGTTTTAGTTGGATTCGGCCGAAAAGCTTCGGGAAAGATGCAGAGCCCGACAGAGAATTTATAGATAAGGTGGAAATGAGGAGTTTCGTGTATTTTCGTGGGCGTCTTCGATTAGTTAAGGGATTCGAGTAATTTATTTGGATTCGGTGGAAGAGTCTCGGGAAAGATGTAAAGTCCGACAGAGATGCTACTTGAAAAGTAGAGGGTCATCGGAAATGAGGCGTTTCGCGTATTTTCGTAGGCGTGTTCGATTAGTTAAGGGATTCGGGCAATTTAGTTGGATTCGGTCGGAGAGTCTCGGGAAAGATGTAGAGTCCGACAGAGGTGCTACTTAAAAAGTGAGAGGGCATCAGGAAAGAGACGTCTCGCGTATTTTCGTAGGCATTTTCGATTAGTTATGGGATTCGGGTACTTTAGTTGGATTCGGTCTAAGAGTCTCGGGATAGATGTGGAGTCCGACAGAGATGTTACTTAAAAAGTGAGAGGGCATCAGGAAAGAGGCGATTCGCGTATTTTCGTAGGCGTCTTCGATTAGTTAAGGGATCCGGATAATTTAGTTGGATTCAGTCTAAGAGTCTCGGGAAAGCTGCAGAGTCCGACAGAGATGCTACTTGAAAAGTGAGAGGGTCTTCAGAAATGAGGGGTGTCGCGTATTTTCGTAGGTGTTTCCGATTAGTTAAGGGATTCGGGCAACTTATTTGGATTCGGTCGGAGAGTCTCGGGAAAGATGTAGAGTCCGACAGAGGTGCTACTTAAAAAGTGAGAGGGCATCAGGAAAGAGACGTCTCGCGTATTTTCGTAGGAATTTTCGATTAGTTATGGGATTCGGGAAATTTAGTTGGATTTGGTTGAAGAGTCTCGGGGAAGATGTAGAGTCCGACAGAGATGCTACTTGAAAAGTGAGAGAGTATCAGGAAAGCAGCGTTTCGTTTATTTTCGTAGGAGTCTCCGATTAGTTAAGGGATCCGTGTAATTTAGTTGGATTCGGTCTAAGAGTCTCGGGAAAGCTGCAGAGTCCTACAGAGATGCTACTTGAAAAGTGAGAGGGTCTTCAGAAATGAGGTGTGTCGCGTATTTTCGTAGGCGTATTCGATTAGTTAAGGGATTCGGGCAATTTAGTTGGATTCGGTCGAAGAGTTTCGGGAAAGATGTAGAGTCCGACAGAGATGCTTCTTAAAAAGTAAGAGGGAATCAGGAAATGAGGCGTTTCGCGTATTTTCGTAGGCATCCTCGATTAGTTATGGGATTTGGGCAATTTAGTTGGATTCGGTGGAAGAGTCTCGGGAAAGATGTAGAGTCCGACAGAGATGTTACCTAAAAAGTGAGAGGGCATCAGGAAAGAGGCGTCTCGTGTATTTTCGGAGGAGTCTTCGATTAGTTAAGGGATTCCGGCAATTTAGTTGGATTCGGCCGAAGAGTCTAGGAAAAGATGTAGAGTCCGACAGAGATGCTACTTGAAAAGTAAGGCGGTCATCGGAAATGAGGCGTTTTGCGTATTTTCGTAGGCGTCTTCGATTAGTTATGGGATCCGGGTAATTTAGTTGGATTAGGTGGAAGAGCCTCGGGAAAGATGTAGAGTCCGACGCAGATGCTACTTGAAAAGTGAGAGGGTCATCGGAAATGAGGTGTCTCGCGTATTTTCGTAGGCGTCTTCGATTAGTTAAGGGATCCGGGTAATTTAGTTGGATTTAGTCTAAGTGTCTCGGGAAAGCTGCAGAGTCCGACAGAGATGCTACTTGAAAAGTGAGAGGGTCTTCAGAAATGAGGGGTGTCGCGTATTTTCGTAGGTGTTTCCGATTAGTTAAGGGATTCGGGCAATTTATTTGGATTCGGTCGAAGAGTCTCGGGAAAGATGTAGAGTCCGACAGAGATGCGACTTGAAGAGTGAGAGGGTTATCAGAAAAGAGGCGTCTCGTGTATTTTCGTAGGAGTCTCCGATTAGTTAAGGGATCCGGGTAGTTTAGTTGGATTCGGTGGAAGAGCCTCGGGAAAGATGTAGAGTCCGACAGAGATGCTACGTGAAAAGTGGGAAGGGCATCAGAAAAGGGGCGTTTCGCGTATTTTCGTAGGCGTCTTCGATTAGTTATGGGATCCGGGTAATTTAGTTGGATTCGGTGGAAGAGCCTCGTGAAAGATGTAGAGTCCGACGGAGATGCTACTTGAAAAGTGAGAGGGTCATCGGAAATGAGGTGTCTCGAGTATTTTCGTAGGCGTCTTCGATTAGTTAAGGGATCCCGATAATTTAGTTGGATTGAGTCTAAGAGTCTCGGGAAAGCTGCAGAGTCCGACAGAGATGCTACCTGAAAAGTGAGAGGGTCTTCAGAAATGAGGGGTGTCGCGTATTTTCGTAGGTGTTTCCGATTAGTTAAGGGATTCGGGCAATTTTTTTGGATTCGGTCGAAGAGTCCCGGGAAAGATGTAGAGTCCGATAGAGGTGCGACTTAAAAAGTGAGAGGGCATCAGGAAAGAGACGTCTCGCATATTTCGTAGGCGTTTTCGATTAGTTAAGTGATTCGGGCAATTTAGTTGGATTCGGTCGGAGAGTCTCGGGAAAGATGTAGAGTCCGACAGAGGTGCTACTTAAAAATTGAGAGGGCATCAGGAAAGAGACGTCTCGCGTATTTTCGTAGGCATTTTCGATTAGTTATGGGATTCGGGAAATTTAGTTGGATTCGGTCGAAGAGTCTCGGGGAAGATGTAGAGTCCGACAGAGATGCTACTTGAAAAGTGAGGGGGTCTTCAGAAATAAGGTGTGTCGCGTATTTTCGTAGGCGTATTCGATTAGTTAAGGGATTCGGGCAATTTAGTTGGATTCGGTCGAAGAGTTTCGGGAAAGATGTAGAGTCCGACAGAGATGCTTCTTAAAAAGTAAGAGGGAATCAGGAAATGAGGCGTTTCGCGTATTTTCGTAGGCATCCTCGATTAGTTATGAGATTTGGGCAATTTAGTTGGATTCGGTGGAAGAGTCTCGGGAAAGATGTAGAATCCGACAGAGATGTTACCTAAAAAGTGAGAGGGCATCAGGAAAGAGGCGTCTCGTGTATTTTCGAAGGAGTCTTCGATTAGTTAAGGGATTCGGGCAATTTAGTTGGATTGGGCCGAAGAGTCTAGGAAAAGATGTAGAGTCCGACAGAGATGCTACTTGAAAAGTAAGGCGGGCATTGGAAATGAGGCGTTTTGCGTATTTTCGTAGGCGTCTTCGATTAGTTAAGGGATCCGGATAATTTAGTTGGATTTAGTCTAAGAGTCTCGGGAAAGCTGCAGAGTCCGACAGAGATGCTACTTGAAAAGTGAGAGTGTCTTCAGAAATGAGGGGTGTCGCGTATTTTCGTAGGTGTTTCCGATTAGTTAAGGGATTCGGGCAATTTATTTGGATTCGGTCGAAGAGTCTCGGGAAAGATGTAGAGTCCGACAGAGATGCTACTTGAAGAGTGAGAGGGTTATCAGAAAAGAGGCGTCTCGCATATTTTCGTTGGCGTTTTCGATTAGTTAAGTGATTCGGGCAATTTAGTTGGATTCGGTCGGAGGGTCTCGGGAAAGATGTAGATTCCGACAGAGGTGCTACTTAAAAAGTGAGAGGGCATCAGGAAAGAGACGTCTCGCGTATTTTTGTAGGCATTTTCGATTAGTTATGGGACTCGGGAAATTTAGTTGGATTCGGTCTAAGAGTCTCGGGATAGATGTAGAGTCCGACAGAGATGTTACTTAAAAAGTGAGAGGGCATCAGGAAAGAGGCGATTCGCGTATTTTCGTAGGCGTCTTCGATTAGTTAAGGGATCCGGATAATTTAGTTGGATTCAATCTAAGAGTCTCGGGAAAGCTGCAGAGTCCGACAGAGATGCTACTTGAAAAGTGAGAGGGTCTTCAGAAATGAGGGGTGTCGCGTATTTTCGTAGGTGTTTCTGATTAGTTAAGGGATTCGGGCAACTTATTTGGATTTGGTCGAAGAGTCTCGGGAAAGATGTAGAGTCCGACAGAGATGCTACTTGAAGAGTGAGAGGGTTATCAGAAAAGAGGCGTCTCGCATATTTCGTAGGCGTTTTCGATTAGTTAAGTGATTCGGGCAATTTAGTTGGATTCGGTCGGAGAGTCTCGGGAAAGATGTAGAGTCCGACAGAGGTGCTACTTAAAAAGTAAGAGGGCATCAGGAAAGAGACGTCTCGCGTATTTTCGTAGGCATTTTCGATTAGTTATGGTATTCGGGAAATTTAGTTGGATTCGGTCGAAGAGTCTCGGGGAAGATGTAGAGTCCGACAGAGATGCTACTTGAAAAGTGAGAGGGTATCAGGAAAGCGGCGTTTCGCTTATTTTCGTAGGAGTCCCCGATTAGTTAAGGGATCCGTGTAATTTAGTTGGATTCGGTCTAAGAGTCTCGGGAAAGCTGCAGAGTCCGACAGAGATGCTACTTGAAAAGTGAGAGGGTCTTCAGAAATGAGGTGTGTCGCGTATTTTCGTAGGCGTATTTGATTAGTTAAGGGATTCGGGCAATTTAGTTGGATTCGGTCGAAGAGTTTCGGGAAAGATGTAGAGTCCGACAGAGATGCTTCTTAAAAAGTAAGAGGGAATCAGGAAATGAGGCGTTTCGCGTATTTTCGTAGGCATCCTCGATTAGTTATGGGATTTGGGTAATTTAGTTGGATTCGGTGGAAGAGTCTCGGGAAAGATGTAGAGTCCGACAGAGATGTTACCTAAAAAGTGAGAGGGCATCAGGAAAGAGGCGTCCCGTGTATTTCCGTAGGAGTCTTCGATTAGTTAAGGGATTCGGGCAATTTAGTTGGATTCGGCCGAAGAGTCTAGGAAAAGATGTAGAGTCCTACAGAGATGCTACTTGAAAAGTGAGAGGGTCATCGGAAATGAGGTGTCTCGCGTATTTTCGTAGGCGTCTTCGATTAGTTAAGGGATCCGGATAATTTAGTTGGATTTAGTCTAAGAGTCTCGGGAAAGCTGCAGAGTCCGACAGAGATGCTACTTGAAAAGTGAGAGGGTCTTCAGAAATGAGGGGTGTCGCCTATTTTCGTAGGTGTTTCCGATTAATTAAGGGATTCGGGCAATTTATTTGGATTCGGTCGAAGAGTCTCGGGAAGTTGTAGAGTCCGACAGAGATGCTACTTGAAGAGTGAGAGGGTTATCAGAAAAGAGGCGTCTCGTGTATTTTCGTAGGAGTCTCCGATTAGTTAAGGGATCCGGGTAATTTAGTTGGATTCGGTGGAAGAGCCTCGTGAAAGATGTAGAGTGCGACGGAGATGCTACTTGAAAAGTGAGAGGGTCATCGGAAATGAGGTGTCTCGCGTATTTTCGTAGGCGTCTTCGATTAGTTAAGGGATCCGGATAATTTAGTTGGATTAAGTCTAAGAGTCTCGGGAAAGCTGCAGAGTCCGACAGAGATGCTACTTGAAAAGTGAGAGGGTCTTCAGAAATGAGGGGTGTCGCGTATTTTCGTAGGTGTTTCCGATTACTTAAGGGATTCAGGCAATTTATTTGGATTCGGTCGAAGAGTCCCGGGAAAGATGTAGAGTACGATAGAGGTGCGACTTAAAAAGTGAGAGGTGAGACGTCTCGCGTATTTTCGTAGGCGTTTTCGATTAGTTAAGTGATTCGGGCCATTTAGTTGAATTCGGTCGGAGAGTCTCGGGAAAGATGTAGAGTCCGATAGAGGTGCTACTTAAAAAGTGAGAGTGCATCAGGAAAGAAACGTCTCGCGTATTTTAGTAGGCATCTTCGATTAGTTATGGGATTCGGGCAATTTAGTTGGATTCGGTGGAAGAATCTCGGGAAAGATGTAGAGTCCGACAGAGATGCTACTTAAAAAGTGAGAGGGCATCAGGAAAGAGGCGTTTCGTTTATTTTCGTAGGAGTCTCCGATTAGTTAAGGGATCCGTGTAATTTAGTTGGATTCGGTTTAAGAGTCTCGGGAAAGCTGCAGAGTCCGACAGATATGCTACTTGAAAAGTGAGACGGTCTTCAGAAATGAGGTGTGTCGCGTATTTTCGTAGGCGTATTTGATTAGTTAAGGGATTCGGGCAATTTAGTTGGATTCGGTCGAAGAGTTTCGGGAAAGATGTAGAGTCCGACAGAGATGCTTCTTCAAAAGTAAGAGGGAATCAGGAAATGAGGCGTTTCGCGGATTATCGTAGGCATCTTCGATTAGTTATGGGATTTGGGCAATTTAGTTGGATTTGGTGGAAGAGTCTCGGGAAAGATGTAGAGTAGGACAGAGATGATACTTAAAAAGTGAGAGGGCATCAGGAAAGGGGCGTTTCATGTATTTTCGTGGGAGTCTCCGATTAGTAAAGGGATCCGGGTAATTTAGTTGGATTCGGTCTAAGAGTCCCGGGAAAGGTGTAGAGTCCGACAGAGATGCTACTTGAAAAGTGAGAGGGTCTTCAGAAATGAGGGGTGTCGCGTATTTTCGTAGGTGTTTCCGATTAGTTAAGGGATTCGGGCAACTTATTTGGATTCGGTCGAAGAGTCTCGGGAAAGATGTAGAGTCCGACAGAGATGCTACTTGAAGAGTGAGAGGCTTATCAGAAAAGAGGCGTCTCGCATATTTCGTAGGCGTTTTCGATTAGTTAAGTGATTCGGGCAATTTAGTTGGATTCGGTCGGAGAGTCTCGGGAAAGATGTAGAGTCCTACAGAGGTGCTACTTAAAAAGTGAGAGGGCATCAGGAAAGAGACGTCTCGCGTATTTTCGTAGGCATTTTCGATTAGTTATGGGATTCGGGAAATTTAGTTGGATTCGGTCGAAGAGTCTCGGGGAAGATGTAGAGTCCGACAGAGATGCTACTTGAAAAGTGAGAGGGTATCAGGAAAGCGGCGTTTCGTTTATTTTCGTAGGAGTCTCTGATTAGTTAAGGGATCCGTGTAATTTAGTTGGATTCGGTCTAAGAGTCTCGGGAA
This sequence comes from Rhagium mordax, assembly GCA_963680705.1. Lineage (NCBI taxonomy): Eukaryota > Metazoa > Arthropoda > Insecta > Coleoptera > Cerambycidae > Rhagium > Rhagium mordax. The sequence continues at coordinate 49,049,536 of OY796656.1, read as the reverse complement.
AGCTGCAGAGTCCTACAGAGATGCTACTTGAAAAGTGAGAGGGTCTTCAGAAATGAGGGGTGTCGCGTATTTTCGTAGGTGTTTCCGATTAGGTAAGGGATTCGGGCAGTTTATTTGGATTCGGTCGAAGAGTCTCGGGAAAGATGTAGAGTCCGACAGAGATGCTACTTGAAGAGTGAGAGGGTTATCAGAAAAGAGGCGTCTCGTGTATTTTCGTAGGAGTCTCCGATTAGTTAAGGGAACCGGGTAGTTTAGTTGGATTCGGTGGAAGAGCCTCGTGAAAGATGTAGAGTCCGACGGAGATGCTACTTGAAAAGTGAGAGGGTCATCGGAAATTAGGTGTCTCGCGTATTTTCGTAGGCGTCTTCGATTAGTTAAGGGATCCCGATAATTTAGTTGAATTGAGTCTAAGAGTCTCGGGAAAGCTGCAGAGTCCGACAGAGATGCTACTTGAAAAGTGAGAGGGTCTTCAAAAATGAGGGGTGTCGCGTATTTTCGTAGGTGTTTCCGATTAGTTAAGGGATTCAGGCAATTTATTTAGATTCGGTCGAAGAGTCCCGGGAAAGATGTAGAGTCCGATAGAGGTGCGACTTAAAAAGTGAGAGGGCATCAGGAAAGAGACGTCTCGCGTATTTTCGTAGGCGTTTTCGATTAGTTAAGTGATTCGGGCAATTTAGTTGGATTCGGTCAGAGTCTCGGGAAAGATGTAGAGTCCGATAGAGGTGCTACTTAAAAAGTGAGAGTGCATCAGGAAAGAGACGTCTCGCGTATTTTAGTAGGCATCTTCGATTAGTTATGGGATTCGGGCAATTTAGTTGGATTCGGTGGAAGAGTCTCGGGGAAGATGTAGAGTCCGACAGAGATGCTACTTGAAAAGTGAGAGGGTATCAGGAAAGCGGCGTTTCGTTTATTTTCGTAGGAGTCTCTGATTAGTTAAGGGATCCGTGTAATTTAGTTGGATTCGGTCAGAGAGTCTCGGGAAAGATGTAGAGTCCGATAGAGGTGCTACTTAAAAAGTGAGAGTGCATCAGGAAAGAGACGTCTCGCGTATTTTAGTAGGCATCTTCGATTAGTTATGGGATTCGGGCAATTTAGTTGGATTCGGTGGAAGAATCTCGGGAAAGATGTAGAGTCCGACAGAGATGCTACTTAAGAAGTGAGAGGGCATCAGGAAAGAGGCGTTTCGTTTATTTTCGTAGGAGTCTCCGATTAGTTAAGGGATCCGTGTAATTTAGTTGGATTCGGTTTAAGAGTCTCGGGAAAGCTGCAGAGTCCGACAGAGATGCTACTTGAAAAGTGAGACGGTCTTCAGAAATGAGGTGTGTCTCGTATTTTCGTAGGCGTATTTGATTAGTTAAGGGATTCGGGCAATTTAGTTGGATTCGGTCGAAGAGTTTCGGGAAAGATGTAGAGTCCGACAGAGATGCTTCTTAAAAAGTAAGAGGGAATAAGGAAATGAGGCGTTTCGCAGATTTTCGTAGGCATCTTCGATTAGTTATGGGATTTGGGCAATTTAGTTGGATTCGGTGGAAGAGTCTCGGGAAAGATGTAGAGTAGGACAGAGATGACACTTAAAAAGTGAGAGGGCATCAGGAAAGGGGCGTTTCGTGTATTTTCGTGGGAGTCTCCGATTAGTAAAGGGATCCGGGTAATTTAGTTGGATTCGGTCTAAGAGTCCCGGGAAAGGTGTAGAGTCAGACAGGGATGCTATTTGAAAAGTGAGAGGGTCATCCGGAAATGAGGCGTTTCGCGTATTTTCGTAGGCATCTTCGATTAGTTAAGGGATTCGGGTAATTTAGTTGGATTCGGTGGAAGAGTCTCGGGAAAGATGTAGAGTATGATAGAGATGTTACTTCAAGAGTGGGAAGGTAATGAGAAATGAGGCATTTCGCGTATTTTCGTATAAGTTTTCGATTAGTTAAGGGATTAGGGTAATTTAGTTGAATTCGGTGGAAGAGTCTGGGGAAAGATGTAGAGTTCAACAGAGATGCTACTTGAATAGTGGGAAGGTCATCAGGCAAGAGGCGTTTCGCGTATTTTCGTATTAGTCTTCCATTAGTGAAGGGATTCGGGTAATTTGGTTGATTTCGGTGGAAGTCTCGGGAAAGATGTAGATCCCGACAGAGATGTTACTTGAAAAGTGAGATCATCGGAAATGAGGCGTTTTGCGTATTTTTGTAGGCGTTTTCGATTAGTTAAGTGATTTGGGTAAATTAGTTGGATCCGGTCCAAGAGATAGTTAAGGGATTCGGGTAATTTAGTTAGTTGGATACGGTGGAAGAGTCTCGGGAAACATGTAGAGTCCGACAGAGATGCTACCTAAAGAGTGAGAGGGTCATCGGAAATGAAGCGTTTCGCGTATTTTCGTAGTCATCTTCGATTAGTTAAGGGATTCGGGTAAGTTAGTTGGATTTGATGGAAGAGTCTCGGGAAACATGTAGAGTATGATAGAGTTGTTACTTGAAAAGTGGTAAGGTAATGAGAAATGAGGCATTTCGCGTATTTTCGTATTAGTCTTCGATTAGTTAAGGGTAATTTATTTGAATTCGGTGGAAGTCTAGGGAAAGATGTAGAGTTCAGCAGAGATGCTACTTGAACAATGGGAAGGTCATCAGGAAAGAGGCGTGTCGTGTATTTTCGTATTAGTCTTCGATTAGTTAAGAGATTCGGGTAATTTAGCTGGATTCGGTGGAAGAGTCTCGGGAAGGGAAAGACGTAGAGTCTGACAGAGATGCTACCTGAAAAGTGGGAAGGTAATTAGAAATGAGGCGTTTCGCGTATTTTCGTATTAGTCTTCGATTAGTTAAGACATTCGGGTAATTTAGTTGGATTCGGCGGAAGTCTCGGGAAAGATCTAGAGCCCGACAGAGATGCCACCTGAAAAGTGAGATCATCAGAAATGAGGCGTTTTGCGTATTTTTGTAGGCGTTTTCGATTAGTTAAGTGATTTGGATAAATTAGTTGGATCCGGTCTAAGAGTCTCGGGAAAGAAGTAGAGGTCTATAGAGGGAAAGAAGTAGAGGTCTATAGAGAAGCCACTTGAAAAGTGATAAGGTAATGAGAAATGAGGCGTTTCACGTATTTTCGTAGGCATATTCGATTAGTTAAGGGATTAGGGTAATTTAGTGGGATTCGGTCGAAGAATCTCGGGAAAGATGTAGAGTCCGACAGAGATGCTACTTGAAAAGTGGGAAGATCATCAAGAAAGAGGCGTTTCGTGTATTCTCGTAGGCGTCTTCGATTAGTTAAGTGATTTGTGTAAATTAGTTGGATCCGGTCTAAGAGACTCGGGAAAGAGGAGGAGTTCAACAGAGATGCTATTTGAAAAGTGGGAAGGGCATCGGGAAAGAGGTGTTTTGCGTATTTTCGTAGGCGTCTTCGATTAGTTAAGTGATTCGGATAAATTAGTTGGATTCAGTCTAAGAGTCTCGGGAAAGAAGTAGAGTCTTACAGAGATGCTACTTGAAAAGTGGGAAGGGCATTAGGAGAGAGTCGTTTCGCGTATTTTCGTAGGAGTCATCGATTAGTTAAGGGATGCGGGTAATTTAGTTGGATTCGGTGGAAGCGTTTCGGGAAAGATGTAGGGTCCAACAGAGATGCCACTTGAAAAGTGAATAAGGTCATGAAAAAAGAGACGTTTCGTGTATTTTCGTAGGCATCTTGGATTAGTTAAGTGATTCGGGTAATTTAGTTGGATTCGGTAGAAGAGTCTCGGGAAACATGTAGAGTCCGACAGAGATGCTACCTAAAAAGTGAAAGGATCATCGGAAATGAGGCGTTTCGCGTATTTTCGTAGGCATCTTCGATTAGTTATGGGATTCGGGCAATTTAGTTGGGTTCGGTGGAAGAGTCTCGGGAAAGATGTAGAGTCTGACAGAGATGTTACTTCAAAAATGGGAAGGTAATGAGAAATGAGGTATTTCGCGTATTTTCGTATTAGTCTTCGATTGGTTAAGGGATTAGGGTAATTTAGTTGAATTCGGTGGAAGAGTCTGGGGAAAGATGTAGAGTTCAACAGTGATGCTACTTGAATAGTGGGAAGGTCATCAGGAAAGAGGCGTTTCGTGTATTTTCGTATTAGTCTTCGATTAGTTAAGACATTCGGGTAATTTATTTGGATTCGGTGGAAGTCTCGGGAAAGATGTAGAGCCCGACAGAGATGCTACCTGAAAAGTGAGATTATCAGAAATGAGGCGTTTTATGTATTTTTGTAGGCGTTTTCGATTAGTTAAGTCATTTGAGTAAATTAGTTGGATCCGGTCTAATTTTCTCGGGAAAAAAGTAGGGGTCTATAGAGAAGCCACTTGATAAGGTAATGAGAAATAAGGCGTTTCGCGTATTTTCGTAGGCATATTCGATTAGTTAAGGGATTCGGGCAATTTAGTTGGATTCGGTGGAAGAATCTCGGGAAAGATGTAGAGTCCGACAGAGATGCTACTTGAAAAGTGGGAAGATCATCAAGAAAGAGGCGTTTCGTGTATTTTCGTAGGCGTCTTCGATTAGTTAAGTGATTTGGGTAAATTAGTTGGATCCGGTCTAAGAGTCTCGGGAAAGGTGTGAGTTCAACAGAGATGCTACTTGAAAAGTGGGAAGGGCATCGGGAAAGAGGCGTTTTGCGTATTTTCGTAGGAGTCATCGATTAGTTAAGGGATTCGGGTAATTTAGTTGGATTCGGTGGAGGAGTTTCGGGAAAGATGTAGGGTCCAACAGAGATGCCACTTGAAAAGTGATAAGGTCATGAAAAAAGAGACGTTTCGTGTATTTTCACTGGCGTGTCTGTTAAGTTAAGCGATGATTCGGGTTATTTAGTTGGATCCAGTTTAAAGATTTCGGGAAACATGCGTACAGTCCGACAGAATTGTTACATGAAAGGAAATAAGGTTCAGGGAAAAGGGGTCTCTCGTATTTTCATTGGCTTCGCCGTTTCGTTAAACGATTCGTGTTATTTAGTTGTATCCGGTTTAAAGTTGTTTTTATCTTTTGCAGATGCCGCATTTTGCTTTTGTATTATACCAACAAACATTGCCCCTGTTTCATAGTGAAAGTGCAGCATGTACCTATTTTCTTTTCTTGTATTTTTGTTTGCATAATATTTTAAAAATATTCTTGTGATTTCATTATTTTTAACCAAAAGTATTGTATAAACCCAAATGGTTCATTTCCAATACGTACCATAAGCATCAAATACTATAAAGTAAATCGCTGTTTTCTCAATACTCTGTAATTAGATGCACCACTCCTGCTAATGAGGGCAGAATACAAAAAATGTATGCGACGCTCGGCATGGGTATTTAATAAGGGTGTCCACATGTTTGGTGACGTCACCGACGAATTTTCGACGTGTCTTGGTAATTTAAAATATTCACCGCTTGGACGCCGGTGGAGATTAAGGAATGAAATTTTCAGGGACCCAAGAGGTAGGATGGATCTAGCTTTCCCGAAAGTCCGGGCGAAAAAATCCTCCGGTTAAAGAAGTTAGGGCCTGGGGAAAAGTAGAGTTTTTCTGCAAAATCGACCTTTTTAAAATATTCGTATCTCGGGTAATATCTCAGATGGACGAAAAAGAAAAAAAAGAGTTGTTCATTTGTCCTTCTTCTTGGCCGTCGTGCGTGTCGCGATCCTCTATATCCAAAGGGAAAGGCTGTGACGCGTTTCTAATGGGTAGGTGTCGGAGGAATCGTCGAAATCCGACAAAATCGCCGCTTTTCAAAAAATCATAACTTTCTTGGGAGGCAAAATCGAGAAAAACGATTTTCGACAGCGATTTTCTAAATTTTATCTAGTTTTCAAAAAAAAATACGTCGCCGGTGCGTCTCAAAGGAGTCGCGAGTTAATAAGCTCGGAAGGGGGACATGTTTTGAAAATTCGAAAAAATTGCGGAAACACGAACAATTTCAAACGTTATTTCCAAACGAAAGATCGCCGTCGGACCGCCGTTCTTGCGCGAAAACCGAGTTAGAGGATGCAACTTAAAACTACATCGCGAATAGCGCGGCCCCCCGCCGGTTTTAGACTCAGTAGGAGCGAACGAAAAAGCGCTATTTTGACGTCTATCTTTCAGAAAACGTCGGCCATTTTTTTTCAAATTTCTCGCGTGTCGTATCTCTTTCTAATTTCTCAAATTTTACAAACCTCTTCGACACGGTGCTATCGAAACGCCAATAACTTTTAAAATACTTGGCGGATCGCCACGAAAGTCCGCTATTCGATGGTCCCGACACGAAAACGTCCATAACGCACGGCGCTGCGCGGCCAAACTGGTTAAAAAAAAAGCCTTTAGCGCCGCAGAATGTGTGAAAAATCGGCGCCGAATTAGAGTGAGGAAGGGCTGTCAGATTTTAATAGATAGTTCGGCGCCGAATTAGAGTGAGGAAGGGCTGTCAGATTTTAATAGATAGTAATTAATAAGTTGTTGAGCCAATATATACAACAACACACTTTTCTCTATTAAACCATAAAACCGTACAAGTGTCAAAATAATTGTATTAACGAGTAGAATTCGAATGAATTGCAATAAAATTATTAGCGTTGAAAATAGTTAAGTAAAGTAATGTAGTCCAGTAAAATTAAGTGAAATATACCGTAAATTCGGAACAAATTTGTAACAAGCTGTTTGTTGCGTTAAAATGTCGGGGAGGGGGTATTAAATACGTCAACAAAAATCCCAAAAAATCCGAGTATCGGAACACACTAAAAAATCGTCCGCCATCTTGAAATTCGCGATATTTTTCGTTTAAAATCAAATAACTTTATTATCTTAGCCGTTATCAAAAATTATGAAAATAGGAAAATTCGAGAAAACTTCAAAATCTATAAAATGACGTTTAGAAATTTGTGATAGGGCTCTATGTGCTGACTGCTGTCTGAGGCCACAAATTTGGTCCATGATACACGATAGCTCGAATAGAGTACTGTGTACTGTGCTTTCTAACCTTTATTAGTTATTGCTTCAGATCTTAGATTCTTTATTTAGCTACGCTACGCTGACGAGGAGCTAATAACTCCGAAACACGTGTCCGTAGCTGCACTAGTTTCATCTTTTGGGGTATATGGCACGATTTGTTTCTTATTTATAAAATAAATTTCTCACCCAACCCTACAAGATGTGACATATTAGTATGGATTTTTAAAATCTTCCAAATTTGAAATTTCCTTATCATTTTTTAATATACCTAGTTAGTGCTGTTTTTTTTTTCCTTCTTATAGAATGCTGACGTTGTGTCGCAGCCTGAAATTGCATGTAAAAATAAAATATTTTTGACCACTCTTTCACCTAATATGGACTGAAGTATAAATTAAAATAATAAAAATTAGAATGCTAATAAAATTATAATAAAGAAACATTGTTTTCTAGTGCTAGAGTTTAAATTATCTAATTTAATGCATAATAGTACCCAAACTTTACGTGCCATTATCTCAGTTATTTATTATTCGATTTAAAAAAATGTGCGATTAATTATTCAAGTTAAAGGCTAAAAAGTGCGTAATTTCAAGATGGCGGCCTAATTTTTGAGAGGTTCCGCCACCTGGATTTTTTGGGATTTTTTTCCTCTTAAAGAGGACATCTTCCCCTACATATTCCCCCTAAAATTAACTTGTTACAAATTTGTTCCGAATTGAATGCTAATTTTACTGGAGTAATGGTTAAGTTAATGCTCATAAAAATTATACTAACCGACTAATGCACATCACTTCAATACACATCGTTTAAAAACATAAATCATTTTGATATGATAGATCATGTTTAAGAAACCGTAAAATGTAATTGTTAAAATAATATAAATGAAATAAAAAAATGAAATATAACCTTTTATTAAAATTATTAACAAAATAATTAAAAAATTTTAGACCTTCGACCTCAAAAGGGCTTGAAAGAATTCCTTCTCAAGAGAAGATTTGTAGTGATAGGCCTAGTCCTCGTTTTAAATACCTATTGGTATTGGATCAGAGGTGTATTTGGACTCATATAATTAGACATGAAGCATGGAATGTAAATATATTGATGTGTTCCTTTTATTTAAATATCTATGTTGCTTTGATACATTAACTTTTGCGTAACCGTGACATTCATTTTAAGTCTAGTACCTACCTATCTAGGATTTGTAAAAACTATCATAGTAGTGGGTCAAAATCATAGACTTAATAATACTAGTATTATTAAGTCTAAGGTCAAAATTGAATTACCGTCATTTTGAATTTGCCATCTTGGATTTGTAAATACCTACTGATTGCAAATTCATAGTTTTCAACTCTGCAAACCCTCGTATACCAATTTTGAGTGAACTTGATCTCTATTTGGAAAAGATGGCCGCCTTCTTAGAGCCGCCATTTAAAATTTTGGAGGTCAGATTTCTTTTGTTGCAAGTATTACCACCAATGGTGCATACGCATGCAAAATTTCAAAGCATCAAGAAGTGATAAAAATTGGATATGACCATTATAGCAAGTAAAATTAAATGTTGGCCGTCATCTTGCGTTATTTTTAATTTTTCAGTTTCCATTCAAACTTGTTAATGAAACGATATTATCAATAAAATGAAATTTCCCAATCTGTTCTTACCTAACAGAGAAATCAAGCCGCATAAGCCCCACACAACAATGCACATTCCTACAGAACCAGAATATTGTAGGACTGATGTAGGCGAAACAAAAATTCCAGATCCAATTATCACTCCTAAAATTAAATTTATGGCTGAGAATAGACCTAATTCCCTTTTTAATCGGAGTGGGCCATCCGCTGAGATTTCTGTGGCTGAAAAATATTATATTATTAATATAATAATATATAGGTATATTATTGTAATTGTAGAGTGAAATTGGTCTTGTATTGGACAAAAAATATAAAGTATCAAAATAACAAATTTAACCACTTATTTAGCTATTATTACACTTTTGATGAGTTAATTCCTTTCGTGATGAACTAAATTCATAATCTGAATTAGGTCAATTAGGTACTATAGATACTAGTTGTAATGTCACACGCGAACAGTGATGATAATGAGTTTAATTATTATTTCATTATGAATATGCAGTATGTTCTAAACTGGGGGTGCATGCATTGATATCTCGGTAATTAGAGATAGAGAATCGGTTAAATGGGGAAAGTTTTAGAGAATTTTACGACCATTTCGTTAACGTTTTTAAATTTGATCTATATAACTATCATTGTTTCGAGATATTTTCAAAAAGGTACATTTTAAAAAACTTTCTATAATCTGCCTAATTTGATGACTGATAGATATTTTAATTTTTGTAAATGTGTATCAGATACATATTTTTCACTTCCGGTTTGACCGAAAATTGCTTTAATTTTTTTATTTTATATGATACACCCTTTATATTGAGCTCAGTTTAAAGAACATTTCTTTCTGAATTCTATATATCACATATTATCATTATCTTTCATATTTAATAAGATATTGGGGTTTTAATTTAAAATAACACAAATACAGGGTGATTCAAAAGTAATGGTACACAGCCCAGTAGCAGATTCCGAACGTAAAAATATTGCGATTTGGCCAAACTTACCTTAGTCCAAAAGTTAATAATAACCAAGATACAGGGTGTCAAAGTTAAAATTTATTTTTTAATTTTCTTTTGTAATTTAATGAATTTTCATATTTTTCTTGTGAAAATTTATAAGTGGGGGTTATTTGGTGTGAGAAATCATAATACACCTTCAATTTTGGTATAACTCCTAGAGGGCGCTACGTATGCTGCGTTTAATGTGTAAAGATGACCGTAACTTTTTTGCCCGCACCCATACGGGAGATTTCACTTATTAATTTCATTCTTCTATCATTTCCTAATGTATACTTGTTTCAAGTCTCTAAATACAACAGTTTTTGAGAAAAGTGCATATCAAAAATTCTATGCGTATTCATTATGCACTGTGAAAAATTATTTTTAAAAGTAGGCGTCGAGATACTGCATTTTCAGAGTAAATAAAGATATAAATATTTATCAAGTATGCATAAAAACAAAAAGTACCTGTCAAACAACCAATCTTTTAAACAATAATTAATTGTTGCAGAAGTGTTTTTTATTTCTTTCTAAATTTTTTTTAATACCTAAAAACTGATCGCCACATATTTTTTTCGAATTCTGAAATGAGAGAAGTGATCAAGTTGAATATTTATTGTAGTATTCGTTGTTATATTATTGGAGCGAAATTCACCTTAAAAGTCTCTCCGTTCTCGAGAAAAAAAATTTGCGTAGAACCAGATCAGACCTTATAGGTTTTATAAAGTAATCAATTTTACATGAGAAATGGCTATTTACGATATTTTTCTGTGGTAAAGATATTTTTTATTTCGAAAAAACTTCAGAAATTGACTATTTCGAAAAGTCGTGGTTTTTTTAATTTACATCCCCATATCTTCAAATTTAATTGCGCTATCGATCTGATTTTTTTTTTAAATTCAAGTACACACCCAAGCGCTTCTAATAGAGTTTCTGTTTCTATCGATTTCTGTTTATTATTTTCTTTAAATAACAATGAAGTTGTTATTTCGCTAAGAATGCACTCATATTTTCATTAATTGGCAAACTTTTTTATTTTTGTAAATTTTTATATACATGCAGTGAAGCAATTGAAGCCAAGATATGGGAGAAGTTTTTGAAAAAAAAATTTTTCATCTAGGACTTATACTTTTTTATTTATGAATATTTTTGTGACGGGGCGCGTGACTACCGGTACTTAGACTGCTACCGCACTAGCGCTAAACATGATAATATGGTTGTGCTGTCGTAATATAATAGTGAATTCATGTACACCGTGGATATTGTCGTGTGTGATATAGTTTTCTGATGTTGTTTTTAATATTTATTGTTTATTTATAATGGCGTGTGTAAAAAGTATTGAAACATGACCATAACTTTTAAAATATTGATTGTATAAAAAAAAACCTTGGATAGGTCGATTTTGATTTTCAATTACGCAACTTTTGGTGCGATTTATAATTTCTAGTTCTACACACCCACTCCCACAGCCACCCCAACTTTTTTTTTTCAAATAGCAACCTACCCTCTGTGATATCCCAAAAGAAAGGTATTTTAATAGACTATTTAACGCAGTAAAATAATCCGAACTCCGTCGATGCAATTGGCTTCCCAAACGCATGAAATACATTTTTCTTTTATTTAAAAATTTTAAGAACGTCATGCATATAAGACAGTACCTGAATGAGGTGTTTCCGGGCCGATGGATAGGCAGAAGAGGGTCAATCGAATGGCCAGCCAGATCTCCAGACCTGACACCCCTCGACTATTTTTATGGGGTCATTTAAAGGGTTGCGTCTATAACAATAGACCAAATAATTTGGAGGATCTAAAGGATAGAATACGGGCGGAGATTGGTCGAATACCCCAAACGGCATTCGAAATCTGTTTACAAAACTTTAAACAGCGACTTGTACTATTGCGAGCAATAAATTTTCAACGGTTCATTTTAGCTTTGTAAATAGGAGAAAACGCAGTGGCGACGGATGTCACTCTATTTTATTAGTGACTGTCAGTGTCACTTTATATTGATTGTCTCATTAAGTATTTTTTAAATTTTAAAACATGTCGAACCACAAGCTTATAGACGTCGAATTTAGGGTTTGTAATAGCCAAATTAAAAGCTGAATAGTCCTTGTAACGTATGGTAGATGAGTTACATTGCCACAAAACAACAATATTTTACCTATAGCGCAAGTGGACACAAAATGGAAATCTAGCTCGTATGCCGGGTTCTGGTCGTCCGCGTCTTCTAATGTGGAAGATGCTGCTTTGGTGGAATATAACACAAATCATCTCTTTTCGACAGCGTTAAAGGCTAAGAAAGAAATACATTTTCCAGCATCTAATTCAACTGCCCATAGAGGACGTAGAAGAATTCGGCAACATTGGTTTTAAAATTTTACGTATTGCTAATTTTATGTTAGATTTAGTGTTGTATTTTTTCGTTTCAGCTTCAGGATTGTCATTTATGTTTAGTGCTACTGGAAGGTATTTGTAATTCGGCTGCATATCCCTAAATATTGTAGATAATACTGTAGTTATTAGCAAAAAGATACAACACTAAAATCTCGAAACTGTTCAGCAGAGCTGGTAAATAATAAAACACAATGAAATGTATAAACTACGTCTGTTCAGAAAATGACAACTTTATTTACTAAAAAACATATGAATAAAACAATGGTTGTAAACAATGGTTGTTTTGATGTATAAATAAAAATAACACCCCCACTACATCAAAACTTACAAGATTCACATAAACCTATTCCATTCATAAATCTATTATGTTTACAAACATTTAAACTTTTTGTCATTATATCTGCAGTCATTTCATCAGTTGGAACATAGCATAATTCAACATTTTTATTCGAAACGGCTTCCCTGATAAAATGATGGCGTATATCGATATGCTTTGAACGCCTATGATACATTGGGTTCAAGGCAAGTTTCTGGGCACTTAAATTATCATTACATAATTTAACACAATCTGATTTGCCTATTAATTCATACAAAAGATTTTTAAGATAAATAGCCTCCTTGGCTGCTTCTGAAATTGCCATATATTCGGCCTCTGTGCTTGACAAAGCCACAGTTTTTTGCTTACGGCTTTCCCATGATATAGCATTTTCAGATAGCTTAAAAATAAAGCCTGTATAAGATCTCCTATCCTGTTTATCACCTGCCCAATCAGCATCTACAAACCCTTCAATAGTACAATTATTTGATTTTTTAAACCTTAAACCAAAATTCTTTGTACCTTGCAAATATTTAAAGATTCTTTTTATACATTTCCAATGATACTCAGTATATTTATTATTAAATTGGCTCATAAAACTTACATTATAAGAAATGTCAGGCCTTGTAAGTACTGCTAAATACATTAAACTGCCAATTGCTTGCTGATACGGAATATTTTTATTGGAAATATCAACTTGCAAAGTAGTATCTAAATTTATTGTTTCTAAAGGCGTAGATACTGCCTTACAAGTACTCATATTAAATCTTTTAAGAATTTTGATTATATACTCGGTTTGATCTAGAGTTATAATATCTTTGTCTCTATTAATTCTCATGCCTAAACATTCTTTAGCCTCGCCCAAATCCTTTAATTTAAAATTATTATTTAAAGTAGATTTTAATAATTCTGTTTCTACAGAGTCATTCGAAAAAACAAAAAAATCATCTACATATAGAGCTATAATTGTTAAATTATTTGCGTTTGATTTAACATAAACGCAATGCTCTAATTCAGATCTTTTATAATTAATTCCTTTAAGAACCGTATCTACTTTTTCGTACCAAACTCTAGACGACTGTTTGAGGCCATAGATTGCTTTTTTAAGTTTACATGCTTTATTTGCAGCATTAATAAATTTAAAACCTTCTGGTTGTCTCATGTACAAAGTTTCATGCAAATCACCGTTTAAAAAAGCTGTCATAATATCATAGTGACTAATTTTTAAATCTAATTCTACTGACAAAGCTATTAAAAGTCTTAAAGTACTATGCCTTACAACTGGTGAAAATGTTTCCTCATAGTCAACACCAAATTTCTGTGTATAGCCTTTAGCAACTAGCCTTGCACGATAACGTACACTATCATCAATATTTTTCTTCTTTTTATACACCCACTTACAGTCTACGATATTAGCACCATCTGGAACATCTACAAGCTCCCATGCTTCATTGTCCATAAATGATTGGTATTCCTCTTTCATTGCTTGTCGCCACTGTACACTTTCTGGTCCTGATAAGGCTTCATTTACACTAATTGGATCAGCATCCATTTCACCAGATGCACACATATAAGTAACAAAGTCCTCAAGGTTCTTGGGTTTAGGTACTCGGCTTGGCCGACGTATTGTCTCATCCAAAATCTGATTTCTGATGCTTACATTTGGCTCAAAATCAGTGTCACTGGTGTCACTGTTGATTACTTCATCTGGAATTTTTTCAACAAGCTCGTATTCAGCTCTTCCTGAAGTTTCTGCATCCGATCTAGTTTCAGTACTATTTGTGATGCTAGATTCAACATTATCTTCGGTAATATTTTCTATCACCCCCACTGGGTCTGAGTTTATTATTATTGGGACTTTCTCAGCCTTTTCAATCACCACAACATCTCGGCTAGTCATAATAGAACCAACCTCTGGGTCATAAACTCGGTATCCTTTGGTATTTTCACCAAAACCGATCAAAATCATTTTTCTAGATTTTTTTTCCCATTTCGTTCTATTTGCTTTTGGTATATGAACCATGGCTGTACTACCGAAAATTCTGATATTTTCAATATTAGGTTTTCTGCCATTCCATATTTCATATGGCGTTTTTTCACCCAATCCAGCAGCTACTGACCTATTTTTTAAGTAAACCGCTGTGTTTACGGCTTCCGCCCATAATTTTTTATCTAAATCAGCGTCAAATAATAAACACTTTGCTTTCTCAACTATGGAACGATTCATCCTCTCTACAACACCATTCTGTTCCGGTGTATGAGGGTTAGTTTTCTGGTGCACGATTCCATTTTTTAATAAAAAATTTTCAAAATCAACACCACAAAATTCTCCACCATTGTCGGATCTGAGAATTTTTATTTTACAGCCTTTTTGATTCTCTACCATATTCTTAAATTCTTGAAATTTCTTAAAAACTTCGGACTTGAACTTTAAAGAAGTAAACAAAAACCATTTTACTGTAATCGTCTTCAAAGAGTAAAAAATATTTTGAACCTATTTTCCATCGGGCCACAAATATCTGCATGCACAAGCTCTAACAAAGCACTGGCTCTTGTACCTTGATGTTTAAGATTGTTAGCTGTTACAATGTCCTGTAACTTAACATCGTCCGAAGCATTCATTAACCAATGTTGATTAACTGTAAGATGTCCACTTGCGCCGGAGTCGAGGCAATCGTCTTTGCTGAACTGTGTACTTAAAAAGACGGCACTAAACGCATTTAAATTCCCATTACTGACGTTTTTATTTGGACATTTAGTCTTGTAATGCCCCATTTGTTTACATCCGTAACATATAACCTGTTCAACAGAGCTGAGTGACGTAAGCCTCCATTGAATCGCAGCTTTCAAGTCTAATAGAGATTAATGCACGTAGCAAACCAATCTTTCGGCAAAAACCGGTGTCATCAAAGAGCTTTTGAAGCTTGGTCCATAAGTCCTTTGTCGTTGTAGCGTCTTTAACATGCACAAATAGAGATGAATCAATTGACAAAATCAATTTTGCTTTGGCTTTTTCATCTTTAACTCTGTCCTTCTCAGCACCAACTAAGAAACTTTTCAGTTCGTCCAACACTAACATGTTCTGCACTGCAAACGCCCAGTCGCTGTAATTTTCTCGGCCCTTTAGTTTAGGAACACTGGACAAAAAATTTACTGCCATTTTTTTGAGTCCTTTAAATTCTCTGAACACGTATACACGACAAATAACTAACACAACTACTGCATATAACTCGTTTCTGGGCACATAACCTGTTCAGCAGAGCTGGTAAATAATAAAACACAATGAAATGTATAAACTACGTCTGTTCAGAAAATGACAACTTTATTTACTAAAAAACATATGAATAAAACAATGGTTGTAAACCACGATACATAAATTTAAAGATAAGATATTGCGCATGGTGGGCGGAGCGATTACGTCAGCAATTGAGTAAGTTCAAACGTCATGCGCCATATTTGATTTTGAAAAAGTGTCAAAGTGTAAAATCTAAATTATTACCACTAATAAATATGCGTTGTGCGGTATATTCGTGTAATTCTGACAATCAGTCAAAGAATAATCTTTCCGAGGTAAAGTTTTTTCATTTCCCTAAGAATGAACTATTGTGTAAAAAGTGGGTCCACGCCACGAAGCGAAAAGACAAATTAAACGTACAAACGGGCTTGTGTGTGTTCAAAACATTTCGTGGAAACTGACTATAAAGTAAATCTACAACATAAATTGTTAAATTGCGTACCAAAAAATCTAAATTGTGTTTTGAAAGTCATTAATATTATGTATACGCTCAAATTTTATTGACCGTGATGGATGCATTCATTACCTAAAAGATTTAACACAATGTGTTTTAATATCGGAATATATTAAGTTAAATATTCTTACACTGCCATGTGTATTTATCTTGCAGTCAGTATTATATGTTTAAGAGAATGAGCAAAATTTCACTACACACGATCAACTTCACAATCATCAAATACGAAATCGAGATAAAATAAATATAAATTTTTTAAGGTTAATATAAACGCGTAATGGTGTAAATTATTATGGTATATTGTTTTATACCTAATGCCCTGCCAACGCATGTGAAGCAACTTAACTTGAACAAGTTCAAAAACATTGTGAAGAGTGTTTTGCTTAGAAATGCATTTTACTAATTTGAGGAGTTCTTGTATATTGATTTTAATAATTGGTAATTGTTAAGGTTGTATTTAATAGGTATATTTGTTTATATCATTGGTAGTTGTATGTTAATATTTTAGTATCTGTCTTCTCAATTTTAATATTATTTATTTATTATTTTAACAATCTATGTTTACATAATGTATTTTTCTAGACATTCTGCTCGTAGATGCATCATATTTTATCTAGTCATATTTCTTACACAAATTAGTGTTACTTGTATTCATATTTTCCTTGTTCCGTTTCTGACTTGTGTAAATACTCTGTCTATAATGCACGAATAAATGAATTATTATTATTATTAGTATTATTATTATTATTATTATTATTATTAATAATAATTTTTGAAGTAACGAATTTCTTTGGCGTTGCGGTTAAATAACTTAGCAGGGAAGAATCTTAGCTGAATGTTATCACAAACAAAAAATGATGGCAATAAACTAAGGAAAATGCTACTATTTTTATTGTTTTGATAAAGGCAATAGCTTAGGAGGTAGAAGTGTTTGAAGTTAACTCTTAATGTTTTTATTTTTTTAAATTGAGGCATTTAAGATGAATATAGAAAAATTTACAAGCTTTGTACTATTTTGATCTACCTGACCTTAAAGAGCATTAAAAGACCTTCTAAACGCTTTTTTTAGATGATTTTTGGCGTTAATTGCAAAGGAGATATGACCGAAATAAGCAGGAGCGCGCCTCGTTTTAGCAAATTACGATATTGCTCGTTTAGCGGCAAAATAATCTCAGAATTTCGTTAATTATTGATTTTTTTTACTAAAGGGGTGGTTTTTACCCTCTTGGGGTAAAATCTCAGCTATTCCTTTTTAATATTTAAAGTTAAGACCCTATAAAGTTTAAGAATCCGCAAAAAAAAAGAAATTTACAATCAGCTATAGAATTAGCTTTTGGCATCAAGTGACTGTATTAACTACGATCACTCAATTGCTGACGTCATGCGCAAAGCGAACGAGTTTTGTATACGGGAATATCAGGCCCTGGTTGTAAACAATGGTTGTTTTGATGTATAAATAAAAATAACAGAAACCTTGACAGTTGCGCTTCTTTATTATTATTTACTTAATGGTTATATAGATATTTAATAAATAAATTTAATGTTTCCTTTATAGATTTCTCTTTTCATACGTCAATGTATTGTGTCAAAGATTTTATAAAATGTCAAATATGACTTTAAAACCATTTTTACAAAGACTAATTTTACAAAAACCAATATCACTTGATTAAATATTGTTGAAAACTTTTTGCTCCTAATAGTACAGTGCCTAGCTGTTAACGGAGCTCAGTTTGAACATCATATTAGATAATTTGTGAATTTTTTTCAGTAATAAAGTTTTACTAATCTTTCCTTTTTCTTAGAAAAAAATGTATTTCATGCGTTTGGGAAGCCAATTGCATCGACGGATATCGGAATTCTTTACAGCGTTGAATAGTCTATTAAAATACCTTTCTTTTGGGGTATCTCAAAGGGTAGGTTGGCTATTTGAAAAAAAAAAAGAGTTGGGGTGGCTGTGGGAGTGGGTGTGTAGAACTAGAAATTATAAATCGCACCAAAAGTTGCGTAATTGATAATAAAAATCGACCTGTCCAAGGGTTTTTTTTTATACAATCAATATTTTAAATGTTATGGTCATGTTTCAATACTTTTTACACACGCTGTACAATACACTCCATTATAAATAAATAATAAATATTAAAAATAACATCAGAAAACTATATCACACACGACAATATCCACGGTGTACATGAATTCACTATTATATTACGACAGCACAACCATATTATCATGTTTAGCGCTAGTGCGGTCGCAGTATAGGTGCCGGTAGTCACGCGCCTCGTCACAAAAATATTCATAAATAAAAAAGTATAAGTCCTAGATGAAAATTTTTTTTTTTCAAAAACTCCCATATCTTGGCCTCAATTGCTTCACTGCATGTATATGAAAATTTACAAAAATAAAAAAGTTTGTCAATTGAAATATGAGTGCATTCTTAGCGAAATAACAACTTCATTGTTATTTAAAGAAAATAATAAACAAAAATCGATAGAAACAGAAACACCATTGGAAGCGCTTGGGTTTGTACTTGAATTTAAAAAAAAAATCAGATCGATAGCGCAATTAGATTTGAAGATATGGGGATGTAAATTTAAAAAAACACGACTTTTCGAAATAGTCAATTTCTGAAGTTTTTTCGAAATAAAAAATATCTTTACCACAGAAAAATATCGTAATTGCCCATTACAGGTCCCAAATAATCTACTCTACAAAATTTACAGAGTTTTATCTGGTTCTACGCAAAAAAAATTAAACGACACATTCTTAGGTCGATTTCGCTCCACTATATGTTGTTGTTATTATTTGTAATGCATTGTTTACCATTTGGAATAAAATTATTTATGCCTACTAGTTAAAATTATTTTGTTCTAATGTCTGAAATTTTGAAAAGTTGTTTTTAACGCTAATAACCACTTAAACGGGATTAATTACATAACAGAAAACCACATTTTCAACGAAAAATTGTCGAAATTTGCCGCCAAAATAATAAAAATAATTTTTCAAATCTCATAGTGTGAATTTGCATGGAGTTTTTGATTTGCACTTTTCTCAAAAACTGTTGTATTTAGAGACTTGAAACAAGTATACCTTTTTTATTAAGAAATGATAGAAGAATATAATTTTTAAGCGAAATCTGCCGTATAGGTGCGGGTAAAAAGACGACATTTTTTACACATTAAACGCAGCGTACGTAGCGCCCTCTAGGAGTTATACCAAAATTGAAGGTGTATTATGATTCCTCACCCCAAATAACCCCCACTCATAGATTTTCGCAAGAAAAATACAAAAATTCATTAAATTGTAAGAGAAAATTAAAAAATAAGTTTTAACTTTGACACCCTGTATCTTGGTTACTATATTAACTTTTGGACTAAGGTAAGTTTGGCTAAATCGCAATATTTTTACGTTCTAAATCTGTTGGTGGCCTGTGTACCATTACTTATGAATCACCCTGTATTTGTTATGAAATAAAGTCATCCGTGAAAACAAACAAAAGCATTTAAATTATTTATTTATTTCAAAAACAAAAGAAGATATAGCATAATAACTTATATTAATTCTTTAGTTTTTGAAATAAATAAAAAATAATTTAAATGCTTTTGGTTGTTTTCATGGATGATTTTATTTCATAACATATTTGTGTTATTTTAAATTTAAACCCCAATATCTTATTAAATATGAAAGATAATGATATGTTATATATTGCTGAATTCAGAAAGAAATGTTCTTTAAACTGAGCTCAATATACAGGGTGTATCACCTAAAATTAAAAAAATTAAAAATTAAAGCAATTTCCGGTCAAACCGGAAGTGAAAAATATGTATCTGATAAGCATTTACAATCAGTGAAATGTCACATATTCATTTCCGCGTTAATGTACAGGGTGTATATTTTTTTCTTTTTCAGTTTTTCGGCCATAACTTTTTTCTTTGACATTCAATTGTTTTTATCTTTTCGGAATCGGATTCCTCGGAAAAAAGTACACAAGTATGGTTTTTGAATTTTTTTTCTAGGTGAAGAATAAACCAGGAAAATCGAGTGAGGCACTTAAAATGATCACCCTGTACCTCTACTCGAAAGCGGTCGTAATATTAGTTTTGTTGCAAGAGACCTCAATGTGGCCCCACGACCATCGTGAGGACCAAAAGAAGATTTCAAACTCGTGGTTACACCCGTAGACAAGGGCAAGGCAGAAAAAGGAAACCATCCAGAGGACAAGGCAGGTTTCTACGAATTGTGCTCTCCGTAGACGTACATCAACTGCCAGGGCCTTCCAAAACGATCTTGCTAGGGCTACAGACTGGGGTCCAGGTTTCTGATCAAACGGTTAGAAACAGATTAAAGCAACAGAACCTGTAACCCCGAAGGCCCGCCTAAATTGACCCCTGAACACAGAAGAGCCCGCCGAATGTTCGCCCAAGATCACGTTGACTAGCAACTTTGCCACTAGGGCAGCGAGCGGAGGACTGACTTGACTCACTTCATAGCGATATGAAAGTTAAGCAACAGCTACCGCGTTTAGTACTTGGATGGTGACTATCCACGGAAAGACGCGGTCTCGCTTCCCCACTTCTAGCGGCTTGTATATCAGCTATATCGCAGAAGCAATACAACTGTAGACGAGAGGTGTATTGAGGATATACCATCCTTCGGAGAGGATGTAAAGCAGTCGGTCCCTTGTCTATTAAATGTTAGGCAAGTAAAAAATCCCTACTCTTAGTAAGATAAGAGGTTCGGCAAAATTTCCAGGTTGGGGGTTGCTCGTCTCCTGGCGTCGGTGATTGGCCTCGGTAGCGGAAATAGGCCGACGTTAAATAAGTGATTAAAAAAAAAAAAAAAAAAAAACTTTGCCACTGAACCCCTATACTCTTCACGGATGTCCAGATTTTGTCTGATACGATGTGACGGACGTCTAAGAGTGTGGAGACGTCCTGGTGAGAGATATTAGCAAGCGGCTATTCAGGAGGTGGATAAATTCGGAAATGGATCGGTACCTAATGGTGTGGGGTGGAATCAGCATAGACCATAGAACCGAACTGGTTGTAATTAATGGTAGACTAAATGCCCGTCAGTACATCGACAAAGTCTTAAATAATCATGTTCTACCTACGGCAGCTGAAATTGGTCACGGATTCGTTCTTATGCAGGATAATGCGCGACCACATACGGCAGAAGTAACAAGAACCTTTTTACAAAACCATTGGATTCAAGTCATGGGCTGGCCAGCAATTAGTCCTGACTTAAATTCTATTGAACATGTTTGGGATTTACTGGATAGAAGAGTCAGGCCACGTCCAAATCCGCCAGATACATTGCAACAGCTCAAAAGAAGCTCTAGACGAAGAGTGGCGTATAATACCACAAGAAGACCTGCGTAGATTAATACGCAGCATGACACGGCGCTGTCAAGCTGTAATTCAGGCTGGAGATATCCAAATTATTGCTTAACACGTTAACGGTTACATTATTTTTGCGAGAATTTCATTTTGGGTTGGGATTTTTTTTTCTCCCGATTTTATAATTTAGTAATTAGATATATTAAATAATGGGTATATAAACATATTTCAGGTGTCTTTTGAACTGTCTGACACAAAAAAAATGGCGGTCCCTAGGGACCGCCGAAACCTGGTTGGAATTAAGTTCCGTCAAAAGTCAAGCGGTCCGTAATGGCGGTCCCTTTTGCAGGTAATAAGTCGTATGGTTTGAAGTGCGCCGTTCGCTATTTATTCATTATAACGTTATGTACGGTTACAAATGCACGTAATATGTCGTCTAGAGCAAAAAAAATATTATCCTTAGCTTTATGTCGAGATTGCGAAGGCCAACCTCATTATTGTTTACCCTGTTTATATAATTTTTAGATTTACTTTCTATGTTTCATATATACTTTGTATTTTAGTTTCTGCTGTTTTTTATCAATATTTTATATTTTTCTGTGCGCACTTCTAACAAATGAATGTATTCAAAAAATAAAATTGGCTTTTCAAAAAAAAAAAAAAATTGTAAAAAAATCGAAAATTGCGGTATTGGAAAGTTAGCACTGCCCGGCGTTTCTGTGGGCCGATAGCGGTCCCTTCAGTATATTGGACGCTATTTAAAAGCGGTCCCCGAGCCTACACGGCAAGATTTGTTACTGTGCAGGACGGCGGTCCAATGGACCGCTGTAACCCATACGGAGATATCTTTGGCGGTCCATGGGGCCCGCTGTAACCGCCAACGTGTTAAATCAAAATTTTTTTTGTTCTTTTCAATTATTACACATAATTTCGGTACTTGATTAGTTGCAATGCGATAGAGATAAAATTTTAAGATAATGAAAACAATCTATGACTTATTCGTGTACACCATATTATATTTTTACCGTTATTTAAGTTACCGTTTAATTGTTTTTTATATCTCAATTTGTTAATAAAATATATTGGATGTAAAAGGTATTGTGTAGGTATATATAATATATTAAAAAAAGACGAATTGCATAATGTTTCGTCCTCGTATCTCACTTTCAGGAGAAGAAATATCAACCTGTCATGCACAAAAACTCTTGTCGATATAATTTTCTTCATCAGCATCCTCGAAAACGAGACGCGGGCGAGTCCTATTTTATTCGGAAGGAGGAAATAAATTAATTTTTCACCTCCGCAGGGTAAAATAAACCCCGATGTATCTCATGTTCCTCCTATGTCTTCACCCTTTCCTCGGCTAGATAATTCCATTAAATTCCTCCAAATACAAGTGGTCGATCGTTATGGCGGGGGAAGGAATGGACAAACAATTTTCTAACCGCGATAATCGTGTTCAGCACCCTTAAAAACGGGAGCAGAAGTATCTTTCGTGGTATTCGGAAATATTTGCATACTGCCCCCACTTATTGACTCCACTATTTTTGGGAGTTACAGTGCACCAAGATTCCAAAATGAATTCTTATACAATGAAGACAGCGGAACGTGGTTACAGGCAGTACTTATTTTATTATTTTCTATATTTTCAACAGATAAGGATCTTAGTTACAATTCAATGCTGTAGAATCTGCTATGGAAAGCTAGACGAAATTTCTAAACGATCAAATCAAAGCTAACGAACTGTTCGTTCATAACAATTACGTTGCAATCATAAATACCATAAACAAATTGTAGAATAGGTACTTCGTTTATTATTAGCGAAATCATTTCAAATAGTAGATAACGTGCAAACAGCGTAATAAACTTGAAATCATGACTGAGGTGTTCGTGTTGCAGACAAATTCAACAACCTTTTAAGTAAAATGATTAAGTAAGGCAAATTTGTAATAATAATGCTAATAGGTAGGTAGTTAACTAATTTCAAAAACTATTTTATATTTGCAAATTTTCCTTTGTGAAACCGAACGGTTTCTCTTTATACAAAAATATATTTTCGCCGCTACACGTCACCAGTGAATATAGGAATGTATTCACTGACGTCACTCAAAGAAACAACTCCATAAGCATAAGTTCGTTATCATCAGACTCAATGCTTGTGAGCAGAGGAAGATGATCACATGATCACTATCGAGTTCAACGAGTCACTTGCCTTTACGCCCTTTACCGAATGCAAACAGAGCCTGTAAATGTTTGCTTTGATTTATTAAAATTCATATTACTTCCTCGCAAAAAGTGATATTCAAACGGGTATTTATTATTTACTGTAACATCTGGGCCACTATGCAACACTTAATGAGTTTTTGACACAATTTGTATCTCTTACATGTTTCCTTGAATGTGCCGACGTCGATGAATGATTTGTTGCTTGTCAAGCGTGCTTTTAAAATATACCATCTGGATTGTTGCTGACTGACCCTTTAGGTTCACCACGAGTGTCCTTTAGCAGTAATTTCGTCTAATGCATTTATGGCCACAGCATCTACATTTTCACTGTTACTTCGCGTCTACATATATAAATCTACAATTGGCATAAGTGTTTATCTTGGTTACCTATATTGATGGGAGGGTATTCATAATGTCAATAAATTAGGAACAGTTGTCCACACCACAACAATAAATTAAGAAACGGTTGTTTTTTGTTCAACGAGTTATATAACCTAAAGATTTCATAGCGCAAGCGAGGTTTGTTTTACTCTTCAATCGTTTGGGACACTGGTCGTCAACGAAATATTATAAGAGATATTTCTCTTCGCGTCTGGCAAAGTTTTGCCATTTGCACATCTGCCCAGATTTTATATTAATCATTTGTGACAGTTGTCGTAAGATGCAAATAAATCTGAGTAGAGTAGTAATGGCGGAGCTGGGTCTCCCCCCACCCTTTTTTTTTTTGTGGTGGGGGGTAACTAGGGTAATTCGAGTAATGTAGGTAATTAGACTGATGTAATTGCAATAGAGGTAATTAGAGTATTGCAGGTAATTAGCCTGATGTAGTTGCAATAGAGGTAAGTAGAGTAATGTGCAGTAATTAGACTGATGTAATTGCAATAGAGGTAATTGGAGTGGTGCAATGCAATTGTAGTTGTAATTAGTGTATGTACCAATATGTGTATGAGTACTCCAAGTAGTGGTGGTGGGGTAGCTCAGCTAGACTGCTATAAAGAAGATGTAGTCGCAACACAAAATCATTTCTATCGTGTTCTATCGTGAACCATCTACAGCTAACAAATCAGCCTAGTGCAGTCAGTGACTTCAGTTATTTCAAGTGAGCAATATCTTATATTACTCTTTATAATTCTTTCATTATATTCATTTTAAATATGGCAATTTCCGAAGTTGACTTATTAGCACTTAATGAGCTAATAAATCAAGATATGCAGGTTTTAGAGCAAAGATCCATTTCAGCGTTAATTTTAAATAAACCTTATATCATAAAAAAAATATCTTTGGTTAATACAAGATTTGGAAAATCAATCATAGTAACTTTGTTTGAGGAAAGTTCAATTACGACTTTTAAATCATTTTTACCGAAACGGTTTGTGGAAATTATATGTGAGAACACTATCGATAAAATAAATTCGTCAAATGGTAAAGTTACATTGACATATTTAGGACAAAGTTCTCCAGCTTATCCTGGAGCAAAATCTAGTCCATTAATAAGTTTCGGTGTTTAATTCTCAAACAAAAATAATCGTAAAGTATTTAAGTTAGCTAAGTTTAAGTATTAAGTAGAAATGGAATATTGTGGAAGAATGCTAGGAGTATTATAGAATAGTATCACTTGTTAGCCTATAAAGATTCTGATATATCTAAATTGACATTTGTACAACATATTTTTACTTCGTGTACACCAATAGCTCAAACGTAAGTCCATTTAGTGCTGTTTTTTATGTATTTTTTTACATTTCATTTTTTATTTGTAGGTACGCAGCAAAGATGTGGATGCAATATTCAACCCAAACATGGACCCCTGCAGAAGACATTAAATCTGCCATTGAGAGATTGTCTTGTAAACTAGATGACTTAATAAGGGATGCATTGGTTTAATTAAATTATGATATGAATATCTGCTTCGACGCTGAAGAAGTTCGACGGGTTAAAGAAGCTTCTAAAACGTATAGCATTGGTGTAAATCTATGTGGTAGATATTCCCGTGGCTTCTTAAATTTGGATGAGTTTTGTGAGCATATGGACAGAGTGGAACTAAAACATTTTCTATACGAGATAATGGAGTACCTACCTAAGAATATTATTGAAAAATATCAACTCGACCAGTCTGATGTAGAAGATAACAATGTAGATACATAAATAATATTCATCTTCTATTGTCATATTTATTACACCAAATATTGTATGTATCTGTAGTAAACAATATTCTGTATTTTATATTATATTATAAAACTGAATAAATAAAATACACATTAAAAGATTACATTCATTTTATTTCATATTTCTTATTACACAACAAAAAATACAATCATAGTATAATTAGAACAGTTTTTATTTTAATTTTATATTTAATTCTACAATTACATTCTGAGAAAATAAACAGTTGCAAGTACATCATGATTATTGTTGATAAAATTATCCAGATATCTTGATAGAAATAGGTTGCACTACTTAATTCCACAATAATAAATATTTTCTTTTTTTACTTGACATCGAGAAAACCATTCTGAACCGAGCCATCTAATGCGTTATAACTTAAATATGTATCATGAAGTATAAGTGCATACACTCGAGTTTGTTCCGGAAATTTCGCTTTTCGTGTTTCAAATTCTATTTTTATGTCGACAGTAGATGATTTCACTGCAACAGGTTGGTGTGAACAATCAATGACAAACAAAGGATTCTTCCTGAATTCCCCAAGATCCATCATGGGTTCGCTCATATCTTTATCATAGTAACTACGTTGGAAGTTCTCATAAGCATAATATGCTGCAGAATCGAGCTTCTTATCGAAATCTAAATTCCAACGTTCATATGGATATACTTCAGAGTTTAGAAATAGTCGAATATTATTTATGTCTGCGTGTTTGAACTGTGTAACATCCTTTGTTCTATCATTGGCCTGATCAGTGCCTTGAAAGCCAAGAAGGATGAAAAGTTCAAGACGGGTGGAGAGTTTAAGAGCCCATATGTCATAGGTAGTATCGCGTAGACAGGGAAGCTCATAAAAATCCCACGCACGGTAGACCATCTTAACTTTGGTATTATTACCACTTTTATTAATTCGATTCAATAATTTTAACTTTTGTCGATCTTCAGGTACAATGTGCCTTATCTTCCACTCAATTTTGCTGATTTCCAACTCTGCATCAACCTCACCGATATAGGAGTCTTTAAATGAGCGTGCAATTATCATAATTAATTCTTGCTTCACATTCAGAATGCCTTTGGTATAATCTTCTGCAAAACCCATAAGGAACTTAAGGGGTAGTTTGCCACTGAACACGTGACTGGCGGTATCTAAAATATCTTGTCTCTTTTCAGTGAGACCCCAACCTGTTGTTATTAATGAGCGTGCATGCGTTTGCCCATACGACACCATAGTTTTCATTGTGGTAGTAATACCAGGTCTTCTGACTACTGCTACTTGTTCACCACCCATTTCCAGTCGTATCTCTTCAAAGAGAAATGCTAGTGCATTATTGGATAAATAACAACGCTTTGTGGTGTCGCTAGGAGTAAATTTTCCCTCTATGTATATATAACTTTCTGAAATGTCGAGTATAACATCTTGAAAATTGATGGGAATACGTATTTCATCAGAGTTTCTGTAATATGGGGATCCATATGGTTTATATGTATGCTCATGTAGGCTAACTAGGGAATGATCTAACACAGGTTCATCAAACACCTCAAGTTTGTCACTAGTTGCAGTAGCCACCATTATTATGACCAATTTTTCGCAGTTTTAATCCAATAGATTTTAAAAAGGCTTGATCCTCAGCTGACAATCTATGTCTTAACTGTTTAAGGTATAGACTTTGAATGAATTGCTTTCCACATCTCCCTTTCTTTTTATCCATACTGTTGTTCGCTACAGTATCATACTGATGGTGATGTACTTGCTGTCGCTGTTTATATCTAAAACCCATTTGGTTGGTGATATCCGACTTTCTTCAATTCTAGCCTTACAATAATTTTCTCACCTCGAAAATCGATCAAATCACCGTTGTCGTCCAGTATGCGTAGTGTGATGTTGTCTATTAACTGACACCCTTTAGGTCTAACAGGTAAATATATGATATTTTTGGGTTCTCTAGTAAGTTTGTAGCGAGGCTCAACGTCTATGTCAAATTCAAAGAGAGTGTGTGACTCTTCTGCATTCAGATAAGCTCCAGAAATAATATTGCAATCTACGCGTATCATCCTTACTTTCATAATATCAACAGGCTGTGTTGATTCGTAATTTTTATTTGGTTGTAAATATATTTGTCCAAATCCCAACAGACTTCCTATTGAATTTGGTTGTCTAAAATCTACTTCATACTTTGACAAAATCTCGCACTTTAAGGTATTGTTGTTTGCCCTTAAAGTGAATATTTGCGTGTAATCCTTTCCATCAATATTCATAGCTTTCAACATTGCAGCATAGATTTCATCAATTTCATAAGCCCCCAGAGGTATGTGAACAGTAGTGAATGTATCTTTAGCACTAACCCTATATTGGAAGATGTTATTTGTTTCATCCACATTGTATATGGAGTTGTAAGAGTAGAATCCAATTAAACCTAACCCATGACGACTGCTCCTATCCAGTTCAATGGGTGGATCAAAGTTGACACTTAGCTCACTTAAGCGGCTCGTTAGTGTGAACGTGTACGACATGACTGATATAATTAAATTGTGTTACCCAATTTATTGTGGATTACAGCAATAATGGTATAATTTCCTCTTCTTAGAAGTTGATGGTAATATATTTACATTGTTATTGGATGCCACATTTACATCGTTTACCTTACAATAGCAGCAAAACATTTTTCTAGGTGTTGGACCATCATTTACGTCAACATTGCTTTCATAATCATTAAGGTAATGTTCTGTACAATATTGATATTTTAATATATCGACATCGTTCTGAAGATGTGTAAGTAGCTTATCCCATACTAATGCAATTTCATGTGAAGCCAACCCAATCATCACCTCTTTGGGCATATCTGCTAGTTGTTGTTTGCTCATCTTCAACAGACTACGCAAACGGGAGAATGCAATTAGTGAGTGACCCATTCGCTTGATACCTTCTCGATCTATTGCTGGGGTCATAGATTTCAGTTCCATGGCGTTTTATATTTGTTTCGTAGAGAGAAACTTTAAACACAAATGTCCACACAACACTGTGTTAAAATTCTGTACACGTTTGTAGTTATAGAATATTTGGTTGGCCCTCCTTGAATCGTTATTGAAATATGTAACTAATTCTATAGGTGGGGGTAAGTCGCCAAAACTATCAAAATAATTTACTAAACTACCTCGTTTTTTATATGCCACCCAATGTGTCCCAGGACCATATATACTATCCAAATTGATTATTGCGGATTCATTGTAATGTGGCCCATGTCTTGGTAGTGAGTCACGCATAAATACACCTCGAAAGTATGCTACCTTCATTTTATTAGCATAATATTTAAGATCAATGTCGGTAAGAGGTCTCCGAGGTAGGGAGTCTATTAGTTTTTTGAATTCTGTTTTAGATAAAGACCCATCCCCTTTCGGTATGGCTTCATATACATCCCCTTACCACTTTTCATAGCTATTGCTTCCATACTTCTGTTGTGCCGATTTGCTTCAGCTAATTCTTCTCTACCCTTTTTCACATCATTTACAGCTTTAGCAATACCAGCAGCCGTACCAGCCAAACTACCCAATGCAGATAATCCAGCAAAAATGGGTATTAGAGGTAAAATACCACCAACTTTTGGAATTGGTATAATTCGAGGTGTTTGAATATTGCGTTTTCCACCGGCCTGTTTTATATATCGACGTGCAGCTTTTAGAGCAATTTCAACCACCTTCTTTTGGTCTTTTACTTTTTTGCCTCCAGCATTTCGCAGTGTGTCACGCACTTTTCGTACTATCCCAGATCCAAACGCTGTCTTTTTAACATTCTTCTTACCTTTCTTTGTTTTCTTGATGATTCGTTTCCTTATTGGATTGCGAGATATTGTTGAATTACATCCCATACCAAGACGTTGTTTTCCCTTCATTATAGTTGTGACTAACCAAGCAGCTGCCTTTTCTCCACGTCCTGCGTCTTTGGATTTCACCCGTTTCCACGCAGCCTGTTCAAGCTGATAGTCTGCTTTATGGCGGGCTGCTTGATTACTGCTATTTTTGTCGTATGCAATATCGTGTTGCTTACACGCTTTATCGAGCTGATTTATGCCAGAATCACCTCGTGCTAACCTTTTATTTAAATCTGTGCCTGGACCACAAAATTGATAACCTGGCAAATGCAACTCGACGGGGAGCTTATTAATCAGGGAATTAACTAATCCTCCACCGCGCTTCGTACGTTTTTCACGTGTGTATCGTATCGTAGAAACCATTTAAATAAGAGTTGTAAATCACACATCTACTTATATAACATTTAGCCGCGGTACAATGCACATTGTGAAACAGAAACAAACGCTTTCTATAGATAATTTGGATGAAAAAGTTGGACGTGGGTTAAGTGCTGATAATCGCCATGGACCACTACTACCTTCAACTGTACGTGCCCTCATAATAGGACCCTCGAATTGTGGGAAAACAAATGTCTTAATATCTTTGATCACGCATCGTTTAGGTTTACGTTTTTTAAATATTTACCTATACTCAAAGTCTATAAATCAACCCAAGTATGAGTATCTACGTAATGTATTAGCGCCGATTGAGGGGTTAGGATTTTATACATTTAGTAATGGTACGCAAATAGTGGAACCATCCGAGGCAAAGCCAGAGTCTGTGTTTATATTTGACGATGTAATATGTGAGAAACAAGATGTTATAAGGGGATATTTCAGTATGGGCCGACATAGAAATGTGGATTGTTTTTATCTTGGCCAGACATACTCTCGAATCCCGAAGCAGCTAATAAGAGACAATAGTAATTTAATTGTTGTCTTTAAACAGGACGACATGAATCTGCATCACATCTTTTCCGATCATGTGTCACCTGATGTAACGTTTACAGTATTTCAAAATATGTGTGCAAAGTGCTGGAATGACAAATATGGATTTCTAGTGATTGATAAGGATAGAGAAGTACAAGGTGGGCGATATAGAAAAGGGTTTGATAGCTTCATATATCCATAATGCATTTTATTAAAAACTTCACTTGAATTACATACGTCGTTAGGATTACTTCGTTTACGTATGCGCTAAGATGAAGGTTACCAAAGATAATAAAAAATATAACAATCTTGCACATCCCAGTAGCGAAATAACACTCAAGCGACAGCTGATTGAGGCAACAGATGCTGTGCGGAAGAAGTTTAACTATATCAAGAACAAAGATATGGAGATGCACGTAACACTTGAAAAGATCTACCAACCGATAACTGAACCTTTAAATGTTATATCTTCAGCAGCAGAGAACAAATCTCATATCCAACAATTACATTCAAAACCATCATCATCAAGGGTGTCCACCCAGAGGGCTGTATCATGGGAGAGTGCTTCTGAAGAAGGATCCGATAAGTATGTAGGTGGTGATGATGTTCCACATTATATCCCCATTATGGAAACACCACCATCGTCAATAAGAACAACCCCTGTATCCGAAACTTCTCCAGCTAGTAAACTAGAAAAAAGACATGAGGTTGTAAAAAGACATATACAAAATTTAAAATCTGGTGATTCCAAGTATGATAGTTTATATGGAGTGCGTGTAGATCCCAAGACAGGCAAACTGCTGATGGGCAATGCCGAAATACGTTTTTCCCATGGAAATATTACGCTATGGTATGGCAATAAGAAACTTGGCGTGTATCTAGGTAGTCCTAAATTGTACGATCTAATATTTCTAAAACGCCCAACAATTTTAGATGATAATAGAGAGGGTGTTCTCGATGATGAATGGAGTAAGATATATGGAGAAATACTAAGAAAAACAAAGGCACCTTACAAAAAATTCGATGTAGCGAATGGCTATAACACTACTAAGCGTGGAAAATTTCACAAAATTATCAAACCATTAACATCTTCTACAATTGCGACACGATCGTCAACAAGTGGTCACGGCTTAAAACGTGTACCTACCCACAAATTGTACAGAAATAAAGATAAAGAATATATTTTTTGGAATAAACCCAGCGAACTCGTGGATCGTCTACGTCTACTATGGAGTTCGAAAATAGCGGGAAATAACAACCACGACAATGAAATAATAGAAATAATATCAGAACTTAGGGAAGAAAAAATAGTGTATTAAAGATGAAATAAAACATAGTATCATTATACTTAATAAGTATTATATAGTCTGAAATTTTATAAACTGGATCAGATGCAGTCAGAAATGTCTACTGTAAACACTATCGACAAATTTGGACGCAGCAAAAGAATTAGTGCGAGTAAGTTAATAGCCCATCGTGGATTACCTGGCGTGGGTTTTAAACTTACCAGAGATAATCACTATGATATTGAAAATAAGCGTTTAAAAAATTTAGGGGAACCTGTCGATGATCAAGATGGTGCAACATGTAATTACGTTAACAAGCGTCTACAAACAAATGATGAAAATGCTGCCAAAGCTATTTTTGATACAACCGATGTAATTATTGGGGAAATGAAAAAATATGTTGATGTGGGACTTATAAGAAGTGGAGAAGAAAATCGCGCTATTTTCAATAAACAAAATAATGAGATGATGCAGAAAATGAAAATAGAAATGAGGAAATATGTTGATAAAGCAATTTCTGAAGTTAAACGTTCGGCCATAAACAATCGCAATACTTTAATCACTAGAATCTCTAAATTAGAGCATATTGCCACCGAACTCCAACCAAAGAAGGTGCAATCCGGAGGCCTAGCATTTCCACCAGAACTAATGCCTGAAGTTGATATATAGCTGAAGACAATTTTATAATGGAGGTTAGCAGCGAAAAATTACAAGTTGTTAACGAGTTACATAGAAATGCTCGACGAAATTTTCGTAGAAGGCGAACCATAATTAAGGGGTTTGGTGATTTGTGGCAAGCAGACCTAGCTGAAATGCAGCCATACGCTGATAAAAATAGAGGGTATCGTTATATTCTTGTAGTGATTGACTGCTATTCCAAGTACGTATGGACCAAACCTATTAAAAATAAAGCAGCTGTAGAAGTTACCAAGGCTATGCAGACTATTATTCAAGAAGCAAATTATTCACCGAGAAATTTACAGACCGATAATGGTACTGAATTCTATAACAGAAAGTTCTCCGCATTAATGAAGCGGCACGAAATTAATCATTATTCTACGTATAGCACAAAAAAAGCAGCAATTGTTGAGCGAGTAATCCGCACATTAAAAAATTGGTTGTATAAAGAATTCTCAGCTATGGGTAAATATAAATGGCTCGATATCCTACCAAACGTTACAAAAAGTTACAATGACAAAGTCCATCGTACAACTGGCAGAAAGCCCATTGATGTCAAACCAACTACACATTTAAACGTATATAATTATATTAAGATTGCTCTGAAACCGAAATTTCATCTCGGTGATATAGTTCGTATTAGCAAGTATAAAGGTGTATTTGATAAAGGGTTTACACCGAACTTTTCAACAGAACTTTTTAAAATTACCAAAATAAACATAACAAATCCCACAACTTACCTGATAGAAGACTTGTTTGGACACCCAATCAAGGGATGTTTTTATGAAATGGAGCTACTAAAAGCAAAATACCCCGATGTGTATCTAGTTGAAAATGTATTAAAGAAGAAAGGAAATAAAGTGCTGGTAAAGTGGTTGGGGCTATCTGTAGAACACAATTCGTGGGTTGATATAGCTTCTATTGTTTAAAATTGTCATTAACTAGAAAAATATATTAATGTATCATTATATAGTTATGTCGATTGAAATATTTTAATATGTGTCACAAATGAATAATAAAATGAATATACTTTATTAATATTTATTTAATTTATTTCCTTCATTTTAAATTGTAAAAAAATTAAAAATAATCATTTTTTTTTTTTTTTTTTTTAACACTTGAAAGATAATAAACATACACATAAATGTTTTAATTCCTTTTTATTTTCCTACAATCTATATTATAAGAATGATACAAATATACATATAACATAAAACATAAAATTAATTAAATATAATTAAAAATTAAACAAACATAAAAAATAATATAAAAAGTACAAACTAGAAAATCTAATATTATTATATGGGTACTGTTCTTTTTCCAGTATTATTGCACACAAAACAACCTTCGATGGCACCGACTGTCACTGTGTCATCGCCACAAGCTTTGCACTTTATGGTAGGTACGTCCCACCACTCAACCGTGTTGTGCAGACTTGCGTGTTGGTGAACAGCCCCCTCTACGACCATGCGAGAATACGATACGTAGCACCTAGTGCACATAAAGTATTTTCCCTGGTCAATGCTGCATACCACAACGAAGGCCGCTGTAGCACACACCTTGTCCATTGTACCAGCCACCATATCTTTTATCTGGAAAGCCATCTCGTGCTGGTCTTCCTCGATGAGGTCCGCAACATCGACTTCTATACCATCGTCCACCATTTCGTCGACTCCATCGTCCACTATACCATTTTCGCCGCCTTCGATGACTTCCTGGATATCGATGTTGGCACCATTGGCATCAACATCAGCAGGTGCTCCAATCTCCACAGCCTCAGCAGGTACCCCCATCTCCGCAGCCTCATGATTAAACAGCATCCAATTATTGGAATCTTCTTGCGCCAACCGTCTTAGAATAGATATAATAGATGGATTTGCCATTTCGATACGTGGTATATAGATAGAAATAGTAAATGCAACTAAGTTTGGTTTAATATTACTCCCATATATATAGTAGTGTGGGGAGGGAGTCACTCTAAAATAATAGAGGGGGTATTCATATCCAATCATAGGATACGTGTTATTATGAATTTTAATTAGTGAAGTTTGACACCTTAACCACTCGGCCAACCTGACTTATTCATTGATTCAGTAAAACACTATACATTAAATGTTTACCCCCTCTCCATCATCAATAATAGAGGTGCCTGTAAAGTAATGTTTGTAGGAGGCGCCACTGCTGGGGGTGGAGATTAGTTTGCTTTATATAACACACAGCAACGCTCTTGTTTGTCAGATTTAAAATTATTAACATCATGGACACTTCTCAAGTAAATTGCGTCTCCTCCAGCACCGACTCAAAATCAACGTCATCGACCTGGTCAATGCCTAGTGAATACGACCCAGACAGCAGTGATTGGTGGGAACGGTCACCTCCATCGTATTCGATAGACGAAGAGGACCAGGAAGACGAAGAGGACCAGGATGACCAAGCTACCCCAGATAGCATTGACGACAGACCAATATCACCTTCATCTTATTGGATAGGTGAGAATCTAGGCGAGGACCAGGGAGACCAAGATAACCCCCCGGACAGCAGCACTGATAGGGCAACATCACCATCAGCATGGTCTATGGAAACGGTGTTCTACGATCCAGACGGCCAGCCATCACCTGACCAGAGCCACTGGTCAGATTATCAGCTCTTGATAGAGTGCGATAATGTCTGCGAGGGAACAGATTAGGCATCCATATAAATTAAACATTGTAAATAATTTAATAAATAGTTTTAGTAAATAAATTAATTGTAAGTCATTTAATACATTTATTTACTTAATAAACTCTTAAATATTTATTTAATTTATTTCCTTCATTTTAAATTGTAAAAAAATTAAAAATAATCATTTTTTTTTTTTGTATAATTTTAAAAGTTTCCTACAAAATAATATGTTATTACAATACTAAAAATATATTTACAGTTTATGGTTATAATATATATTACATACACACATACATATATACAAATAATATAATTTATTTATAATTAAGACACCAACAGTCCCTATTATGGTGAGTCCAACTACTATAAAACACACCAATGCGATCACACAAGATGAGTGCCCCTGACATACATTTTATGCAAATGTTGTTCCAACAATTGTCCTCGTACTTACTACAGTACACGCATCGTTGTCTTAATTGTGGTTGGTCTGCTTTGCAAGCTTCACATACGTCTCGATATATACCAAAATTCGTTCTTTTGAGTATGGTAAGACAATTGCGACATTGTGTTTCATTTGGACAATTGTCTCGAAATTCTTTTTTCTGCACTGGGTTCTGAATTACACACTTTTTGCACAGTCCAGTGCATGGGTTGATAATTTGCTTCCTCCATGCAGTATAGCAATTATGGCAAATTCTTGAATTATTGTAACTATACGGTTGTACTGCTATTATTGGTTTTAATTTCCACTCTCTTGGTAGGACCATTGTATGCACTTCTGTTTTAAGACACGATTGTGTTACGTAAGAAGTTTGAATGCGTTCCTCTTGTGGTCACTCTTGGTTTAAATAGCTAATAGTAAACTTGACGCAATAGGAAGGGCGTCACCGTCACGAATTATAGAATATAAAACGGAGGAGGTTTAACATCAAATCAGTTGAGTTCCAACATTTAAAGATGGCTTATAGACGATTCCTCACTGAACTGGCAGAAAATGATATGGGTGCAATGGTGTTACACCGAGATGGTGTAAATCAAGAGCTTCAGGACTTGAATCAAGATGGCAACCTGGTTCCCGTCAGTGTAGATGAAGGTCTTGGGGATGATGTGGAAGACGAAGCGGGAGAGTTAGCCTTCTCCGGAAAAATATTAAACAATTATGATGATCGGCGGAGACTATATTGCACGTCAGCGTCTTTTGTCATAATCAGAACCAGGCCGGATGCAACCAAACACTTCCTGTGTGGGCTATGTTATATATCCTATACACGGATAGTGTCCGGACGTCACCAGCATGTAAATATTCACAAAACGACGACGTTGGATGGTGCAATGATAACGAAATGTAAATGTTGCAGCACAAACTTGGTGCAATTGCATCGAATTGAAGTATGTCATACATGTAATAATGTAAATAAAACAATTGCGTGAACGATACAACGTGTTTTACTAAATTTGATTCGTTATAAGTAGTATTTATTAATGTAAATTTATATTTCATTTTATTTTTAAGTTTAATTGTATATATTTTTTAATTAATAAAAATATTTGTGCCACCCTGTATATTACAAGTTGTGAAAATTAGTAAATCATATAAATATTAAAACAAATGAACATATGAATGATTTTATTAAAAAGTATTTTGAAAAAAAAATGGTTATCTTTTATTTATTATTATTTAAATTAAATTAAAATATCTCAAGATATAAACTGATTCAAAATAATACAGTTGTAAATGTATAAAGCCGATAGCTTGGGTTGATTTTATAGCCTAAGGCCATGCGACCCTGCCTGGTAAATACGGATCGATGAGCAGGTAGTTTTTTGTTGAAATTAGGAAATAGACCTAACTCTTGTGGGGCGTTCGAGTAGCCGAGCGGGCAAATACGCGTCGATCTTGAGGTCACTCAGAAGACCACAGGATCGAATCCTCGGACGCCCCCCGGAGAAAGGAGGTGGTGGTTCTCCGGTTTTTTTTTTAAATTTGACCTTTGACCTTTCCTAATTAACCATTAATTTTGATTTTCATGTGTTTAAAATTCGATTTTTTTAATTTTTTTTTTTTTTTTTTTTTTTTTTTTTTTTTTATGTTGTTATTAACCTATTAAACTCTTTATTTATTTAAATTAATTAACCTTTACATTATGTGTTTATTCATGTCAAACATGTACTCATAATATGCACAATTAATTAATTACATGTGGTGTATTTATTTTATTAACTAATTAATTTTTTATCATTTTTTATTCACTTTTTAAAATTTGTTTTAAACTTTTTTATATTTATTTTTAACAATATATTCTTACATAATAATACACAGTAATTTATTTTTTATCATTTTTTGTCTTTTATTTGTATCATTTTTTTGTAATTATTTGTCATTTATTTTTTTGACAAACTTTTTAATTTTTTTTAATATTTTTTTATTAATAATATATTTTAAACCTAATTAACAATCTTATCTGACTAACAATATTCTTAAATAACTTAAAAATCTAACTTAATTAATTTGCCTTTATTTGTATGCTCTTTTAATTATTTTTGTCATTTATTTTTTTTGACAAATTTTTATTTTTTTTGGGGCAT
Source organism: Rhagium mordax (assembly GCA_963680705.1). Taxonomy (NCBI): domain Eukaryota; kingdom Metazoa; phylum Arthropoda; class Insecta; order Coleoptera; family Cerambycidae; genus Rhagium; species Rhagium mordax. The sequence continues at coordinate 49,011,844 of OY796656.1, read as the reverse complement.
TTATTTTTTTAATTATTTTTGTCATTTATTTTTTTTGACAAACATTTTAAATTTTTTTTTTTGCATTTATTTTTTTAATGTTTTTTTATTAATACTATATTTTAAACCTAATTAACAATAATCTTATCTAACTAACAATATTCTTAACTAACTTAAAATCTAACTTAAAATAACTTTCCGCCGCGTGTGCGCAAGTGCTCAGCCACCCATTTGATCCGAAATAAACCTCATCTGCTTTGCAGTTTTGTCGAGAGCCTCCCTTTGTCTCTTTACGTCGGCCTCTAATTTTGCGGCTCTTTCCCGCATATCAGCAGCACGACGCAAGATTTTCGGATGATCCCGACAAAGCCTCAAATTTAAATCATGTGTTCTCTTAAGTTGACCGTATATTTTAAAAAATTGTTTAACAGATGTTTTGGTGTCAACTTGCGAGAACACCTCCGATTCAGAATCAGAGTCCGCTTGTGCTGGGAGCGGATTCTCATTAACAATCGGAGCTACCTCTGGCGGCGGTGGCAACACCGCATTAGAGCAACCCGGTTGTTCTAATGCGTCATTGCGTGGTGGTGGCAACACCGCATTAGAACAGCTTGGCTGTTCTAATGCGCTATTGCCAGGTAGAGGTACAGCCACAAACGACGCAGACGGTTTTACCTGCCCTTTACCTGCCGAAACCTTATTTTTTTTTGGTGAAGCAGGTAGCGGACTTAGAGGGGCAGGTACAACTGTCTGCGCGAAATCCATTATCTCGTCCCATAAAGTCGCGTCACAGTCTATGGATTGTGTTTCTGTACGTCTACCTTTACCTTTTGATGGCGCCGACGACGACTTTGTGTTTTTATTGTTGTTTACATTACTAGGCAAAAAGTCGTCATCGGAGTCATGTGCCACCAGAGACATAGATGATTTGCGCGGATGAGATGCGCGTACATCCTGACACCCTGAAGTAGATGGTGTGACTTTAAATTTTTTGTTTAAAGCCAAACCATGTAATTTCGGGGCATGAACGGCTTTACCTGCATTACTCCTGGATACGGTGACATTGACGGTATTGCCGAGGTCACCATCTTCAAGGTGCAAAACAGGTAAATCTGCGCCAGGATGTATATTGCCGTGCATCTGCTGATGGTGCCCATGATACGCTAGCTGACTACCGCCTTCGTTGGAACACGAAGCGCCCCCAACGTCAGCAGCAATACCATCTTTAACAATAATGTTGTTTAAAACATTAACCCTGCCAGAGGATGGATTTTTTATTGCTGACTTCACAGCACCGCCATTAATGGCGGAACCTGACGCCGTAGATGCGTCAGGTGATGGTTTAAACGTAGCCAAATACGTCATTAAAGTCAAGGGCGGTAAAGTTGGTGGCGGTGTCGACGAGCGCCTTTTACGCCCACCAGCAGATGATACATTTTTAACGGTTCTTACCATTTTGTTCACAAAAACTGAGCAATGAAATTCACGAGAGCACACTTGCACACACTAGCACAGGCGAAGACGGAAAGAATCTTGTAAGCGTCCTCAAACCCAAGCCAAGCTAACTTCCCCCTCCAACGGTAGGGAGTGGGTGACCACTCTCGTCTCTCATTGGTTGGACGACATCACGTGATTTATGCAAGCCAAGCTTTCACCCCACTGTTGATTTTCTTTGTCTCAACAGAATCCCGCTACAAAGTGACGTCAAACTTTTCTAAATGTCATGCGCACATCGAATAACTGACGCAACAACTTTCTATTTGAAATGACATCACATTCCTGACTGCAGCATAAAACGACATTTTAGTTTTAGCAACGTCACCTACTCTTACATTGTAAAACTGTATCATTACACACACCTCTTCAAGTCACTACCTACATTATTTATAATTTACGATTTAACCTAATCGATATTTAACTTATTTTGGGAGAAAGGTTTACTAATAACAACACTGTGATTTTTATTTAGATATTTTTATTCTATTATTTGAAAGTACTTAAAATTATCACAATAATTTTGTATTATAATGTTACAATTAAATATTGGTGAAATTTTGTAGTTTGAATTTTCCAGTTTAGTAGTTCATGTATTCGAATTTTCGACCTTTACGTTAGAAGATGAAATAAAAATTTTAAATTAATTATTGGCTTAAATCAGCTATTGCTGCAAGTAAAGCGTCCAAGTTTTCATTTTTTTTCTCCATATTATTTATGGCAACTATCAGTCGTTCTATATTTTGTTCTTGTTCGCTCTGAAAAAATGATATGTCACGGTGCCCCCACGGTAATGTTTTAGTAGTATTAGGAATAACAAAACGTTTGTCATCGTGTTGGGACAAGGCCACTTTGTTCTTTATTTCTGTGTAAATGTCATGCAAGCAACTCCGAAACGTATTCATTTTTCTAAATATTAAACCTCCCCGCTCAACGATTTTCTTATAGTCATCTATTGACAGCTGCTTTCTAATAACAGATTTCTTCACACCTTTAGCTTTTTTGAGTTCATTATCCACCGATTGTATATAATAAGCTTTCGCACCCGTACCATAAAAACTAATAATGGGATCAGAGGGGAACTCGTCTTTCATTTTACCTAACACCGACAAGCCCTTATGAATATTAAATTTATTTATTTCTTCGTAGTTAGATGTATCGAATTTGTCTGGATTCTGTATTATGAAATTATAAAAGTTATCTGTAAATGTTTTTATAATCAACGAATCCGTATCTGTATACAGCAAAGAAGCATTATCGCCGAAATGTTTTTTGATAACGTCGTAGAAAAAGTTGTATAATACTGTCTTAGACAACTCCAAGATACAAAAACCAACGTAAATTGGTTTGTTGTAGACTACCTTTAGTTTACCCATATGGATGGCTACAAAATCATCAGTAAATATTGAGCATGATTTAAAGTTAGGGCGTGTTATTAATGCATTTGCACCCATACTCCGCCTAACGCTCTCCCAGTGGGTAACTAATTTTATATCCATTCTATTATCAACATTTTCCATTGTCTTACCGAATACTGCGTTATTTAATAATTTATACTGATCTTTTTCAAATTTATTCTTAGCCTTATTTCTCATATCGGTGTTTAGGTCAATATATTTTTTAAGCCAAGGTGATTGTTTGAATTTAAGTATTCTATGTGTTTTTATAACCATTAACCCGTTATCTAGCGCTTGTTTCAAATTTATATAATGCACAATATATCTCCTCTTATCGTTTAAATTTGGTATCAGTTTTGTCAATTTCGATTTTGATTTTGGTGGAATAATATTTTCTACTAAAAAGGGTAGGTCTGAGTGTAAGTCGTGTAAATCTTGTGGATAATGTATGTCTACTTCGAGAACATACCCATGGGTGCTTTCATCTGAAATGCTCGTAATATCTAAATTCATGATTTCTTCTTCGGACAGCCACACGAATCCACCTGTCGGCAATTGTTGCGACATACTATGCCCATATAGGTTCGTGGCATCTAGATATGTGATGAATGAAGAAGGTTCTTTGGGGTCGTAGTTAGGGAGAAATTTGTTATTCGCAATATGTTTCCTTTCCGTACACTGGCTTACTCCACCACGTATTCCCTTTTTAAAAAAATGGATCATATCAATGTCCGTTAATAATTCCAACTCCACTTTGGTTAGTTTTAACATAGCGTCCCACGAGAGACCCGGACAAGTGTAATACTGAGCAGGATCAAGTTTATATTTTTCCAAACAAATTTTACGAAAATTTTCAAATACGTCACACAAAAGGAGTACGTCTGATTTTAAATAAAGATCTGAGTAATCGCCCAAATTCTGACAATCAAACAAGTTCCACACATCGTTAGCCCTCTGATAATCTTTATCTGTTATATGTTCTTCATTTAGGTTATCGTAAAATTCATCTTTCGAGGGTAACTCTACATTATTTAGTTTCTCTAAACTATCCATAAAACTATATGGAAATACACCCTTTTGCCTCATTAAATTAAATTTTTCCTTATCTGTATAGAAACTTCCCGTAACAAACAATTGGTTATCAGTTAAGTTGCCCCCTAAATTTTGCAACGATGTTGATAAGAACTTAAAACTATCGATGAATCGTAGTTGTATAAATTTCCGTTTTTTCTCCCCTTTCTTATTGACGTAATCATGCATATAAAGGTGTTTCGTGAAAGATATATATTTTTCTTTATTTTGTGCTATAACATCAACTCTGTCCTTATGTGCACAGAGCTGTTTTATAAATAGGTGACTGTCGTAGCCACTCATATTGTGAAATATGATAGGTACAAAATTTGGTAATTTGTAATTTAAGTTACATACAGAGTGTGCGGCACCAAATCTTACTTTACCAGTTATATGACAATGATCTCTAACTTTTACATCCTCTACTTTAAATGGTTTCTCACATATACCGCATACGGTCGCATTCAGGAAGTCTTGTCTTTCTTGTGCTGTGAGTTTAGCCATTGGGACTATATCTTTCATATATCTGTTATAGATTTCCCTTACATCGGCTTCAATACGCGATACAAAAACTTTGGCTACATCAGATCCTCGATAGAGTTCAAATTTTGATAAAGAATTGTCAAAAGAACATTTTATGAAATATGCGAAGGAGTAAGGTTCGTGTATAAAAGTTTTATTTGTATAAGAACGTTCGGGGTTCGGTTCACAAGTATGAATAGGTTTCAGAATTGATTCAAAGTCTGCATACACTACAAATGGTACTTGCATTTGTCTTTCAAAGTTTTCAAATTTTAATATATTTTCAGGTACTTGTTTACCATATTTATCAATCCGAAATTGTGTCGATGGTGTTGTTGTATAAACATGATTACAGTCATTTCTCTGATGCTGGAATAACTGACGCTCATTATTAAAATATAGTAAGCAACCATCACAAAAGTACTTTTTATGATCATGAGCTGAAATTTGAGCGGAAACTAGCTTAGACAAGTTTTTTATCCAACAATAGTGATTATTAGCGCAATCTTTCTTACAGTGATGATTTACACCACATTCACCGGAAAGTAGTAACAAATTTACATGCATAAATAGTTTTTTTTCAGAATAACGTAAAGGCCCAACAACTTCATACTTTATTCTATTATTCTCAAATTTTTCTTCTAACCCGTACACGTTAATTGAAATATTATTCATCTCCTCAAATTTTGAAATATCCCGCAATTTTACTGGAAAATTCATACCTGATAAATTTAAAACTCTTGAAAAATGTGGATATGATGAGGTCTCAGATGTGCAGCCATTTGCAGGATACAACGCTGAAGTTACAGCCCAAGCAAAACAATACTGATCCTGGTTTTTTACATTTACCACTGCCTTCTTGTTTTCTATGGATTTTGGCAACTTGACATATGATGAACCACCCAGAGGACTATATTTATTCACATTGATTTCAACAAAAGCAATTCGTTCGAGGGCCCATCCTAAAATTAAATTATAATTAGTCATTTTCTTTCCACCTTAATGTATGTTTAAATACCTGAATCACGTTCCAGGAACTCCGTAGTTTGTGTAATCATAGCATCCACAAAGGTGTCCAAAGTATTGTTCAAATCCATAGCTTGATCCAAGATTTTGTTGGAAGTGTTAAATGATTTCATTTCAGATAGTTCCTGTGTCTGTAATACGTACGTAGCAAACGTTTCCATATTTACTTTTACTGTATTATGAATACGTAACACTTCCTCGAAGAGATTTAATATTTTTGATCTAATTTCATTGAAGAACATTACATAGTCTTGGTGATTATTTTCGCTATATACTCGATAGGTTACAATCCTGTATTTGAAAGCGCTCTGCACAATTTCTACACCTTCTATAAACGGAACACATGAATTTGTCCTATGCTGCAATGTCCTTCTATGGGAATTCATTTGGGTTGTGCTTAGAGTCACATTACAGCAATTACAAGTTTCCATATTTGTAGATGTTGAAGGATTACATTCCAGTTTAGGATATTTTGCTTGCGGACCACTATCATGTATCTTCTTACAAGATTGCCTCTGATGTCTTCGCAAATTGTCACCACGTGTAAAACTTACACCACAAGAAGTACAAATATACATTTTATGTCTTTACTCTGGGAGACTAGCACCACAAATGGCTGTGTGCTCCTCATCCTCATTTATATACACGGAGTGAAGCTGCCCCACCACCTCTACTTGAAATACTCATACACATATCAGTACATACACTAATTACAACTACAATTGCATTGCACCACTCCAATTACCTCTATTGCAATTACATCAGTCTAATTACTGCACATTACTCTACTTACCTCTATTGCAACTACATCAGGCTAATTACCTGCAATACTCTAATTACCTCTATTGCAATTACATCAGTCTAATTACCTACATTACTCGAATTACCCTAGTTACCCCCCACCACAAAAAAAAAAGGGTGGGGGGAGACCCAGCTCCGCCATTACTACTCTACTAATCTGTTTAACCATTTCAAGTAACCCAGTCAAATTAGACAAATCGGTGGAAAAAATTTCCAGAGAGTTGGAAATTTTTTTAAACGCTTTCTTTACACTTGGGTAGACATATATCAAAAGGGTGTGGGGTGAGCTCGAGGAGGGGAGGGGGGTTAAAGGTACCATTTTTCAGTTTTTTGCTTATATCTCGGAAACGATCACTCCTATCGGTTTTTGCCCCGTTACCACAATTAAAACTGACAAAATTTCCTACAGAAATGGTCTTATGCATTTTCCGTAGGACTAACCGTAAGCGAATTATAGGGCGACAAAAGAAACATAATTTCAAAAAATGTGCTTTATCCTCATTTAAAACAGAATTAGTATTGTGATTTGAAAAAAACTGACAGTAAATTGAATTTATTGGGTCCAAAACTTCATTAGAGGAGGGTGTTGAGTCACGTGGGTCCATGAAGTCTTCAGAGTTGTCCTCATATGCTGCATTTTCTCTTCAACCTAAACTTTGAAAACCGAATTGCAGTCTTGTTCAGTACAATATTAATAGATAGATGATTTAATAGAGATTATTTAAATAAAACTTATTAAATTGAATAAATAACACGACCTCCTCTATCCCTGAAGACTCTGAAAGTCTTGTGCGGGAGGGAATGTATTGGGTCCAACAGTTCATTCGAGGGTGTCAAGTCTTCCGGGTCATCCTCATATGCTGAATGGTCGTCTTCAACTGGAGGACCATTAGTGCACGCGCCCTCACAATTACCGCATATTGAAGAGCATGGATACCTGCTTTGCGGCATCCACAACATAATATGCCCCACAACCTTTGGTGCAGCTGCAGTATAGTGTTGAAAGGATGGCAGCTGGGGCAGGTTGATCTAAAATTGTCAAGGTTTGAAGATCTCCATCTGCTCCTTTCATCCAAACCCAATCAGTAGGTTCCAGTTTGTTGCCCAGCCAATCTTGAACTTGCAAATAGACTCTGTATAAGTGTTGCAGTGCAGAGCCTTCAGTTGGTGGTAGAGAGGGGAAGTCTGACTTCACCCTTGTGCTGGATTTTAGAAATGCTGAGTAACGCTGTTTGTCCAGGTCTGTTACTCTGGCGTTGTACATGCTAGGAACATCTGTTCCCCGGCGTTTGCAACTTCCTCAGTTGTTGAAGTCTTTGTGTAAAATACGTTGGAGATCAAATGTAGGATGCTGTTCCTCATGAGTAATTAAGCAATTATTCACTTACCTTTTCGGAAAATTGTATAGCAGCCGCTAAAACCGTGAATGAACAAAATGCTCTTGGCAAAGTCAAGTTCCTGCAATTCCTTGGAGGGTAATAACATTTGCTTCCTTCATTCTCCTTCCCAGGTTTGAGGTAAAGCAATCAGCAGGACCAGCAGATCCACATCCTCGCCAATGTCAAGCGGTGAACAACCACATTCTGCTTTCTCCAAAGCGCACCGTACAATAGTTGTATCCGCATCAGCATCAGCCTATCTAACTTCTAACCCCTCTGCAATAATTTTCCGAGACAGCATACTGATGAATCTGTCCTTATTTTTTTCATTACCTAAAGAGTGTTGTTACTGAGTCGTCACTACCATATCTTCGGTGAAATCAATGTCGACTGATGCGGTGGTGATGGTGGTACGACTGTGCAGTATTCACCATAGTGTTTTTTAAGTAAGTCACATATTGATTGAATATCACTGAGAAGGTTGATCCTATACCCCACCTGACTCGATTTAACAGGAATCCACCATCAATCAAGTGTAAACTTGAATTTTTACGCAAGGAGTGCTGCATTGTCAAATTGTCGCCCTGTAGAGCAATATTCCTTCATCCGCGGGGGAAAGAAGAGTTTCAGGCAGGCCAGTTTAGTTGGGGGGGGGGGGCGCTCTACACACACTATTTCCATAAATATAAATACTTACCATAATATACTAATGAAATGTGTTTGGAAGGATTTTTAATGCAATTTATGTAGAATCCAAACTTCAGAAGCCGGTAGCTCGCTTACGGTTAGTCCTACGACAAAAATGCGGTGAACCATTTGTAGGAAATTTTATTAGCTTTAATTTTGGTAAGAAGGTAAAAATCGATAGGATTTGACTCAAGTGTAAAGGAAGCGTTTAAAAAAAATTCCAAATTTTTTCCACCGATCGCCCTAATTTTGTCTAATTTGACTGGTGTAAAGAGTATTCCTTCAATAATCGTTTTCTTTCAGAAATTAAATTAAAGGGTTCTTATATATTAGATTTAAGCATATCAGTGAATAAACCAAGCAAATTAAAATAGTTCACAGTAATTAAATAATATCATAGACTTTATAAAACGAATTTCAATAAAAGCTACACCCACAACGTATTTTGGGTCCCATATACCATTTTCAACTAGAAATTGAATAGGTAATTAGGTAATACTATAATACGCAATTATTGTACAGTTAAACTCACTAGATAGAAAAATAATCTACAAGAGTCTGTTAGAGACTTATAAAAGTCATTGTGTGTATGACTTTGTTCTGAATTATTAGTACTTCGTTAAATCGGATACAATTGCCCCAGCATATCAATAGGACTGGGTTTACATGCAAAACGAATGAACAACCGACCTACAATGCACGAAGATGCTCTTGGAAACTATAAACTGATGCCAGTACTCGCGTCCCCACCATTTAAATTGGCTGCCGGTTACTGTATAACAATAATTGTACAAATAACACAATCACATGTTGAGTTTAATTGCTTACATGTGCCAGTATAGATAATTGTATGACGAAAGCAGCGAAGTGTTAATTTATCTTTTACAAAATGTATGTGATTACCCCAGTTTAGGAGAAGATCCAATGGAGCACCTAAGAATTTAGTGATAGGTACTATTTTGTTTCATAGTTTGATTATTGGGTTTTGTCACTCAGTAAACTGTAGTCGATCTGTTTAGTGCAGAAAAAGTATTAGATCCGTTTTTAATTGATTAACCGCCAGTTTTGTATGATGTAATTCTGCAAGCGTTTATGGCTCTACTAACATTATTACTTAGTAGATTTGATGCTCTTTGAAATGGATAGCGATAGGTTAAAAGCGACGAGAAACATCTGGTAGGTACTTGAAATCAAATGTTAATAATTAAATAAACAATAAAAGTCCCAATATTTCATAATTCTTAAGGTTGTTTACGAATAATCTGTGATCTACTATGTCAGAAGCTCGTGGTAAATCAAATAATATGTTTGCTGTTTTTTTATTTATTTTCAAAATTATTTAATATGTAATTATTCAGGAAAATAACTCCATCCGCAATAGTTAAGCTCTTTCAAAAGCCAAATTGGTATGATCATAATAAATGTTGTTTTATTAGAAAATCGTATAATCTGACATTTCAAATCATCTAGAGAAACACGAGAAAAAGATAAAAGTGCTACACCGCTATACTTAAAGCTCTGTAAAGGCAATGACATCAAATAATTCCTCAAATTGTTCTAAAAAAACATTCATTTCATCTATATTTTTGGTCAGACTTCTTATGTTATTGTGAAATATTTTGAACGTAATTTTTATTAATTTTTTATATTCCAAATTATTGCCTACTGTGTAAGTTTCAATTGGGGTATATCGTAATTCCCGTATGTATGGATCCATACTCATTAATTTGATTATTAAACGTACGTGGCAGGTGCTCGCTATAAAATATATCTCTATATTCTACGCATAAGTTCCTAATAGCGATATATTCTTATTTATTTAAGTGGTTTATTCTTAAGTTTTTTAAATTTTCCTTTTGAATTTTGTCCATCGAATCGCTGTCAATTTCCGTTTCTATGCAGTTAGTTGATTTCTGTTTGATATAATTCTTCGGATGGTAGGACTTCAAGAATAGGGAATGGTTTTGTGATCTTTAAAACTTGGGGTTCTTCCGTATTATTTATAATCGTTTTATGAATAAATCCTATTAAAGGTTTTTTTAAAAAAGTAGGAAAATGACCTCGTTGTAAGAGAAATTTATGATATAGTAGGTACCTAGGTTAACGATTCAACAATGTATTTATTAAAGACTTTCAGTAAAAGCAAAGATTATATATACCAAATCTTTGGTAAAAGCAATACAAATCAAATTCATTTTTTCATTACTACGGTTACGTGCTGTTTACCTGCCATTTTATTTAATGTGCACTTTTTATCACTTTTTAATTAAGCAACAATAACAGAATAAGCACTGGCACTGATATAGGTATATTGTATATAACTTGCAATATTTTCTAAGTAAATGCCAGACAATGTTGGATATTGTCTTGCAATCAATGGTATTAAGAAATAATTAAAAAATTAAGTAACCATAATCATAAAACATATATTACTCTACATTATTATTATTAAAACCAAATAAAAAAGTGAAACTGGCTCATTAGAATTTATGCTAGTGGATTAATAATTATTATCAGATTTTAAAGTGCTGTGCAAATTGATAACATGTTTAATTGATCCATATTAAGTCTGTCGTAAACTATGTCTACTACGCTTAAACATGGTGAGAAGGTGTTTCTGTCGAAATAACATCTCTTATGTTAACATTTAGCTCAACCAAGTTACCAGAAAAACTAAAATCTGATATATAGTATTCTCTATCGCTTCGACTACTTATATATTATATCCGGTGTTTCAATTGTTAAAAACTCGGACATTCTAGTCTAGAACTAGCTACGACAAATAATCAATCTGCATATGTGACATGACTGACATGACGCATATAGGTATACGCAATTAAATGCATTAATTGTTAAGAAGTACATTCTGCACGATCCAAGAACTGATCATATACTGCAATGGTTGCCGTCATCTCACCATCGGCAATGAAAGAAATTATGGCCTAAATGATTCTAGATATAAGTAACCAAAATATGTAGGTACTGCTCTGATTAACAAAAATAAATAAAATCAGCTCAATACACCCATAACACAAATATCAACTTTGCGGCCTCCAATTCCAAAGAAAAAACAAAAAACTGAAGTAATAACTCGATCTTATGTCTCAGATTCCTCAATCTAAAGTTGAGATAGGAAGAAAGCAAGAAAATCTTCAACTTATCAGTCAGAGGAAACTGATAAAGCAAAAAAGAAACCAAGGCGTGGATGACAAAAAAAGGAGGTCCAGAAAGCTTCAATAAATTGATCCGGGCTAGCACCAGGGTGGTATCAGTAATACTATTACCTAACATAATTATAAGATATTTTTCTACGATAACGCGGAGAGTGATAATTTTCCATATGCATTTGCGTGCGGACAGTATCTATTTTATATATTATGCATTCGTGTGCGGGAAAGTATTGTTTCCCGCACTTGTTAGGAAAATAATTAATAATAATAATAATAATTCTTTATTGTCGGAAATAAAAAAAAAAAGAACATTAACATTGTCAAGAACCACATTTAGGTAAGTAGGTACATAGGTAGAAATACTTACATAATATTATACATACAAGTTTATAAGACGCCTTAATAGTGTAAATAAAGTTGATAATTTTTATACACCAACATGGACCAGAAAATATAAAGGTAAAATGCTTAAAATAAAAATAAAAATTATAGTCGGTCCAGTTAAACGAGTAAAAGCATGTACTTATAAATAATTGCTTGGTCTTATATTTTTGAATATGTTGTAGCTAGGTTATTGTAGTAACTACTTAGTTACTGTTTAATAATTAGTTAGTCTGTAATAATTCAGCATTATACGATTTGTATTTTATTTATGTAAGTTTCTTTTACTTACCTACTTAAAACTATTTATGCGATGCAAAAAAGTCTGCATTAGAATTGCAACGGATGCAAAACCCATCATACTGAATTAAAAACTTTAATGATTGAACACTTTCATCTCGTGTTGTGTCTACAAGAGAAGCACATTAATTCGGGAGTAAATTTCAACTTGAATTATTTTACAAAAGATACAAGTAACAAAAATCCAGCATTTAAGATCAAAAACCAGGCAGAAACCGATCAGAACTTCTGGAAAAATAACATATTTCCATGTAACATGTATTTCATGTATTGCCCATATAGCACAATCTGAAAAGGAAAAACTCCTTTACCTTTTTAATTGTATTTGGACACAAGAAACTTACCCAGAAATGACGTGAAGTATTAATTATTTCTATTCTTAAGCCGGACAAAGTTCTAAATACTCTTCCAGCTATTACCCTATCTCTCTCACATGCTGCCTTAGCAAACTATGGAGAAATGGCAAATCTAAGACTAGTATAGTACTTGGAAAAAAGAAACTTATTAACAACTTGTCAAATGGGCTTTCGGAAATACAACTCAAGACCATTATGATTTTAATACACGTAAGTTTTTTGTAACTATATAGATTTCTTAGATCTTTATGAGATTCTCCTGATAAATTTGAGAAATCAAAGATAGATTTGACATGATTGTATGCAATGAGACTTTTATTTTCAAATCTTTCCTGTAAGAGTTCCCAAGCAATTGTGACCGAAACTTTTATTGAATTAATGATTTGCGCTGGTCACCTTCTAAGCAAGACTGCAAATAATATATAACATTTTTGAATTTCAAAAATAGATTCATTATTATGAATTAAAGAATTGAATGCGCCGTTGTCAAACCACTGATCATAACGACCATTGAATGTTGGTAAATTTATTGTGCATATGGGCAGCCTAAATTTGCTGACGAGATTGACTGTTAGAAGCTACCTTTCATCTGGAATATTTATTAAATCATTGTTAAATTTACTAATTACACTTTGAATACTTGGAAGTAAATCATAATAAGAACCTTCAAATTCCTCACGTTCATTTGGCTTCTCGTTTTCATTAACAAACTCAATTTCACATTGTAAATTATTATAATCTAATATTTACTCGAAATTTTACAATCGGAAACTGAATTGTAAAATAATTGTATTGTTTAGACTATTTAAATTTATACCTGTGAAATAATAGTAATGCAATCTTGTAACATTGGCCTTTAATGGCCACCACTAAATTTTAATTTATTTATATACACCCATGGACAAAATTATTACAGGTGGAATTTCTGTAAATTAAACTAAACCAAGTTTTAAAATTTCAGGCCACTAAAGCTATTTGATAGTTTGTTTGTGGCCTTAAGATAAATTATCAATTTAATTTGTGAGAAGTGTCCTGCAGTGTAATAATAATTTAATATAAGTAAACATTTATCATTTAGTCAAATTTTATGTCGTCGGTATGTTTAAACCATATTTTAATTTTTTTAATAAAATTGTGGTAGGCATAGGTTTGTTGTTTTAAATTTATTGGAATTAAATTGAATATCCTATATATATAAAAAGTAAAATTTTTTTGTCCTACAACTTTATTTTTTTTTGGTATTGATGCTATTAAATTTTGTTTAGACTTTGTATTATAATTATGTGCCGTCAGATTTATATATGATTTATGTTTATAATAATACTTTGCAATCCCAAGTGTATACAATTTATGAATATCAAATACATCGAATTCCTTGAAAAGTAATTCAGTGGCGTAGCGTGTAGGTTTTCTTAGTATAATTTTTATTATTTTCTTTTGTATAATTGAGACATGCATTATAAGCGTTTTGTTTGTCCCTCCCCAAACTATAAGACCATATGTTAGTAAGGACTGTACGAGAGCAAAATATACATTTTTAATTAATTTTAATTTTAAAATATTTCTAAGAATATAAAAGCAGTATATAACTTTTCCCAATTTATTACACACACTAGAAATTTGCGCGTCCCATCGCAAATGTGCATCAATAATCACCCCAAGATACTTTATATTCTTAGTTCTTTCTATCTTTACACATGTACATACAGTATTATTGTCACGCTTCTCATTATGAATTAATAAATATTCTATATCGGGCTGATGATTCGCATAACTAGTAAATGTAATAAATTTTGATTTGCTATAATTTAGATTTAAAAGTTTAGCGTCAAACCATTTTTTTAGTGTCTTCAGACAATTTTCTGATTTTATTTTCACCTCTTCCCAGGTACTACCCTCGACAAACCACTGTATCATCAGCATATGTAATGACAGTCCCTTCAGTTATTTGGATAAACAAGTTATTGATGTACAAGATGAAGAGTAATGGGCCCAGCACCGTTCCCTGAGGAGTTCCTCTCTGGACAATCAGGGGGTCACCCACCTGCACAATCTGTTTCCTGTTCTCCAAATAACTCTTTATTAAATTAAATGCATTACCCATTTTGTTGTATTGTAGACATTAATTGTTGATGGTTTATTGTGTCAAATGCTTTAGCAATGTCGAGGAAAATACCTATGGAAGGGAGAGAGTTGTCAAGATTATCGTAAATTTTTTTTGTTAAGTCTGAGATGGCATCTTGCGTCGATATATTACTACGGAATCCATACTGATTTTGCGATAAAATTTGATGTTTTTTAAAAAATTGTTCAATCCTTATCTTAATAACCTTTTCAAAAATTTTATTTATATTTGATAAGATGGAAATTGGTCTATAATTTTCGCAACTGGTTTCGGGTCCTGATTTATACAAAGGCTTTATTATGGCTATTTTTAAAATGTCTGGAAATATACCTTGCTCTAAGCTCCTGTTAATTAAGTTTGCCAGTGGTATTAAGATGTGAGGTGCAATAATTTTTAGGGTTTCCGCAGTAATATTGTCAACGCCAGGTGCTTTATTATTTTTCAAAGAATTTATATGTGTTAGAATTTCGCTATCTGTAACAGGATATAAGAAAATGGTTTCACTGATATCATTTGGTTCCACTATATTAAAATTATCATTTTGTTGAACATTTTCGCTATTATTGGCACCAACATTAATAAAATACTTGCTGAATTCATTAGCTTTACATTTGTCATTGTGCACAACGTTACCATTATTAGTTATAATTTCTTTTATAGCTATGTTCTCAGTTTTGTGTTTGCCTATTGCTTCCTTAGTAATTCTCCAGATGTTTGATGTATCATTTATATTAGAATTAATTTTATTTTTAAAATAAGTATATTTTGCTTTTTTAATAAAGTGTTTAACATATTTTTATAGAATTTATAATTATTTTTTATATTCACATTAAATGGATTTTTTAAAACTTGTTGGTACATCCGATGCTTGGTTTGAATAGACACCATCATTGCCTCTGTTATCCAGGGTTTTCTGTTAGTTTGTTTTTGAATTGTAATTTTAGTACACTTTTCAATTTTGTCAGTTAAAGTGTTGATAAAATTCTCTGTAATAAAATGTATGTTATCGAATATTTTAATTTTTCCCAATTCTTTTGTATTTATAAATTTTAATGAAAGAAACGCATTACACAAGAAAGAAATAGTTTATTTCAGTAAAGAATATTGTTTTCATTAGCAGAAAATGCTAAAAAAATTAATGCAAAATGTTATAAAAATTAAGAATAATTAGTTTCAACTTAAATTATTCGACAATTTTGTCCATAAGTGTATATATTTATTATCTGTCATTTTAATGACTAATTGACTCAAACCATAGCAACCAATAAATAATAGACCCAAAAATGTTTAATTGACTTCCAGAAACCAAAATTATTTACCAGAATTCTCTTTATATTAGAGTTGTTCTCTTGACAAGCTAAATTATATACTTATCCTGGCCGAAGGACCATGTTTATATTGTTTATAATTGAACCAATAGGTGAAACTTATAAATATTGTTGGTGGACTGTAACTTTTGGTGTAGAATCGATTACCTATTGAAAAACTATTATTGAAATTGAATTATTGTTCTAAATTTATATTAAATTAATTGCATTTTTTCGTTGCTAACACAATTTATAATTTTTTTTCTATTATCAGTTTAATATAAATCCTTAAAATAAAAATGAAACAAAAAAGACGTTTTGGCCTTAATAATATGTTTCAAATAAAGAATATCTTCATTTAATTCTGGTGATTCTCTATTTTAAGTCTAAGACGGAGTTATTAATTTTTAGAAGAATTTGGGTTCTCTTCTACATTGAATATTATGAATATTGTGGTCTTCTTCTAGAGTGAGTGGATGGTGAGACCGCTCTGGAAAAACAATTTTGGTTAACCGACGTTACAATTTGGACTTAAAAAAATGTTTGGTGCGCTTGGACTAATTTTAGAATTTTTTCGATCCCTTCGAAAAGAAAATCATGACGCCATTGAACTTTAGTGGTTAACTTACGATTCATTTGTGCTAATTAAGAAAACAAATTGGCTATTCTGGAAAAATATTCGCGATAACAATGAACTTTATAGTGGCCAACCTACGATTCATTTGCAGTAATTTTAGAATTTGCTTCGATCCCTCTGGAAAAAACACGCCAATAAACAGTTGTCGCTAACCTACGATTCATTTGGACTACTTTTAGAATTTGTTTTGATTCCTCCTGAAAAAATTCACGACGCCAATGAACTTTTGTGGTTAACCTACAATTCATTTGAATTAAATTTAGGTTTTTTAAACTAACTTATCCCAAAAATTCAATCAGCCCTTAAACCCGTCATTTAAAGGGCAGGGACGGCGAATGAAATAGTAGTTAAATATGGTATTTTATTTTGCGACTACAATGAATATTTATTTGGCGCCGCTCCCTCGGACATTGGCGTCGATTTCTTACTACTAATAAAACTTGATTTAAAGATAATAGAGACTTGTATAAAACTATTAAAATCACATTTCTGTTACCTACTGTAATTGTAGTGGACGAGTTTTGTTAGAAAATCACGGTGAAATTTAGGTGCGAATATTTAACTTTCTGAGACTTAAACCAAATATTCCTGAATCCTGACCATGGTGTAAAAATTTTAGATTATATCTATATCTTATCTTATTCGTAAGGATCGCACAGTGCGAGGAGATGGTCGTGTGGCGTTCTATGTAAAGACACATTTAAAATATAAAGTTGTAGATGTAGGTAAGGATAATTGTTCTTCGTTAGAAGGATTTTCAAGGTCATTGTGTTTTACAAAAGTACCTCAAAATTTATGTACCGAACTTGATATTTAAATATTTTCAAGATTGCTTTGTTTTTTCCACTTTCGTTTGACGCAACTGATGTTTTATTAAAATTTTTTAAATCCTTTGAAAAAATTCTGTTACGTTATTCATTTTATTTACATATTTGTATACCTACCTACCCAGTATAATAAAAATTCACTTTCAGTCCTTTGGTAATTTCATTCAAATAGAACTAGAACTATCTATAGGTACGATTTTTGATAACAAAAAAAAGTTTTATATAAGTGGGTAGTGGTCGTAATACCTAGTTCTTAAAACATACGTACAAAAAAACGATCTACATACTACACTAATTTATTTTAATGTCGAAAACCATGAAAATTGCACCATGCGATTGTAAGGGAACTAAACTAGAACCCCCACAGAACATAAAGGTAGAACCCCTGTACTTAGATGGCAAATCTAACATAAATGAAGTGAGCGTACTGCCTAGCTATTACGGACGTTTATGAAGAAGCAACCCAGCAAACATAATAACGTCATATTGACGTCATTTTTTGATAATTTTATGACGATATGACGTCAGGAAATAACCAATATATAACGTCAACATGACGTACCTTATTCGACAAAATGTCACAGCACACACACGTCATAAATATTCTTAAAAGTGACGTCACTTTCTGACGGTAAATGTACCTTAATACGACATAAATATGCCGTTTTTATGACGTCATTTATATTCGTTTTATTAAAGGTGTATTTCGTAAATGTAACATTATAACCAGGTTCCTGGTTTCGCGTTCCGTAATAATAAATTATACTGAAAATTGTTTATGGAACACGGTTTCTGAAAAACCGTTCCATAAACAAACAATTTTCTGAATTTTCAGTATAATTTATAACGAGGAACGCGAAACCAGGAACCTGATTATAATATTACATTTACGGAATACATCTTAAATAAGGAATCTATTAAAGGGATCGGTTAAAGAGTTTCATACAAAGGGAAAACTATTGATTTCAGAAATTTTTAATCTTTATGAAAGTTTAGTTCATTTTTATGAAACACCTTTTTTATCTTGTTACTTCTGATGCGACCAAGTCAAAAATATGTCATCACATTTACTGTCTCATCACATTTACTGATTTCCATAAAATAAGATTATATTTTCTAAGAAAATCAATAATAAATTGGTTTTCCTTTTGTTTCGAACTTTTAGCAGACATTTCTGAAATAAATAATCAAGGTTATGAAAGATAAATAATAAAAACAGGTTTAATATTTTATTGTTTTATTAAAAAAATGTTTTTTAAAATAAAAATTCATCTATCACATATATGTAACTAGAGTAACATTGAATAAAGGTAACATAAAATATTTCTGTTATAACGGCAAATATAAAATATACAATATAGATGTATAATGCAACTTACTTTTGTTAACAATCAAAACACTATTTTTAATATCACTGCACTGTGCAAAATTTGCTAATATCACAAAACACAAAGGTGGCTAGTATGATCAAGAAATAATTAAATTTATTGGATAAGATAAACTAGTACCATGACGCCTGACGCCGTTGAACACTTCACTTAACCCCAAAATCTTGCTAAGAACTCGCCAAAAGTAGAAAAAGTCGTTAGCTTTGGTCTGTTTATTTCTGCTGCTTTTAAGCAACTTAGCAGATAAAAAGAGATGTAACTAATAGGTACCATTGTTTTTTTATAAACAATGCTAATACAAATGAAATAAATGTGAGAGAGATATTAACGTTGCTCTAAACTAGTCTAAACTGCTAAAATCAACACAAATTATACCTCTTGTTTTATCCCACCACATTCTACTACCGGTTTCACATACTGTCCTTATTCCACTCACACTTCCGTCTATTTTCCTTGCAGCAAAAGTTCGACAAGTAGCCGAAATTTATGCACAAATCAGAGTCCCACGCCATCTGCCGTCCGTGCACGTTGCTTTCTTATAGTTCCACAAAAAATTTATAAAGTTACGCAAATTATTGAAATGATGCCTTTTTGTGATTTTATCGCATTATTAGAAAACCAATGTGATATTAGTTAAAAATTTAATTGAAAATTTTGAAGTGTCAACCTCTTGATATTAATACATACTCAATGATCAACAATTTTTGACGTCGTAGGTACGTTAGATATTTAAGTGACCGTAACGTCGACAATCACACGTCATTTTCACGTTTATTTATTGGTCGATGACAACGCTGACCAATCCGAATCGAAAAATGACGTGAATATGACGTCATACGTCATATGTCTGTTTGCTGGGAAGGGCCAGCCCAATGCATATAATAGCGGATAGAACGTATAATATTAAGCGGGATTTTAAATTTGGAAACCGGGGGATATTAGGCATTATCTCGAATAGTTTCTAAACTCCATTTTTAATATTTTTCAACATTTCATTGTTCTATATATAAATAGAAAGCAAATGTACACCAATTTAAATCACAAAAAGAAAACAAAAAAAATATTTACATAGAGTGCGAAACAGTTCTTAATTTTTTTCTGGGTGGGCCCTGCCCAACCTGCCCACCCTGACCAGCCGCCACTGGTGGATAGAAATCAAGCGTCAGAAATTGTGTTCAGGCATTCCAGATCTCAAAACAAAAATCTTGCTCAGTACGTTAATCACTTAGAAAATATTCTTGGTAGTTTGCCACCTGAGTATGGTTATGTCAGGAGATCTGAATGTGGAGTTTTTTCAAACAAGAAACCATAATCTTGGCATTATTAATAAACTGTTTATTTAATGTGGTCTAGTACAACATTTCACATCCTACAAGAACTACAGGTACGCAAGGGCGGATTTACGGAGGGGGGGGGGTAATGGGGGTAATGCTCATCCTAGAGTTTACCCCCCCCCCATGACAGTAAGCTAAATCCGCCCGTGCAGGTACGTACAGGGTAAGTCACGTAAAAGGTCCACCCCATTTATTTGGGTAATTTTGAATATATTTTTGGTTTTCGGGACTCTATTCTACATGATTTTTAACGTAGATTACGATTCTGATCAAACATTTTTTATTCCACCAAACATATACAAGGTGTTTAAAAATACGTGTTTATCTTAAATGGCACGCCCTATATATTTCTACACATTTCGATGCTGCTATTTTTTTTTTTTTTGAAATCCCCTCGAATAGCTGTATAGAAATGTGTAGAAATATATAGGGTTTGTCAATTAAAAATCTTTTATCAGAATCGTAATCTACGTTAAAATTCATATAGGATAGAGTCCCGAAAACCAAAAATATATTCAAAATTACCCAAATAAATGGGGTGGACCTTTCACGTGACTTACCCTGTACCTACGTCGTACATCTGGATACTCTTATTATTGATATTGTAGTTTCTTCCTGTACAGATATATAATAACAATGAAGACATTCTAAATATGGAAAATATCTCATATCATGATGCGGCAATAGTAACTATTAAAATTACCAAGATAAAACAAAACTTATATACGGATTTTTCTAAATTTAACTACGATTAATCTAGCTAATTGGTTACACCAAAGCCATGTAAACGTAAACAACTACGATCAATTTATAAAAGACCATTTCTTAGTTCGAGATTATATTTATGGTTTACAAAACTCAAATACTTATACTTGTGAAAGCCAGGGAACTTCTAGTTTATAATAAGCATAGTGTTGCTTTGTAGTCGGCGAATATCTGTAAAAACCTGGGACTACTAGTGAAGGGAAATTAGTCAAAATAATTGATGAAAAGTGATGTAATCGGGAAGTTGAATTTTTTTCTTCGTTTTCTTTTTATACGCGCAAATGAGTCGAATACCGACAAAATTAGCAAAATCGGGCCGGGACTTCGCGAGAAAAGCGCATAAAAGTGCATTTTTGATGCATTTCGAGAGCATCGCTACACTATTTTTTAAATATCTCCGGCTCTATTGGTCGTAGAAAAATTTATAAAAACTAAAATATTCGTAAATGAATAGCCTTACAAAGTGTTGGGGTATAGTTACATTAAAAGTGCGCATCCTAACCCCCAAATAATCCAATTTTCTCAGTAATTTTTTTTTTACTAATACCGTCAAATCAGAAAAGGAGTAATTTTGGAATTCGAAAAAAAAATTGTTTATCTCGCAACATTGCACAGATGGTTCAATGCAGACTGCATTTCAAGTCGGCACATGTTAGTTGCGTTTGTGTCGAATTGCAATGTGCGTCTCTTGTGTTAGTTCAATCGCGTGTATCTTTGTAAGAAATTGTAAAAGAAGGCAAGTGTTCTCCGCCATTTTTTGTTAGTGCCAAACTTTCTATTGTGGAGACGTGGTTAACAAGTCTTTTTGAACGAACTGTATTTACAGAAAAAGTATTGGGTCTAGTGAACATTTGTACGTAAAATAGAAAACGTATGTTTATATATTTTTCTGTTAACAATTTTTTTTGGAAGTGGATTATGGATAAAAAAATTGGGCTATTTTAGAAAATATTTTTGATGTCTGATTAGGCCTTTTTAAGTACAAGACGTCTTTTCCTTCATATTTGTTAGAGGTTTCAGGTTGGAAAATGATGCGTACGTACAACAAGAAATGTTCTCATGTCAGAAAAGGGCGAAACTACACACCCTACAAACACTATACCAAAAGAAAGCATGGATAGAGCTGTGCGACCTGTTTTAAGAACGGTTCTACACTTTTAGCAGCTGCAGCCAGATACTGTGTCCCAAAATCAACAATAAACAGAATTGTTCTAAAATAAATAATGTGTGAAACCCCTGGAAGGCCGCCATTATTCTCTCTATAAGAAGAAAAGTTATTTGTGAAACCCCTGAACTTGGTGGGTTCCTGGGGATCCCCTTTTGATATGCTAGATCTAAAGACTTTTTGTTAAAACTTGGCTTGATAAGAGGGGAAAACAAGAGCCACAATTACCTATCTAATAATATATGCCTGGAAGGGACTGGGCCCTTAAAATTTGGAGAACTACAATATTTCTTAAAGAAAATGTACATTTTTGCGAGAAAAACTGTTTCATTTATTTTCCTTATTTTAAATAAACACTAATTGGTTTTTAAAAATTTATTTTTTTCTCAATTAGCCCCCATATCAGGGTTATTTGATTATAGCATCAATTACATGGGTTTCCCAAATATCCCCACCTTATGGGGCAATTTGGGAAAATTGGAAAAAAAATATATAAGCCCCACCGTTGGTGGGGTATAAATCGTTATACGCTCTACTAATTGATTCTTCATAGCTTTATCCATCCAAATCAGCCATAACATTAACAAATTTCGATAGTGTATTTTCGTAATACTTAAAATACCTTAAAAAAATCCCGAATAGCCCCATTCGACGATAATGCGATAAGTGGGTTAAAAAGCTTCTGATCTTTACGAAAATTGGAGAAAATGGTGTATTTTCATGCTAAAAATACTCGATTAAATTAAAAAAATATACATATTTTTTCGGTCACAATTGAACATTTTCCAAAAAAATTTAAACGCTTGCCATTCAATGCAAAATGGTAGGGTAAACTTTTTTTTTTAAAAGTAGGTCTTTTTATGAAGGTACTTTTTTGTGAACATAAACCAGAATCTGTTTATTAAGTTAAATATTTTTTAATTATTATAAATTAATAAAATTAATTTCATTTTTTTGACACTTTTTCATATCTTTTATGCCAGATTTTCATGTAAGTTTTGTATAAAAGGAAATTCAATTAAAAGAACTTTCGTAAGGTGTATTATTATATTTACCTATAAGTACTTTTATTATTATACATACATATAAAATACAAAGTATAGGCATATAAGCTTTGTAGCTATTTAGACTGCGAGTTGTCGTATAGACTTGCCTCATCTTATCATCTAATATTTTTTGTGATATTTACATCTATTTGTTTTCATTGTAAGCATAAAGTTTATATTTTAGTTTGTCCTCATGTTAACTTATTGTGTGTTTTATACTACATTTTTTTTGTACTATTGACCTGCCAAAAACATTTTGTATCTTGGTTAAATAAAATCTATGTCTATGTCTAATTTAGGGCTGGGCGATTATGAAATATAACAATCGATTATTGATTATTAAAAATAATCGATTATTTCCGATTAATCGATTGTTTCCGATTAATCGATTATTCCCCCGATTAATCAAAGATCGATTAATCAATGATCGATTAATCAATTAATCGCTCAATCGATTAATCGATTATTTAGGAAAATGTAATCAAATGATCGATTAATCGATTATTTTTCGATTAATCGATTATTTAATTTTTCGGAAAAGATAATGATTTGATTGATAAGTGATGATAAAAGATGTGTCACAGTAAAACTTCTGTTAACTATTTGTAGATTAATTAATTAATAAATAGATGATCCATTAATTCAATCTAGATTAATAATCGATTGATGGATTCCTTCGATTAATTGGTTTTTGATTATCCAATAATTATTCGATTAATCGATTAATCGAATAATAGTCGATTAATCGATCAGTCGATTAATCGATCGATTAATTGATCGATATTCGATTAATCGATCAATCGATTATTCGATTATTTAGGAAAATGTAATCAAATGATCGATTAATCGATTATTTTTCGATTAATCGATTATTTCTCCCAGCCCTAATGTCTATGTCTAGTCTTTCTTTTTTTAGCATATACTTTGAGTCATTTAATTAAATCATTATTTTCACTTGCATCATACCTTAGAATCATAAATATCTTCTTCTATTTCGTCTATTTCACAAAGTGGTTCGCACATGCTAGAATTCAAAATTTGCATATACGATTTACTTGAATTAGTTTCTTGTATGCATTTTCTGGCTGTGATACAACATCTGCATTCTTTAATCATGGAAAGAAATCAATATGGTCGTTTTTGCAAAGGCACAAATTGTGTAAATGCGCCTACTGAATTAATACAAGATTATGATACAGAAGACAATGCTGTTTTTGCAGATGATGAATCCAAAAATATTGAAATGGTCAGTGATGCTAATGAAGGTTCTATTTATAGTAAAACTGACTATTTTGATAGTGAAACAAATACAGATTATGCATCAAGTGAATCGGATACGCAAATTTTGGATTCGAGCATGTACGAACCAGTTTGTGAAATAGAAGAAGATATTTATGATTCTGATGATGCAAGTGAAAATAGTGATGTAAATGACTCAAATTATGTTAAAAAAAATACTAAAGCTTATTATATATATATACATATATATACTTTGTATTTTATATGTGTAGTAAAACAAAAGTAAATATAATAATACACCTTACGAAAGCTTTATTTTAATGTCCATTCGATAGCGTCAAACAAAGTTGCCCTTAAACATTTATCCTTTTCAAATAATTATTTTAACTGTCATATAATCTTCATAATTTAATTGAATTTCGTTTTATACAAAACTCATATGAAAATCTGGCATAAAAGATATGAGAAAATGTCAAAATAGTGAAATTATTATTATTTTATTTTAATAAAAAAAACGACATTTTAACTTGATAAATAGATTCTGGTATATATTCACAAAAAAGTATATAAACAGACCTACTCTTTAATAAAAAAAGTTTACCCTACGACCATATTTTGCATTAAATGGCAAGCGTTTTAATTTTTTTCGAAAATGTTCAATTGTTTTAATTTAGTCATGTATTTACAGCATGGAAATACACATTTTTTCCGATTTTCGTAAAGATCAGAAGATTTTTATCCCACTTATTAAAAAATAAACTGAGAAACTTGGATTATTTTAGGTTAGGATGCATTTTTAAAGTAACTATACCCCAACACTTTGATAGGTTATTCATTTACGAATATTTTAGAATAAGTCAATAGATGGTAGAATACAATTACATAATATATAACAAATAACATTTATAAGACAAACAAATAATATGGTATAAACAATTTGGTCACACAAAAATAAAAAAAGTATATAAATATTGTATATAGGTATAAAAAATGTAAGATAAAATTATAAGTATTGCGCCAGCAAAAAGAGGAGAATATAAAAAAAAGTGTAGGTGTTTTATTATTTATAAATTTGGAGAACGAGGCTATACTTTACCAACATAAAAATATTCGTCTAATTTGTAGAAACATTGATTTAATAAAAATATTTTTAAACGTTTCTTAAATAGGGTAATGGAGTTGCAATCTTTAATGTCAATAGGCAGGCCCAGACTACTAGGTGACTTTGATGTGACATTCAAACTATAAAATGGTATATGGAAATTATCTTTTTGTCTAGTATTCATACCATGAATATCTTTATTTGATTCAAATTTGCCCTTATTATTAAAGACATATGAGCATAGTTCAAATATGAAAAGAGACGGCAATGATAAAATTTCGTACTCCTTAAAAATATTTTTACATGTATCGGTATTTGATAGACCCGCCATACATCTTATAACCCATTTCTGGGCTATAAATACATTGATAAGGTGGATGCACCCCAGAAACATATTCCATACCTTAGTCGTGAGTCAACTTCCGCATAGTATAATTTTTTTAATTGATCGATACTCATTACAGATCTAATACTTCGGAACTGATATATGATGAAATTTAATTTAGAAATGATATTTTCGCAATGAATTTTCCAGGTTAGACATTCATCCACGTATAGACCTAAAAATTTTACATTTTTATTACAATTGAGAACAGTTTTGTCTCCTATTAGCAACCTCAGATTGTTATATAATTTTTGCCTATTATGGAATCTTAAGGCCATAGTTTTATCAATATTAAAATGAAGACAGTTCTGACGAAACCATTCGTTTAAGTTATGTAATATCGTATTGCATTTGACTTTTAACAGATCCTCATTTTTCTCTGATATAACTAAAGAGGTATCGTCAGCGTATATAGTAAAACATTCTGAAGTTCTCAAGGCAACAATATCATTCATATACAACATAAATAGCACAGGTCCCAGAATTGAACCTTGCGGCACGCCTCTGTTGGTTTCCACATATTCCGAATTAATAGAATCCACGGTATTGGCTTCATTATCAATCAGTGAAACATATTGTTTTCGTTTAAAGAGAAAGCTCTTAACCCAGTCCAAAGTTATGCCTCTTATACCATATATATATAATTTGTCGAGCAATTTTTCGGGATTAACGCAGTCGAATGCAATGCTGAGATCACAAAATATCCCAACAGGGCACTCGCCCACCTCAATATAGTTAAGCACTTCTTCATAAAATGAATGGATGGCCGTTAGTTGATTTACCAGACCTAAACCCGTGTTGGTTATTTGATATTATATTATTAATATTCAGAAAATGTAATAGTCTATTCAAGAAGCAGTATTCAATAATTTTCGAAAATCCTGTCGGAATGGTTATTGGTCTATAATTTTCAAGGGCTTGAATGTCATTTTTTTATGTATAGGTATAACTTTACCATTTTTAAACATTCCGGAAATATGCCTGTTGAAAATGATAAATTTACCAGATAAACTAAAGGCGGTGCTAATATACTTAACATTCTTTTTACTAAAAAAACAGGTATTTCGTCATATCTCGAAGACTGCTTATTTTTAAGTTTGTTGTTTAGTAATTCACATATTTCTATTTCTGTATATGGTTTCAAGAAAGTTGTGTTTTGTTGTGGTATAATATTATTAACAAACGTATTCTTGTTACTATTATTACTATTTTGAGGAATTTGTTTAATAATTTCACTGGGAGCATTTTCGAAATAAGTGTTAAACATATTAGCAACCGCGTATTGATGTTCAATTACTTATTATTGATATATTTTTAACATATTTTTGTTTATTAGACAACACTGAAAGAAATCCGTCAAGTGAGGGGCTTTGCTAGGATATTTTAGCTACAGTAAATAAAATATTTGCTGGCACAGCGAAAAATTAAAGTTGTCACAAGTATATGCGTTTTGCTGAAACGTTTTTACTACTACAACAAAAACATTTCTTATATGTATTTGACAGTTCAGTTAAAATTTCATTCTATTTAACTCTCGATCTATCCCAAATGAGTTTCTTTTCTAGGGTAAGTGAATGCATTTTCTTAGAATTTATTCGATTGGGGCTAGTGAGCCCTCATTTGATCCAAATTACCTAGGCCTCACTTACGGGAACTGCGGCCTAAATGAATTTTTTCCAGAATAAACCGGAATTTGGAATTTATGTCATGGCACATGCGTCAGTAACCAGTATCAACTCCGCCATTCGTCATTCGTGTCGTGTGTTGGCGTTCAGTCTGTTTTATTATTTGCTGTGTGGTTTATGCGAGAAACAGGATGTCTATATATCTGTGTATTTGTGTTTTAGGTATTATTATTTGTGCGTTGTGTTATTGTATTTTATTATTTTATTTATCATGCAGTGGCGGCTAGCTTTAGCGTCTGAAACTTGGTGACCTTTCTGACCTTGGCTTGGTGTTTCTGATTTGTGAAAATTAAGAAAAACTGCAAAATATATTGCTCTATAATTTAGAGTATTTAATTATATGAAATGCCCTTATTAATTTGATGAATCCTATCTTTTATCAACATCATTCTGGATAAATCTGAATCACTCGCCTGTATATGCCTTAGGGCGGCGTGTCATGCATCCGTTTTCCGACGTCCGATATCCAAAGAAGTTATAATTTTCGTGAGCAAAAATTTTATAATTCACATGTATAACATTTAGTAGATGTCATCGAATGCAAAAATCGGATCTCTGTGAATTATAAAATTTTTGCTCACGAAAATTACAACTTTTGCGGATATCGGACGTCGGAAAACGACCTGGAAACAGCCAACTTACAGTTAATGAGCTGACTTACTCCAATAAAAAAATGTATCTAACGGAAAATAAATTCTTTGTTGTGGGGAGCAAGCTGCTTCACTTAGGGTTAATGAGTGGTGGACTCGCTTGGGACAATAAAAAAATTCCAGAAACTACTTCCCGCAAGTGAGTTCCTTTCAACAAAGCGAGGTTTGCTGCGTCAAGTAAACAACTCACTTGGCGCCTATTTAATGCAGATATTTTGCTACGATTAGTGAATTTTTACTAACCCTAGCTAAAAATTTCTTTCAGTGAACTCAGAGACTATTTTCCAAGCTGATCTGGCTGGATTGTCGGAATTATTTATTTTATTTTGATAATATTTTTTTTTGTGGATTTTACTAAAATATTATGTTTATTTTTTTCTATTTTATATGTCGGTTCTAGTTCGGGATATGTAGTTTTTAAAACAAACAGATCTTTTAGTTTGACATTTGATGCCTTGACAGCATCATTAACCCAATTCTTATCATTTTTATTATTTTTGTAGTACCTTCTTTTAGGGAAATGTATATTAAAATGATACAAAAAAAATGTTAACAAAGTAGTCAAATGCACAATTAATATCACTAATATGGTAAAGATCAGACCAATCTTCATTTCGAATAGAGGTTCTGAAGTTGCAGATGGCAGTATCATTAAGTGATCTTTTTATATAACATTTATTTCCAGTTCTTAATGTGTCTAAACTTAAACCCAGGTCAAACAGTATCGTTCTGTGGTCAGATATATAATTATCAAACACACAGGATGTACAATTTCTCGTAAAGTTAGTAAATATTTGATCAATTGTTGTAAGCGTAGAAGATGTAACCCTAGTGGGCCACCCGACCATATAATTTAGATTAAAAGTTGACAAAACGCTACATAATTTTTTGAAATCATTGGTTGGTTTATAAGCGTCTACATTAAAATCACCGCATAAAAAAAATATTGACATTCGGTTTAAATATCGAGTTTAAAACATTAACAATTCCATCAGTAAATATATTAATATCTCCAGAGGGAGATCTATAACATGACAAAATTATTACCGTGTCACCAGTATCCATTTTCCAAGAAACTCCGCATATTTCTAAATTTTTTTCAATACAGTAGTGATCCAAATAGTTTAGCGATGCACTCGAAATGCATCAAAAACGCACTTTTATGCGCTGTTCTCGCGAAACCCCAGCCCGA
Source organism: Rhagium mordax (assembly GCA_963680705.1). Taxonomy (NCBI): domain Eukaryota; kingdom Metazoa; phylum Arthropoda; class Insecta; order Coleoptera; family Cerambycidae; genus Rhagium; species Rhagium mordax. The sequence continues at coordinate 48,982,434 of OY796656.1, read as the reverse complement.
TTTTGCTAATTTTTTTGGTTTTCGTCTCATTTGCATGTATAAAACTAAAAACAAAAAAAAAATTCAACTTCCTGATTACATCACTTTAAAATTCTAATTTCCCTCCACTATACACTTAGATTGTGCATATGCGATTCGTCAGCCTTGTATCTTATTTATTACAAAAAACTTTTGGATTCTTAAAAATATTGTACGTTTATAAAGGTTATTTAATTATGGATAATTAAATAAAATCTAATCTAATTTATTCATTAATTCTATCTCACTTAGATCTTGCAAAACTGCTTACTGGCCAGATTTGTTGCAAAAAGATAAATAATATACTCTTCAGAAAATTCAAAATGCCATAATCAGGTACTGCTATAATCTACGAAAATTCTACCATATATCAGAGAAATTTAGAGGGTCAAAGTGGTTAATCCTTAAAGAGAAATTTCAAATCAACATGTCGCGGATTGTTTATAAAATAAATTTTTCAAAAAAGCCAAAGTATTTGAATGATAAATTTACAAGAGGTAAATCTGCATTACTGCAACACCCATCGTTGCCAGTAATATATTAGTTACACCGCCGCCGCCGCCAAAATCTACGGGCCATACTAACCTCATGACATCAAAAACACAGTTACATCTAGTAGGAGACTTTAAACAGACATTTTAAACAAAAGAAATATTGTTTATGTTGTTTCTTTCCTTTAAACTGCACAAAATATTCTGTTATTTTCGAAACACGCACAAACATATTCAGATTATTTTTTTTGTATACGCGGGGGTGGTCCCAAAAGTTGGATGAAAAATAATTGAATTATTACACTAATTTTTATTGTAGTATTGTAGCAATTATAAGATAGTGAATATTAATAGTAACGTTTCTAATAAAGTAATATAATCATTATTATTTTCACATGAAACCTAAAGTAAAGATAAACCTATACAATTGAATAATTTTTAGTTCAATTAAACGCAATCTACGATTATTTTGTGACGTTTCAAATAGATAAAAAAATGCATTTTCACCCTATTCGGTTATACTTATTGTTGTTTCTCCGCTTTGAGTATTTTAAACAATTTCTTAATTTTAGAAAACTTATTTACCATTAGTTTCGATTATAACGTTGCTTCTACTGTTGTTTTTGATTATGAAGATACATACATCATTTGACTCGGAATAAAATGTTAAGGATCGTGGGAATATTGAAAAATGGAGGTTGATGGCGGAAGCTCATCTAAGTGTAACTTGTGGTATGTACATTTTCGTGTTTATGGATACGATACCATATTGTGAATAAGGTAAGGTGATGTAAATGAACAACAAATAACTAAGGAGTTTTAAAAATTCACATATATAAGACTAATCCTTAGACTATTGCGGTCTGTGTATTTCAGAGGCGGCCGGTGATATTCAGGTTAAAGTATGATTAGGATCCTATGGCACTAATATCTACTAAGATTGATTAAAATAAATTTCATCGACCGCTGCTGATGTATTTAATTCATCAATTCATATTTACTTACATATTAATAAATAAGTCCACTACGAAAAATATTAATACAATAATGTAACCTTAAATATATTTATTTTGAGTATAATAATTATAAGTTTATAATAAACTTTTCATTTCAGAAGTAGTATTTTCCGATGGAACCGACTCAAAGAAAACTTGCACAAAATAAGTTAGTCCATCTGAAACAAACCATTACATTATTTAAAAGTTCGCAACACTATTAATTTTACAACACAACTTCACTAATAATCACCCAAACACAAGTTTTCTTAAATAAATCGTAAGCAAATTTTAAATCACTAGACTTGTGTTTTTAAAAATAACGAGAATCTTCTTAATTTTACTCTATAACATTCTCACGTTGCATATTGATTTATTGATCTCGTAACATTAGAACATGTTTTAGTATATATGTATCTTGTTTTGGAATATTTGGAGACTTTTTTGTCGACTAATTTGTAAATTATATCAAATCAGATGTATTTGAAAACTTAAATATTATTAAATGTCTTTCTCTGACGGGGTGAAGATTTGTAATTATTTCAATAGTTGACACCAACATAGTTAAAAGAGAATGTTATGATTACTTGTTTGAATTTTCTTTAATAAAATAAGACTTGAGTGTGTGCAGTAAATTCCATTGATCTATTGATTCGCATGTTCACATGCTCATACACATACATACTGTACACTAATGAATGAATAATAATTGTTACTAAACAACGTCTAATATCAGAATATCAGGGCATCCTTTAGGGAAATCCCCCGGAATTATTTTTTTTATTTCTGAGCAGTTACAAAATTCAGGAGCTTACGCCAATGTTTGACCTAACATTTTCCATTTTTCCTTAGAAAGCTAAACTATGATCACTAGGTGGTCTGGGTGGAAACGGAGATTACTACGTGGCCATTTGCCCACTCCGTCACCTACTTAAAGGATGTCCTGTCTATTATTGCGTTTGTCAGCAAAAGTGCTGTTAAGTGATAACATGTTTAGATTTTTATTAATTTTTAGCAGATTAATGTTTTATTTATATAAATAAAATACTTACTCATAAATTTCTTAGGTCTCTTATTCTTATATACAAACCAATAGTATATTAGTACTCCTATTAGCATGAAACCTAAAGCAATTAGATATTTCGGCGATGGATCCAATATTATTGGCGTTGCACTCAAGTATATAGCAATAAATAATATAAATATTGGTATTAGAATTGGAACCTAAAATATTTCAACTAAGAATCAACTTTTCATAACATTAATTTCTTACTTTATAGGGCCTTGGTGCTTCTTTCATTGTTTTTCTTAATATCAGTAATGACACCATTGCTAAGCCATAAAACACCCATAATAAGAAACTAACAAATTCGATTAGCTGAGTAATATCTCCGGTTAATATAAGTAATAATGATGCAATTCCCTGAAGAACTACTGCCGGAGAAGGTGTCAGCTTCTTGTGATGTACGTATGACAAACTTGCCAACATGAAACCATCCTGTCCAGATACATAACACAATCTACAGTTATAATTAACATTAGAATTTGTTATTTGCAAAATATATGTAAAAAACGTATTGAATAGTTCATAAGAAAAACAGTTATGCCTTACTGGCGACTTTACGTTAAAATAATTATTAAAGTCGACTCGGTTTTACGGTGTACCTACGCATTGAGGATTGAGAAGAAAATATTTACCCAACGGGTAGAAGGGTTTGTATCGTCACATGAAATTACTAAATGGCAACTGATTTGTGCCGTCGCTACTTTCTAAATAAATTCAAAGACAAAGGAAAAAATTGTGTAGAACCAAATTTGAATTTTACCGCTGGTTTCCATTCGTCACGTTACCAAAATAGGCTCTACATGATTGATTTAAGATACCTATGACGCCACATGTATCTATTTTTTTGTACATAATATATTACTCCCTGATACGACAGTGAGTTATAGGCATAAAAATAAATTTTATTTTACCTTGTAACTCCAAATTGAAGACTGAGAGCACATCCAAATGTACTGAGAGCAACCCCAAGTGGTATCACAAATGCAAATGATCCCAAGACTCGTTCTCCAAAGGTAACTGCCACCGCTTGTGAGCTCATCATTTCATCATTTGTTAGTACCGTCATATAAGCTATATTCATAAATACATATAACACGGTAACTATTGGCACAGCTATCATTATACTTCTGGGTATATTTCTAAAATAAGGTTAATATATTTTTAAAAATTCAATGGGTGGGTAATTAAAACTCAGTTAATAATCTCCCGATGATGATTAATTTAGTTGGCAAGTTGCACGTCAAATTATGTAAATGTTTCGATGCATGTGGAACTAAGTTAATTTTAGTAGGTACCATAACCATATCAAAATTTATGCAACCCCTTCTGGAACAATTCTGATGGTAAACTACGCTGTAGGTCCTTATACAATAAGCACTCTTCAAGGGAAATAAGAAATAATGAATATTTCGGAAATGGCTTAGAAATAAAGGAAGTGAATTCTTTTTGCAAAATTGGATTGCACGCCAATAAGTATTACTTAATTTCTCAGTAATTTTGCATAATCTGATTGTCCAATTAGGACAATTATGTTAATCGTAATTTAATATTCAATATGACGTTAATTTTGCACTTTGTAGTAATAAATTGGTAAGCAAGTGTTGAAACTTCAGATCCTTTATTATCCGGTGTAATTAACATTAATTTTCTTGTTTTTTTAAGGTAAAAGAATGCAAAATAATTTAATAAATAAAATTGTTCTATACAAAACATAGGTTTCTAGTATAAGTAGTCAAATAGGAGCACAGTAGTCAATTTCTAGATATGAAAATTTCGAACCAATATAAATATAATTTTTCAAGAATCGTAAACTGCATGCAAATCAAATCATGTACTGTAATCATTCTCTGAGGCTTTACTTTCAGGGTTAAAAAAATGTTCGCGTAAATTCGCCCGTAAATCCATGGTATTTGAAAAAATGTATGTTACTTTTGCATATTTTAGTAACTTTCGCGCGTATTCATATTGGTAGCCTTTTCTCCTTTAATACATTCTCACATTTATATAACACTGTTAAATATTCAATACGATTATTAGTTAGGTCATGATTGGTTAACCTCTTCATGACATGCACGCGCGTGAACATGCCTTTCTTCTTATATCATGAGCAAATGCATAAAGTAACAATGCTTGTAAAATAACTGAATTAATGCACTATTCCAAGTACCATGATAATTTAGATTGCATTTCGCCCAGCGCCCAGCACATAGAATTAACATTCTTGACTCAAAAACAGTCATCATACAAAAAGAAATTTTTTGTTTCTCTACAGTCACATACACAACTTGTGTAAAATTAAATTATTGATATCAAAATACTAGCACTGAAGGATTTATTTAATTGATCAAACTTCGAGTGTTAAAAGGACACCAATCATCCATGAATAGGATGTGGTCATTTCTCGAAATTTAGAAATAAGACAATGGAGGTGAATATATATAATCAGGTAGCCTAGGTTTAGGTGTATTGCTGAAAATTTATGGTTATTGTGTTGGAGAATATCATTAATATAACCCTTTAAATACTTGATATAAGTATTTCAATTTTTTTTTTCTAATAAAATCGACCCCAGAATCATTATCCTTATTATTTTACTAAATTTAAATTTAAAGTAAATTATATCTATATATTCTATCAGTTTCGATGTTCCTCAATATGTCTGTAATGAATCATTTTTAGTGACTCTTTAAAGCAGCTGAATAGTTATGCATGTAAAGAGTTTAATTAGGTACTTTTGATGCCGAGTATTTATGAAATTCAGTTGCTAATTTACAAGTCTATTTTTATGACAATATTTATCAAACTGGCTACTTTATTGTATTATAATTATATTGGTGGAAATTTTTAAATACGATATTATACTCAAACAGCCATTCATATTGAACTGACACACTATACTTATTTATGAACAGTTAGAAAAGCGAAAATATTAAATTAGAATAAATTTGCTTAGAACGGTACTGCCTTTCATCACGGCGGAATTTTAATTGCTTTGCATTTTTGCATTAAATTTGACTGAAAAATATAATTCTTAACGTTTCACAATGAAAGTATGAATTTAGCCACGACTCAAAAGACCTAAAGCTGATGAACTTTTCATTGTTAGGTATAGTTTCAAATTCTCTCTCCTAATGTTAGATTAGTTAAGTTGTTCTCCTTACACGTCAGGTCTTTTTATTTCTTCCGTAACTGTCGTAACCGCTGACCTAAAATTAAATACAAATAAAGCGAAAATACAGTTACTTATTATGTTACCATCCATCATATGCCCAAAGACCACTGTAAAATGCAAGAGCGATATCTTTAGGTGAAGTTGATGTTCCCTTAAAACCTCTTGATAGGTTTTCTGTATTACCTAAACAAAAATTGTTTGTACTAATTACTGAGTAAAAAGTAATATATTATATATAACATTACCTATTACTACTTCATAAACTCCTCCAGCTATAACAATGAGGCACGCAATTACTTTAAAACTGCCAAATATATTTTGCACTTGTACATACACTTTTACGCTGCATACATTTATATACGTTATTGTACCTAAAAATTTGAATGCAATGTAAAATGTATAATAGTAACTCTCTTGTAAGAAATAATGTAAATATATTTTTTACTTATATTCTTATATATTTTATGCGACAGGAAATACATACCATATTTAATTACACAAAGAAAGTTTATATTCAATTAATAATTACTTAACAACCCCTTTTTTCTAATTTAATGTACATACTATTATGATTAGTAAAAGATACCTCAAAATTCATTAAAAAATCCTATAGGTAGGTACTTCTATTAAAATAGTTTATTTGAAAGTTAGTTTTATATTCCGGCCAGCTGTTACCAATGCTCTCTATTTCAATTATTGTTTTTAGTAACTTTACGAAAGCTTAGAGTTACAAAAAATCTGCAATAAGTTATACTTATTACCAGAAATGTCTAATTTAGAAATAAATACTTAAAATGATATTGAGTAGGTACTAACCTAAAGCAACTAGCGCAATAGCTTTTATAACTTTTTCGGTATCCCCATGATCTTTTATGCAAAACACATTTAAAATAGGTTGGCAAAGGTATTCAGAAAAAGTTAATATAATAACAGCTACCTCAGCCGGTCGTATTATCACAATCATCATCCAGGAGTTAACAAATGATGGTAAATTTCCCCAGAATTTATGTAATGGCCCAAACGAGTCCATAAAATATGCATATTCCGATCCTGATCGTGGAACAAGAGTACCCAGTTCTGCATAAGCCAATGCACCTAAAAATAATTAATGGAATTAATTAAGTGTTATTATTCTAAAGATCTATCTATCTATACTTGAATCAATGGCTAAGGCAACGTGGCCATTCGCACTTATTCTAAAGATAAAACTAAAGAAAGTTTATATCTGCCCGAATGAATATTTCTCTTAAAATATTATTAGAATATAAAGTTTTAGCGAATTGGGAAACTGCAAAAAAAATTTGCAAAGGAAAAAATGTTTGTAGAATAGATAAGAGTATTTGTTACATCAAAATGTATTATCTGCTATAATAATTATAAACTTAATAATTGCATGTTTAGAGATGAAAAATCAATGTGAGTATATCAAACTGGAGATCTTTTTTGTTATTAGAGTATAGGTGTATTATAGGTGAGAATATATCAACCATATTATTTGAAGAGAGCGAAGAAAAAATTCTCAAATCCGTTGTTAGATAAATATTTGACATACTTTTTTTTACAACTCCAAAAGCCATGACCCAGTTGTTCCTTCAAATTATATGTTCAAATTGTAATCTGTCTGTGAAGATTAACAATCTTATCTATGAGTCAGATCACCAAGATTTTTAGAAATTTTGTAACATCATTATTTGCAATGCAGAAGGCCGTGAAAACTGCAGATATGACACTGAAAATTATGAAAAATTCAATTCTGACTATGTACAAGGGGGCGGAGTTATTACTAAATCCGACGCGAGCGTTTGAGGTGGCCATAATTGTAAATTTTGAATACCTAATTTTCCCTTCTCCCATTTGTCAAAATCATATGTTTTGTGCTGGAAACATGCATGGAAAAATTAAGCCACCTGCAAATAAATATTGTGTTCTTAGGCTGTCGTATTAGTGACACTTTCCGTAAAATAAAGTTTTACCAATGACAAATGTATAGTTTACATTTGTCATTGGTTTTACAGTTTTCCTGTGTGGAAACATAACCTTGGAAAACAAACGACATGGATCAAAGTGTTGAAAAGAGTCAAGTAAAACCATGGTTTTAATATTTATTCGGAAACTATTGCAGTAAATCTGTAGAAATATTTCGCTTTTCTTCCGAGTTGATGAAAGTCTGGGAGCCGAGTTTAAGGTGACGCATATGTAGCCAGCACTTTTTAGGTGGAGAAAAATCAGAGCATCCTCACAGCACAGCCCTGCATACCTTCCAACAATATTTCCGGAAAAATATTATGGCAAGCAAATTCTATAGGTATGTTTCACATGACAAAATTCCAATTTTCTTGGCATTGACAATCATATGTATCGTGACAATTGACAAATTAGGGGTCCAAAGATGTAAACTATTGACCGCGAGAGGCGCTACTAGAAACCTTGCACATGTATTATAAAGTCTAGTTTTGAAGTTGACATTTACCAACAGGCTGCGGGTTGTCATCGGTTGATTTACTAAAAACGAAGATCTGATTCAGAATTTTGTAAATCAACAAATTGGTAATGATGCAATTATTATACATCATCTGTTGAATTTTAAAAGCATATTTTTATGGAAATATAAGACAAGAATATGCATTATATAATCGTTAAAGTTTCAAATGTGAATATATTTTTCTAAATTTACTATCCGACTCCTTTAAAAAAATATTCTTACCTAACAGTGATATCACGCCACATATTATCCATACAACAATGCACATTCCAACAGAACCAGAATATTGCAAAGCAGATGAAGGTGAAACAAATATGCCTGATCCAATCATAATTGCTAAAATTAAATTTATAGCAGAGAATAGGCCTAATTCTCTTTTTAATTGGACTGGTCCATCGGAAACTGACTTGTCTGGTGCTGTAAAGAAAAACTTCATAAATATTTTTTAAACTGTAATTTTTTTGCCTTTTACTATTCGTACGTTCGTGAATTTATGAAAAGGTGTATATAAAGGGAAAATAATGTTATTCTTATCTAAGCAAATGGTCAAACAAAAAAATCCTTGCAATTAAACTTGAATGAACCGTTTGATAAATATATTAAATGACTCACTAAATTGATAATCTATTTATGTTATTTACTTTTCTATTGACTTTGTGAGTATTGATTTGATATAACTACATCTATAACAGCAAATAAGATATAAGATAATAGAGTCTTGTATGCTACTTTTAGATATTTTATGTTTCTCTTAATTCTTTCACGCTTTAAGATTTCAAACAGTTTTGCAAATATTGATAATATTTTAAACCAGTAAATATTTTAGCATTTTATGTTGAAATATCTGCCGACTGTGTCGTCATTCATTGTCGACCTGCCTTATTTTGTCCAAAACTATTTAATCAAGTACAATTATATATAAAATATGTCCTTATGTCAAATAACCCTACAAATACTTAAAAATGACTTGTTTCAAACAACAAAACTTGTATTATTGTATGGAAGCTAGTTTCAACATTAAATTGACCTATAAAGTTACTTCTAGCTTTTTTTGCAACATTTAATTGACCGATAAAGTTACTTCTAGCTTTTTACAGTTAGGTACTATCTGAAGAAATAAGGGGTACTTTTACAATTTGAATTATGAATATCTTGAATCGATATAATGGAAATTTTTATTGTTTGGTATTTGGAGAAGAAGACTTTTCAAACGTTCTATCATGCGTTTTAAAATTTCAGTGGTTGTAGTCACAGCATATATGAATAGAGCGATATGCAGGTGAATTTTATTGCAAAAGACACCCTCGATAATGAAGTCAAATTGTTTATTTCCAATAACTACTAATTCAGAATATTTATTTACTTTTAATGCTTTATGTTTTCTTTGTAACACAAAATGTTGCGTTTTTAAAATCGTTTTGTGTTAATTTATTGCTTAATTCAACCTGGTACACGGTTATAGATTGGACTTGGACATTGATTCTCATTCAATATATATGTAAAAGTAATTATTTTTTTAACGGTTAAAATTAGTACATTATGTCAATTGCTACAATAAAACCGATGCATTAATAATTTATTTTACAAAATTCTTTGGACGGATGAGACTTCATTTTCCACATCGAATTAAACATTTAGAAAAAAAAACGCTATTTGGCATCGAAGAAGCGAAATACACGAAAATAAGCCATTTTAATAACACAAGGCAGAAGATCCTCAGTTCGATAAATGTGAAAAATTGAAGAGCAAAACAGTGAAGTCCAATATGTATGTAAGAACAAAAGTGCCTCAATTAAATTTATTTAGATACATATGAATTTTAATTGGAGCAATCGTTAACAGTTTCTTTATCTAAGACGTTATCATCTCATCTGCTTTAAAAACATTGAAATAAATTAACAATTTCTCATAACTCTTCAATATTGATGACCAATCGTGACACTAAACTTGATAAAATTCAAATTCATTTTAACTTCTGCATATCATTTCACAGGGTGCCTTTTTCAAGTTGATAGCCTAAATGTTCAAAATTATAAAGAATGTTCCATCTTCATATTAATAGCTTGCTTGCTCCAACGGTTAACACCGTGCACAGTAGTTTGGCTGATGAGTAATGATAGTACTCTTCTTCGCAAGTTCTCCCTTTCAGAGACCAGAGAGTGCAGCAGAATTTTATACACTTCAAGATGCAGACTAACCAACTAAATTAATACTGAATTAAATGAAATTATAAAATGGGATTTAGATAATCTCATAAACTTCAATCTATCTAAAAGGCGGTCCAGTATATTACCTACTTAATATTCAAAAGAAAATGAGGTGATGAGTACCAGTTTGAACGTAGAGCATCTAGCATCTGTCCTATTACGTGATGTATTTTTATTAAAGTTTGTTAAATATACAAATCCTCTTTGTCTTCTCATTGATACAAAACCAACTTAAATAATAATAAAAATAAGAATTGCTGTTGAAGAAAAATGTGGATGACGTCATTATCCATGCTGTGCAAATGGCAATGTCGGAGGGTATGGATATTTGTCTGCGTTTTTTCAAATGTGTAGCCCCCTTCCGGACAGCCTTTGGCTTTGGATTTGGGGGTTGTCTAATTTCTGTGGTGTGTTTTATGTTAACAAACAAGTCACTGCTGTGCTAGGTGTAAGAATATCATTTCTCAATTTTAAAAGAAAAAAAATTGAATGACCACCCCTGTAGTTGTACTATTGCTCTGAAAATGCTATATATTGTTTTTGCTATGGACTATTTGTGCCAGAGTTTCGAGAATTCAATGCAAAATTCCTGTTTGTTACGTAAGCGCGTAAGGGTGTATAGCCGTAAAATTCTTTATGTTAGAGTGTGCTAGGTGTAAAATTTGTGTGCTAATAAAATTGGGGAGAAAAAATAACTGGGCAAGTTGACTGAGCCTACAAATACAACCTAAATTATGCATGCACGTCGGGTTATCAGAAGAAATAAGCTTGTGAAGACGGTCTAGAAGAAGAAGTAAAAGTAAACAAAGCAAAATTTTTGAATATACTTTGTGTGTTAAAAATGGCGGAATGGATTTTTAACAATATTAAATTTTCTTTTGTTACATGTTTTGTAGTTGGGTACGTATTTATTTTTTATTGGTTTATTTGCTGTAATATAATGTTGATTTTACATTTCGATATAGTAAAATTAGTTCTTAATTGTCCCTTGTCCAAATCATTTAATTTTTTTGACTACTGTGAAAAGCTTAACCAAATACACAATAATTTGTTGTTGCAAATTAGAAATAGAACATTTCAAAGTTATACTTAAACTAGTAACTGTGAACAGAGAAGCAAGCAACAGTTTATATAAGTAGTTTACAGATTTTCTAAATGTACCTTGTACCAATCCAAATGAAAAAAGGTTAATAACTGGGCTCCTCACAATGCATTGTATCAAAATAATTGAATGCATTAGTTAACACAATTGAATTGAAGTATCTACTAGATAAATATGACTACTTGACTTTCAAATAATGATATAGAACAAACAAATATTGTATCATAATATACGGAGTATATAGTTTTGAAATCATGAAGTATACCTACTGATTTCAAAATTATGAAAATTTAAAAAACTCTAAGGTTGATCAGGAAGTCTGTAAAGTGAAGTTTAATTGTTTCTTCGATTTCAATATTCTAAATTAATAAAAATTTTCTAAAATGTTGACATTGTGTATTCAAGAAAAGAAAATAAAATATTTAGATAGGTACATAATTTTACGTGAACACTCCGGCGTGGCTATATTTTATATTGTTTGGTTAATGCCATACGTGGCTTTACTTTATATTGTTTGTTTAATGCCATACTTCTAAATAAAGATATATAATTAATGTATATTTATATACCGTATATATGTTTTTATTTAAAGAAACTTCGAGGCATATTTTTAATAAACTTTGCGTAATAAACAATGATTCAAATGATATTTTGTTTCAATAAAAAATAGGTACCCCACACATGATATTTATTTTGAGAAGTTTTGAAGATATTAGCAATCTAAGGTAATATTTTGTTAAAATTAATTTGTGAATATTCAATAGAGAGGCTTGTAGTATATAATTTTTCTTTAGTTTCAGTATTATTGAGATTTTGTTCCAAACTTTTTGGCAATTTTTGTTGCGTATATAATTAAAATTGTATATTTTTTCTCCTTATTGTATTTCAGATTGAAAAATAAAACCTGTTATTATGATGTTTATTCCATAACAGCATCAACAAATATTCAATATTGTCTGCTTAGACGTAAAAAAGTGGACTTTGGGCTATAGTATTATTTTTTTATTTCTTACGAAATAAAACATTTAATTACATGTAAACATAAACCGTTCATCAGGTAGATGTTGTTTAACCAAAATTACTTAAATCATAAATATCTGAGATAAAGATAAATTATTATTAAATATTATTAAATAAGCACCTAGTACGTATGTTTCATTTACCTGTCATTTTAATTTACGTTGTTCTTATCCTATCACTAATATAATATTAATCAAATATCAGTCCAGACACTGACACATTGATTTGCACTGTATACAGCATGGGAGATCTTGTAAGTAAGTGATAGATTATACAGTTGTTACTAACTATAGACATACTTAAGATAACGTTGGTAGTTGGATTATTATCATATGTAACGTTATTAAAGAATAAAAAATTAAATTACTCTCAATTATAAGAGTATTGCACCGATTGTTATATAGTTGAGAAAAATTAATAAATACGTCGAACTAATTCCTAGTACAACAAACTTTATTAAAAATATAAATACAAAAGTGATGTTTAGCAGGGTTCGATAATAAAAATAAATGAATAAATGAGTAGTGCCACATACCCTGAAAAAGTATTAAAAATATTAACAGGTTTCTGAACAACATTACATACAAAAAATTCTCATAGATATAAGTACCTACGCCAGACGGGGCGCCATTATTGTAAGCGGTAGGTATATAATAAACATGTAATATAAAATGAAAATAACAAAAAACACTAATTGTAAATTTAGGTTTTCTTTTAAATTTTGCATTGGGTAATTTAGAGTATTTAGTAGAGTAAAGAATCTTCATGAACGTGTCGCGAACTATATGCAAATTAGTTAGTCGAATAAGCAGGCGACAAGATTCGATTCTGCCGCGCCAAGGCCTAGGATGTTATGTATTATGCAATTCTGGACAACAGGTATATACAGGGTGGGGCAATAGTGCGTCGGACCTCGATATCCCGAGTTCTACGATAGCTAGAAATTTTTAAAAAAATTGCAAGTAAGGTAGATAAAAAAGTCTATAACTGGAAATTATTTTCGAACATACAGGGCGAGCCAAGACGAAATTACAGGACCAAGTGCCTTTTTTTAAATGGAATGCTATGTATATCAGTAAATTTTTTGAAGTCTATTTCTAGGCTCTATTAATTCCTATATTAGCATTGAACATCTCCCAACCACTTGGATGTAATGAATTTTTTTGTTGAAATAATGCAATCTGCAGATGGATATTAAAAAAATCACCACAATCACAATTATGGGTTTTAAGAAAAACTTATGTGAATACCAGTTACGAGACATCTAATTAATGTTTTTGAATCATTTTCATTTCCTAAAACTGTACAGGGTGGCCAAAAATTATTTTTCAATTAAGAACTTTTTAAATTGAATTTTCTCAATTTTTTCACATGGAACACCCTGTATATTTTTCAACGATGTGATGTAGAAATGAAAAACGAAAATTTTTTGTAAGTACTTCCCTATGGCTAATTGCAACCAATTTCGTTTTATAAATAAATAAGTGTCAAATTGAAGAATAAACTTAAAAAAAGAGGTTCCCTCAAATGCATTAGAAAAATTTATAATAGGTGTTGCCCATTTTGATTGACACACGTCTTTATGCAATTTCGAAATGAGGCCATTTAGTAGGACCATTTCTTCCAATCCATTGAAATGAGTAAATAGTATTTAACAGGTCCTTTACTGTAATGTTTTTTTGTACATTATTTTGCTGTTTTCGTTATTCTACAAACAATAAAACCTCAGTTTGGTATAAATTGTCGTGTACAACGGAGCATTTATCACACTTATCGGTCGTTAGTTACAATTTGTATTGAATTTAAAATATTTGGAATTTTACAATATGAATTTTAATAAAGCGGAACTTGTAGACATGACTTTTGTTTTGGGCGAGTCAGACAAAAATTGTTTACTTGCTAATAAAATGTATCACCAACATTATCCTCAAAGAAGGATTCCTGATGTTAGGAGCTTCCAAAACCTTCTCGATAGATTTCTGGAAACTGGAAATGTCGAATATAAAAAAAGTAAAAGAATAAAACGTGCTGTGAACGAAGAAAATGAGTTTTCTGTGGTGTTGGCAACAGTTGAGAATCCCCATGTTAGGTAAAGAGAAGTGAGCTCATTAGTAGGAATAAGTAGATGGTCTGTGGGTCGAATCTTAAAAACAAATAAGTCGCATGCATGCATATCATATTCAAATGCACCAGGATCTGATGACGATTTTCAAAAGTGCCTACAATTTTGTAATTGGGCCAGAGGTAAAATGCAAGATGATGTCAACTTCTTCAATAATGTTTTATTTACTGATGAGGCAACTTTTCATAAAGATGGAATTTGTTAATAGGCACAATTTCCATTACTATGCTTCGGAAAATCCTCACTTTTTTATGCAAGTTGATGACCAACACAGATGGTCTAATTGGTCTATAAACGTTTGGGGAGGAATTATTGGAGAACATGTAATTAGGGCCCCATTTCTTTGATGGTACATTGGACTGGAGCTATTTATCTTCATTTTTTGGAAAACTATCTGCCACAATTATTGGTAAATCTCCCTGAAAGAATTCGAAATAGGATGTGGTGTCAGCAAGATGGTGCTCCACCACATTATTTAAATGCAGTTAGAGACCACTTAAATAATACCTACCCTCATCAATGGATTGGAAGAAATGGACCCACTAAATGGCCTGCTAGATCCCCAGGTCTTACAAAAATGGACTTCTGTTTATGGGGATACGCGAAGGAAATTGTTTATAGAGACACACCAACAACAGTACAAAATATGAAGGAAAGAATAATAACTGCCTTTAGATCTATCACACCGGTAGTTTTAGGAACAGTGGGAACCTCATTTCAAAAGCGCATAGAGATGTGTGTTAATGAAAATGAGCAACATGTGGAACATTTATTATAATATTTTCTACTGAGTTATTTGAAGAAACCTCTTTTTTAAGTTTATTTTTGAATTTTGTAATTATTGCTCAATAAAACGAAATTGGTTGCAATTAGCCATAGGGAAGTACTTACAAAAATGTTCATTTTTCATTTCTACATCACGTCGTTGAAGAATATACAGGGTGTTCCATTTGAAAAAATTGAGAAAATTCAATTTAAAAAGTTCTTAATTGAAAAATAATTTTTGGCCACCCTGTACAGTTTTAGTAAATGAAAATGATTCAAAAACCTTAATTAGATGTCTCGTAACTGGTATTCACATAAGATTTTCTTAAAACCCATAATAATTGTGACTGTAGTGATTTTTTTAATATCCATCTGCAGATTCCATTATTTCAACAAAAAAATTCATTGCATCCAAGTGGTTGGGAGATATTCAATGCTAATGTAGGTATGAATAGAGCCTAGAAATAGGCTTCAAAAAATGTACTGATATACATAGCATTCCATTTAAAAAAAAGGCACTTGGTCCTGTAATTTCGTCTTGGCACGCCCGTACGTTCGAAAATAATTTCCAGTTATAGACTTTTTTATCTAGTTTATTTGCAATTTTTAAAAAAATTTCTAACTATCGTAGAACTCGAGATATCGAGGTCCGACGCACTATTCAAAATCCAACGAAAAATAATTGTGACTGCGGCAATGAATAATAAATTAGTTTTCTATTATTGTTGTTTCATTTTTACTTTTTAAGCTTATGCCCAAATATGTTTGCAGTAAACTGATAATCTGATAAACAGTGCCAGCGGGAGAAAAGTAGGGCTCTACCTATTAATTTTGGGTATGCAGGTAATGTGTAAATGTTCAGATTGGTGCTCGTAATTTTTTTTATTATTTGTTATGTTGTGGTATAATATAGATAAATTGACCAATTATATTTTTAGCTGATCAGAAATGAGAAAAAAGAACTAAATTAAATTGGATTGGAATGTTCCATTGATCTATTCCTTGAACCGACCCCAAATACAAAATTCTGCATCCATTGGACGTCCAAAAGAAAAGTCCCGACAAATCTACTGAACATAATATGGACCATATTTTAGCAGTGGCAGCTGGTACAATTTAGTATGTCATGTTTTAATAATAAAACATGGAACCTATATAAGCTATACTTTAAGGCATGATTACCGCCTAGACTAAATATGGAGCTTCGCAATAAAAAATTCTTGCAATTGTCATTTATCAAAAAAAAAATATCAAACATTTTTACCCATATTCCAGAGGAGTTTGTGACAGATCTCAACTTTTATTAAGAAAATTTGATTGTTAAAAAAAAATTTCGCAAACATGCTACAAAATTGTCCCATATATAATAGCTGGAGGCATACATATTTTTACAATATGATAAACTAAATTTTACCGGCCGCCACTGTTAAAATATACTATAATCCTTTCCATCGGCTACAGACACGTTCTGAACGTTCACTGGATGCCGGATTTTGTGATATCTGGACATCCATATTATGTCCAGTACTCTGGACATTTTATGGATGTCCACTGAATGCGAATTTTCACAGCTTCTGGACATCCATAGGACATCCATACTATGTCCAGCACATCCCTCGGCGGACATGTTATGGATATCCAATAGATACAGATTTCTGTGACATCTGGACATCCATCGAACGTCCATTGAACGTCCCCTGGGCAAGAAAAGGACGTCCAATGGATGTCCAGTAAATTTTCTAAGTACGTCCACTGGATGTCCATTGGACATACTTGTGCTGTCTGGGCAACACATCAATAAAAGGTATATTAAGTATACCCAATTATGTTTGCATATTCCATTTTGCTTTGAGACTAGATATACCGGGTGACCACGGATCATGGTAAACCCCCGCCATTTCTACAATTTTTGAGCTATCCAATTGAAATTTTGCAGTAATAATGTACAGTCGGCGCCACCCAAATGTGAACGGCAAAATTGTATAGTGTAATTTACACTTTAAATCATAGTCGCCGTAAAATTTGAAAATAGTTGTCAAATATATTTGTCATAATTTGTCAAAAGTAAAAGTAAAGATAACTATGCCAAGACATTTAACTGAAGCGCAAAAAGCGAGGGCTATAGCTAAATTGGAAGAAAATAAATCTTTGAGTGAAGTGGCTGCTGATTTAAATGTTGGTAAAAGTTGTATACTTTATATAAAAAAAAGCGCTGGCAAGAAGAACAAAGACTGCAAAGATCTATAAGGCAAGGTATAGGGAAGGTCTCCAATGAGAATAAAGACAATGCTCTGGTCGAATTTATTCATCAGAATAGCTCAGCCGGCTCTTTGCATTTTTGTAGATCTAGCGAAAGCTTTTGACACTGTCAGTCACCATAAGCTGCTAAATTTGGAAAAACTTGGTTTTCGAGACAATATATTAAAACTTTTAACTAGCTACCTAAACGATAGGAAACAATGTGTTAAAATAAATAATGTTTTAAGTGATTTTAGGACTGTTGAATACGGTGTACCTCAAGGAACAGTTCTCGGACCAATCCTCTTTAACCTATACATAAACAATTTATTTTTACTAGACATTCAAGGGTCTGTTATTGGTTTTGCTGATGACACAGCCATTTTCTATTCTGCCAATAGTTGGGATTCCCTTATCTCTAATGCTCAAAGTGATTTCAAGGTTATTAAGGACTGGTTTGATTCGAGACTGTTAACAATAAATTTTGATAAGACAAAATACCTACCATTTGCGTCGAGTAAAAATAAACTTCCCAACGAAAAAGCGCTAAAAATTATTTGCGATGGAACCTCAATTGAGATTCCGCCTGTCAGTGGTATAAAGTATTTGGGAGTATATTTTGACAGTATGCTAAAATGGGATTTGCATATAAATAAACTAGTCATAAAAATCAGAAGCTTGCTGTCTAAGTAAATATCTAAAACAAATCCTAGATGTAAAAACTCTCAAAACTCTATATTATGCACTGGTGGAGTCCCAATTGAGGTATGGATTAATTGCGTGGGGAGGAGCTTACAAAAACAATATTAAAAGACTTGAAAATATCCAGAAATGGATCTTAACAATTATATACGCGAAAGAATTAACTTATCCTAGTAATGAACTATATGTCTTAGCTAAAGTCCTTGATGTTAGGCAATTGTTTTGTGCAGTACTATTCTTGGATCAAAAAATGAAGATAAATAAAAATAATATTGTACACAATTACCAAACTAGATACAAGAATATGGCAATATCAGTACCCTTTGCTACAAAAACTATTGTGCAAAGATCCTGCTATTTTTTAAGTCCCCGATTATATAACCATATCCCAAGTGATATAAAAAAATTAACTCAATACCTATGTTCAAACAACACAAAAAAATGGATGCTCTCAATAGACCGCATTGTTTTCCACCAACTGATTGACATGAAAAACACATACAATGTTGCCAACTCTGTTACGAAGCTGACTTTAAACTAGCTAAACTTATTGACATAACATCGATCCAATAATAATAGTTTCTTACCCAAATCATTCAAACTGATTGAATATATACGAAAATAATTATGTTATTATTCTCCCTACTAGATATAACCTCTCTTTCCTTCTTTATTTTTATTTTTACTTCAAATTATATGCTCTGATATCTTTGAGTAACATATTCGGCATTTACGATAATTGGAGCGGGTAATGTATCCTGGTACATTGCGGTAATCAGCTGTTTTATGTCAATACATCTACCGAGCTAAGAATTACCGAACGCAAAATTTCAAATGTAACCTAAATCACTTGACTAATTAATAAATAATTGAAAATTGAATTACTTTTTTATTTTATGCATATTCATAAGTCCTTACTGCTCGCCATGCCAAAATGGAAAGTAAAAAAACATTTATATGTATTGCATATTTAGGTATACTTAGTTCATTATACATATACATAAATGTTTCCGTCCTCATCTAAAATTACTTCATTATTTTCGTCAGTGATGGGTTTCATTTGTCTAAAATACTCACAAAATGTCAAAAATTAAGTTTTTTTAATCATATTTTAAGGTTATACTGCATTTACCAACCGATGTAGTCGATCCATAAATTTTGGATCGGGTAGATGTAGCGAATACATTCGATACATTTACCGAACGCGGTTCGGTAGATATGTTCTTATTATCGAACGCTCTGATACATTGCGGTATGTAGCGCTCCAATTATCGTAAATGCCTATTATATGTACATATATATACATATATATGCGTGTGTGTGTATGTATGTATGTATGTATGTATAATAATATGTTTATATAGGTGTTTGTATGCATACGTATGTATGTGTATGGGTATATATGTATGCGTATTGCGTAGAGGAAGCTTTTTATGTTTTTATTTTCTTTTTATTAATATTAATTTTTCTTTCGATTTAGTTTATGTAAGATATATGGGTGTATGTGTATGTGTGTATAGCAGTGTATGTATCCTCACAAGTGTAAAACTTTTAGGATTATATTGCTATGCTTACTTGCCATACAGAACAGCCTATACAAGCTCACCACAAACAATTTATTGTTTTTGTGAGGTAAATATTTATACACTCAATGATGAAGATTTTCTTTTTCTTTCTTATTAATTATCTATAACTAAATGGAATTATTTTGATATTGTGGAAAAAATAGAATACTACTCATAAAATTCCTTTATTGGACGTTACCGGTTTCGTGAACAATATTCTTTGCTTCACATCCTCAGACGTAACAGGACTACAATTAATTAAAAGTAATAAATAAGGTGACTTTATGTAATAATTGATCTTAATAAGTTATTAAAACTTAAAATAAATCACAGAGAGCAACCACATTTGACTATAAAAACACAAGAAATCTAAATAAAAACACACACTAAACATAGAATAATTTAAAAAAATCTTAAAAAATATTGGATAACACCTTTAAATTTAGTTTAATTATAACATAATAAGTCACCTTATTTATTACTTTTAATTAATTGTAGTCCTGTTACGTCTGAGGATGTGAAGCAAAGAATATTGTTCACGAAACCGGTAACGTCCAATAAAGGAATTTTATGAGTAGTATTCTATTTTTTCCACAATATGAACAATTACTCATATGGGATTAACCTTCCGGAATTATTTTGTATATTATATAATTGTTACTTGTTTTGTGTGTAAATAAATTATTATTATTATTATTTATTATAATCCTTTCGAAACCGCTGTCAAAACTCAAGAAGAAACATTATTCCCATCGTCTTTCAGAATAACACAAAGACGTCTTAAGCTATCTGGCTTGACGAATTGCTGATTTTTAAATATAGAGATTAGTTTTTACCATTTTTATTTTATTAATGTTTTCTGAATTATAAATTATTAGGTATGTGTTGAAATATACTATTGTTAATACGCTTAGTTTGTGTCATTTTATTTCTCACAATCGTTAAACATGAATGAATTAAAGGAATAATTGTTAAAGAAAAACATTCACAATTGTTTTTGAATATATATTACCCTTTATCCACGATACATAAATTTAACCCTTTATCTAGTTGGTTTAATATATGTATGTCATTCATTTTGTACTCTGTCAGTTATCATATTGTATTCTTTGATATACTTATTAATAAATATAAGTATCTGCACTAATTAAAGCATATTGATATTCTGCATAAGTGTCAATTCACGTAATATCAACATGGTAGCAGAGCGTGGTTGCTGCGTGGAATAACTGTTACATGCTTTGTCGAATTGCTTCGTTGTATATGTGAATATTGGTGGCGAGTCACGAGAGTAATATCAACATTACAGAGTAATACGAGTATAGTGATTTCGCTCATTCATTGAAATTATCAACGAAATAAGTATGGAGTATCAAGGAATCGAAAAACTGCAAGGTGCTGAAAACTGGAGTATTTGGAAATTCGCAGTGAGAAATCTGTTGCGAGGAATTGAAGGAGCATACGAGGTATGTGTCGGTGATCTCACTAAACCGACAGCAATAGATGTAAATGCTACTAGAGCACAGAAAATTGCGTACGAGCAAAGTCTGAAGACATGGGATAAAGCAGATCGTTTAGCAAGCCAAATTATCGTCAAGACGTTAGAAGCTAAGGTCATAGCGTTGTTGGTGACGTCCGAGTCAGCGCGAGATATGTGGACTAAATTACATGGAGTCTATGAGCAGCAAACTAAACAAGCTGCACACACAGTTCAATATAAATTCTTTAGTTTTAGTATGAGTAAGACTGACAATATGGTAACGCATATAGCCAAGCTCGAAGGATTGGTGTTACGAATGCAACAGTTAAACGTAAAGCCAGATGAGTCATCGTTAATGGTAAAATTATTAGATACACTTCCAGATGAGTATGAAAGTCTTCGACAGGCATGGTGGGCGCGTCCGGAAAGTCAACAAACGTTTGCTAATTTAATACAAATTTTGACTTCTGATGAGAATCGTAGGAAACAGCGAACTGAGAAGCATGAAGAGTTGGTGGCATTAACGGCCGTAAAATCTAAGTTCCAAGGGAAGAATGAACGTAGTGGCGGAAACAGCGAACATCATCAAGCGAAAAAGTTTACGTATGGGAAAACTAAGGAGAAGAAATTGAATTTTAAATGCAACGGTTGCGGAGAGAAAGGTCATTTGCGTCGAAATTGTCCTAATTCGAAAAAGCAGGTAGGACCAAATGACAATAATGCACGAAAGTATAGCAGCAGAGGTGATCAAGCATTTATTAGTGAAATTATGAATGCCGAACTTGACAATGACATCTGGATTGTTGATTCTGGTGCGACCGATCATATAACATGTCATAGTGATTGGTTTTCGTCATTCTTGCGTTTCCCGGAGCCGGTAATAATAAATATTGGTAATCAATCTACGATGAATGCTGTTGGCAAAGGAACAATTAAGTTTGAAGCTGCTGTGAACGGAAAGTAGCTGCAGTGCTACATGGAAGATGTTTTGTATGTACCTACAGCACGTAGAAATTTGTTCTCGGTGACAAGTTCAGTTGACAAAGGCTTGAAGTGCAATACGTCAAAAACTGAATGCGAATTTATTAAAGATGGGATCGTCAAGGCTCGAGGTGTTCGCATAGGTAAACTGTTTAAAATGGATATACGTGTGAAGCAACCAGAAATGTCATGTGATAGAGAAGCAAATCTTGCGGCAAAGGAAACGTTGCAAATTTGGCACGAACGGCTTGGACATCAAAACAAACGACATGTACAGAATATTTTGAAACAACATGGAATCAACGTTATAATGAATTTTGTAATGCTTGTGTCGAGGGGAAGCAACATCGAAATAGCTTTCAATCACGTCAGCAACGTTCAATGGAGTCTGGTGAAATCATCCACGCTGATTTATGTGGTCCGATGGAGTGTACATCGTTGGGCAGAGCGAAATACTTTGTGTGCTTCACGTGTGACTATTCACGTTTCCGCATGGTGTATTTTCTCAAAGAAAAGTCAGAAACTGCTGAAAAAATCGCAGAAATGTTAGAAATCGTTAGGAATAATATTGGACGAGTGCCGAAAGTATTTCAGTGTGATGGTGGACGTGAATTCGATAATAGTCTTGTACATGTTCAGATTTTATTTTACGTCTTCTTATTTTACTTTAATTTCTTGAATATAAATCACTTCATATACAATTTAAATTTTTTATTTCCAAACGTCAATTTTATAAAATACACAAGAAGTTGTTGCTAACGTAAACTAAAACATTATTTCATTTTATTTTACACACTAGATATCACAACAAGTATAATTCTGCAATTATTTATAAAACAATTTTTCGAACATCTTCTCCTAATTGCAAAATTATGCTTTAAGTTTTATAAAACAATATAAAAACATATTAAACATATTTAACTTTTAATCATTTACATTTTTAAACATAATTTCACTTTTAAACTTTTCAAATTTAATATTACACAAAGGTTTAGTAAAAATATCTGCTAATTGACAATCAGTTTGACAATAGTTTACTTTTAACAAACCTTCGTTAACTTTTTCATTTATAAAATGATATCTAACGTCAATGTGCTTGCTTCTTTTTCCAAATTGTCCATTCTTGATTAGTTTAATCGCACTTTGATTGTCCACTCTCAATTCTACACTTACTGTGTCATCAATTAATTCTTCTATCACCGATTTTACATAAGATAATTCCTTGGTACACTCGGCTGCTGCAATATACTCCGCCTCAGTACTGGAAAGTGACACAATTGGTTGTTTTCTTGATGTCCATGCTATTGGGCCTCCACAAAAATAAATTATGTACCCAGTAGTGCTTTTTCTTGTATTTACATCTCCTGCAAAATCGCTGTCACAATACCCTATTACTTCCTTATAATTCGAGTTTCTTTTATAACAAATGCCTTCCTTCTCCTTTCCAACTAAGTATCGTAATATTCTTTTAGTATTAGCAACATCTGTATTCGTTGGTTTTTCCATTTTCCTACTGCATAAATTTACTGCAAATTGTATGTCTGGTCTAGTTTTGTTTGTAAGGTACAAAAGACTTCCTATAATTTCTCTATATGGAAAATGCTCTTTTGAGGTTATTTCTTCCGTTTGTTTCGAATATTCAATCATTGGTGTTGTTAATGATTTCGCACCATCCATCGAAAATTTTTTTAAAATAGTTTCACTATATTTCCTCTGCGTTAAGGCTATGATATTCTCTGTTCTTTTGATTTCTAATCCTAAAAAAATTTTTGGATTGTTGTTTGCAACCATTTCAAATTCTTTATTTAATTCTAATAGCAAATTATTCATTTCTTGCTGACAATTTCCAAATAAAATTCCATCATCGACATATATAGCTAAGAACATAGTTCCTGTTTTATTTCTAAAAACACAATGTTCTGTTTTAAGAGCTATAAGTCCTTTTGTCAATAAAAATTCTGTAAAACGTTTATTCCAGTTTAAGGATGCTTGTTTTAAACCATATAAAGCTCTTTTTAGTAAACATACCTTATTATTCTCTTCATATCCTTCTGGAACTTCCATATAAATTTCTTCACTTAAATGTCCATATAAAAAAGCGGTTTTAATGTCAAATTTTTTTATTATGTAGTTTTTATTGACAGCTAAGGCAAACAGAATTCGTAAACATGTCATATTTACTACTGGACTGAAGGTATCTTGATAATCTATGCCATATTTTTGTTCAAAACCTCTTATCACCAGCCTGGCCTTGTATTTTCCATCATCCTTCACTCGAAACACCCATCTACTTGATAAAATATTTTTGTCCTCTACTTCATTTCGGTTTACATAGACCCACGTGTTATTCTTCTTTAAAGATGTCTTCTCCTCATCTATTGCATGTAGCCAATTTTCCTTTTCATCACTGTTCACTGCTTCTTGATAAGTCAACATGACATAATCATTGTATCTTTCTGGTTTTCTTATGGTACGTTTAGATCCTTTTTCTTTTGGTTCAACTTGATCATCATGTTCATTTGTGTTTTCTCTTGAGTTTTCTTCTTCATTCCAGTCATCTTCATTTTGGTCTTGATGTTCTGGTATTTTAACTTCTGCACTTTCTTTTACTTCAGTTTCAATTTTTAGTTGTTGCATGTCATGGTTTTGTTTACTTTCTTCTAATTCATTTATAAATTTTCCTGCATTCTTATTTTTAAAAATCACATCTCTGTATACCACCACCTTTTGTTTCTCTTCGTCAAATAATCTGTACCCATTTATAGCATAACCTATAAAAATGTACTTTTTGCTTCTTTCTTCTAATTTTTTTAAGTAGCCTAACACTTTTGCATAAGCATCGCAACCAAATATTTGCAATCTAGTCAAATCAGGCCTTTTCTTCAACCATTTTTCTGCAGGTGTTACCTCAAGACTCTCTGTAGGGCTTCTGTTCAATAAATATGTTGCCATATTTACAGCCTCACCCCAAAATTTTTTATCCATTTCAGAGTCAAAAATTAGCGACCTAGCCTTTTCCATTATTGTCCTATTGAGTCGTTCAGCTTTTCCGTTTAACTGCGGTGTATACGGAATTGTCGAATCCATTACTATACCTCTGGATTTACACCATGATTTTAATTCTTTGTTTATGAATTCTCCACCATTATCACAACGTAATTTGTATACTTTTAGGTTCATAAACGCTTCTACCTCCTTTATGTAATTTTTCACATACTCCGAAACTTCATCTTTTCTACTTAGTAAGTACACCATTGTAAAGTGTGTGTAATCATCCATCAATGTAAGAAAATATTTTTTATTATCCCATGTACTTGGTTCTATAGGTCCACAAACGTCTGTATGTATAATTTCTAGAGGTCTTGTTGATTGTTTTCTTGAATTTTCAAATGGTAATCTCGTTTGTTTTGCTTTCATACATATTTCACATATTTTGTCGAAACTTTCACAATCCTTTTCTGTTATTTTCATTCCTGTCGACAAATTTATAAGCTTTTTCATGTTACTTTTGCCTAAATGTCCTAGTTTTCTATGCCATTCTTCTACTAATGGATTTTTATCATTTCTTGTAATTTTTTCTGTGAGTAGATTTCTCTCTTCTTCTTCTTCTTCTTCTTCTTCACTCT
This sequence comes from Rhagium mordax, assembly GCA_963680705.1. Classification (NCBI taxonomy): domain Eukaryota; kingdom Metazoa; phylum Arthropoda; class Insecta; order Coleoptera; family Cerambycidae; genus Rhagium; species Rhagium mordax. Next base: position 48,956,402 of record OY796656.1, on the reverse strand, counting down.
GCAGTTTTACTATAAATAGTCCATTACTTTGTTTTTCTCCTTGTAGAATTTCTATGTTGTCTTTGGTTATTAAAACTTTATTTTTGGTAAAGATAACATTTCCTCCATTTTCAGTTATTGCACTTACTGATAACAGGTTTTTGCTTAGGTCAGGGACATACAATACATCGTTAAATATACAAACATCACAATTTATTCTTCCTACACCTTCTGCTTTTATGTTCTGGTTTTTCTTTGCTATACCAATGCTTGCATCACATTCGTCCATACTATTCAGAATATCCTTGTTTTTAACCATATGTGACGTAGCTCCTGAATCTATTATGAACTCTGTTTCTTTTGTATTTTCATTACATCCAGCAAAAAAAGCTGTTTTATTATTCCCTTCATTTCTTTGCAGTTGTTTCTTTCGAAAATAACAATTTTCTTCTGCATGATTTGTTTTCTTGCATATAGAGCACGATTTTACTTTATCCTTTTTAAAACATGATTTGGCTATATGACCTTGCTTTCCACATTTAAAACATTTTATTTTACTGTTAAATTTTGAGTAACTTGCTTTAAACGCTACAGCTCCCTCACTCTCAGCATCCAGCTTGTGTATTGTTTCTTCGGTTAATAATCTAGCTATTAAATTTGTTTTAGTACGTTCACTAATAGGTGTTGATTCCCACGCTGTACTGAAGTATTTGTACTCATCTGGTAATGTCACTAACAACTTTGATATCAACATAGTATCATCAATTTCGTGGTTTAATGCTTCTAGTCTATACACTATATTTTGTATTCCACTGATGTGTATCGAAAGATCAGTACCTTTTTTGTAGCTGTAGTTGAAAAACTCCTTTAATAAATTGCATTTTTGTTCTTCGGTGCCTTGTTGAAAAATACCACATAATTTGTCAAACATGGTTTTTGCATTATTACAATTCATAACATGAGTCATGAGTTTCTTGTCTATACTTGTAACTATCACTTTTTGAGCTTTTGCATCTTTTCTAAGCCAATCTGCTTTCTCCTCGGGTTTTATCATTTTTGCAAATTCCTTCTCGCCATTAACAATTTCCCATAAACAGTTCGCCTTAAATACAACTGTTGTTTGAAACTTCCATACTTGAAAACTTTCAGCGTCTTTTAATTTTTCAATCAGCAAAATGTCTTCTGATGAACCGGCCATTTTAATTTTAAGTCTTTAACACTTTATTTTATTTTAGGTTTTCTGTTGCTTTTATATTATTTCTTGACTGCCTGTTTTTTTTATTTTTAAACTACTTCTTGACTGCCTGTGGGCTTTTGCCTGGGCCCATAACCTGTTCAGATTTTATTTTACGTCTTCTTATTTTACTTTAATTTCTTGAATATAAATCACTTCATATACAATTTAAATTTTTTATTTCCAAACGTCAATTTTATAAAATACACAAGAAGTTGTTGCTAACGTAAACTAAAACATTATTTCATTTTATTTTACACACTAGATATCACAACAAGTATAATTCTGCAATTATTTATAAAACAATTTTTCGAACAGTACAAGAGCTCATGAAATCGAATGGAGTGAAATTAATAGTCATAAATCCATATACACCAGAACAGAATGGTTGCGCAGAACGTACTAATAGAACAGTGGTTGAACTTGCTCGCACGATGCTTTTAGCGAAGAATTTACCGAAATCATTGTGGGCGGAAGCGGTGAACACTGCTGTTTACATCCTTAACAGAACGGGATCGAGCAGTGTTGATGGCAAAACACCATATGAATTATTTGTAAAAAAGAATACACACTTGAATAAATTTCGTGTTCTTGGTACTGATTGTTTTGTGCATGTACCAACAGGACATCGTAAAAAGTGGGATGCAAAAAGAAAACGTGCTGTGTTTGTTGGTTACTCAGACGAGGTGGACGGCTATCAAATCTGGATGAAATCTGAGAATCGTGTGATTCGGAGCAGGAATGTTGTATTTGAACCAGAGACAACACAAAATAGATTGTCACTGTTTCCATATGATTCGAACGAATCAAACGATTAACTCAAACACGGCAGAATGCAAACTAGTTCCTGATTTGCAATACGATGAGATTACTCAGTCTGTGACTGGTTCATCGGTTAATACGTCAGAGGAGCCATTGAGAAGACAATTACGTGACAGGACAACGATTAAACCACCTGAGCGTCTGATCGAAGCTATGCTGGCCGAAATTGATGAGCCGAGAAGTTTTACTGAGGCAAATAATTCTGTTGAACGACTACACTGGAAAGCGGCGATGGAAGAAGAAATAGCTTCGCTGGAGGAAACGTGGACTTTGGTTGAGTTACCAGTAGATCATAAGCCTGTTTTGAATCGCTGGGTGTACCGGATCAAACGAAAACCTAACGGAGAAATAGATCGATATAAAGCACGGCTGGTAGCTCGTGGCTTTAGTCAAAGAAAAGGAATTGATTATAATGAAACGTTCAGTCCTGTTGCCAGATTTGACACTATCCGAACTGTTCTAAGTATAGCAGCAAATGAAAATCTCAAGTTAGCACAATTTGATGTTAAGACAGCATTTCTCAACGGTGTTATTGAGGAAGAAATTTACATGCAGCAACCTGAGGGATATGATGATGGTACTGATCATGTATGCAAACTTAGGAAGAGCTTGTATGATTTAAAACAATCACCAAGGTGCTGGAACAAACGGTTTAAGGATGTACTTTTAAATTTTAAACTGAATGAAAGTACAGCAGATCCATGCTTGTTTTATCGTATTACTGACAAAGAAAAATTAATAGTTGTGCTATATGTTGATGATGGACTTGTTGCTGCAGTGAAGAAATCTGACATTGACGAATTCCTGTGTGAGCTGAAGTCGGAATTCAAGATAACTGTGGCACCAGTAGGATACTTCCTGAATATGCTTATTGAGCAACAAGACTTTGGTTCAATTTTCATTAACCAAAAGAAGTATGCAGAAAGCGTACTTCGAAAATTCTATATGCAGGATTCAAATCCTGTTTCAACGCCAATTGAGAAATATCCATTAACAGGGGAAATGATGGATGCTGAGATGACAAAGGCTCCATATAGAGAGGCGGTAGGCTGTCTTATGTATCTGGCTGTAGCTACGCGACCAGATATCGCTTTTGCTGTGAGCTATGTGTCACAGTTCCTTGAGAATCCAGGGGAAAGACACTGGGAAATGGTCAAACGAATTATGAAATACGTAAAAGGATCAACAACGATGAGCATTCATTACAAAGTCGCTAAAAAGGTAGGCGAATTGGAAGCCTACAGCGATGCTGACCATGCAAGTGACTCTACTACACGACGTTCGGTGAGTGGAATACTCTTCAAGTACAGCGGAGGAGCGATCAATTGGGCAAGCCGGAAGCAGCAAAGTGTGTCTTTGTCGACGACAGAGGCTGAATATGTAGCAGCAAGTGAGGCGGTGAAGAATGTTGTCTGGCTGAATCGACTGTTTAATGAGATTGCACCATTAAAGTATGTATCGGTGCTTTTAGTGGATAATGCAAGCGCTATTAGGCTAGCTAAAAACCCTAAATTTCATAAGCGTTCAAAGCATATTGATGTACGTTTTCATTTTGTGCGTGAGCGGGTTCAAGAAGGTCAGTTAGTCATTGAGCATGTACCAAGTAAAAATCAAGTAGCAGACATTCTGACAAAACCGATACCGCGTGTGCAGTTCGAAAGATTGCGGAGTATGTTGGGTATGATGTGCATTGATATTTGCCCATTTCGTCAATAAGCAATTTGAAGTTTTAGGGGAAGTGTTAAAGAAAAACATTCAGAATTGTTTTTGAATATATATTATCCTTTATCTAGTTGGTTTAATATATGTATGTCATTAATTTTGTACTCTGTCAGTTATCATATTGTATTCTTTGATATACTTATTAATATATATTATTGTACCTACATCGATTCTTTGTGAAGTATCTGCACTAATTAAAGCATATTGATATTCTGCATAAGTGTCAATTCACGTAATATCAACAATAATTAATATTAACCTTCTTCCACTAACATGTAGGTAATATTAGTTAATTATTTTGCTAACTTCTTTTATATTATTCGTGTCGGCCTTCGTCCTTCCAATTATTATTATGGTAACAGAAAATAATAAAAGTAATATTATTTTCTGTCAATATATCCTCTCTGTGTTACGCCACTAAACAAAGTCTGACCTACTACAATGAAATTCAGAAGAAAATTCCATGACAACCAAAATGCGTTCACATTTGGATGGCGCCATCCATATAAAAATGATAACGTGGTAGTGGCAAAACAGAAATAATTTTGTGTTACAGCATTAGCAACCAGTTAAGGAAGTAGGTACTAATCATTGAGTAAAAAATAATAAAGAGTTGCAACTGTCAAGGTTTCGAGATTTTAGTAATGTATTTCTTTACCAATAACTTCATGATTGTCGTCAATTTTTAGTGCTACGCGAAGGTATTTGTAATGTGACTGTATAGCCCTTTAAATTGAAGACAATCATGAAGCTATTGGTGAAAAAATACAACACTAAAATCTCGAAACCTTGACAGTTGCGCCTCTTTATTATTTTTACTCAATGGTACTAATAAAATAGCGACGAGGTTTTCCCATACAATCCAAGCAAATAACTTGTCTACATCTGTTCAATACAAAGTTTGGGTATTTGCATTTTATTATACTAAATAAATATTATAATAGTAAAAACGTAACAGTGTAAAGTAAACACATTTAAAAATGTAAACAATTTTGACATGGGTTAGAATAGAAAATCCCTAAAAATTGCGGCGTTGCCAGGTCAATTCCAGACTTAGTTAATCCGTCTATTTCTTGTGACGGTGCATAAGTAACTAGGCTTACGTTTTTAAGCCGGCTTAGTTAAACCGGGCTTACGGTAAAAACGGTGCATTTGGCCCTAATCCTGATTGTTTAGAATTCAACCTACAGAATAGCCAACAATAAATGCATGCCATCCATGTTCAGGTTGGTGACCTTCGACTGGAACAATGTATTAAGGTAAGCGCGCATTTATTCGTATCGGACGGACGCATCGGAAAGATGGAACGGAAGAAAATGATTATTTGCGTAATTTTAAATATGGTTGAAATAAATTCCTATTTAAAAATACACCAATCACGAGCTAAACCGCAGCTAACCGGAGTTAGTGGTTTGATACGCCAAAAAATGCTTCTTGTTTCATATAAAATAATGGAATTAATCATTTTCGTCCGATTCGTTAGTCCAATGCGAACAAATGGGCGCTTACCTTAATAATACATAATTTATCTGAACCATTGGTTGAATTTTAACCGATAGTTGGGCAACCAGAGGTTGAATCTTAGTAGTTTCCAAAAATTGCTTAATGTTTAATACCAACTTTAAAATAACAAACTCAAATGTTTTAATTGGACACAGCTGTCATTACTCATTGTTGTCAATTGCAATTATCGATTGTCAGTGTTTCTGTGGCTGTCAGCCCTTTGTTATTGTTTTTTATTATTTAATTATTATTGTCTTCCAACAAGATACAAGTGCCTTATTGGAAAAAATGTGAGTTATATACCTACAGTTATATTTTGAATCCAACTATAAAAATTTACAAAATATTAAAATATTTTAAGATTGGAAATGTTATATACCCACATATTGCAATAATGTCTACAAATAATATATCTCAAAATACTAAAATAAAAATACCTATTCGGGTGCAACCACTGACAGGGAGTAATGAATCAAACGAATGTGAGCCTGCTGAAGAAGCCATGACATCTGATTCTGAAGAATATTTATCCGAACCTCTAAGGTAATTACTTTTTAAGTAAAATAGGGGCAATACAAATCGAATTAATGTAGCACATCTTAATCTTTTATTTTCACCCCATTTAAGTAAAACATACAAAAATGTATTATTGAGTACATTTTTAGTGTTTATCTCGGTGTTTATGTTCCAATTCAATGATGGAAATGATGGAATAACACAAGGGGAAAGCAAGAAAAAGTGGAGCAATATAGATGCTTCAGTTCATTTAAATTATTAGTCTTAATTCAAAGTAATCCCTATTGTAATAATAGCAGAGCCGTAACTAGGGCATGGCGAAGGTGGCATTTGCCACGGGCGCAACACTTAAGGGGCGCCGAATGTAAGATGCATAAATTACAAATTCAAGAATAAAAAAGCGAATATTATTTTTACAGCCCACTACCCAGCGCTAGCTGGGTAAATCTTATTCTAAACACAAAAAAATGTACTTAACTTGTACATGTGCACAGCGTCCTAGCTAGGGTCCGGCCACAGGGGCAGGTGCCAGGAGCGCAGCAGACCCCAAAAACACAATAACCTTGAAATTCTTGAAAAATTTTCGCCTGCGGTGCATGATGCCTACTACCGCCCACCCCCTGCTGAAGCTGAAGCTTTTAAAATCCTATTTAAAATTACTTAGAATAGGAAAAATTAATAAATGTGCCCATACTTTCAATGGAAAAATTGGTTTCAATAAATTTAGACTATGATTATTGATGTACAGGGTGTTCAACGTAACTTGCTACCCCCCATAATTTCCTTATTTTATAAGGTAATAAAAAATAGAAAATTTCATCTTATTGCATTTTTGACGTACTTTTTAGATATGTTATCAGATCATATCGATATACAGTGGGTGCGAAAAAATGTGTATTTCTTTAATGGAACACCCTATATATTTTTACATATTTGGATTTGCCTATTTTGATCTGATTTCAGAAATATATAATACTTGTATATTTCGAGTAATATTAAGGAAGTTGTTAATAAAAAACAGTTTGCAATAACACATAAATTGTATTTATTTTATCTTTACAACAATCATTAATTGAAGAAGACGACATATGATTTGATAACATATTTAAAAAGTATGTGAAAAATGCAATATAATGAAATTTTTAATTTTTTTATTACCTTATAAATAAGGAAATTATGGGGGTAGCAAGTTACGTTGAACACCCCGTACATATTTGCAAATATGTAATCTAGAAAAGTGATAATTTAAGCTCCTGCAAGTTCCTATGTATTTGCAATATTAAATATTAGTGTTTACTCTGTTTACGTTTAGTCACAAAGAGCTTTACTTTTTGTTCTTTTATAGAGAATGTATTTTAGTATTTTTATATTTGTTCCTTTATTGCTGCTTTGCCTATCTCAATAAACACTTTTAAAAAATCAATTGTTTTCACTGGATAGGGGGCGCAAATTGATATCTTACCACTGGCGCAAGGTACCCTAGTTACGGCTCTGATATATACAGCACGGCCAAACCTTGCAGTGAAACCGAAGTGAAACAAAACTAAAGGCTAAATCTTTAAAATTTAAAAAAAAATAGATTTTCAAAAATCGTCAATTAGCCAACCTATTATATTTTATTTTGTATACATCAAAATTTGTTGCTGTTGATAGTAAAGTAGAGTTGATTTTTGATTATCCATAAGTATTGTTATAATTATTTTACACTGATTCACTATATTAAAAATAGCCTGAGAAATAGCTTTTTTGTTGATTACAAAGAGATATAAATTATCTTATTTAATAATATAGGCGAAATATTACATCTTTTCCATCTTTAATTAAATATTTGTTATAACAAAATAATACAGAATTAAATACTCATATTCAGTATTATTGATTTTTTTAAATCTGTAAGGACTGTGTAAAACGTAAAGTAAAAATAAGTACAAACAAAGTTAAAAAAGCCAAAATTGAATATAGTTTTGCGACAATAAAAAAATAAATGGTACATGTTTTGTATCACAAACATGATCAATAAATTATTGTTGATATCAAAGCCAATGTTTGTTTTTGTCATAGGGCTGAATCTGCTTTTGATTTTTATTCCTTTATTGGAGAAATAGTTTTGTCGTTTTTAAGCGATGTTGCCAAGAGAGCACCTTCTGTGAATTATGATAAAATAGAATAGACTAGACAGAAATTTTACGTTTTTCTGCGTCGTATCGAATTTGAAAAAATCGGATAAATAAGGCAAAAATATTTACAAAAACTATTTTAAAAATTCATCTTTGACCTCTTTTATTTCCATAGAAATTAATATAAAAAATGAAACTACGGTATTTTTTATTCTCTATATTATGCTATTAAATTTTGTATATAACTGACATCATAATCATATTATTTTCAATCAATTCAATAGCACATAATTCAAAACTACTTACTAACAAAAATATTTAAAAAAATAAATAGCCATACAGGGTTTCCACATAGTGCATTCTTCCATAATTCCTTAGACAAAAATATTTCAAACAAAAGTTGTTCAACAATTAAAACTACATAAAGTCTGTCTGATGAGAGATTGCAGTGGTGGAAGGGACGACAAAAGCGCGCGCTTTGATCTTATTGGTTACAGAGTCAGGTAGGTTTACAATGGCGTTTACGAATACGAGTTGACAGGTCATTGAAGTTTGCGTGTATAGACTGTCAAACTGACTATTAAGTAATAAATGTGTATTATCCTTAAATTTAACATTACGAATTATCAAATACAAATAATATAAAAGGTATTGTAGTATTCCCTTTAACTTTTAGCAAATAGATGAGTAATAAATCCAATAGTAGTCCCTCAACAATAGCGCAGTATTTGCGTCGGTTACGGCGAAGCACGTAGAAGTTGAGATTTAAACTGCATCAGTTAAAATAATTTGAATTTCATTGCCACGCTTTATAAAATATTTTGAGAGCTAAGTAAACCGCTCTCCGCCCAAGCCACGCCCACCACTGCAATCTCTCATCAGACAGAGTATAGGTACCTATTCATGAAGAGGGGTTGGAACCTTTGGTGTAGAACTTACACTTGGAGTAGTTTTCCACACACACCAAAACACTTTTGCACACACTCGACACGCGTTTCGCCAACCAAGTTGGCATCATCGGGAGATGATTAAAACTGAGGTACCTATCCCAAAAATATTTCTAGTTGTAGGGTGTTCGATTATGGATGGCAGTTAAATGGAACACCCTATTATATATTATACCAAATTTGAATAGAGAGTGTTAAGAGCTTTCCAATGAACCATCATAACATGTATTTCTTTTAAGAGGTTTTTGAAACATTCTAACTATTGTCGAAATTTTGACAGATATGGAACCTAAAGAGACATGCCATATATTTTAAATTAAAAATAATTTTAAAGTTTTTGTTGTTGCAGCTGATTAAGTTAGATACGATATTTCAAATGATGTATTAGAATTTAAACTTCCTTCTACAGGGTGTTTATAATTTGATTTGGAATATGTAGATTTAAAAACATCAATAACTTTCTTATTTTAAATAGAACACTCTGTATATTATTTCATAATCAAATAGAGAATTACAAGTGCTTATAGATATAGGATAATATTTACGCCACGGAGTGATTCCTGCACTGTCACTGTCCGACAGTGCTTATAGATTTATGTTCCCCGGTTCCCAACAGAATAATGTCAAAAATATAACCTTGCCAAATTTCATTAAATTCGCATAAATGGTATAGAAGTTATTAATTTTGTTTTGAAATCACGATTTTCAATTTTTTCAGGATAAACCGTGAACTAATCAAGATATCCAGCATTTCTTAGCAGAAAATTGTAGAGCATAAAATAGCGCAACTTTTGTCTAATTTGACCGATCCTCTATATCTTATAGTTTCCAAGATACCAATGGTGGGCATCGAAAAATTCACCACCGTGTATAGAGTAACCAGCCATATTGTTGAATTAGGCACAAAATTAGTTATGTGGTTTAAATTGTTTATAAAGGCTATGTGTAATTGATATCTAATTTGTAAATATGTATTACTATAGTAATTTACATACTTTAATAATATTGATTTGTAATTAAGGTGTATAGAACTGACTTGATAATCAAAACTATAATTACTTAGTTAACCAAAATAAATATTTTTCAGGTACAGGAATTTTCAGTATTCTACACAGTCAAGTAGTACTTCTAATATTACATTATTGGCACAGCATATGACACTATCAGAAGAAAATGATAATTTTTATAATCATAATGGAAACATAAATTTTAATAATATTCAAATACCCATTGTTGGATATGAAATTATGGAAGAAAGAGCTAGATTTACAGTGAGTATATTGAACATACAAAACATACAGATCAGCAAACATGTCAGAATTTTTAATGCAAAAATTTGTTAGACAGTAATTAAATCATATATTAAAGAGGCTTTCAAAGTAAACAGTTGCCGCAAAACCTTTAATATGTCTGACACTATGACTTTCACCGAGACCTTCACCCTTAAAATTTGGTATTGAGTTGCCAAGTGTATTAAAAAAAAAAAAAATTTAGTGTATTATAAAAAAATAAATTTTGTTCCTCGTTTTTCCTTCTCCTTCAAACCGTTGTTTATCTCAGAAGAAGCCAAAAATTCGAAGACGACATATTAGGCTTATTCACTTGAATTAACCTGATGGTTAGAAACAAGTAGTTCAAAAACATTCGGCATTTCTCATCGTCAATTAAGAAATTAATATCTTCAGCAAAGCAATAATATCACATTTTAGAAGAAAACACGACAAGATGGTTGAATGGAACTTATTTACAAAAAATAATCAGTGAAAACTAGAATAAAAACGAGACACTACTTGGTGGCCTTTAGTCGAATTAATTACTGGGTCAATTACTGGGTCATTGTCTTATTTGTTTTCATCTTATTTTAGTTTGTTTTGAAAAAGCAAAATTTTAACAATGATATTAATAGCTCACTAATCAGTCTCTTAAGGAAAGTGGTTTAAAAAAACATCAATGTTTTTTTTTATTGTTTTCTTTTTATATGTTCTTTGTTTAGCTGTTTTTACACTCAGAAACATTTTTAGGTGTACAAATTACGGATAGAAAATAAAGTTACAGGAGATTGTTGGTATGTCTTTCGGCGTTACACAGATTTTGTTCGGCTTTGCAGTAGACTAAGAAATACCTATCCCCAGGTAATTCAGCATTTACCGAGCAAAAGATGGTTGAAAAATAATTTTGATCCTTTATTTCTTGAAGAAAGAGTAAATGGTCTACAAACGTTAGTAAACGCTATAATCAGTGTGCCTGATTTAGTGACCACTCAAGATATACAAGATTTCTTTTGCCTTAATGAACCCCCTATATGTTCGGAAACAAACGAGGAATCAAGGGTAAATAAATACACATTAATTGTTGAATCTATATTTAACTTTATATTTTTTTGCTTGTCTAATAATATACCTACTGAATAAATAATAGGTGTGTTTGGTGACCCAGTTCAGAACGTCCTGGATTAAAGTTAGAGAATTATATGAACCTAACCCGAAACTGCTAGAACTCTAAGAGCTTTCCTTGTTCACCAAACAAACATTAATGTTTCTAGCAGTTTCGGGTTAGGTTCATATAATTCTCTAACTTTAATCCAGGACGTTCTGAACTGGGTCACCAAACACACCTAATATACATATATCAAAAAATCGATTGGTTGATTAGCAGTACCCTGTTTATACCAAATATAATTTGTCGACCCTTGGTACATTTTAGATTTTATTCATAGATGCTGTCTTAATAACCACCACACAGTTAGTTAGTTAATAGTTAGGGCTTAACTATATTTCGATTAACTAATATAGTACTAATTATTAATTTTTTTAGGCGATTTTTGAAGCACTAGAAGAAACAGTAAATGATCTAAAACAGCAGTTACGGGAAAAAGATGCACTTATAGATTCCTTACAAGAAAATTTACATTCCAAAGTATTAGAAAACGAAAATTTAAAAAAACTAATTAGGTAATATTTGTAATGTTTTGTTTGTGACTAAGTTTTTTTTTTTTATCAGGCATGTATTATGTGTACACGATGTTTAAAAATGGTAAAATACAATACAAAGAGTGGCATCGAATGTTGCCCATTGCATATATTTATTTGACTAACATTGTACTCTGGTACACTTAATTTTCCACAAGTTTGTTTGATTCTAGAATCATTGTTCGAATTAGTGAATACATCACTAACCTGAACATATTCGGATTCATTCCAGGCCCTTGTTCTGAGACTTTAATAACATTACGTAATTTGCTTTTGTTTGATTTTCTTGACTTTACAATTTAAGAGGTATGACCGATCATCCTTCAAATGCGATCTAGAATAAAAATTTATTGTTAATGTTTTAAGGTGCTGACTAATATTATTATGTAACTAGGGTAATAAAATATTGCTTTATGGCTCTTTTTCACAATTGTAAATAAATCATTACAATGCAGTTGAACATAAACGTAATACGGAGTAATGTAATGAATGTTATCAAATAAAGTTGTCCTTGATAGATTTAAACTTATTTACTGAATTCAATTCTACTAAACCAATTTATTTTTCTTTTTAGGAATTCAACAATGAATTGTCAAAAATGTCAAAAGGAATGTGAAAATTTAACGAAAATTATAAAATGACCATTTTTTTAAATTATTTATACAAGGTATATTAAATATAGTAAAGTTTATGAGATACATGATACATTTTAAAGGATATTTAAGACACAAATAGTAAAATGATACGTTTTAGTAGATATTTAAGACACAAATAGTAGTATAATATTGTTAAATTATGAATAATATAAAGCTAACATTGAGTGTATCATATGTCCAGTTGTTACATTTTTATAAATATTGTTATAATATGACATTATAAAATTACTAATTTTTTAAGTTAGTTTTATTTGTTTATTTCAGGAATGTTTTAAATATGTACATTGATATGAAATTTTCAGTAGCACCAGTAGTGTATTCAAACTCAAATCAAATAATAGTTTCGATTCTGTTTCGATCCCACCAGGGTTATCCGTAATGATTCTGTTATAGTCTGCAGAGAAAATTAGAGTTATCTGTGTTAAAATTCATACGTTATAATTCTGGAATAGTTCAGTAAATGTGTATATTACAATCTTTATACTTGAAAATGGTGAACACATCTATTGTATTAGAAATGGTAGCGGAGCTAATCAAGAAGTATGATTCACATGTTTTATCCCTCCAAAGTTCTAATTACAATTTAATGAATACCTAAAAAATATAAGCACTCCAGTTTTCACTCAATTATGGTTTCAGTGTAGATCTCTGGTAGCCACATTTTAATAATTATTATTCTTGTATGATGCAAAAGAAATAATTCTAATATTTGTGGCTTTAATGATTATAAAACCTCGGAACTAGTAGGCAAACATATGCTCAGGCGGTACATAATATATTGTAGAAAAACTGGTTGTCACTTTTGTTCATGAATTCTTTGATTGCTGATCTGTTAGTGCCTATTCAGTACAAAATGCCATGTTTGAATAAAGACCAACTGGCCATAGTAGGCAGAATACGTGATGAAGGTTTTGGAGTTCTCCAAATCGCCGATTTTTTCAACATTCAAGGCAAAGCATTTATGTAATATCACCAGGTGATATTAATTACCGCAGAAGGCGAAAAACAACGGCAGACAGCGCAATACCGACTGATTAGAACCGTTCTGCGACACAAGCGTACCTCAACTGTAAGTGCAGTAAACGTGTTCAAGAACGCTACTAGAGTTCATCTCTAACCAGACAGTAAGAAGAAGGCTGCATGAAGACTGACTTCAGGCCAGATGCTGAGCAGCTTGCCATTTGCTAGGACCTCAACACCTGACTGCTCGACTGCGATGGGGCAGAGATCACCAACACTGGGGAATAGCAGAGTGGAGTAGGTCTTTAATTGTTTACTGATGAAAGTAGGTTTTGCCTATTTAGGTCAGATGGGCATGTATTAGTAAGAAGGAACGAAAGATTTATAGAAGAGCGCGAGGTTGGCCTTTGGAGGTGAAGGAGAGTGATTGCATGGGGTGGGATAAAAATGAATGGATAGAGTGATTTAGTGATACTGAGAGGGAAAGCATGAATGGTGAACGATACCAAAGTTTACAGAATACTATAAGTTACCTCACTCCTTCTCGGACCATTCATATTTGTCAAAGGCATACCGCGTACACGTGTTGTTATCATAAAGAGATCAAAGGCATACCGTGAACATGTGTTGCTATAATAAAGCGACACGGATACCGGGTGTATTAGCAACGTTTAAAAACGCAATCAGCGTACGAATCCTGTACCTAGGTCACAGAAATCATTCGTAGAGTGACCGAGTGCCACTGTGTAACATACTAGACAATCCACCGAGGAGCCCCGGGGCCATATATCGCGGAAGTGGGAGTCAAGAGGTAGGGACAGGCGAGCCAAGTGGTAGGGCAGGCGGATTCGCGAATTTCGTAGTGATTTAACTTATAGTATTCTGTAAACTTTGACGATACAGAGATTTGTGTGTTACGGATATTGTGGTCCCCTATGCTGAAAATGTTGGTGGTGATTTCATTTTATGATTATGATGACAATGCAAGACCTCATTGCGCTACAGTCGTCACCGAGTTTTTTGGAGGATCACAATATTGAAAGAATGGATATAGCCACCCTTGTCTCCGGACATGAAATCGATCGAGCATATCTGCGGTAGAATGAAAAGGAATCTGAAAGAAAGGGAAGGACAAATGGACAATTTGGGTGATTTAATGAATGCGGTACAGGAAGAATGGGAGACTATTCCTTAACAGTTTTTGCGCAACCTAGTGGAAGGGAATGTCCAGAAGAGTTGCAGGAATTAATAATTAAAGTACAAAACAAAACACTCCTGCGTGTGGACATCAAAACTTTAAATGGACGGCATGCAAAAGAAATGCGTTAACCACCAAATTTTCTTAACCGATTTTTAATTCTAACCAACAACCATTTTTCCAACAAAAATGGCAACCAGTGCGAATATTATGATTGTCGTTACCTACGTTGCAAAAATTTTTAGGTAAGTAAGAACGCCAATTCTCCCTCAAAAACATGCAGTTGCAATTTGGTTCCTCCACCAACGATTCTTAACTCATATAGGCAAGGAACATCTTGAAGTGTTGAGAATGAACGGTATGTTCCAATGCAAGTTGACTTTAATTCAAGTAGAGCTCTCATAATGGTACTAGATTTCGGGGGTAATTCAGGTTTGGATCACTTTTAATGCAACCCTGTATTTTGACATTTTATCTTGACTCGATTATTATCCTACTAATCCAGTCAATGAGTGCTCAAAAGAGGGGTGTAGAGTAACATGGAATATGCGAGACTTTTTGACTTCAGGACTTTGTTAGGAGTAGTTAGTAGGTAAATATACTAAAAGTCCCCGCCCCTGGGAGGTGAGCTTATGGTGGGAGAGGGGGGAGAAGGTCCCATTTTTGAGTTTTTCGATTTTATCTAGGAAACGGTGGACTCTAGAAAAAATATGTTCTATATAAAAATGAAAGCTAATTAAATTTCCTATAAAATTGTATATACATATTTGTCGAATATCCAACGGTTTTTGAGATATCCGTTATTGAAAATCGATAATTTTCTAAAAAATCATTTTTACCTAACGCTTTTTGTCAAGCATGTGCTTCTAGTGCCTCCAACGATCATTTTTTTGAAAAACTGTAAGAACGAAGTTGTAGAGCATTAAATTTCCTTCACTTTGATATACACTTTTGCTACTTTATCTTCAACCAATCAAAAGTTATAGAATTTCTAACATATACGCTCAATTTCGATGTTCCTCTAGAAATGAGTATATTGACGCTACCATAATGATTATGATGATGATTTCCTTTCCAACTATCATAAAAAGAGTCAGCTGATAAACCTGCTGATGATGCAGCTGCAGAAAAATGGGTAAATATGCTCCAAGCTTCAGGTGATGCTGACTTTGATATTATGAAGACAGCTATCAACAGATCGCAAAATTCCTCGGTAGCTGTTATTGGAGAGGACGTCGACTTGGCTGTTCTCCAAAACCCCAACTGATCGTGACATTCTGCTGGTAAAACCTGGAAGAGGAAAGGTCAAGACTATATTGTATATTCCTCAGAACAACTGCAGCAGGAGCTGAAATGAAGGACAATGCCCATTTGTTATTCTTACATTCATTCACAGGCTGTGACTCAACATCCGCAGCGTATCGCAAGAGTAAAGTGGGTTTTGTCAAAATGTACCAGAAGTCCAAAATCATACAACGTGCAGCTGAGGTATTTGCCAGCGGTTCTTCTTCCCCTGACTCCATTGAGACAGCTGGGATCATGAGTACTCTCTCATGGTATGACGCTCTAGCCACAGAAAAATCCCTCAACGAGTTCCACTACAAATTATTTGTCAAAGCAGCTGCAAACATGAAGCCTGATCGTTCAACTCTCCCTCCAACTGAGGGAGCTGTTACGCAGCATGCATTCCGGACGGACGTACCACCAAGTACACCGGTGGTTAGAGGAGGAACCTAATGGTGGGGCGCCGATTGGGGTTGGGAGAAGGAAACTGTCAAAGTTGGATGCTGCTCCTGACGAAATCTTGAAGATGATTTTTTGCCGATGCACGAAAGGATGTAAGTGGCAGGTGTGATTGTATAAAAGCATCGTTAAACTGCTCTGTCGCATGCCCGAATTGCAAGGGCAGTTGCAACAACAGAGTCGGCATATTAATTCAGGAAAAAGGCGACGCGACGACGACATCGACACACTACCAATCTCTTTGGACAACGTCTCCACTGCTGACGAAGATGAATGAGCATCGACCCTTCCGCCTCAAAAAAACCAAGATGTCACCTTGAATGATTATTTTTTCATTTTTTAATTACTATCAGTCCATATAAATACTTTCATTATATGATTCGCAATAATATAATAAAAGCTATAATTATAAAAAAAACTGATGTGTCAATTGCAACTACCTTATTTCTATTGCTAAATGTTGTTAATCATCATGGTAGCGTCAACATCCTCATTTCTAGAGGAACATCGAAATTGAGCGTACAGGGATATCCAAACACGAAAAGAACCATCCCTAATAACATCTTTATTTTTGATGATATAAAAATTTTTTTTCTATAAAAGTTGTAGGGTTTATTGAAAGCATTTAGAATATGTATTCAGAAAAATAAATGAAAGTCGTTTAGAGGAGATATGGTTTTAACTTGCGTTTTTTTCAAATCGAACACCCCATTTTTTTTTCATTTTTGAAATCAAGGTACTTTTCTCATTTCGAATAATGTATCGGCTTTGTATCGAATATGGAGGGCGTCATTTTGAACAGTTTATGTAGGGTAGTTTTAATTACTTTTATTTATAGTTGTAATTAATATCTAAATTAGCCAAGACTAATGCATTCTAAAAATAAAAATTTGTTCCGTTATTTTATTTCCTTGTTTTCGGACCACAAAAATTGCAATAATTAGACAACCCTAAAATATAATATGATATAGGTATATCTATATATTCGAAATGAGAAAAGTACCTTGATTTCAAAAATGCAAAAAAATGGGGTGCTCCATTTGAAAAAATGCAAGTTAATACCATATCTCCTCTAAACGACTTTCATTTATTTTTCTGAATACATATTCTAAATGCTTTCAATAAACCCTACAACTTTTATGGAAAAAATTTTTTTATAGCATCAAAAATAAAGAAGTTATTAGGGGCGGTCATTTTCGTTGGATATCTCTGTACTTACATGTTAGAAATTCTATAACTTTTGATTGGTTGAAGATAAAGTAGCAAAGTGTATATCAAAGTGAAGGAAATTTAATGCTCTACAACTTCGTTTTCACAGTTTTTCTGAGAAATCATCGTTGGAGGCACTAGAAGCAAATGTTTGACAAAAAGCGTTAGGTAAAAATGATTTTTTAGAAAATTATCGATTTTCAATAACGTATATCTCGAAAACCGTTGAATATTCGACAAATATGTATACAATTTTATAGGAAATTTAATTAGCTTTCATTTTTATATAGAACATATTTTTTCTAGAGTCCACCGTTTCCGAGATATAATCGAAAACCCCAAAAATGGGACCTTCTCCCCCCTCTCCCTCCGTAAGCTCACCTCCCAGGGGCGGGGACTTTTAGTATGTTTACCTTAACTAATCCTAGACGGGTCAATATACCATCAGACGTAGGACAAATTCCAACAAAAGGTTTGTGAACGGTTTTTGTCATTACTAGGTGTACTGATCGACAGAAAAAAAGTCTACCGAAATCTGATAACCGGAAGTGGGTTATTTTCAAGATGGCCGCCGCTAATCATAAAAATCGGCAAAACTCCTGTAACTTTGTTATTTTTAAGCGTAGAAAAATTATTTTTCTATCAAACTTATGGTTTTTATGGTCAAGGAATTCATTTCAACCAATAAATTTGGTCCACGGGGTCAAAAACGGGGGTTATTTTGGATCTGATGGATGTTTTTTGTATGATGACGTTTTTTCTAATTTGTCGTTTACAACCAAAAATTTGATGTTATTTATTGTTTTCTTTTGTTGCAGGTTTGAAACATGAGTGCTAATTCAAGTTTTACTCAGAATAATTGTCCTATCTGCAAAGACAGTTTGACAGACGGAGCAGTGATTCAAGTTCAGCAGAAGGGTGCTGATGGCATAAATTCAGCAAGTTGTTGTTGTCACTGCTGGCTGTAACGTACACATGCAATGTCGGAAACGTTATGTAAATAAAAAAGACATTCAATTGAAGAAACGTGATACCAGTAAACTCGAACCGAGGAAAAGTCAACGTGTGTCTGCCGCGCCTTTCAGGAGTAAACGTGATTGCCTTTTCTGTGGGACACTTGTTTCCCTTGAAGGTTCTGACTACAGCTACGTAAGGACAATCGCATTTGCCAGGACCATCAAGGAATGCTGCGAAAGTCGTTCAGATGACTGGTCATTGAAAGTAAAGGGGAGGATTGAGTACTATGGTGGAGATCTTCATGCAGCTGACTGCATATATCATCATGTATGTAGTGTGAATTTTCGCACCAGATATGATTTGCCACGTCAATTTCGGGATGATTCATCTTGTTCTGAGGAAAAGCGTAGAAAATGTGGGCGTCCTAAAGATGCTGCCCAAGAACAAGCTTTCTTAAGAATGTGTGGTTATCTTGAAATGAATGATGAAGAACAGATCTCCGCCATAGTACTCAATCCTCCCTTTTACTTTCAATGACGAGTCATCTAAACGACTTTCACAGCATTCCTTGATGGTCCTGGCAAATGCGATTGTCCTTACGACCCTTACGTAGCTGTAGTCAGAACCTTCGAGGGAAACAAGTGTCCCACAGAAAAGGCAATCACGTTTACTCCTGAAAGGCGCGGCAGACACACGTTGACTTTTCCTCGGTTCGAGTTTACTGGTATCACGTTTCTTCAATTGAATGTCTTTTTTATTTACATAACGTTTCCGACATTGAACGTGTAGGTACGTTACAGCCAGCAGTGACAACTTGCTGAATTTATGCCATCAGCACCCTTCTGCTGAACTTGAATCACTGCTCCGTCTGTCAAACTGTCTTTGCAGATAGGACAATTATTCTGAGTAAAACTTGAATTAGCACTCATGCTTCAAACCTGCAACAAAAGAAAACAATAAATAACATCAAATTTTTGGTTGTAAACGACAAATTACAAAAAACGTCATCATACAAAAAACATCCATCAGATCCAAAATGGCCCCCGTTTTTGACCCCGTGGACCAAATTTATTGGTTGAAATGAATTCCTTGACCATAAAAACCGTAAGTTTGATAGAAAAATAATTTTTTTACGCTTAAGGGCCGATACTTTCAGTCTGATTTAACCCTGATTACCTTTAATCATTGATTAATTACCATGGAAACAATTGTCTCGAAAATTATTTCCAAGGTAATTGATCAATGGTTAAACTTAATCAGGGTTAAATCAGACTGAAAGTATCGGCCCTAAGAATAACAAAGTTACAGGAGTTTTGCCTATTTTCATGGTTAGCGGCTGCCATCTTGAAAATAACCCACTTCCGGTTATCAGATTTCGGTAGACTTTTTTTCTGTCGATCAGTACACCTAACAATGACAAAAACCGTTCATAGACCTTTTGTTGGAATTTGTCCTAGGTTAGGGGGCTTTTTTTACTAAATTGACCCGTCTATCCTAACTAGGTTCTGAAGTCAAAAAGTCTCGCATATATATTCCATGCACTCTACAATATATTCATTGATTGGACTATACCGTCTTCTTAAGCCAGCGCCACACATGCGGCATTCGGCGAAAGGCGAGCGGTTACTCGGCGAAAGCCGCATGTGAGTACCTGACGCTCGCCTATCGGCGTTCGCCATTTAGTACACGGAAATTAGACAAAAAATGGCCATATAGAAGAAAAAATTTATAACTAAATTATATTTTCAGGATCGATTGTTTATAGGAGTGATATTAAATATCTAAAAAGTTCCCACCATCCAGGGGTGTGCTTCACCCCATTTTCACCCCCATAAGTGAGACGGCGCTGGTTTTTTGCCAATATCTCATAAACGCGTTATTCTACGACAAATTTGCAAGTATAAGAAAATGTTCCTTATAAAATTCCTTATATAAAATGTCCAATGAGTTTTGAACGAATTTCTATTAGTTTCCGACTTATTAACGCACAAAGTAAAAGGGTAGTTAAATACTTCCATGAAAATACTGATTTACAACATTTTAGGACGCACATTGCTCATATCTTGGTAAATAAATAATTGAGATTGTTGTTGGATGATACATATTTATAAGAAAAATGAATAGTGCCATATACCCCAAAAAAGCTGCCCCTATTTTAAAATTAATATCATGTAATTGTAAAATGGGTTGTGGGAAACGATGCGGGTGTGTCAAAGTATGATTAAAATGCTCACGGACAAGGCTGCTTCAATTCGGAAAATAGTGATGAAATCGATAATGAATGATAGGTACCTACTGAAACTTTTAGTGGAATAGGCCTACAGGGGAGACTACTTAAAAAAAAACGCGCTGGGAACTCTACCTCTTAGGTGGTGTAGAAACGAGTTTAAGCTGGTAAAAATCGTAATTCTTTATATGTATATAAAAAAACAACTACAAGGAATAAATTCACTATATTAAAATGATAAGTTTACTATTACTCAGTTTTTAGCCATTTCTATGCGTGTTTTTAACTAACTTTGACTTTGTGCGTTAATAACTCGGAAACTAATAGAAATTCGTTCACAACTCATTGGACATTTTTTATAGAGAATTTTATAGGGAACATTCTCTTATACCTACAAATTTGTCGTAGAATAACGCGTTTAAGAGATATTGGCAAAAAACCAGCGCCGTGTCACTATTAGGGGTGAAAATGGGGTGAAGCACACCCCTGTGTGGTGGGAACTTTTTAGATATTTAATGCCACTTCTATAAACAATCGATCCTGAAAATATAATTTGGTTATAAATTTTTTCTTCTATTTTTCCTAATTTACGTGTACTAATTCCCGCTTCGCGTCGGTAAATTGACGCGAATCAAAGGATTCGCGCGTCATACATACGATGACAAATAACAAAACTCTACCCAAATATTCGTGTTTCCCACATTCGCTCGTCATTCGACAAATAAACAAATGTGTGTATCAAAGCGTTCGCCTTTCGTCAAATGCCATTCGACGAAAGCCAAACCTGAAGTTTTAGCTTCAACATGAGCTTTAGATTTTGAGAATCGGTTCACGAGTGAAAAAGTAAAATAGTATATTCTGTAATTAGTTTGGAATGAAGCATATTCTGCGGTCCGCGAGCGCAAAATATGCCATTCCAAACGAATTACAGACTATACTTTTTCTACGCCTATAATTTAATTAATTATTAATCTACTTACATTTAACTTGTTTTGTGCAACGGCCCTTTAAGGTTAACTGTCAATAGAAACGTCAACTGTCAGCAGAAACCAGAAACGGTATTACAAATTGCACTACTACTAGATGGCGCAATCTATGCTTATTATGCATTCTAGGCATGTAATAAATATTACATATCAACCACTGGAATATAGATCATTCCTTATTTAAAATCGACATCATAATGCTCATATTACATAATAGGCGTAGAAAAAGCTAAAAGACCAAAAAGTGGATTTTTTTAAATCACCCTGTAAATAAAGGAAATAAGCGGAAAATTCATAAACCGTTTCGAGATATGAAGTCCATCTTTATGCCTTTAATGTTAAAATCCAGAAAATTTTTTTTTTGTCCAACGACCATGTCGAAATTTCAGAAATTTTTCACTGTTTCATTTAGCACCCTGCAGAAACTTTATGTAAAATAACTAATTTTAGCAAAAACACGAACTGATAATACTGATATAGACAAAGGACTAGGGCTAGTGAATGCTTCAAACAATAATTAAAATAGCTGGCAGCAATCCAAATTTACTCAGTTTCAAAATTAGGGCAAATTTGGCCGTGTAACGTTTATTTTGTTGATCAGTTTACATATTAAATAAAATTATCCATAAAAACACAAAATGTCCAACACGTAAATTCACTAAATCTGCACACAACGGCGGATTTAGGGGGGGGGGGGTAATGGGGGTAATTACCCCCATGAACCATGAGGCGTGAATTACAAAGAAGAGATACAAACAAAATTAATGTATGTATTCATTGGCGAAATAAATAATTTGAAACAAAAATTTAGAAATTTTATAACAATTAGGTATTTTTTATCTATACAAAATATCAAAATTTCTTGGAAGCCTACGCTTACAGCTTACAGAAAAAAGGTAAAATTTTCCCTGCTTTTCACCTCCCCGCCCTGCTCATCCTGGAGTTTACCCCCCCTCCCCCCTGCTCATCCTAGAGTTTACCCCCCTCCGTGACAGTAAGCTAAATCCGCCCTTGTCTGTACAAAACCTACAACAACGTTGAAGTCAGGGTATTGCGTTGGTTACGGTCAGGCTTGGATGTTAAAAATTACAACTTTCTTTTCTTGTGATTTATAATAATAATAATAACACCACATGTAATTACTTACGACATCCTTTATCCCGGAAGTATAATTGTATAATTTTCAACCGAATAATTGTATAATCAGTACCTACATCAATATTAGATTTAGAGTGATTGTAGTAGTAGTCACATTAATAGAAATAGTTGTGATCTATTTGGGTAACGTTGTAATATTATAAATATTTTTATTTATTTATGTTTTTGTTCTTTTGTTGTCTACAGCTCAGTTTCACGGATAAAAAAAGAAACATAGATAGTTTAGCGATTGATTCACGACGGCGCGTATCCAAATGTTGGCAACCGAATTATGAACTCATGACACTTTATAGTAACAATGGAATAATTTTTGTGCCAAAACTGAAAATTACAATGTTCTTTTTTAGGGTGATATATTTTAAAAGAAATTTGCACCTAAGAAAAATTTATGTGTTATTATAATAGGATACGAAGTTGGTTAAATTAGGACAAAATTATGGATTATCATGGTGATCAATTAGTACCTATCTGGAAGAAAATTTGAACTACCTTTTTTAGTTTTTAAATTATTGGAACAAAATGGAAAATGGCGACTTTTTATTTAATTAGTCATCATTTTCCAAGGCAACAAGACCCCAACATTACAACTATACTTTGGACACTTTGGTTTTTCTTGTCGGCGTATTGGATTTTCACACTTTTGAAAAGAGCTTTTTTTTATTACGATGGCGTACCATGTTAAGATCAAATTTTACATTTTGATCAAATTTCAATAATATCGATTTTACGAAGAGTGCTTTGGAAATAACGTTCATAACACTTTTGTTTAAGGGTCCGTCCACGAGCTATAGTGACGCGCAATCGGGATAATTGAAAAACAATGCACCAGCAAGTAATAAATTGCACACGCAAATTATAAAATTAGTGAAGAATCCAAATGTCCAGTGGGCGTTACCTAACAATAGGTCTTACCCTTATAGACAAGGCTAAGAATTCAAAAAATTAGGTTCTAACGGCAAATCGTGTAACAATTGATTAACAGGTGAATCCTTAGGTTTTTGGGGTCGTTGAACACGCCTAGGGGTGTTAACAGTCCAAATTTTTAGTCCTAATGCCTCAAATTCAAGACGGCGGCCAAATTTTTGGCACTTAATTACAAAATAAATATTTCTTGGTCGATTTTGACAAGATCGATGTCGATATATATGTTTTTGGGTATGCTGAACACGTCTATGCCTGTTAAAACCTCAAATTCCCAATCCTTGTGTGTTAAATCAAAGATGGCGGCTCGTTATAATTTTAAAATATCTAAAAACAAGCGCATACATATCAAATGCTTTAAAAGATGTTTGTTTTAATATGTTTCCGAGTAAGCTAAATACGTGTGTGGTTGTAAACAATCAAAATTTTTGGGTTTTAATATTCAAATCCAAGATGGCGGACTCATTTAAAAATTATTATACCCTGTTGATTTTGACTAGATTGGTATGGTTTTATATGTTTTTGGGTAAGTAAATCAATCATATGGGAACATAAAACTTAAATTCCTAAGCCCTCTGTCCACATCCAAAATGGCTGCCAGGTCTCTACATGCAAACGTCTCAAGTAGAACTCGGTAATAAAGTAAAAAGTTCTATTTCTCATGTACGAATAAAGATGATTTAAGTAATTAAGTTACAAAAATTAAGTTATAAAAATTCCCGACATGACGTGAATATAAATGAAAATAGTACTCGCGAATAAACTTTTTCTCGCTTTATTACTTCTCTCTTCCTTTCTTTTGGCGGTATTTGCGTATTACAAAGTTTTCTTTGCGCGCGCTCTGTATCTTCTTCCTTCTTTATTCTTAAGTTGCTTAATTATAGAGCTTGTGTTGAGTTGTAAACTTTAAGTACCTATTTTGTTTTCAGAAACTCAGTTTTGGTAATTATGTCGTGTTTTATGTCGGTATTAGTTGTGATTAACTTGTAAATATTGTGGTTGTGATTGTTCAAACTAAATATAAATCATTTGATCATGCTTAAATCTGAGGTGTGACAAGCATGCTTAAAAGGGAATAATTTAATTCTGTATTTAGTCAAAGTCTATTATGTTAATACAATATACTTTGTCGTGCTTACTAAGATTGGTGTGCAAATTAAAAAATGTAGGAAATTTATTGGAAATAACCATGATTTTCAATAAATTTTTTACATTATACGCAAAAAATCTTTACGGCAATAGACTGAGCTGAATGGCAAAAAAATTCATCTGTTTTGTAAAATCTGATAATTTGTTATTATGTAGTATATAGGGTGTTTAACAATAGCCTGCCGTCAGTCAGCCAGGTTCGCTGACGTTTGGCTCAATCTATTACCGTAAAGATTTTCTTTACGTATAATGTAGGAAATTTATTGAAAATCATGCTTATTTTCAATAAATTTCATACATTTTTTAATTTGCACACCAATCTTAGTAAGCAAGACAAAGTATATTCGACTCGGTGGCGCAGTGGGCTAAGGCGTGAGTGACAGACATGGCTCTGGCTACACTGCCTATCGAGTCCCGGTTCGAGACCGGGCACCGGCAAATGGCAATGTCGGTGGGTATAGATGTTTGTCTGCGTTTTTTCAATTTTGTAGCCCCTTCCGGACAGCCTTTGGCTTTGGATTTGGGGGTTGTCTAATTTCTGTGGTGTGTGTTTTTTTATTAACATAATAGACTTTGACTAAATACAGAATTAAACTACTATTCCTCTTTAAGCATGCTTGTCACACCTCAGATTTAAGCATGATTAAATGATTTTATATTTACCAAATCCAAAACCCTAATTATCACAAACTTTGAACAACACAACCACAATATTTACTAGTTTATCACAACTAATACCGACATTAATACCAACATAAAACAATACATAATTACCAAAACTGAGTTTCTAAAAACAAAATAGGTACTTAAAGTTTACAACTCAACACAAGCTCTATATTTAAGCAACTTAAGAATAAGGAAGGAAGAAGATACAGAGCGCGCGCAAACAAAACTTTGTAATGCGCAATACCGCCAAAAAGAAAGGAAGGGAGAAGTAATAAAGCGAGAAAAAGTTTATTGGCGAGTACTATTTTCATTTATATTCACGTCATGTCGGGAATCTTTATAACTTAATTACTTAAATCATCTTTATTATTACCTGGCAGCCATTTTGGATGTGGACAGAGGACTTAGGAATTTAAGTTTTAGTTCCCATATGATTTACTTACCCAAAAACATATAAAACCATACCAATCTAGTCAAAATCAACAGGGTATACTAATTTTTAAATTAGTCCGCCATCTTGGATTTGAATATTAAAACCCAAAAATTTTGATTGTTAAAAACCACACACGTATTTAGCTTACTCATATTAAAACAAACACCTTTTAAAGCATTTGATATGTATGCGTTTGTTTTTAGTTATTTTAAAATTATAACGAGCCGCCATCTTTGATTTAACACACAAGGATTGGGAATTTGAGGTTTTAACAGGCATAGGCGTGTTCAGCATATCCAAAAACATATATATCGACATCGATCTTGTCAAAATCGCCCAAGAAATATTTATTTTGTAATTAAAGTGCCAAAAATTTGGCCGCCATCTTGAATTTGAGGCATAAGGACTAAAAATTTGGAATGTTAACACCCCTAAGCGTATTCAGCGACCCCAAAAACCTAAGGATTCACCTGTTAATCAATTGTTACACGGTTTGCCGTTAGAAGTGATTTCTAGGCCTCTTACGAGATTTTATGCCTAGTCTATTACCCTTTTAAGGGTCTGCATCGCTGCGAAATAAATGTTATTAACACCGTATTAGAAGTTTCGATGTTGTAAATTAAATATTTATCTTATATGATACATACAATAATTGAAGAAAACATAATCTCACATTCCGCAGCAAAGCCGCTTTCTTAATTTTGTTATTTAAAAAGTAGAAAATTATCCAGAAAATCCTCGAGAAATCACTATAATTAACCAAAAATAATCAATAAATAACGGCTTAGTATGCATTTAAATAAAATAATCTTTTTGTAGCGCCGCAATTCTATGATCCTTAAGGTACATATATAGGTAGAGTAGGTACTATAGAAAACAGTAAAAGGTAAAATTAAAATTTGTTCAAGCGTTTTTTCTATCCCAATACTTCTGTACCCTTGCGAGAACGAGAACGAGAACTTTATTAATGATAACTGGTGCCACCTTGCAATTATAAGTTTTAGTAAAACCTATTGTTGGACAAACCACAAACTTTATAATTTGCGTGTGCAATTTAGTACTTGCGTAGATGCATTATTTCTCAATTATTCCGACCGCGCGACTTTATAGCTCGTATGCACAAACTTTTCACAGTTCAATTATATTTCGCTATTTGACGCATAATTAAATTATTCTTGTTTTGTTTAATCGAGGTGGTGGTGTGGAGAATACTAAAAAAAAAAATATAAGTCCTATAAAATTCACACCACCCAAGTGCTCCATCCTGAAGATAGTGATCGACGGGTAGCGTTTTGTAACTTTGTGATCATGGGCCTCGCCAGGGGGAGGGGGGAGCAGGGAACGCGGTCTTCAAAGTTGAGGGTTGGAAACATTTATTCCTTAATATCTCCGGAACCTCTGAAGACTTTCTAGCGAAATTCGATGTGCTTGTTCTTCATGCAGTAGGTATGTTTCAACAACCCTGTGTAATATGATGGCTCTAAGGGGTAGTTTGGGGTTATAGAGGTTGATCATACCCCTATATATTTTTTGTCAGTTGCCCACATGAAGTTCTGGATTATCACCTGATGACAAATTGAAAAAACTGGAAACATTATCCCTTTCATATTTCTCTTGAAGGTAACAGTTTTCCAGCAAAATGCGTAAAATCATAAGCGAGATCCCCGTGCTGCGGGTCGAAAAACGGGCACCCTGTATACATTATTAAAAAAAATTAGACATATAAAAGTATAAGTACATCAATTTCCAGAAGAAACTTAAGTTTTCCCAGTTTCAAAATTTTCATTATCTTTAGGTATGATATCAATCGATGCGACAAGAAATGTACCTATTCGCTTAAATTCTTGAAACAATAATTGATTTGATAAATCAAATTAGTCGCTGTAGTCATGATTTGCAAAACACGTCAGTTTTCAAAAATAGATTGTCCAAGAATAAACCACCTTTCTCAGTTGCGAGCCAGACCAAGACTGAACAACATTTCAGAGCCGTTTCACGAGGTGCAGTGTGAATATTAAAAAAATTGCTAAAAATATTAATTTTCGAAGTAAGCACTTTATGAATCATGGGATATTTAATGCTACAATTTTGTGTTGTAAATAATAAAAGCAAATATGGATCGACCCGATAAAAGAAATAAAAAAGGTAAGACATTTTGCTCCCAGCAATTGTCAACAAGAGCTTTCCTAATTTTAGCATAAGTAAACAACTAATTTTTATTACAAGTTCTTATTTATTATTTTTACTGCTATAATAATATGTAATAAACGAATTCAAACCAGCATTTGTTGTGTTGATAATAACAACCTACTGATCTTATTAATCTAATATATAACGATTACTACCAACAGAATTATGTAAGCATATACTCGTATATTAAAAATACATGTGAAATCAGGAAACTATTAATTCACAACTAGCATTTTCATTGGTTTTTAGCGCTCTCTGAAAATAGTTTTATTAGTCAAAAATAAACCTCGTCTACAACCTTCATAATACTCCTACTATTATTTATGAAATTTAAGTCAATAATTTTATATTCAAAAAAATTTATCTTTTTATATTTGCCGTTATGTTTCTACAAAATATTTTTATATATTTTATTGTTATTGTAGTTAATATTCATGATAGTATCAGTGGTCAAATAAATCTCCATATACCTACATAAAATTATTTGCACTCGACTATAAATGTTGTTAATTTAAAAATGCAACTTGATTCCATTTAAAAATAATTGCGCAGTTCCTTACCTACTCAATGATTGGGTAACATAAGTAGGTAGCTGTTGTGTACTATTTCCATCGTTTTTAAAGAAAAGCTGCATGTCGAATTCTAGATTTGCTTTCTATTAGTTTATAATATTTACAAATAAGGGATGCTAATAAAACTAACCTTATTGACTAATTGTCTGACGTTTTAATATACTTATTATGACTATTTTAATAATATTTTGTAGAAAATAGAATAGATTATTAATATAAGTATGCGAATATTTGAACAAATAAGTAGTTTCATTTTATTTCTTCATATTTACCCTTATCATATACGAATTCAATTATAATTAATTAATCTGTTCTTTGGCGAAATATCAGCCATATCTTAGTATTGGTACATGACACCCAAGTCATACTTCAAGCCATGACATGCAAAATTGCGATTGAAATTGGGAAAATCGTTTGCATATACTTTCTCAAATTTCAATTGAAATTTGACTGGCTTGAAATTTGGGAAAATAAACTTCCTCATTTAGAGTGCAGAAACGTCTCCAACTAGTGCTGGTAGTCTTGATGATGCACCAGTATGATTTAAATTTCACACTTCAACGTTAAAATATATCCAAATTTCTCCAATTTGGTTCTCTGTTTTCGTTTTTATTTTCCGCTCGCATTTCTTTTGCGTTATTACTAAAGACAAGGCAACGAGCTCAAGTTATGGCTGGAGATATTTTGTTTTAGAATTGACTAATAAATCGTATCGCATAGCCCAGACATTTTCTAGTTGTAAAATTATTTCTCAGTTTTAACTGTTTAGAGGTTCCAATTCTGGATTGCTTAATTCGCCAGTGTTTGGTTCATTATCACCTATACTTTGTTTAAAAAGCATATTTATAGCTATTAACATATCTAGGAATGTTATGACTATCATAACTGCCGCAGATGTCGGTTTGAAATCCGAGCTCGTAGAGCGAGGATTTTAAGACATCTAAGGCTGTTATGATTCATAACATCCGTTATTTGTTCAATAGTTTATCGGTTTCAGAAAATAAAGACATTATTAATAGATATTACCTACCTTTTGATATTCTCTTATTAATAACGTTTTCATTTCATTAGTTGGTCAAGTCTGTATGGGTTGATTTGTTACCATGGTTATAGTTCTATTTTGTTTGTTTTTATTTGTTATCTTTTTTCATATTACATAAATGTTTACATTTTTAATGTCACAACGGCTACATAAAAATGGACCTTGGATTGCCTGAAAATACATTTCAGTTGGATTTCAGTATTTAATTATTATTGTTTGGAGTTTTCTGTCTGTTTGTATTAATAAATAGCCCTATAGTTTCATTATTTATTATTTCATCTGTTGACACTTATTGACAGAT
This sequence comes from Rhagium mordax, assembly GCA_963680705.1. Taxonomy (NCBI): domain Eukaryota; kingdom Metazoa; phylum Arthropoda; class Insecta; order Coleoptera; family Cerambycidae; genus Rhagium; species Rhagium mordax. The sequence continues at coordinate 48,926,225 of OY796656.1, read as the reverse complement.
CTGTATTGTAATATTACCGTACAAGCAATAAATATAACTGTACAACTTTAGTTATAACTTATTTACCAGCCTACTTTTGCATTGTCTGTTTTATACACCTTTATTATGACACATATGTTTATTTAGTTATACACTGTGACAAAACCGATATTTGTTCATGTAACAGAATTTTATGGTGAATAAATGCCTATTCTATTCTATTCTAATCTATTAAACAAAGGATTAATATCCTGAAACCGATAAAATGTTTAACGTTATCGAATCTTTGCTACCTATAGTCAGTACAATTTATAACGCTGATTACGTTAAGGTTCGCGATTAGGTTAAGATCCTAAAATTAATTTTAGAGGGAGACATACTGAACTAATGCTAGGCAATGGTCCATCTGGCCCACCCTTTGGCAATGACACCGCTTTCTACATAGATGCTCATGGTATCTAAAAAATAAGAAAATGTAGACTATAGTCCACGAAAATTATAGTTTTAAGAAGTTTCACACTTCAATTGTTGATCAGTATATTTATCACTTACTCATTATCCTAAATTTATATTATATACCTACGTTATTTACACATGGGCGGACACCTGTAGGCAGGGGCAATATGGGGCAATTTTGGCCACACCTAGAATTTTTCGAAGTGTCTTTTTAGTTCGTCTGAGTGATTTTTTGATTGATTAATGTTTAAATATGGAAAACTATTACAATAGTGTTGTAAGCGAAATTATTCTTAGTCTTAGAAAATGTAAGGGTTATAGAAAAATAAAAAAATATTATACCATGTTTTACCATATGATGAGAAAACGTTGATCCTTTGCAGCGGTTTTATTCGCCATCCCAATACTTTTCATTTCTTTCATTTGTCTTACAAGTACAAGTACCTACTAATTTGAAAATCTAGCTAGAACCGTGCTTTTTTTACGATAATAAATTTCTATAATATATTTTTGAGACCATTCACGAGTCTTTAAAAAGTGAAATAGAAAATTTACACAAGTCGATGACGAACCTAGATTTGCTTTAAGCAAAAACGCACATGTTGCCAAAAACAAAGCTTTCCAAATTTTTAGATGCACGAGTTAAATTTAATGAGAAAACTTGCGCATTTGGCTTTGACAATCTGATATATAATTGAGGAATGCCCAATTGTATATTCATATTGCATATTGCGTACATCGATTGCTTTTATAGCAGCTTCATAACACATCAAATGACTAAGCAGATTTAACATTTTGTCTGTTAAAAATATGTAGTAAGAATAAACTTTATTCTTACTACATATTTTTGCTGGCACCAATAATTTATTTATCTGAAACAAATCATTGTCTTTAATAATACCTACCTTGCCCACATTCATTACATTATGTTAAAATATTAACAACAAATTAAGTATTTTGAATTCCTATCGAATTTCTGAAAAACGAAAAAATGCCCTCTAATCTTTTTGTTGGTATTACTAAGCACCACAGGAATAAATCGTATTCGTATCGTATTTAGTATCATTCAGAAGCAACTGAATTTTATTGCAAATCTAGTATGACGTAATAAAAATAAAGACACGTATGTACACGTTTTATTACAGGGATTTAGAATGAAATTGTAATCAATTTACAAAGTAAAGAAAATAAGTAAATTTACTGTGTACTGTATAGATTTAATACTGGATCCTCCGCCAAATTCTGTACTTATAGCACCTATTATAGCCATAGTAACCTCTTCATTCAGTTGAAATTTCTAATACTAATTTTGTATATTAATTTATTTCGAATAATCTTACATATTATTCTCACGCATTTCTAATAACATTTAACAGTATTTCCTACAGTTTATAGTGATCTTTGTTTATATCAAAGGGTTCCACTTCGAGCAGCTCCACACTCGTATTTTAAACTGTGTTGATGGAATTAAAAAAACTGCTTGCAGCAAGGAAGATTCCTTTGAACATTACATAATGTAATAATAAACGTTTTTATTGCACTTACACTTAACCTCAATATTCTGAAAAAAAATTTGAAAATCGATCAACGTAATACGAGGGTGGGGCACTACTTAATGGTTATCCAATGACCAATTATAATAATATGACTGGTTTCGAAACTTTTTCTATAGTTTCATCTTCATATCAAGTGTTAAACAACATATAAAAATATTAAAGTTAATTAATAACATTATGAAGTCATAAATATAAAAAAATATAATATAATTTTTTTTCAAGTAAAAAATATACCTAAGATATAAAAAAGTTAATAGTTCTAAAATGTATAAACGAACTATTTTTTTTGTAAAACATAAAAAAAAACTTAAAATCTTAATGCATAGTGTGTATGGTCGAGTATTTAAAAAAAAAACATTTAGAATGACTACAGAAACAATAATGTACGCAGTTACTAGTTACATTTACAAATTCGCTTTAATTTGCATAGTTTTGTCGTTTTATTTCAAATAATAAATCGATTCATGCGTTGAATGTCCCTAATGGCTGTATAATCGAACGAAGCACGGAAACACTGCATTTCCCCGTCTTTTGACGACAATAAATCTGAGCCATAAATTATTAGCCCTAAATTTTATCTACTTACAATTTTAATATAAAGATTTTTCATCAACTTGCATATAAAATAAAACACGAATACCGTTATCAAGATAAAAATTATATATTAACCTGCAATTTATACAGGGTGTAACCGTTTTAAATACAAAAAATTGAGGATTCGATAGATTTTTGAAAAATAAGTGGTTTTGTGCTATGAACTTTTTTCATAGGCGCGTAGTTTCTGAGGGGCATTGAAACTTTTATTTGAGTAATGTTTTCGTGGCATATTTGCATTTTTCAATATATTTATTCCACATTTCGCAGTGGTTTATGTTAACTGGAACCTGGAGGAAATGGTAAAAAATATGTGTTAAAAATATCACCAGTGACGTAGATAGAGGCAACACGACCCCTTTATTTCTTTATAATTTCTACGCCAATGGTCGATTGCAGTAAATTAGAGTATTTTTAAATTGTCTACAGTTCTCTACTTAAAAAACGTCTCTTTCTATAAGTGATTAGTAATATTTAAAATTTACATTTGTCTACAAAAAGGATAGTTTTGTTACTTATTTTGTTATACATTTTACATTTTTTTTGTAATTATAACTTATATTTTTATTTAAAAAAAATGTATTAAATCCAAAAAAATATACAACCCAGGAAAGAACCCCTGTACTTCTCTACAAACCGTTACGTGAAAGCCTTAAATAAAAAAAAACTAATTCCAGAAATTTTCTAATACTTCATTATTCATTACCACATACCTAAATATTGCATCATTTAATAAAATTATAATAAAATTTCTCCAAAACAGCGTCATTATTAATTCTGCAGATGACTTTAACCTTTCATGTGACAGGGACTTTGAATTAGTTTCCACTGGGCACCAACACGAATACTTGACACTCGATGGAAGTTGTTATAATCGGAAGATAAAATTAAAACTAAACTAAATTATTTACTAAGTGTACGGTTCATCGAACAATATATAGGGGGCTATTTGGGATAGGTCCCTTGTCACTAATTATGCTACGTTTACATTTTGTAATTTCTCAGCTTTCAAAAGCATCTCTACTATTTTTTACAATTTTCTTTCTTTGCTTGATATGCATTGTTTATAAATGACTTTATTTAGGCTTTATACAAGCATAATAACAAAAAACTTATCCAATTTGATATACTCACATTGATGTTTCATCTCTAAACATACACTTATTAAGCTTATTGGACCTTCTTTAATGCATGATAAAAATTGGATTAAAAATTACAAAATTTAAAACGTCTAAAAATAAATTATTGAAAAACCATTTTTTTTAACTCGCCACAAAATTCATTCATTATGGTCACCAATTAAAAACGATGAAATAAAGGCGAAAGAACATGTACATCTTCTTGGAGACATCGTTTTTAATTGGTGATCATAATGAATGAATTTTGGTGAGTTAAAAAAATTTTTTTTTCAATAATTTATTTTTAGACGTTTTGAATTTTGTAATTTTTAATCAAATTCCAATAAACAGGTCCAATAAACTTAATAAATTGTATGTTTAGAGATGACCACTGACCATTTTTGCCTTGTTACAGTTATTTATTCAAAGTATTTTCCCGAAACATAATAGTCGTGGAAAAATATAGTATTCTACTACAAGTTATGGCCTTTACTCATTTGATTTACTCTCCTCGTCCTATGGGCTCCAGGTGCAAACTATCCGAATGAGCAATGGCTTTATAACTCGCTCGTTGAATAATATAGATGCTATTAATTACCTTAAAATTGCTATTACGAAATTATTATCATACGATATTTTTAATTACGAAATTATTATAAAGATTACGATTTAGATAGATAGATAGATAGAAACATTTTATTTCCCACATATTTAAAGTATTACAAACAAAAGTTTTAATAAATATATATAAAAAATAACAACACAAACAAGTAAGTATAGATATGTAATAAGTACTGTACCCTATGCCAACTGCCGGTTCTTTAAATCGTAGCTCCCATTGGATTGAATTGGCAGTGAACACAGAACCGCTAGAGTTTTCTCCCAGATCGTTTCCGCTCGTATACATTTCTATTAATAATTCTAAATATCACTGTTTACTGTAATTTTTTGTTATTTTCTTAAGAATGAATATATGAATAATTATTTTTTGTTTAATTTCTGTACGTGCATTTTCTATGGGCCATCGACGAAACAAGAGAATTCATCTATCGATATAATTTTTCTGATTGATTTATGTGATTAACTTTCGTGATTTTGTAAATTATCTTAGATTTTGTGAAAATATCTTGGGAATTATATTAATGAGGTTTTACATGAAAAATTGTGTGAATATTTTTCTGTTCGGAAATATTCAATAAAACTCATCGACACTGCCAGATTTATAAATAGGTAAATAAAATTATTTGGTCAGAAGGTATGTACGGAGGGATCTTTTGATGCAATAAATTATAAAATATATTTAATAATAATTATATTAAAGGATTGATGGCTAGTTGCCGAGCATCAAGTTCGAAACCTGTCTACAGGTGACTTTATTTTATCCTGCGTGAAAGTTCTATATACTTGCGATTTAATTCATCCCTCATGATGGTGTTTGCAAATTTTGCACGTTATTCTAAGTAAAATTTGAATTAGTCTCGTGTACATACGTTGCGTTTGCTGCTTGTTCCTATTTTTAAATAGGGCTTCAGTTATTCAAAATAAAAACTGGTGTAAACATGATATTGTCTATTTTATGTTATGTTTTTACATACATTTTTATTTTGAATAACTGGAGAACCTATAATTATAGACTTATTATATGTTTTTGAAATCAGGAAATTATAAAGGATTTCGAAAATATAATAATATACAGGGTGTTCCATAAAGAAAAGTTTATAGAACTACGTCATTTTGGGATTGTCATTTGTTTGTTTTCTTGGCAGATTATTAAAATTCGGGAAAAATACTGCAACTTTTGCATATAAAATTTTTCTGAATTTCTTCAAATAAACTCTACAGGGGGGTGGCTAATTATAGATAAGGAAAACCCCTGTACAGTTGAATTGCATGATATTCAAATATACATAAATATAGATACAACATATTAATTCAAAAAATATTGTCTTATCAGTTAATTAATATAAGAATTTGGAATAAAGTTAAATATTGAAAATTAGTGGCCTTAATACTGGATCCTTCGCCAAAATTGTAAAAATAGCATAGTTCCATAAGAATAATTTTTAAGTAGTTTTTTATATATTTCGACAATATTAGAACTCATATTGATACAGGGTGGGTCTTAGGTATATAAATCATAAATATATTTAAAACACTGATTCTCTATATCTGTAGAGACCCATTGACAATCAAAATGTTACTCGAAACATTCTTTATTTTATCTTAAATGGTGTATTGGTTTAAAGCAGTGCTTGTTGCCTTATTACCCAGGTAATTTCTAACATTACTGTATTTTTGGCAGACAAAAAAATTGATTGTTATTATTTTCTGGATTTAAATTAAAATTAAAAGTGGCAATCATTATTATACTTGACGAAATATGTTAAGGGTTAAAATATAACTCCTTATTTAAAACTTACCCTGTATATTATTTTAGTTTTATTAATACTTGAAAAAAATTGATTCAGCTGTTTGTTAATTTTAATAACGTAATTTAATACTGTTTATTTCTATTTCAGATAAAAAATATCCCAGGGTACCAATTAAGACATACAAGTGGGAAGACATTAGAAGATCTCGTAGGAGGGGCGGGTACCCTTGGACTTATTTATATAAGCAACCTTTTGACGAAGAAGCCGATCCGGAACCATTTACTATGGAAGCTTTAAGAAAAAGCAAAAGTTCCTCAACACTGGGTAAAACTGATGGGGTAGAAATATCTGAAATAACATCAGACGATCGAAAAGACAGTCTTGGTATATTTCAAATGGATACATTACAAATTATTACAGAACCTGATGATCATTCCATAAAAAATAGTACTGGCTCCATAGTTATAGAAGAATGTGAGATGAGCGACGCAGGTAGTCAGAAACCTGAAAACATGACTCTTGAATCAGCTGACAGTTCAGACAATATTAGTCAGTACTTGGATAAAGAAGAGAGAGGTCCCGATAAAGCACAGAATTTAGAGGATGCTGGAAAAGTTGCAGATTCAGATGGAAATAATGAAAATAAAAAAGATGATAAAAAAGATGAGAATAAGACGTCTGAAGAACACAAGAGAAAACGTAAGTTATCTGCTGAAAGTAGTTACAGTAAAATAAGTTTAACCAAAATGGCGATGATACAGAAACTTAAAGATACAAAAAATAAAATAAAAGTTCCTAAATTAAGTTTTCCTACATCTAAATTAAAAAGAACAGTTCCCAAAAAAAGCAAAAGTTCGCCAACTGAAACGAAAAAGGATATTAAGAAATCACATACACAGCCAAAAAATGTAAAGCCCGTCTATATTCACATTCCTCTAAAACCACCTCCTGGAGAAACAGACGAATTTTCCCATTTGGAATTTGACGAAGTATCAAGTGAAAAACCACCTCCAGCCAAAAAAATTGGGAGTTTTAAAGATATTCTAAAAAATCTCAAACAATTACAAGAAACTAAGTCAGAAGTAAAACTCCCAACTAAAATAGATGAAGTAAGTGATGAAAATTCTGCAACTCAAAATAAAGTCGACGACATTGAAAATTTTGAAAAGGAAGAACAAGAAACTACAACAAACCTAGAGCCCAATAATAAAGATATTGAAAATTTAACTGAACCTGAAGCCAATAAAGATGATAAGTGTGGTCAAGAAGAAGAAACAATGGAAAATTTAGATATACCAAATACGGAACCCAAAAGCGAAGGAAAAGAAGAATGTGAAACAAAATCTTTCCAAAATGACAGTAAATCTGTATTACCTTGCGATGATACTTTAACTTCTGAATCAGACAAAGAATCTCTAAAATTAACCGATACTAAAGACACACGGGATTTAAGTAAATCTGTATTACCTTCCGATGATACTTTAACTTCTGAATCAGACAAAGAACCTCTAAAATTAACCGATACCAAAGACACACGAGATTTAAGCCCTGCAGATGAAATTAATACTACACCTAAGAGCGAAAACGAAGGAGAGAATGATATTTTTGACAGATTATTTGAGGCTAGGGCGAGTTCATCAAAAGAGAATGAACCAGATGAACCACATGATAAAAAGAAAGCACGCTCTAAATCAGCGGAGCCTGAAAGAAGAAGAAAACTTTCTCTAGAAAGTAGTTATAGCAGGAAAAGTTTGTCAAAATTAGGAATATTAAAAAAATTAAAAGAAGCGTCTGATAAAATAAAAAATTCGTGGTCACGATCAAACTCCAAGAAACAAATTACTAAAGAAGAACCAACTTTAAAAAAGGAAGTTAAAGTTAAAAAAGTCGCTCGGGTTTCAAAACAAGTTGACCCGGTTTATATACATATACCTTTAAAGCCTGCTGAAGGAGAAACAGACGAATTTTCCTATTTGGAAAATGAGGAAACTCCTTTGAAAACTAAAGACGAACGAAACAGTTCCCCAGAAAGTCCTTCTCAAGGTGATGGAATTCAATTCATAATGGTGACAGCCCCTTCCGATGATGAAATTTTGGACTATCATGAATCTGATGTACCTGAAACACCTTCTTCGGAACATAAAATATTTTTTTATACTAAATTGGATGAACTCAAGGAATTAGCTAAAGATGTTGTGAATGGAATAACGCCGGAACCCGCTGCGAATAAATTAGATCCAGTCACTGAGGAAACTATTAGCGATAAGGTGAAAATTGAAGAAATAAATGATACAAATGATGTAGACAATTCAACACCAATTAAAGCGGATAATAATATACAAATCGATGAAAGAGAGAAAATTATGGTTGATGTAGAAGACGGTTTAAGCGAAATAAAGCAAGATACGCAAAAAATAGTTACAGATTTGACACTAGAAACGAAGGAAAATACGGTCAGAGATCAACCTACAGAATTAAAATCTAATTTGAAAAATGAAACTTCACCGATTATGAAGAAAAAAGTTTCATTTAGGCGGAGGTCTAAAACTCCTAAAGATGGAAGTTATGAAGATATTCAGACACCTAAACTTCCCACAGATGTTGAACAATGCGATGAGGACAACAAAAAACCTCTATCTGCCATTGATCCCAGTCAATCAATGTCTGTTGATGAAGAGAAAACGTATCTAGATCAGAAAATAATCAAAAGTACGTCGCTTGAGGAGGACTACAATAAATGGTCAAAAATAAGGTATGTCCAAAAAATTGTTTGCCTTTCTTTCTTTGATTACTTTTAATTAAATTATTTAAAATATTAGCGTTGATATTAGTTTATTAAAAAATACTTTTATATTAATGGACTGCCTAATATAACGAGACAACTAGTGTACCAAGTAGTTTCATTTGCGGTAATAAATAATTCTTTTATATGATTATATTAAAATAATCATGTATATATAATAATGCCCTGTAACTCGTTGGTTTTCTGTATACTTTCAGTAGTTGTAACATTACATTTTATCGAATAGAGAGAAAAAATAGCCACTTTGCTCCCTAAAGACTCTCGAGTTGCAGAACAAAGTGAGCATTTCTTTTTTAAATAAAATGATTGATTCATCTGCTATCGAAACATGCATTTATTGCACTACCATGGACCAGTCGAAGATGTATGTTTTCATTAAAATGCGCTTGCTTCACAAAGTTTGCAAACAAGGGGTAGGTATAAATTGTTATTCTGGGTTAGCTGAGTTAATTCATCAGGTGTTAATTTTTTTAGTTTTCTCTGAGTCATCTGCCGCGAACGGAACATTACATGCCGGCTATCTTTCAGGGTTTTTTAGTAATCTGTGATTTTGTGGAGATGTGCACGGCTAAGCTCTTTCGTAATCACCAGGCACAATATACAATGTTTGATGGTTCTGGTCTCTTTATCTGTTTCTATTTCAACTGGGACCTGAAACACACATATCTTTGAATGTAAGAATCCAATATGGGATCAGAAACTATAGTTCGATGAGTTGGCTGGATGATAGCCACCTGTTTGACTAGGACTCTCGTGGTCCTTGCGAGGTATAAAAACATTTGCCATGTTTCTAAAGATATCTATGTTTTTCATAATCCTCGGTGCACCCAGAATGGTCCTGAGTGCCACGATCTTTGTGATTTAGATCTTCTTCATGAATCTTGACGACATAAGCTTAGGCTACGAAAACATATATAGATTTTGCTTGAGTTGAGCTTATTTTTGTCACATACAGGATGTTAAAAATTTTAGGTTCGTAAATTCAAGTAGTGATTCTGCATACAGAAAAAAAAAAGTTCCCGTTAACATGAGTTTGGAGATGTATATTATTGAAAATATAGCCCTTCAAAGTCGTGTGAAAAGAATATTTAAAGAAGAATTTAGATACCTATTTAGCTAAAGTAAACATGTATTATATATAAGATATTGGCCACAGTAAATTGTAAAATGAGTAATAAAATAAATATTGAATAATGTATTTCTTCAAGGAAATCATTTTGGTGCTGGACAAATATTAAATTAAATTATCTTCCAAGATAACATTTATCTTAATACTTCGTTCAAATATGTTGAACAACTAATAAACATTGAACTAATGTTTCAAGAAGTATTTCTTATTGGTGTGAGTTGGTTGACAATATTATTGAGCAAGTATGTAGAACAACGAAAATAACTGCCTAAATGGAAACCAACGCCATTCTTTACATTCATTCTTAAATTCTCTTTTAAAGCAGTCTACTATTTTTATAAATACGCTGTACTAACGCATTTTTGGTATTAATACGTACTGGTGACTGTTTACAATTTGATATTATTATTATTATTATTATTATTATTATTAATACTATAACGAATCGAATACATTACAGTAGGTATGTATCAAGCCGCCTGTTATGTAAGTACCTACCTAAAAATATAATTTCTAATATTCATAACCTGACACTGATTACTTACTATAAGTAAATATCACTTAATTTGATCCAAAAATAGGAGTGTTTTATCTAGAACCATAAAAATCATAAGCTGGTAGATACGAGTTTCATTGTAATTTATTTTTATGCATAGCATAGTATAGTATACTTAATAAGTTGTGTACAATTAGTTGCTACTAGCTCTTATATAGTAAGTACATGATGTTATCGCTAAACTATTAAACTAATCCAATTGAGTGTTCCTTAATGGATAACTGACTTAAACCGTAGAGTGAAAGAATCATAGTCATTCACTCAACGTCTATACACAATGTAGGTACAGATAAATTTTTTCATTTTGTATTCTATTAAAAATGACCCTTGCCATTATCAACGTATCTTAAACCTTTAAAAAGTTATTACTTTTTAAAGGTTTAAGATATGAACTATTGCTGGTTTTATGACCAACAATAATATTGCACTGTTGATTGAGTTTTCCTACTATTTTGTAATGGTTTATTAAAGTTTTGAACGTACAATTCTTTTATGTAATTAAATATTGAAAATTTATTACCTGTATGTTTAATTAATTTTAGTTTATATGTTTTTTTTTATTAGTAGTGCTAGAAGGAATTGGAAGTGAGGCTCATTACCTCTAGCTTTCTTTTCTTTGAATTAATATTTAAAATTAAATGAAAAATTTAACATTAGCCTGTTGGAAAAAATATTGCTCTTTGGTACTTTAGTAAAGTCGCTATCTGTCACAGTAACATTGTATGTCTCGACAGTTAGTAGCAACTGACCACTAGATGGATAATTTTGTCCTACACAGGGATAATTTTATACTTCGCTGTTATTAATTGCTTGTCTGTCATAGTATGGTTTGCCTTTATTATTCGTCTTTTCAATTACCTATGGCACACTGACGAGAACACAAAAAGTTCGAAACCGGTCTGTGTCTGGTGTAGAAAAGACGAATAATACCATTTGGATTTGTAGGTATAATACAACGCAAGCCGGGGCTTTTATCCGTTGAATGGTTGTTTCCTATAATCCTATTTATTATAGTATGTTATATATTAAATGTCCCAAAGACTGATAGTTCTTCCAAACTTATCAGTTGGTGAATCTGTGAATTTATGATGCCAAAGAAATAGTCTGTCTGGGGAAGTTACTATGGATGAATAGATATTTACCTTAAGTATCTTGGGCTTTGGCCCAACATTACAGATGAATTCAATATTAAATTAACGTTTCAGAGTAAATCGCAAATCTATCTGGGCGAACTTACAAAGAGTTTCAATTGTTAATTTTGATTTTCATAAAAAACTGAAATAAGTCCGTCATATTTGAGGGTAATATCAAAAATTTCAATTTATTGTATAGAAAACTTCATGCACAATCAGAATATGTTAAAATATACAGGGTGCTCCAATTAAAACTTGATGACACTTCCGATGAAACCGGAAGTGGTATTGATAATATATGTTCGTCAATATAAACCCATTTACTTCTTATACGTGAGATTTAAATTTGAAAATTTCATTTAAATTTAAAAAAAATGGCAGGCTGATACATGATTTCGTTGACACCAGGTATATGAATAGAAATAGAGGAAGACGCCTTTAAATAAGTATTTAGTACTTGGCAAGTCATCAACATAACTCTTTGAATATAAGACAAAAAGGAATAAAGGAACATTTGTTGGATGCTTGTAAAGCTAGGAATAAAAATAGGTAAAATTAGTCGGGAAAACATCGGAAAGTGTCGGTTTCAAAGTTCTAACAATAGCCTAACACTAAATTTAACTAGTGAACTGTAGATATTCGAGTAAGTAGCTCGGGCGCGGGAAATGAACAAAATGTAATAAAAGTGATTAATCAACTGGTAGACTGACGATTCACGCGTCAATGAGTTTCTTTTAAGTAATGGAATTCGAAAGGGTTGCGAGGGGACCACATAATAAGAAAAGACGAAAATCATCCACTCGCTCCTTAAAGGAAGGAAAAAGATCATTATCAGAAGGGTCGAAAATAATATCAAAAAAACAAGATGTTTCTAGAGAACCATCTACTGGCTCTTCCGTCATGTCTTTGGATGTTCGGTGTGCCTGCCAATATTACCAGTGCGATTCCCTGTTGCCCGACAAAATTAGTTTAGTGGGGACACGACCGTCAAGCCGTTTATACACTACTTTAATACGGTATGTTATGTATGTTATGCACATCAGAGCTCAGAACAAATTTAACTCTACGGGATATTAGGGAGGTACTAATAATAGAAAATTATATAAAAGATATATTTTTGAATTCTACCTTGGCTTAACATTTTCATCCCTATTTCAACATTTTTCTATCACCAAATTTATATCACCTGATAATTTTCAGCAAGAGGATATTAGATCCCAAATAATTACATATTCATACAGTGTGCCCTCAGACCACTGATCACAGAGACCTTTTTTTTTTAAATTTTTGTTTTGAAAAGATAGTTTGTATTTAATGTTTTGCTTAATCAAATGACGTTGACAATATTGTCATTGAAAAATAGGAATCACAAGATACAGAGTTAGAAAAAATTAAGAAAATGGTGCAAGAGTTTATTTGTGATTTTTGAGAAATATCGTAAGAGGAAGTAAATTTTCTATATTTAGTGCATAATGATGAATATTCCTTACATTTACGGAATGTCATTGAAGTAATTAAATCATATACAATACATATGTACTATATTTAAACCAATAGAGAATTTAACTTTTACTTATAGACATTATACAGGGTATTCCGAAAATACAGGTCAATCTCTAAAAGGTGCATATTGTAGAAGCAAAATTATGGCATTTGAGTCATACATACAAAGTGCACCGTTTTTGATATACAGGGCGTGAAATACTGGTGGGGATCATAATTTTTTAAATATCTTTGGAACAGTTTGAGTAATCTCTTCCAATTTTAATACACTATGATATAAAGTTAAATTACTTCTTCAGTACTGATTTGGTTGACATTGATACACTGGGATGTTTAAATTTTCCGAGTCAGTTATCCTTTAACCACCCCAATTTTATTTTTTGAGACGACTATGACCATCATTGTATTCTACAAAGAAAGTAATGTGCTTTTTGATATTGTTTTTACTCCCATTTTCCGATATCTTTAGCGGTTTAACGGCAATTTGACAAGATGTAGCTGCACTGTATGTACTCGTATTATTAATAATTTGTAATTCATTTCATTTATTTTGAGTGTATCATATTCAACCAAATCAGTACCATTGAATTTTATATTAGTGTATTAAAATTGGAAGAGATTAAAATTTATTCCGCAGATATTTAAAAAATTATGATTCTCACCAGTGACATGTCAAAACCGGTGCACTTTGGTATATAGTATAAATATGTCTCAAATGCCATAATTTTGCTTTTAGAATACACCATTAAGAGACTGACCTGTATTTTCGGGACACCCTGTATTATTGTAGAATTTAGACCATGCAATCTGCAAAACATCTTGAAAGACTTTAACTTTTTTAGTGTGCCAAATCTGAAATTTTACTTTCCGGTCATTAACGTTTTATTAAGTATTATTTGATTGTTTTCATTTAGCTATTTATTTTTGACAAAAAAATATTTAAAAAATAAATATTTTCACTTGTAATACCACTAGTGCTTAAATTATTTACGGAAATTTTTTCGAGGTCACAATAATTTTCTTAAAATATTCGTGACCAAGAAAAAATTTCTAGGAATAATTTAAGTACGTGTGGTATTCGGTAAGAAAATTTCACACCTAAATTAAATTAAAAAATAAATGGCAAATTAGTTTAGAAAATTAGAAACTGCCAATTTTACGGTAAACGCCAAAATCGTCACTTTTCGTTCTCTCCTCCTGCTCCGAAAATCACAGTGAGTTCCTCTACCTTGGAGCTCCTACCAGAACGGCGATCCGGCAGCGGTTTTTCCTTCGGAAATAGCGTTTGAGGTTTCCGTGTTTTTATATGCAACTGTCAAAAAATTTCCACTTATGTTTTTTGTTTTAACTTTACCCAACTTCACCAAGGAAAGGAGTCATAATAATTAATAGTAATGTACTTGTATCCTTGCTTTATTCTTACTATTACCGAGTGGGAAAATTATTTCACATATTGCATTTTCAGCAAGTTACATCCCAAGCTACGCATTTTGTTCCTGGGTTAGCACAGTTAGCACCCCGATAGAAGCTGAAATTTGTCGCTCCAAAGTAAGAAGCGAGGATTACTGCAAAAATGTATTTAACAAAAATATACAATAATTTCTTTAAGCAAAAATATTTAAATAATATAAATAGATTGTATCCAAAACAGTATCTGTCTCAAATAAGGTATATCCTCCTTTAATTCTATTAGCTGATCTCCTAATTTAACACAAAATAATAAGTTATAAACAAACTGAATAATAATTATTTGTAGGATAACAAAATTGCAACCATTATTCCTACTCCAACTGCGTAAAAAATACATAGGCTTGGTAATGATTACCTCGATGATTACCTAGAATAAATTACACTTCATTTTTTTATTTGGCAGAATTATGGAAATTAATAGAATGTGAACCTAACCATCCTACCATTCGTTTACTGTTGAATATTAATTTATAATTAAACTATTTTCTAATATCCGCCTTACGAAACTACCATTTAACGGAAATTAACAACAAATAAATAAATAAGTCACACTGGTAACACAGTCCTCAACTTAGCACCTATGGGCACGTAAAAGGTTTTGTATATGTCTTGTATTATTATAACCTATCCTTTGCTCCTTTGAATTGAAGTCGCGCAAATTATTCTAAATGGTAAGACTAAATCTTTTCGTCGCCAATTTTTGTTGTCCTTCTCTGCACACTGTAACTGTGGGTGTCATTTGTATCACCATCGCTGTATTTGCTGATGAGTTGTGGCATAGGTTGGAAAACAATTTATTATAGCTGGCGACAAACTTTTTATACGTTCCTGTTTTTGAAGACGATCTATCTTGTATAGATATCCAGACAATTTTTTCTCCTTCCCCTTTTTCACATATCACAGTTTTAAATGTTAAAGCTTTAAGTAAGGCATGAAACACAAACATAACATAGGAATGCTTGTCCAATAAATAAGTTAGTTTTTTTGCCAATACTTTCAGGATTGTCTTCAATTTTTGCATTACGAATACCTTCCCGTAGCACAGTTTCGATTTTAGGGAATTTTTAATAAATTCAACAAGAATGTAAATACCACATCTCTGGCAAATTTTTTGCTTGTACTAATAAAGTTGGTGTAATTTTTGGCTCTTGCTTCCTGCATTATAAATACCATCGTTCTATGCTTGAACATTACCGTTGATTGCAATAGATATTCGATCGATGGTATTATTAAAAGTTTGGACTGGTGAAAGAGTTGCGTATGGTTTCAAATTTTTTTCGTTCACAACTATTTTTTATGTTATGTAATTATCGCAATTCTTTTTTAATTAGAATTTCATGTGTTTAATTTAAAAGGTGAAGTTTACGTAAATCGTCCAATTTTAACTTTTTGTCTTCATACATTTTATAGCTTTATACACTTTCACTTACAGATACTAAATGCAAATTTATAGCAAGAATTTTGAATTTATTTTAGTTTGTTGCTATCAATAGATAACAGAGCTGGTCTATAAACACTGTCATAGTAGGTACAGACGATTTGGAAATAGGTAATTAAAGATTCACACAAATTTAGCTTTAGTGTTGAACTTATAGCATCTCGATATAGCAAGGTATTTGTCACAATGCCAGAAGAGGCCAAGAGTGTTCCAAAGAGTTGTAATACATCGGACAGTATATATAAAACAACTAAGATGATATTATAACTACCATAATTATCACAGAAAATGGCTCATTCTAGAAACTTACCATGTAAGAGTCGCAACGCATTTTTATTTGTAAGGAAGAGCACTGTAAACATAAATTAATTTAGCACAAAACGTTTTTTAAAAGAGTTGCCAAACACGTAATAAATATAAAACAAACTACTTAAAATACAAAAAAATGAACGAGGGTAACTATGGGATAGTTTTTATTATTATTATTTTATTATATAATATTTATTTTCTTTCACAATTTCAGAAAATTTGATTATACGAAATAATTAGCAATGTATAATATAAAAAAATAGATACACAAAAATACCATTCAACTTTAATTTTGAGTGTTGGTTTTCACACCTTTAATGGGTAAATCCTTAAACATATAAATCGAATTTTCAAATAATGAGAGACGAGGAGAAATTGGAGATGAAAAATTAATTTATATTCTCAAAAAGTATGTCTTTTAAGAATCGTAAAAAACGATATTTGTTTACAATATAACCTAAAGAGAATTAAAAACTTTGCTATGATACTGACACTGGCGTAGTTTTCTCTGGACACCAGAACACGTTTTGCCAATCAAGTTGACACTATAAAGTAATAATTAAATCTGGGCTCTAGTTCAGTTTAATTTGTTTTAATTAATTTTAACTATTTCCTGATGATATCAAATAGGTTGACGAAACGTGCGTCCAGTTAAGCGTTTTGGGGTATTGTCACAATTCGTATCATTATTTACATCTTTCAAAATGTTGTATTCACCTAAAAAAGGGTACAAAAATTGTATTGCATTCTACTTATTTTTAGGCAAGGAATCACCTGTTGAATTTTGGATGTAAGGCTTACAGGTTTACATGCATACTGGTAAGGGATTACAGTGTGGGTTCAGGGTATTATAAAATTCATCAAAAGTCTGTTTTGCGAGGAAAAAGTAAAAATAAAATGAAATTGTAGTGCCAATGTGTCCGATTAATAATAACAACCATAAATGTTACAAATGAAATTATGTTCCTTCGTGTTGAACATTTGCCTGCAGGCCACTCTTCATTCTGACTTAAAAGCTGTCGGGATGTCGAACACAGACACCGAAACGTGACTAATGCAAATAATAAGACATTCATCTCACACAACATAATTTTTGAAAATGATTCTATTACACTATTACATCGCCCAGGAATCTGAGAACGTGAAAAGATTGAAGGAGATACCTATTTAATCAGAATGAGCCATTTAAAAGGAAAAACCTCTGATATCCTGGAAAAATGACTGCAGAGAAAAAGCCGAAACGGGTCAATTTCTATGACGATAGAACGGCAATGTTTTGGCATTAAATAAATATTGGACTCTCCAACCCCTACTACCCTTTTTACTTTGACTAACAAAGAAAATAACAACCCCTTTTTTCGTTTGAACTAAAATATCACTCGAAAACACGCATATTTTCGCCTTATTTTTACTTGGTAGGTATCAATTATCACAAATAAATTGCATCTATCAATTAAAACATGTCTTTCTTCGGTAATCAAAGTATAAAATGATCACCCTCTTACAATTACAAATGTGAATCGGGTTCTATTTTATTTGGATCAAGTACTTTCTAAGATCCATTCCAATGATACAAAACAAATGATTAAATATTTTGTTGAATTAGAATTTAAATAAAGAACTGCACGATAAGTGTGAACTTATAGTTTTATTGTACAAATCACAGTGCAATCTGGAATTTATTTACTCTTTATTTTTTTGCCTAATACATCGATAATGCAATATTCAAAATAATATATTTTGAAAGGTGCTTAACTTAAATAAAAAAGCTACACCCTTAAAACCTCCAATCAACAATATATGCTTATATGGAATTTTAAAGATTATGGTCCTAAAAGGTGGGCTGTTGATATAGCCAATTTTCAATTACAACAAAATCAAAAGGTGTTCTTCTCGCAATTAAAATTTGCTTGTTTTGTCAATTTTCCCTGAAATATGTTTTTTTTTATAAACATAGTCAATAAGTACAATATGTATATGTATATATTTGTGGGCTCCTCGTAGATACTTGAAACGTACACTAATAATAATGATAATGGACTGTAATATAACTAGATTTATATATCTGATCTTGTAGGTGAAGTTTTAATTATATTTTTACTTTTTAGTGATCATGAATATGAACCCGTGAATCCACCACCGGACAATGAAACATTCCCATCTACACCAACTGTTCGCATTACTGACACCGATCTTGCATCCAATACGAGTGAACCGATTAGAAGCATTTCCATCACATCTGCTCCTATAAATAATGAAATTATTATAAAAGATGATGCAACTTATCATCCTGAGTCACGAGTTTTACCAGAAATACAAATCAATAATAATTCACCAACCTCAATATCCGCACCAGTTAGTGAAGGACAAACACAAGAAGCATCAATAACTGAAAAAAGTAAAGACAGTCCTAGTAAATTTCAATTAGCATTTAAACAAAAAAAGGATCAAATTAAATCTAAATTACAAAATATGAAAAAGCCACATATAACTATGCCAGATAGATCAAAATTACAAAAATTTAAGATTGAAAGACCTAAATTTAATTTACCTAAAATTCCTGATACTGCCAAGATAAATTTACCATCATTTAGTTTTCCACGTAGAAATAGCGCGAAACGGTCTCTGAAAGAACGACAACAATCGACGGAATCGAACGCTGGTGATTCCAAGAAACAAATTTTCGACTTCAGTACTTATCCTAGAATCTTCAAAAAGAAACCAAAAAGCACACAGGAGCAAAATCAAGACGTAACTCCAGATTTTGCAACTGTTCCGAGGTTATCAAAAAAAAATAATTCTCCAACAACTGACGATAGGCACAGCAGTGCCGTGAGAATACCACTTCACTCTGAAGAATCAATGGATGTCGAATACAGGGAAGAACCAGCTGATACAAGAACAGAACCTGAAAATAGATATGACGACGACCGTGAAGATTCAGTTGAAAGAAGAATGGCATCTCATATCAGATACGAAGAAGATATCGATATTGATGATGATTATGAAAGAGAGAATCATGAAATAAATAAAGACGATTATCTCAATAGATGGCATCACGGTAATTTTAATCCAGAAGCAAATCAAGATTATATGAGAAATTATAAAAATTCAGAATATAAAGTAACTGATCTAGATTCGCCAGAAGATATGCCAGTTCAAAGTTATAATTTTGGTTCAAATAATAATAAAGAAAATTATTCTTCTGGAAGTTCTCTGGGAGTACATAGACTAGGTGGTGTGTTAGAAGAAATAAATTCTGATGAATTCTTTTTAAGACAAAAAGGCATATCTCAAGATAATATTGAAGTTGGTATGTATCTCAGTTCGGAAATAAGAGAAGCATTTCGTACTCCAGATAATGCACTTTCAAAGATTCAGGATATATATGACCGTGAATATGACCCCAGAGGTTCTAACCAATCGCTTCCTGAGGTACAAAATAAACGTAAGCCTATTAAAAAACCGAAAAGGAAGAAAACTCCGCATGCCTCTCAAGAGAAAATCCCGTATGATGAGGAATCTTTTGACGATGACCTTGATACATTTCCTCCATCAAGGCCTACACGTCGTAGTAAACGTGTTAAGAAACCAAAAAAAATCGATAACGTTATTCCATTTCAAGAAACAATCTCCCTTGACACAAATAATCCCAATGACAGAATAATGTTTCATAGGGAAAGCCTAGGTATTCTAGGTGACGATGAAAGAGAAGTAGAAACTAATATTATGTACGAAAATGAAAAAATGGAAGGAAAGGATCAACCAGAAATTAAGATAACTGATCCTTATAGAAATTTTGAGTTTATTAATATGAGAAAATATCAATATAGTCAAGAAGAACCTGAGGACTTACAAGAAAAACCAGCTGCTCCACCACGTAAACAGAAGAGTTTAAAAAGTTTAAATTTATCTGAAAATGATTCTATTATAGAAGATTTCATCATAGATAAGAATATTCCAGAGCGTGAAGTAAGTATATTTTATCAACATTCATAGTCGTCTCTGTTTTATTCTTTGTAAGTAGATATACAGTAATATTTTAAAAATTAAAAACATTTAGAATCTATAGAAAACGAAATAGCGCTAATTCTATAAATGTGAATCTAGATAGATATGGTAGAAAATTTACTAGTAAATAAAACTTGACAAAATAATAATATTTAGAGTTGCTTATACAAATATTTGGTTAAAAATACTTCGTAATAATTGATAATAATAAATTTTGTATATGAATATTATTAATCGAAATATAATGGACCCCACTTGATTTTTATGAATTTTAATTCTCGGTTAAACATTTTGAAAAAATGACAAGCATATTATTATTATTATTATTATTATTATTATTATTTTTCCCTGGTTTGTGTCCACTACGGGTTACTAGTGTATATATTTTGAATTTTTTTGTGGAGTAATTATTACACCAAAAAATAAAACACGTTACTGAGATTGTAACGTGTTTTATTTTTTTGTCCAATAATTACTCCACAAAAAATTCAAATTATTATTATATCATTATTAGAAGAAAAAAGCACTTTTATTTTCCAAAGATATTTAATCAACATAATTCATCCCATATTACCCTGAATTTTCAGTATCTAAAACTGAATGGTATATTTTAATTAATTTCATCCTTCTAATGAGTAAATCTTCGCATATTAATAATTTACAATATATTAAATAGAACGAAGTTAACTTCTAAATTTAATATGTTTTGGAATTGTATCAAATATATGTATATACAGTGAGTCCACGGATTGAGTGCATATAAGTTCTAGAGTTTGGTTTTCGTATTCTGAGGATCCATCCTCAGTCTCAAAACTCTCAAACTAAGATATTGGAAAAATGAGCCAACTAAATTAATATACAAGGTGTTTTTAGGCCGAATTCTAAAAATTAGTCAAGAGTAAACTGTCTTTATTTTTGAAGATATAACAAAAATGTATTAAGAAAAGTTATTTCGAATTAAAAGTTATGGAAGTCTTTCAATTTTTTTACAAATCAGCCTACTCTGATTTTCTTTCATCAACATGAGATTTTTTATTTGTGGTTCTAGTGACGCATACATGAAGAGTAACTGAACAAAGTTCTTGAAAAATCAATAGTTATTTATTTCCAAAATATTAAACCTTCTACCTTCTTAACTAACAATCAAATAAAAAAATCTCATGTTGATGAAAGAAAATCAAAGTAGGCTGATTTGTATACAAATTGAAATTCTTCCATAACTTTTTATTCTAAACAACTTTTCTTAATACATTTTTGTTATAAATATTGTCTAAAAGTTATTTGTGGCATCTTTTCTGTATTTTCTTTCTGTTCTTTATTTGGTAAAGTCACATGCGTAAAGGTTATTTTTTAAATAATCCAGATATTTTTCATATTATCTGGGTAATGTTCAGAAGTGTGGCCGTAAATTTTTGTTATATCTTTAAAAATAAACACAGTTTACTATTGACTAATTTTTAGAATTCGGCCTAAAAACACCCTGTATATTAATTGATTTGTCTTTTTCCAATATCTTAGTTTGAGACTAAGCAGGATCATTCCCCAGAATATGAAAACCTAACTCTAGAATTTTTTGTCATTTACACCTTATATACACTCAATCCGTGGACACGCTGTATGTAGGTAGTCAACTTAAAAAAATATACATTAAGTTGGTTAATTATAGACGGTAACACTCAATTAAATTCCACCGTACAGCCAGCGTACATGAGGAAAATTTTATATTTCATTAACGTTTCATAGATGAAAAATTCATCAAAGATTGGTTATCTAACTATGTTTGGCATATACAATGGGAATATGTATTATCGCTTTCAACTTTTACAAAAATTAAATTTAAGAAATGATTTTTTTTCAGATTGCAATTAACAGAACAGATATTCAATACAATATACCTTTTTCAAAGGAACCACCGAAAAGACCCTCTAGAATGAGATCTCGCACTAGTTCACAATCCAGAGGAACTTCTCAGCAGGATGATGAAAGTTTATCACATAGAACTGAGTCTTTGACATCAGAAAATCAACTGCCTTGTGTTGAAGAACCATGTGTTAAAGATATTCGAGATTGTATGGGTTATGCTATTATAGACAAGCAAAAAGTAAGAGATCCACCTCTACCTCCTCCTCGAATACCCGCCCGCCATAAGAGATCAACCAAATCAATCAGTGACTCTACAGAAGACCCCAAATTTTTTACAGTTCCTAGATCATCAAAAGATGGAAGTACTCCGGTACGTCCCTTAAGAAATTATAGTACTTTAGGTCAAACAAGGAAAATTAATGAACCTGTAACTTACGAAAATAAAGAAAATATTGACATTACACCGTACATTGAGATTGATGATGAACCAAATCGAGATTTGCAATCTGGAGATGTAATTAAAAAAATGAAAGATAGACCACTACCTGCCCCCCCTCGTCCGCCCAGAAAATCCAGACCACTTCGGGATATTACATCCCAGGAAAATATAATGTCAGAATCTGAAAGGGAAGTAGATAAATTAGCTTTAGAGGAATCAGAAATGTCAACTCAAACCGAACCTCTTGGTGATAATGACTTTCTTTGTGAAGAGGGCATACAGGAAGTATCAGAAACCATGTTACCGCTATCTAATATAAAGCAAACAGATGAAAATCCTTCAGTAGAGAAACATTTAATAACGCCAAGTTATTTTACTTACGAAGAAACTATAACTCATGGTTCTTTAGTTGTTGAGCCTTTAAATGGGAGCAAAATTTTACCAGATTCTGATATAACGTATACTTCAAAAGAAAGAATAATACCAACAAATATGGAATCCGATGGTGATGAAACGTCAACCATACCTGATGATTTCAAAAAATTGGAAGATCCTCAGGAGTGTCATGAAATAATACAGCCAATTAATAAACCAGACGTTGCGGAAAGTAGAAATACAGAAATGGATGTATTAAAAGCTCAAAAACTACAGGTTTCTGATTTAGATGTAGACACGTTAACTGTTAACAAATTATTAGCCGGAAAGATAGTGGTTTCAGAAATTGATAGTAGCAATATACAAACAAATGAAATTAGTTCAAAATCAGGTACATTAAAAATAGGAGAAATAGAATTACCACCTGGAATTATTCAGAAAATTCTTCAATCAATTACATCTCGCGAAAATCAGTCAACTAAGGAAGAGAAAGCAGTGCCAGCATTTCAAAATGAAGATTGTGTTTTGGAAGATGATGACTCTCAGGAACAAAAAAAAACTTCACTGATTGTTGAAACGGACTTTGAAACATTACAGCCAGCCTCAAATCCGGATCCAGAAAACTCTAGCGATTTGATGGAAACGGAACATTTTGATATGGTTGAGTTAGATAATGATTCGCAGTTATTTCAACATCAAACAGACTCACTTGAATATAACATCAATGAATCACAAATTCAACCTCCACAACCTCCTCCAAGATTAATAAATTCAAATAATGACACTCAATTGGAAAATGTGTTAACAGGGGATAATGTTGAGGAATACCCACAGCGTCCACCAAGGCAATCTGAAAAATTTAAATATGATTCCAATTCTAATGATGAAATTATTCGTGAACCAGATGTGGATGATGAACCACCTCCAAGACCGCCACAGCCCCAATTAAGTTATCTACCATCACAGCCTCCAGCTAGTTTTTATGCACTTAGAGCTAAAAAATTTGTAGATACAATAGGTGATACCAACATTCCTGTGGTTCCTCGACGAAGGCGGCAGCCCAAATCAAAACCAGCTTCTGGGTCTAGTTCTGAAGAATCATCTGTCACACCAGTTTCAAGACGTTTTTACGGTAGATCCTCCGAACCTTCAATATCTCAACTATCTGAACAATTGTTTAGAGCTTGTGGATCAGCAGTTAATAGTAATCTAAAAAGACTGATAACTCATTTAACAAATAATGTGTTAGCAAATGCAGACGGTAAACAAGACATTCATGTAATGATGATAATATTGTTAGTGTTAATAGCTGGACTGATATTGTTAGGGTATGGGGATGAAAAGACTGTTGTTCATATGCATCACTGGGAGTATTTTAATCCTCCGAAAGATATGTAAGCCCTATTGTTCTTTTATATTTTTAAGTGATTTTGTTTGGTGTATCTATAAGTTTTGTTAAACCATTTTAAATATAAAGTGATGTTGTAACACATATGTACATATCTGAATTAAAATATATACCAATCTCTTTCAATAAATCATGTGTATGTACCACTATTATTACAGTCCAATTTACCCTAAAACCAGTTACTACTAGAATAGCAGTAGGTATTAGAAGTACTAAACATTGTTTTTATTGTATAGTAAACACACAACACAGGTGTGAGCATAGGAATTATTAAGAGACATGTAAGTACCAATTACTTTTGCTCGCTTTCTACTCTCTATCAATGAGACGGATCGTCCGTACCATTACTTGCCGGCTCGTTATTTCGATTCGTTAGCACACGAGCTGGAATCGTGTCTGATAACTCTGACACAATTCGTTATATTTTTTTTTCATTAAAAAGAAAAATGTTGGTAACCTTATGTTACTATACCATCAGATATTTACTCTTTGACACCATCCAATACATAATGTATATCACAACTCAACCATTGAGTAACGAATAACAAGAATATACTAGAGTATAGTATTCAGTACCTATTCCTTTATTCAATGATCACAACCAAATTTCCATATTATAAGAGTATGAAGATTCGGAGGAAATGTTTTAAAATTTACATGAAAACTATTTCTTATAATTTCAAGAGTTTGACCACTATACGGCCTTTCATGAAACCAGACTGCAGCTACAACTTTTTACTCCTGAGTATATTTTTGGCGTTCTGGTCGCTCATATATCTCTCATCGTCTTCGTCCTCGTCACTGTACCCCAGTCAAATTAATGCGTTTTTAAACAAAAATCCTAGGGTCACCTTTGGCATGAGGGAATATTAGGGGAGTACTCCCTGAGTGTAAAATCAAAAAGTTAACCTTGTAGGGTGCCAGCGTTAACCGCCATATTGAAGAACCGTTTTTCGCTATTATCACACCGTTGATCGTAGCAAATAAAGAAAAAAAAAAATTAAGAGATCTTGTGCAGTGAGAGAGATTTTTAAGAAAAGAAAAGATCAGAGCTTAAATGCACAAAAAATATAATTCATCGATATCTCTATGAAGAAAAGGGCATGCGCAGTTTAAAAAGATTTCAGCGATAATCGCAAAAAATTTAAACCATTTCTATTTTCCCGCCCCCCAAATTTAAATTTTGCTACTCTCGCAAATAATTGAAGTGCAAATAGTTGTGTCAAAAATTTTTGAAACTGACCAATCAAATTAAATCCTAAAAATCGCAATTCGCATGTGTATGAACTTATTACCTTAAAGATACAGTAATAATCGAGATGGCATGTTTTAAAAGCGTTCCTGAGCCTTATAAAATCTAACAAGTCGCCCATTGACGCTAGACCATGCAAAGAAAACATTCAAGGGGTCTAAATTATTTCAAATTAAGTTAAATGTTGCTTATGGGCACAGATGTTTACAATACCCAGTGCCGATACAGTAGCTATTTACAATTTGTTATGAAAATAAATGATTCCAATAGTATCACAGTGACTTACGTTATGTCACAATGTATAGAGTCGTTATTTGCCCTTTAACTCGTGAATTGAAATAACCGCATAAACGTAATACGAGTCATCCTGACCTAGCCCGAGGAACGAGGAACTATCGTGAAGTTCGACGATCTTTCTCGTCTCTCGTCTCGTTTGCCCTGGTGCAGTAAGTCCCAGCAAGGCCGCTTCTCTGTTGGATGTTCCAGGACCGGCAAAGCCGCTTCTATGTTGGAGTTTCAAGGTTCAAGACCCGGCAAAGCCTCTTCTTTGTTGGAAGTTCAATCGATTCTCCTCGAGATCTTCGTTAATTGTTTACTTATTTATTTATTTATATGATTTTGATTCGACAACGTAGGTATTACATCCCTGCTAAAAATGCCTGATAAAGTCTCATAAAAAAATATAAACTACTAATAAGTATCTTTAAGAACCTATAGGCTAAATCTGTAATGTATAAGTATGATGTTTTTGCCGAGTATACTTTCTAAGAGTTTATATGATTATTAATAAGTTTATAGGGCTAATTAAGAATACATCAGTTTTAATAAGACACTGCAGTTCTAATTTCTTTTGTTTTATATGTGATTTTACAAGGCTAGAAATGGTTAAAGATTTACTAGTTTTAATAAGTTAATTCAGTTTCAATTTGTATCGTAACGTATTAGTTTTTATTAGACAAGTAATTCTGGGAAAGAAATGGGTTCTAATAAGACAACACAGATCAAATTCTTATAATTATCTACGAGTATTTATCGCACAAAAAAAGATCTAAGAATTTACGAGATTTTAAAAGTTATAATTTGTATCGTAACTTACTAGTTTTTATTAGACAAGTAATTTTGGGAAAGAAATGAGTTCTAATAAGACAACACAGATCAAATTCTTATAGTTATCTCCGAGTATTTATCACACAAGAAATATCTAAGAATTTACGAGATTTTAAAAGAAACTACAGTTTCGATTTCTTTCTTCTCCTATCAGATTTGAAACTATGATAGATTGATGAGTTTTGAAGGTAGTTTATAGTATTATATTAATTTACCGGATTCTATAAGTTTTTATCAAACATGAGATTCTTATAGATTTTCAAATTTTTGTAAGACAATACAGTTCTAATTTTCATGGTAGGTAGAGATTTTATACATTTTTATGATGATATATTTGTACTTATTTTTATAAGACATCATGGGTCCATATCAGTTTAGTTTATATAATAATTAATGGGAACGTATAAGGATGCATATTAAAAAGTATGAATAAGGTATTACATCGAATACTTTTGTGAGTTTTTATGGGATCTGAAGAGTAATGAAATTGAGAAGATATACTAAGGAGTTCCTAGTAGACATTTTATACATTTTTATAATGATATATTTGTACTTATTTTTATAAGACTTCATGGGTCCATATCAGTTTAGTTTATATAATAATTTAATGGGAACGTATAAGGATGCATATTAAAAAGTATGAATAAGGTATTACATCGAATACTTTTGTGAGTTTTTATAGGATCTGAAAAGTAATAAAATTGAATAGACGAACTACAAGACATTACTAGTAAGCAATTTATTCATTTAAGGATATATGTTGGTATTTATTTTGGTAAAACTTGATGGGTTTAGTTAATATGATAATTTAATATGGATTTATAGGAACACGTATTAAAAAGTTTTGATCATATACTCCATCGATTAATTTTGTCAGTTTTTATGGGATCTGAATAGTGAAATTAAAGAAACATACTAAAGCATGTAGGCCAATGGCCAATGCATACACAATTTGTATATGGATATATTGGTATTTACTTTGGTATGACTTACCGGGGCCATGTTAATTAAGTTTATATATATATGTTCAATTTAATGGAAATTTATTGTATGATATGTATTAAAAAGCGTTTAATAAGGTATATTACATGGATTAATATTTATCAGTTTTTATGAGACCTGAAGAACAATGAAATTCGAGAATTATTCTAATATAATGGGCATTTCAAACAAAATTATGTGGATAGCAGGTATATAAATTTAAAAAAACTACTACTTAGGTATATGCCTAATAACTTGAACTATATTGAATTTTATTGTATTACAATGCAGTTCAGTTATAATTTTATTGAACTTCTGCAACATTATTAAGAAATTCTGTTATACAGATTTCATAAGAGGAAGTCGCGTTAAAATGGCAATAGATACATACCTATAGATATATCTAAACATAAAAGCCTCTTATTTACAATAGAAGCGGAAAGGACAGGAAATTTGCATTAAAAACATTTTACCATCATCAAAACCTATAAAACTTTGTTAGTATTTCAAATACCTACCGTAAAAACGTACATCTTATACTGATAGACTTGACAGGAAATTTACATTATAAATACACACATCGGGCCTTATAAAAACTTCGTTTCTACCATAAAAACATACAAATGTTTATAGACTTCATGCGAGAAATTTACATTAAAAACATATTCTACATACATACACATCATTCACATCAAAACCTATAAAAACTTCATACATATACACTATTAAAACCCATCAATATTAATTGCTTTTATATCGGAAATTTACATTAAGAATACGTACCTATCAAACACATCAAAACCTATAAAGACCTAAATTTATACATAATATACCGATAGACTTGACAGAAAATTTACGTTATAAATACACACATCGGGCCTTATAAAAACTTCGTATCTACCATAAAGACTTCATACGAGAAATTTACATTAAAAACACATTCTACATACTTACCTACACATCAAAACCAAAACCTATAAAAACTTCATACATACACTATTAAAACTCATCAATACTAATAGTCTTCATATGGGAAATTTACATTAAGGAGACGTATTAAACATATCAAAACCTATAAAAACTTTTATTTACGTATTATACTACAAAAACTCATTGGTACTAATTCACTACATATGAATAGTTGTTTCCTCTAATCCTGCAGTGACCACCAGAGGGATACACTTATACCTCACCACTTCTGTCTTGTTCATTGTTGCCTTATACTAATTTGGTTTGCCATATATGGTATACTTTAGGAGAACGTGACAAATTCGAAATCGGTCTATGGCTGGTGGTGAGGAAAAGACAAATGAGATTGGGCCTTTACCAATAATCAGGATTTGTAGGTGTAATCCAATGGAGGTCGGGTACCAAGACCGGCAGAGGGATGCACTATACACTTTATTCCTCACTACCCATATAAGGAATTCGCGTATCAACTCCATCAAAACCTATAGACTCTTGTTTACCTACACTACAAAAACTTATCGGTACTTATAGACTTTATATTTGGAATTTACATTAAAAACGCATAAACACCTATAAAAACCTATGAAGACTTCTTATTTTCATATACTATAGAAACTCACCAATACTAATGAACATCGTATGGGAAATTTACATTAAAAACACATTTCAAATACACACATCAAAAATTATAAAACTAATACATTTTTTTTATAAGTTTCTATAAGAGTTTTTTGACAGGGCATAGATGCAGATCATGTGGACGTCGATTCCCAGGTAGATCCTCATACATACCATATTGAGGTCATGTCAAGGCTCATATATCCATTCAAATTCCATTTTAGTTTTCGCATAATATATTCTCATAAGATATTCTAATTTCCATTAAAGATACTAATAGAGTCGCACAGATTCGGATAATGCCCCATTTTAAAAACGTATCAATCCTCATATATTCCATGTGGTTTCACATACATTCTCACAGTATTCTTATAATTACCAAAAAACGAAACGTATACAATTGCATAGATCCATATTTAAGTTTTAACTTCCAGATAAACTATCATTCATACCATTTTGAAAGCACATGAACTCTCATAAATCCCAGCCAATTCCATTGTTTTATTTCATCCCGTCCGGAAAGTACAACAGTACAGTATTCATATGCGGCCGGAAAATGAGACATTACGGTATTAGAGCCGGTAAAGTACCGGAAACCACCGGAAACATATTACGAACCAATCACAAACTGTTATTATACCTTTTGACAGTAGTTTGACATACCGTAAATTAAAAAATAGTGGCAAATGTCAAATGACATAAGAAAATAAAATAGTGTCAAATTATACAAATATACTAATATACAAGAAATGACGGGATGAAATAAAATATCATTCGACACACGTCCGTAAGGTGTTGTTCCAGCCTCGTTTAGATATTCTTGACTCGGCTCCTGACGTCGCCTCGTCCATAATATCTACTCGACTGTAACAAGTCACCTTCCGGACTTGTGACGAAAATTACTATTTCCTCATACAATCTCATAATTACCCTTTACATATTGCCCATCAGTTAACTTATACAGACCTATAGCAATCATTCATGGAATTACCATGTTAAACTGATTAAAGATGTACATGCAAAGCCTATTACAAATTGGTAAACTTCAATGAGAAGTTGTATGAAATTACGGTTTCACTATCCAACACAAATCTTATAGATTCTTGTGTATGTCTTTTAAATGAGTTTCTATGACACATTTTTGGCAGGGATATCCTACATGCAACAAACAGAGATGCTCAACGAACTCTACGAGCGCTGCCCGGTTCAAGATGTTGTATCCGGTATTGAATTATGACCTTAGCTTAGGCGTTACAGTGACTAGTTTCCTGTGACGACCGATCATAAATGCCCTAAACCTGACATTCCTAAGCTATCACAAGACCCAACTATGGTCAACATTTAACCTTTTTCAAACCGAGTTCTTTAAAATATAGCGTATTAGAAATCACCAACATCTCATTACACAGACCGAGAATAAAATAAAATAAGATAAATTTAGGAAAAATGCGCGTAATGAGGCAACCATCTCACTCTTCCCCGCGTGTATTATAAAATCCTTACGCAGTTAATTATTATATGAGCCACGGACCGCGAAACTGTTCGGTTGTAGTATATTACAATTTACTCCACTCCAACTCCAACTGAGCTACTTATGAGAGTAAAAAAAATAGGATACAACAATTTACCCTAACCTAACTAAATTTATTATATGTATATATATATATATAAAATTATAACTTAAATTATTAAACAAAAGTAAAATACACAACACAACCAAATTAAATCGTCCTAAGTGATTAAATAAACAAAATATCTAAGTTTATGAAGTGCCCACACACTAAACTGGAGCACAAATCGCTTTGCGATGTTGTTCGGTGTTTCTTCTTCAGGTAAGTTCATCTCTCACTTTCCCTTACCAACTCTCTCACTCTCATTATGCCCCTAATTCCTGCATTTTTCTGTCTCTGTCTACGAAAACATGCCACATTAATGACTTTGTCCCCCAGGTCCCGGTTAACTGCGAAGTTGGACTCTTCATACGGATGTAAATTCTCGATGTTGTAAGTGTCCCGGATGGCTCCAGTGTGTACATCCTAACGGTACATTCACATGGTCCGGAATTCAGCCCGGAACGGAATGCTAGAATTTCTCTGATTGGTTGCGGATTTCAAATCAACCAAGAGATTCTAGCATTCCGTTCCGAGCTGAATTCAGGTCCATGTGAATGTACCGTTAAGCTCGTATACATTCGTGTATTGTATCCGGGATATTTCCATAGGCCTTTCCAACGACTATAGACTATCGTTCTTGAGGCCCTTCAGCCTTGCTTCATACAGTAGAGCAAATTTGCGTGCCTATCCAGTAGCGACGTTGGAGGTGGGGTTGATGCGCAAAAGAACTAAGTCGTCGATTTATATCTGCCTAGCTGTATGTAATCAATGATGGATGCTCGTGGTCCGACGTAATTTGTTTATTCAGTTGGTGGGCGTCGAGACAGATCCGGAGCGATCCGTGTTCTTCTTGACCACCGTCATAGGGTTAGATTATGGAGACGCGGCTCGCTTGATAACACCTTGCTCTACCGTTTCAAGTTTTGCTTCGACTTGCGGTCTTAGTGCGAATGGTACTGGGTAGCTTCGTTTCATGAGGGGCGTCAGACTGTCAGACATTCGACATCTGTATGTCATGTTCGTACAACTGGGTCAGGTCTGGTTTACCTGGGAATATTACGGTAAATTCCTCAAGCACGGTGCAGAGTCGTAATTTCTGTGATATAGACAAAGTGCATTAATCGATTTAACCTTATTAGATGACGCGCTCGCTATTCTTCGGTAGGTTGGTTTGGTATTAACGACATGATTTCGTTTTCCTCTGGTTCGATCCTGTACTGCTCGTTGGTCCTCCGACCATATAAGAATTGACCCCGTTCGTTTACGTTTTGCGTCTACAATCGTTGAAGGGAATAATAGCAGGTCGGGGGAGACGGGTATAGAGTTCGATTCCATGGGTGTTCATCATCTATTTAGGGGGCCAATATCGGCAAATGCATTTTGTAAATGAATTATACAGTACCCCACAAAATTTTATGTTCAACTTGAAAACAAGAACAGAGAATATCAGTAATGAGTATAAAATAAAGACAGATACCAGAGCACTAAAGACACGCCTCTCTCTCATTCTATTTCAAATTGAAACACCTAAAAACTTGGGCAAAAAACGCCGCCAAACGAATTTAATAGGGTATTACTTACCGTATGTATGCAAGTCGACCACATGAGTAACCGGCATACATAAAACGATATTTACTGATGCTTTCATTGACATAGTATATGACCCAGGATTGTCTATTAAATTCGTTTGGCGGCATTTTTTGCCTAAGTTTTTGGGTGTTTTAATTTGCGGTCTTTACCGCTGTCACTCTCCGTGTGGGCGTTACACATTCACCGTTTGTTTCCTCTTTTTAATTCACGCTTTTCCTACTATACACCCATCTTTGTTTCCAAGTTGAACATAAAATTCTGTGGGGTACTGTAGAATAAGCAGTTGCTGTTTTCAATTGCATGTGCTAAATTATACATTTACTACCGTAGTAAATGTAATTTACTACATTGCCAATTTCATTCATTTTATACTACATTTACTACAAATTATTTTTTCTTATTAGTCATAGCATTTTTAGTAATTATTGCTTTGAATTTAAATTATAACTGCAAACCGCAATCAAAGAAAAGGAACTGATTTGATGAGGATGCGATGAGATATGATATACATGCAGGTTAAGCAATAATAAATTATGTTGTCATCGTCAATCGTCATTTTAAATTACCTATTCTACAAGCAAACTCATGCTTTTTGGAGTAAAAATTTAGGTTATAGTATTGTGTTTGTCACCTTATCTCCATCTGACATTCTCAATATCATTTTCAGTCACGTGACCGACCAAAAGACCAATCACGTAATTTACTACATTTACTACACAATAATTCACTACATACTGCTTTTACTACGTAGTAAATGTAGAAAATGTAGTAAACACAATTTTTGCGTCACTTTCCCGTCCCTGCCTCTACTTTCGTGCCCAAAGCATCTAACCAATTTTTCTCCATAAGACACTTTAGGCATTGACTTAGTCAATGCTTTAGGTTACACAAGAAACATTTTACTCTCCCTTGTCTACGCTCATGATTTATGTTTACTTAACCTGTGTAATGGTCGACCACATCCCTTATCACAATATTTTCTACAAATAACACATTTATTCACCATTCTGAATAGTAAATACACCTTAACAACTCAAATACAAACAATTTACAGAAACAAAGGGATCAAATTATTATTATTATTATTTATTTGGTACAAGACCAAGGACAATGTCCTATTATGGCCTAGAATAACATTCAATTTCAGAATACAGTATACAATACTGGTTACAATACAATATAAAATAGCAAATACAATTTAAAGTAAAACACTAGGTTAGGCGGCGCCAGACCCTACGGGTCTGGCTTGCCTAACCTATCTCTGCGAGGCTGACCCTCTATATCAGTAGTTTTATCTCGGGGTTTTTAGTTGAAAGACGGTTTTTAAATTTCGGGAAAGAGTAGAGTCCGACATGGGGTCGCGGGGTCGGGAGTTGGAAAAAATTCAGGATTTTAGGATTAAAATTTGAGAAAAAAAATAAAAAGTTCAGAGCCCCTGCGGGGCTCTATTTAAGATATAGTAATGGACTGGCCCCTGCGGGGCCGTAGAAATAGTGAGTTCTAGACTAAAATTTTTAAACATTTCGATGACAGCTGCCAAATAAAGGTCAGTGACGTTTTTTTGGTAAAAAAAAATTTTTTGGATTTTCTTTTTTTGGTGGGGGTTTCTAAAATGGGGGAAAATTTTTTCGAAACTTTTTTAATTTCGGCCCCCTTCGGAAAAATTTTTTGGGCGCCCAATTTCAATTTTTTTTTCGACCCTAATGGGGAAAAAATATGATGCCGTTCTTTAAAAAATATTAAAAAAATGGCTCCTGTGGGATCGTAGAAATAGTAGGTTCTAGACGGTCCAATATAGCAAAAATATTAATGACCGTACGCATCAAGTAGTTTTGGTAAAAAATTTGCAAAAAAAAAATGAGTCCGACATAGAAGTCTTGAATAAAAAAAAAGGTGAGAAGGTTATCGGAAATGAAGCGTATGGTGTATTTTCGTAGGCGTTCTCGATTAGTTAAAGGATTCGGGCGTTTTAGTTGGATTCGGCCGAAAAGCTTCGGGAAAGATGCAGAGCCCGACAGAGAATTTATAGATAAGGTGGAAATGAGGAGTTTCGTGTATTTTCGTGGGCGTCTTCGATTAGTTAAGGGATTCGAGTAATTTATTTGGATTCGGTGGAAGAGTCTCGGGAAAGATGTAAAGTCCGACAGAGATGCTACTTGAAAAGTAGAGGGTCATCGGAAATGAGGCGTTTCGCGTATTTTCGTAGGCGTGTTCGATTAGTTAAGGGATTCGGGCAATTTAGTTGGATTCGGTCGGAGAGTCTCGGGAAAGATGTAGAGTCCGACAGAGGTGCTACTTAAAAAGTGAGAGGGCATCAGGAAAGAGACGTCTCGCGTATTTTCGTAGGCATTTTCGATTAGTTATGGGATTCGGGTACTTTAGTTGGATTCGGTCTAAGAGTCTCGGGATAGATGTGGAGTCCGACAGAGATGTTACTTAAAAAGTGAGAGGGCATCAGGAAAGAGGCGATTCGCGTATTTTCGTAGGCGTCTTCGATTAGTTAAGGGATCCGGATAATTTAGTTGGATTCAGTCTAAGAGTCTCGGGAAAGCTGCAGAGTCCGACAGAGATGCTACTTGAAAAGTGAGAGGGTCTTCAGAAATGAGGGGTGTCGCGTATTTTCGTAGGTGTTTCCGATTAGTTAAGGGATTCGGGCAACTTATTTGGATTCGGTCGGAGAGTCTCGGGAAAGATGTAGAGTCCGACAGAGGTGCTACTTAAAAAGTGAGAGGGCATCAGGAAAGAGACGTCTCGAGTATTTTCGTAGGAATTTTCGATTAGTTATGGGATTCGGGAAATTTAGTTGGATTTGGTTGAAGAGTCTCGGGGAAGATGTAGAGTCCGACAGAGATGCTACTTGAAAAGTGAGAGAGTATCAGGAAAGCAGCGTTTCGTTTATTTTCGTAGGAGTCTCCGATTAGTTAAGGGATCCGTGTAATTTAGTTGGATTCGGTCTAAGAGTCTCGGGAAAGCTGCAGAGTCCTACAGAGATGCTACTTGAAAAGTGAGAGGGTCTTCAGAAATGAGGTGTGTCGCGTATTTTCGTAGGCGTATTCGATTAGTTAAGGGATTCGGGCAATTTAGTTGGATTCGGTCGAAGAGTTTCGGGAAAGATGTAGAGTCCGACAGAGATGCTTCTTAAAAAGTAAGAGGGAATCAGGAAATGAGGCGTTTCGCGTATTTTCGTAGGCATCCTCGATTAGTTATGGGATTTGGGCAATTTAGTTGGATTCGGTGGAAGAGTCTCGGGAAAGATGTAGAGTCCGACAGAGATGTTACCTAAAAAGTGAGAGGGCATCAGGAAAGAGGCGTCTCGTGTATTTTCGGAGGAGTCTTCGATTAGTTAAGGGATTCCGGCAATTTAGTTGGATTCGGCCGAAGAGTCTAGGAAAAGATGTAGAGTCCGACAGAGATGCTACTTGAAAAGTAAGGCGGTCATCGGAAATGAGGCGTTTTGCGTATTTTCGTAGGCGTCTTCGATTAGTTATGGGATCCGGGTAATTTAGTTGGATTAGGTGGAAGAGCCTCGGGAAAGATGTAGAGTCCGACGCAGATGCTACTTGAAAAGTGAGAGGGTCATCGGAAATGAGGTGTCTCGCGTATTTTCGTAGGCGTCTTCGATTAGTTAAGGGATCCGGGTAATTTAGTTGGATTTAGTCTAAGTGTCTCGGGAAAGCTGCAGAGTCCGACAGAGATGCTACTTGAAAAGTGAGAGGGTCTTCAGAAATGAGGGGTGTCGCGTATTTTCGTAGGTGTTTCCGATTAGTTAAGGGATTCGGGCAATTTATTTGGATTCGGTCGAAGAGTCTCGGGAAAGATGTAGAGTCCGACAGAGATGCTACTTGAAGAGTGAGAGGGTTATCAGAAAAGAGGCGTCTCGTGTATTTTCGTAGGAGTCTCCGATTAGTTAAGGGATCCGGGTAGTTTAGTTGGATTCGGTGGAAGAGCCTCGGGAAAGATGTAGAGTCCGACAGAGATGCTACGTGAAAAGTGGGAAGGGCATCAGAAAAGGGGCGTTTCGCGTATTTTCGTAGGCGTCTTCGATTAGTTATGGGATCCGGGTAATTTAGTTGGATTCGGTGGAAGAGCCTCGTGAAAGATGTAGAGTCCGACGGAGATGCTACTTGAAAAGTGAGAGGGTCATCGGAAATGAGGTGTCTCGAGTATTTTCGTAGGCGTCTTCGATTAGTTAAGGGATCCCGATAATTTAGTTGGATTGAGTCTAAGAGTCTCGGGAAAGCTGCAGAGTCCGACAGAGATGCTACCTGAAAAGTGAGAGGGTCTTCAGAAATGAGGGGTGTCGCGTATTTTCGTAGGTGTTTCCGATTAGTTAAGGGATTCGGGCAATTTTTTTGGATTCGGTCGAAGAGTCCCGGGAAAGATGTAGAGTCCGATAGAGGTGCGACTTAAAAAGTGAGAGGGCATCAGGAAAGAGACGTCTCGCATATTTCGTAGGCGTTTTCGATTAGTTAAGTGATTCGGGCAATTTAGTTGGATTCGGTCGGAGAGTCTCGGGAAAGATGTAGAGTCCGACAGAGGTGC
This sequence comes from Rhagium mordax, assembly GCA_963680705.1. Taxonomy (NCBI): domain Eukaryota; kingdom Metazoa; phylum Arthropoda; class Insecta; order Coleoptera; family Cerambycidae; genus Rhagium; species Rhagium mordax. Next base: position 48,889,041 of record OY796656.1, on the reverse strand, counting down.
TACTTAAAAATTGAGAGGGCATCAGGAAAGAGACGTCTCGCGTATTTTCGTAGGCATTTTCGATTAGTTATGGGATTCGGGAAATTTAGTTGGATTCGGTCGAAGAGTCTCGGGGAAGATGTAGAGTCCGACAGAGATGCTACTTGAAAAGTGAGGGGGTCTTCAGAAATAAGGTGTGTCGCGTATTTTCGTAGGCGTATTCGATTAGTTAAGGGATTCGGGCAATTTAGTTGGATTCGGTCGAAGAGTTTCGGGAAAGATGTAGAGTCCGACAGAGATGCTTCTTAAAAAGTAAGAGGGAATCAGGAAATGAGGCGTTTCGCGTATTTTCGTAGGCATCCTCGATTAGTTATGAGATTTGGGCAATTTAGTTGGATTCGGTGGAAGAGTCTCGGGAAAGATGTAGAATCCGACAGAGATGTTACCTAAAAAGTGAGAGGGCATCAGGAAAGAGGCGTCTCGTGTATTTTCGAAGGAGTCTTCGATTAGTTAAGGGATTCGGGCAATTTAGTTGGATTGGGCCGAAGAGTCTAGGAAAAGATGTAGAGTCCGACAGAGATGCTACTTGAAAAGTAAGGCGGGCATTGGAAATGAGGCGTTTTGCGTATTTTCGTAGGCGTCTTCGATTAGTTAAGGGATCCGGATAATTTAGTTGGATTTAGTCTAAGAGTCTCGGGAAAGCTGCAGAGTCCGACAGAGATGCTACTTGAAAAGTGAGAGTGTCTTCAGAAATGAGGGGTGTCGCGTATTTTCGTAGGTGTTTCCGATTAGTTAAGTGATTCGGGCAATTTAGTTGGATTCGGTCGGAGAGTCTCGGGAAAGATGTAGAGTCCGACAGAGGTGCTACTTAAAAAGTAAGAGGGCATCAGGAAAGAGACGTCTCGCGTATTTTCGTAGGCATTTTCGATTAGTTATGGTATTCGGGAAATTTAGTTGGATTCGGTCGAAGAGTCTCGGGGAAGATGTAGAGTCCGACAGAGATGCTACTTGAAAAGTGAGAGGGTATCAGGAAAGCGGCGTTTCGCTTATTTTCGTAGGAGTCCCCGATTAGTTAAGGGATCCGTGTAATTTAGTTGGATTCGGTCTAAGAGTCTCGGGAAAGCTGCAGAGTCCGACAGAGATGCTACTTGAAAAGTGAGAGGGTCTTCAGAAATGAGGTGTGTCGCGTATTTTCGTAGGCGTATTTGATTAGTTAAGGGATTCGGGCAATTTAGTTGGATTCGGTCGAAGAGTTTCGGGAAAGATGTAGAGTCCGACAGAGATGCTTCTTAAAAAGTAAGAGGGAATCAGGAAATGAGGCGTTTCGCGTATTTTCGTAGGCATCCTCGATTAGTTATGGGATTTGGGTAATTTAGTTGGATTCGGTGGAAGAGTCTCGGGAAAGATGTAGAGTCCGACAGAGATGTTACCTAAAAAGTGAGAGGGCATCAGGAAAGAGGCGTCCCGTGTATTTCCGTAGGAGTCTTCGATTAGTTAAGGGATTCGGGCAATTTAGTTGGATTCGGCCGAAGAGTCTAGGAAAAGATGTAGAGTCCGACAGAGATGCTACTTGAAAAGTGAGAGGGTCATCGGAAATGAGGTGTCTCGCGTATTTTCGTAGGCGTCTTCGATTAGTTAAGGGATCCGGATAATTTAGTTGGATTTAGTCTAAGAGTCTCGGGAAAGCTGCAGAGTCCGACAGAGATGCTACTTGAAAAGTGAGAGGGTCTTCAGAAATGAGGGGTGTCGCCTATTTTCGTAGGTGTTTCCGATTAATTAAGGGATTCGGGCAATTTATTTGGATTCGGTCGAAGAGTCTCGGGAAGTTGTAGAGTCCGACAGAGATGCTACTTGAAGAGTGAGAGGGTTATCAGAAAAGAGGCGTCTCGTGTATTTTCGTAGGAGTCTCCGATTAGTTAAGGGATCCGGGTAATTTAGTTGGATTCGGTGGAAGAGCCTCGTGAAAGATGTAGAGTGCGACGGAGATGCTACTTGAAAAGTGAGAGGGTCATCGGAAATGAGGTGTCTCGCGTATTTTCGTAGGCGTCTTCGATTAGTTAAGGGATCCGGATAATTTAGTTGGATTAAGTCTAAGAGTCTCGGGAAAGCTGCAGAGTCCGACAGAGATGCTACTTGAAAAGTGAGAGGGTCTTCAGAAATGAGGGGTGTCGCGTATTTTCGTAGGTGTTTCCGATTACTTAAGGGATTCAGGCAATTTATTTGGATTCGGTCGAAGAGTCCCGGGAAAGATGTAGAGTACGATAGAGGTGCGACTTAAAAAGTGAGAGGTGAGACGTCTCGCGTATTTTCGTAGGCGTTTTCGATTAGTTAAGTGATTCGGGCCATTTAGTTGAATTCGGTCGGAGAGTCTCGGGAAAGATGTAGAGTCCGATAGAGGTGCTACTTAAAAAGTGAGAGTGCATCAGGAAAGAAACGTCTCGCGTATTTTAGTAGGCATCTTCGATTAGTTATGGGATTCGGGCAATTTAGTTGGATTCGGTGGAAGAATCTCGGGAAAGATGTAGAGTCCGACAGAGATGCTACTTAAAAAGTGAGAGGGCATCAGGAAAGAGGCGTTTCGTTTATTTTCGTAGGAGTCTCCGATTAGTTAAGGGATCCGTGTAATTTAGTTGGATTCGGTTTAAGAGTCTCGGGAAAGCTGCAGAGTCCGACAGATATGCTACTTGAAAAGTGAGACGGTCTTCAGAAATGAGGTGTGTCGCGTATTTTCGTAGGCGTATTTGATTAGTTAAGGGATTCGGGCAATTTAGTTGGATTCGGTCGAAGAGTTTCGGGAAAGATGTAGAGTCCGACAGAGATGCTTCTTCAAAAGTAAGAGGGAATCAGGAAATGAGGCGTTTCGCGGATTATCGTAGGCATCTTCGATTAGTTATGGGATTTGGGCAATTTAGTTGGATTTGGTGGAAGAGTCTCGGGAAAGATGTAGAGTAGGACAGAGATGATACTTAAAAAGTGAGAGGGCATCAGGAAAGGGGCGTTTCATGTATTTTCGTGGGAGTCTCCGATTAGTAAAGGGATCCGGGTAATTTAGTTGGATTCGGTCTAAGAGTCCCGGGAAAGGTGTAGAGTCCGACAGAGATGCTACTTGAAAAGTGAGAGGGTCTTCAGAAATGAGGGGTGTCGCGTATTTTCGTAGGTGTTTCCGATTAGTTAAGGGATTCGGGCAACTTATTTGGATTCGGTCGAAGAGTCTCGGGAAAGATGTAGAGTCCGACAGAGATGCTACTTGAAGAGTGAGAGGCTTATCAGAAAAGAGGCGTCTCGCATATTTCGTAGGCGTTTTCGATTAGTTAAGTGATTCGGGCAATTTAGTTGGATTCGGTCGGAGAGTCTCGGGAAAGATGTAGAGTCCTACAGAGGTGCTACTTAAAAAGTGAGAGGGCATCAGGAAAGAGACGTCTCGCGTATTTTCGTAGGCATTTTCGATTAGTTATGGGATTCGGGAAATTTAGTTGGATTCGGTCGAAGAGTCTCGGGGAAGATGTAGAGTCCGACAGAGATGCTACTTGAAAAGTGAGAGGGTATCAGGAAAGCGGCGTTTCGTTTATTTTCGTAGGAGTCTCTGATTAGTTAAGGGATCCGTGTAATTTAGTTGGATTCGGTCTAAGAGTCTCGGGAAAGCTGCAGAGTCCTACAGAGATGCTACTTGAAAAGTGAGAGGGTCTTCAGAAATGAGGGGTGTCGCGTATTTTCGTAGGTGTTTCCGATTAGGTAAGGGATTCGGGCAGTTTATTTGGATTCGGTCGAAGAGTCTCGGGAAAGATGTAGAGTCCGACAGAGATGCTACTTGAAGAGTGAGAGGGTTATCAGAAAAGAGGCGTCTCGTGTATTTTCGTAGGAGTCTCCGATTAGTTAAGGGAACCGGGTAGTTTAGTTGGATTCGGTGGAAGAGCCTCGTGAAAGATGTAGAGTCCGACGGAGATGCTACTTGAAAAGTGAGAGGGTCATCGGAAATTAGGTGTCTCGCGTATTTTCGTAGGCGTCTTCGATTAGTTAAGGGATCCCGATAATTTAGTTGAATTGAGTCTAAGAGTCTCGGGAAAGCTGCAGAGTCCGACAGAGATGCTACTTGAAAAGTGAGAGGGTCTTCAAAAATGAGGGGTGTCGCGTATTTTCGTAGGTGTTTCCGATTAGTTAAGGGATTCAGGCAATTTATTTAGATTCGGTCGAAGAGTCCCGGGAAAGATGTAGAGTCCGATAGAGGTGCGACTTAAAAAGTGAGAGGGCATCAGGAAAGAGACGTCTCGCGTATTTTCGTAGGCGTTTTCGATTAGTTAAGTGATTCGGGCAATTTAGTTGGATTCGGTCAGAGAGTCTCGGGAAAGATGTAGAGTCCGATAGAGGTGCTACTTAAAAAGTGAGAGTGCATCAGGAAAGAGACGTCTCGCGTATTTTAGTAGGCATCTTCGATTAGTTATGGGATTCGGGCAATTTAGTTGGATTCGGTGGAAGAGTCTCGGGGAAGATGTAGAGTCCGACAGAGATGCTACTTGAAAAGTGAGAGGGTATCAGGAAAGCGGCGTTTCGTTTATTTTCGTAGGAGTCTCTGATTAGTTAAGGGATCCGTGTAATTTAGTTGGATTCGGTCAGAGAGTCTCGGGAAAGATGTAGAGTCCGATAGAGGTGCTACTTAAAAAGTGAGAGTGCATCAGGAAAGAGACGTCTCGCGTATTTTAGTAGGCATCTTCGATTAGTTATGGGATTCGGGCAATTTAGTTGGATTCGGTGGAAGAATCTCGGGAAAGATGTAGAGTCCGACAGAGATGCTACTTAAGAAGTGAGAGGGCATCAGGAAAGAGGCGTTTCGTTTATTTTCGTAGGAGTCTCCGATTAGTTAAGGGATCCGTGTAATTTAGTTGGATTCGGTTTAAGAGTCTCGGGAAAGCTGCAGAGTCCGACAGAGATGCTACTTGAAAAGTGAGACGGTCTTCAGAAATGAGGTGTGTCTCGTATTTTCGTAGGCGTATTTGATTAGTTAAGGGATTCGGGCAATTTAGTTGGATTCGGTCGAAGAGTTTCGGGAAAGATGTAGAGTCCGACAGAGATGCTTCTTAAAAAGTAAGAGGGAATAAGGAAATGAGGCGTTTCGCAGATTTTCGTAGGCATCTTCGATTAGTTATGGGATTTGGGCAATTTAGTTGGATTCGGTGGAAGAGTCTCGGGAAAGATGTAGAGTAGGACAGAGATGACACTTAAAAAGTGAGAGGGCATCAGGAAAGGGGCGTTTCGTGTATTTTCGTGGGAGTCTCCGATTAGTAAAGGGATCCGGGTAATTTAGTTGGATTCGGTCTAAGAGTCCCGGGAAAGGTGTAGAGTCAGACAGGGATGCTATTTGAAAAGTGAGAGGGTCATCCGGAAATGAGGCGTTTCGCGTATTTTCGTAGGCATCTTCGATTAGTTAAGGGATTCGGGTAATTTAGTTGGATTCGGTGGAAGAGTCTCGGGAAAGATGTAGAGTATGATAGAGATGTTACTTCAAGAGTGGGAAGGTAATGAGAAATGAGGCATTTCGCGTATTTTCGTATAAGTTTTCGATTAGTTAAGGGATTAGGGTAATTTAGTTGAATTCGGTGGAAGAGTCTGGGGAAAGATGTAGAGTTCAACAGAGATGCTACTTGAATAGTGGGAAGGTCATCAGGCAAGAGGCGTTTCGCGTATTTTCGTATTAGTCTTCCATTAGTGAAGGGATTCGGGTAATTTGGTTGATTTCGGTGGAAGTCTCGGGAAAGATGTAGATCCCGACAGAGATGTTACTTGAAAAGTGAGATCATCGGAAATGAGGCGTTTTGCGTATTTTTGTAGGCGTTTTCGATTAGTTAAGTGATTTGGGTAAATTAGTTGGATCCGGTCCAAGAGATAGTTAAGGGATTCGGGTAATTTAGTTAGTTGGATACGGTGGAAGAGTCTCGGGAAACATGTAGAGTCCGACAGAGATGCTACCTAAAGAGTGAGAGGGTCATCGGAAATGAAGCGTTTCGCGTATTTTCGTAGTCATCTTCGATTAGTTAAGGGATTCGGGTAAGTTAGTTGGATTTGATGGAAGAGTCTCGGGAAACATGTAGAGTATGATAGAGTTGTTACTTGAAAAGTGGTAAGGTAATGAGAAATGAGGCATTTCGCGTATTTTCGTATTAGTCTTCGATTAGTTAAGGGTAATTTATTTGAATTCGGTGGAAGTCTAGGGAAAGATGTAGAGTTCAGCAGAGATGCTACTTGAACAATGGGAAGGTCATCAGGAAAGAGGCGTGTCGTGTATTTTCGTATTAGTCTTCGATTAGTTAAGAGATTCGGGTAATTTAGCTGGATTCGGTGGAAGAGTCTCGGGAAGGGAAAGACGTAGAGTCTGACAGAGATGCTACCTGAAAAGTGGGAAGGTAATTAGAAATGAGGCGTTTCGCGTATTTTCGTATTAGTCTTCGATTAGTTAAGACATTCGGGTAATTTAGTTGGATTCGGCGGAAGTCTCGGGAAAGATCTAGAGCCCGACAGAGATGCCACCTGAAAAGTGAGATCATCAGAAATGAGGCGTTTTGCGTATTTTTGTAGGCGTTTTCGATTAGTTAAGTGATTTGGATAAATTAGTTGGATCCGGTCTAAGAGTCTCGGGAAAGAAGTAGAGGTCTATAGAGGGAAAGAAGTAGAGGTCTATAGAGAAGCCACTTGAAAAGTGATAAGGTAATGAGAAATGAGGCGTTTCACGTATTTTCGTAGGCATATTCGATTAGTTAAGGGATTAGGGTAATTTAGTGGGATTCGGTCGAAGAATCTCGGGAAAGATGTAGAGTCCGACAGAGATGCTACTTGAAAAGTGGGAAGATCATCAAGAAAGAGGCGTTTCGTGTATTCTCGTAGGCGTCTTCGATTAGTTAAGTGATTTGTGTAAATTAGTTGGATCCGGTCTAAGAGACTCGGGAAAGAGGAGGAGTTCAACAGAGATGCTATTTGAAAAGTGGGAAGGGCATCGGGAAAGAGGTGTTTTGCGTATTTTCGTAGGCGTCTTCGATTAGTTAAGTGATTCGGATAAATTAGTTGGATTCAGTCTAAGAGTCTCGGGAAAGAAGTAGAGTCTTACAGAGATGCTACTTGAAAAGTGGGAAGGGCATTAGGAGAGAGTCGTTTCGCGTATTTTCGTAGGAGTCATCGATTAGTTAAGGGATGCGGGTAATTTAGTTGGATTCGGTGGAAGCGTTTCGGGAAAGATGTAGGGTCCAACAGAGATGCCACTTGAAAAGTGAATAAGGTCATGAAAAAAGAGACGTTTCGTGTATTTTCGTAGGCATCTTGGATTAGTTAAGTGATTCGGGTAATTTAGTTGGATTCGGTAGAAGAGTCTCGGGAAACATGTAGAGTCCGACAGAGATGCTACCTAAAAAGTGAAAGGATCATCGGAAATGAGGCGTTTCGCGTATTTTCGTAGGCATCTTCGATTAGTTATGGGATTCGGGCAATTTAGTTGGGTTCGGTGGAAGAGTCTCGGGAAAGATGTAGAGTCTGACAGAGATGTTACTTCAAAAATGGGAAGGTAATGAGAAATGAGGTATTTCGCGTATTTTCGTATTAGTCTTCGATTGGTTAAGGGATTAGGGTAATTTAGTTGAATTCGGTGGAAGAGTCTGGGGAAAGATGTAGAGTTCAACAGTGATGCTACTTGAATAGTGGGAAGGTCATCAGGAAAGAGGCGTTTCGTGTATTTTCGTATTAGTCTTCGATTAGTTAAGACATTCGGGTAATTTATTTGGATTCGGTGGAAGTCTCGGGAAAGATGTAGAGCCCGACAGAGATGCTACCTGAAAAGTGAGATTATCAGAAATGAGGCGTTTTATGTATTTTTGTAGGCGTTTTCGATTAGTTAAGTCATTTGAGTAAATTAGTTGGATCCGGTCTAATTTTCTCGGGAAAAAAGTAGGGGTCTATAGAGAAGCCACTTGATAAGGTAATGAGAAATAAGGCGTTTCGCGTATTTTCGTAGGCATATTCGATTAGTTAAGGGATTCGGGCAATTTAGTTGGATTCGGTGGAAGAATCTCGGGAAAGATGTAGAGTCCGACAGAGATGCTACTTGAAAAGTGGGAAGATCATCAAGAAAGAGGCGTTTCGTGTATTTTCGTAGGCGTCTTCGATTAGTTAAGTGATTTGGGTAAATTAGTTGGATCCGGTCTAAGAGTCTCGGGAAAGGTGTGAGTTCAACAGAGATGCTACTTGAAAAGTGGGAAGGGCATCGGGAAAGAGGCGTTTTGCGTATTTTCGTAGGAGTCATCGATTAGTTAAGGGATTCGGGTAATTTAGTTGGATTCGGTGGAGGAGTTTCGGGAAAGATGTAGGGTCCAACAGAGATGCCACTTGAAAAGTGATAAGGTCATGAAAAAAGAGACGTTTCGTGTATTTTCACTGGCGTGTCTGTTAAGTTAAGCGATGATTCGGGTTATTTAGTTGGATCCAGTTTAAAGATTTCGGGAAACATGCGTACAGTCCGACAGAATTGTTACATGAAAGGAAATAAGGTTCAGGGAAAAGGGGTCTCTCGTATTTTCATTGGCTTCGCCGTTTCGTTAAACGATTCGTGTTATTTAGTTGTATCCGGTTTAAAGTTGTTTTTATCTTTTGCAGATGCCGCATTTTGCTTTTGTATTATACCAACAAACATTGCCCCTGTTTCATAGTGAAAGTGCAGCATGTACCTATTTTCTTTTCTTGTATTTTTGTTTGCATAATATTTTAAAAATATTCTTGTGATTTCATTATTTTTAACCAAAAGTATTGTATAAACCCAAATGGTTCATTTCCAATACGTACCATAAGCATCAAATACTATAAAGTAAATCGCTGTTTTCTCAATACTCTGTAATTAGATGCACCACTCCTGCTAATGAGGGCAGAATACAAAAAATGTATGCGACGCTCGGCATGGGTATTTAATAAGGGTGTCCACATGTTTGGTGACGTCACCGACGAATTTTCGACGTGTCTTGGTAATTTAAAATATTCACCGCTTGGACGCCGGTGGAGATTAAGGAATGAAATTTTCAGGGACCCAAGAGGTAGGATGGATCTAGCTTTCCCGAAAGTACGGGCGAAAAAATCCTCCGGTTAAAGAAGTTAGAGCCTGGGGAAAAGTAGAGTTTTTCTGCAAAATCGACCTTTTTAAAATATTCGTATCTCGGGTAATATCTCAGATGGACGAAAAAGAAAAAAAGGAGTTGTTCATTTGTCCTTCTTCTTGGCCGTCGTGCGTGTCGCGATCCTCTATATCCAAAGGGAAAGGCTGTGACGCGTATCTAATGGGTAGGTGTCGGAAGAATCGTCGAAATCCGACAAAAACGCCGCTTTTCAAAAAATCATAACTTTCTTGGGAGCAAAATCGAGGAAAACGATTTTCGACAGCGATTTTCTAAATTTCATCTAGTTTTCAAAAAAAAATACACCGCCGGTCCGTCTCAAAGGAGTCGCGAGTTAATAAGCTCGGAAGGGGGACATGTTTTGGAAATTCGAAAAAATTGCGGAAACACGAACACTTCAAACGTTATTTCCAAACGAAAGATCGCCGCCGGACCGCCGTTCTTGCGCGAAAACCGAGTTAGAGGATGCAACTTAAAACTACATCGCGAATCGCGCGGCCCCCCGCCGGTTTTAGACTCAGTAGGAGCGAACTAAAAGGCCCTATTTTGACGTCTATCGTTCAGAAAACGTCGGCCATTTTTTTTCAAATTTCTCGCGTGTCGTATCTCTTTCTAATTTCTCAAATTTTACAAACCTCTTCGACACGGTGCTATCGAAACGCCAATAACTTTTAAAATACTTGGCGGATCGCCACGAAAGTCCGCTATTCGATGGTCCCGACACGAAAACGTCCATAACGCACGGCGCTGCGCGGCCAAACTGGTTAAAAAAAAAGCCTTTAGCGCCGCAGAATGTGTGAAAAATCGGCGCCGAATTAGAGTGAGGAAGGGCTGTCAGATTTTAATAGATAGTAACTAGGTTAGGCGGCGCCAGACCCTACGGGTCTGGCTTGCCTAACCTATCTCTGCGAGGCTGACCCTCTATATCAGTAGTTTTATCTCGGGGTTTTTAGTTGAAAGACGGTTTTTAAATTTCGGGAAAAAGTAGAGTTCCGACATGGGGTCGCGGGGTCGGGAGTTGGAAAAAATTCAGGATTTTAGGATTAAAATTTGAGAAAAAAAATAAAAAGGTCAGAGCCCCTGCGGGGCTCTATTTAAGATATAGTAATGGAATGGCCCCTGCGGGGCCGTAGAAATAGTGAGTTCTAGACTAAAATTTTTAAACATTTCGATGACAGCTGCCAAATAAAGGTCAGTGACGTTTTGTTGGTAAAAAAAATTTTTTGGATTTTTTTTTTGGTGGGGGTGTCTAAAATGGGGGAAAATTTTTTCGAAACTTTTTTAATTTCGGCCCCCTTCGGAAAAATTTTTTGGGCGCCCAATTTCAATTTTTTTTTCGACCCCAATGGGGAAAAAATATGATGCCGTTCTTTAAAAAATATTAAAAAAATGGCTCCTGTGGGATCGTAGAAATAGTAGGTTCTAGACGGTCCAATATAGCAAAAATAATAATGACCGTACGCATCAAGTAGTTTTGGTAAAAAATTTGCAAAAAAAAAATGAGTCCGACATAGAAGTCTTGAATAAAAAAAAAGGTGAGAAGGTTATCTGAAATGAAGCGTATGGTGTATTTTCGTAGGCGTTCTCGATTAGTTAAAGGATTCGGGCGTTTTAGTTGGATTCGGCCGAAAAGCTTCGGGAAAGATGCAGAGCCCGACAGAGAATTTATAGATAAGGTGGAAATGAGGCGTTTCGTGTATTTTCGTGGGCGTCTTCGATTAGTTAAGGGATTAGAGTAATTTATTTGGATTCGGTGGAAGAGTCTCGGGAAAGATGTAAAGTCCGACACAGATGCTACTTGAAAAGTAGAGGGTCATCGGAAATGAGGCGTTTCGCGTATTTTCGTAGGCGTGTTCGATTAGTTAAGGGATTCGGGCAATTTAGTTGAATTCGGCCGAAGAGTCTAGGAAAAGATGTAGAGTCCGACAGAGATGCTACTTGAAAAGTAAGACGGTCATCGGAAATGAGGAGTTATGCGTATTTTCGTAGGCGTCTTCGATTAGTTATGGGATTCGGAAAATTAGGTGGATTCGGTGGAAGAGCTTCGGGAAAGATGTAGGGTCCGACAGAGATGCTACTTGAAAAGTGAGAGGGGCATCGGAAATGAGGAGTCTCTCGTATTTTCGTAGGCGTCTTCGATTAGTTAAGGGATCCGGATAATTTAGTTGGATTCAATCTAAGAGTCTTGGGAAAGCTGCAGAGTCCGACAGAGATGCTACTTGAAAAGTGAGAGGGTCTTCAGAAATGAGGGGCGTCGCGTATTTTTGTAGGTGTTTCCGATTAGTTAAGGGATTCGGGCAACTTATTTGGATTCGGTCGAAGAGTCTCGGGAAAGATGTATAGTCCGACAGAGATGCTACTTGAAGAGTGAGAGGGTTATCAGAAAAGAGGCGTCTCGCATATTTTCGTAGGCGTTTTCGATTAGTTAAGTGATTCGGGCAATTTAGTTGGATTCGGTCGGAGAGTCTCGGGAAAGATGTAGAGTCCGACAGAGGTGCTACTTAAAAAGTGAGAGGGCATGAGGAAAGAGACGTCTCGCGTATTTTCGTAGGCATTTTCGATTAGTTATGGGATTCGGGAAATTTAGTTGGATACGGTCTAAGAGTCTCGGGATAGATGTGGAGTCCGACAGAGATGTTACTTAAAAAGTGAGAGGGCATCAGGAAAGAGGCGATTCGCGTATTTTCGTAGGCGTCTTCGATTAGTTAAGGGATCCGGATAATTTAGTTGGATTCAGTCTAAGAGTCTCGGGAAAGCTGCAGAGGCCGACAGAGGTGCTACTTAAATAGTGAGAGGGCATCAGGAAAGAGACGTCTCGCGTATTTTCGTAGGCATTTTCGATTAGTTATGGGATTCGGGAAATTTAGTTGGATTCGGTCGAAGAGTCTCGGGGAAGATGTAGAGTCCGACAGAGATGCTACTTGAAAAGTGAGAGGGTATCAGGAAAGCGGCGTTTCGTTTATTTTCGTAGGAGTCTCCGATTAGTTAAGGGATCCGTGTAATTTAGTTGGATTCGGTCTAAGAGTCTCGGGAAAGCTGCAGAGTCTTACAGAGATGCTACTTGAAAAGTGAGAGGGTCTTCAGAAATGAGGTGTGTCGCGTATTTTCGTAGGCGTATTTGATTAGTTAAGGGATTCGGGCAATTTAGTTGGATTCGGTCGAAGAGTTTCGGGAAAGATGTAGAGTCCGACAGAGATGCTTCTTAAAAAGTAAGAGGGAATCAGGAAATGAGGCGTTTCGCGTATTTTCGTAGTCATCCTCGATTAGTTATGGGATTTGGGCAATTTAGTTGGATTCGGTGGAAGAGTCTCGGGAAAGATGTAGAGTCCGACAGAGATGTTACCTAAAAAGTGAGAGGGCATCAGGAAAGAGGCGTCTCGTATATTTTCGTAGGAGTCTTCGATTAGTTAAGGGATTCGGGCAATTTAGTTGGATTCGGCCGAAGAGTCTAGGAAAAGATGTAGAGTCCGACAGAGATGCTACTTGAAAAGTAAGACGGTCATCGGAAATGAGGCGTTTTGCGTCTTCGATTAGTTATGGGATCCGGGTAATTTAGTTGGATTAGGTGGAAGAGCCTCGGGAAAGATGTAGAGTCCGAAGGAGATGCTACTTGAAAAGTGAGAGGGTCATCGGAAATGAGGTGTCTCGCGTATTTTCGTAGGCGTCTTCGATTAGTTAAGGGATCCGGGTAATTTAGTTGGATTTAGTCTAAGTGTCTCGGGAAAGCTGCAGAGTCCGACAGAGATGCTACTTGAAAAGTGAGAGGGTCTTCAGAAATGAGGGGTGTCGCGTATTTTCGTAGGTGTTTCCGATTAGTTAAGGGATTCGGGCAATTTATTTGGATTCGGTCGAAGAGTCTTGGGAAAGATGTAGAGTCCGACAGAGATGCTACTTGAAGAGTGAGAGGGTTATCAGAAAAGAGGCGTCTCGTGTATTTTCGTAGGAGTCTCCGATTAGTTAAGGGATCCGGGTAGTTTAGTTGGATTCGGTGGAAGAGCCTCGGGAAAGATGTAGAGTCCGACAGAGATGCTACGTGAAAAGTGGGAAGGGCATCAGAAAAGGGGCGTTTCGCGTATTTTCGTAGGCGTCTTCGATTAGTTAAGGGATCCCGATAATTTAGTTGAATTGAGTCTAAGAGTCTCGGGAAAGCTGCAGAGTCCGACAGAGATGCTACTTGAAAAGTGAGAGGGTCTTCAGAAATGAGGGGTGTCGCGTATTTTCGTAGGTGTTTCCGATTAGTTAAGGGATTCGGGCAATTTTTTTGGATTCGGTCGAAGAGTCCCGGGAAAGATGTAGAGTCCGATAGAGGTGCGACTTAAAAAGTGAGAGGGCATCAGGAAAGAGACGTCTCGTATATTTCGTAGGCGTTTTCGATTAGTTAAGTGATTCGGGCAATTTAGTTGGATTCGGTCGGAGAGTCTCGGGAAAGATGTAGAGTCCGACAGAGGTGCTACTTAAAAAGTGAGAGGGCATCAGGAAAGAGACGTCTCGCGTATTTTCGTAGGCATTTTCGATTAGTTATGGGATTCGGGAAATTTAGTTGGATTCGGTCGAAGAGTCTCGGGGAAGATGTAGAGTCCGACAGAGATGCTACTTGAAAAGTGAGAGGGTCTTCAGAAATGAGGTGTGTCGCGTATTTTCGTAGGCGTATTCGATTAGTTAAGGGATTCGAGCAATTTAGTTGGATTCGGTCGAAGAGTTTCGGGAAAGATGTAGAGTCCGACAGAGATGCTTCTTAAAAAGTAAGAGGGAATCAGGAAATGAGGCGTTTCGCGTATTTTCGTAGGCATCCTCGATTAGTTATGGGATTTTGGCAATTTAGTTGGATTCGGTGGAAGAGTCTCGGGAAAGATGTAGAGTCCGACAGAGATGTTACCTAAAAACTGAGAGGGCATCAGGAAAGAGGCGTCTCGTGTATTTTCGTAGGAGTCTTAGATTAGTTAAGGGATTCGGGCAATTTAGTTGGATTCGGCCGAAGAGTCTAGGAAAAGATGTAGAGCCCGACAAAGATGCTACTTGAAAAGTAAGGCGGTCATCGGAAATGAGGCGTTTTGCGTATTTTCGTAGGCGTCTTCGATTAGTTAAGGGATTCGGGCAATTTATTTGGATTCGGCCGAAGAGTCTAGGAAAAGATGTAGAGTCCGACAGAGATGCTACTTGAAAAGTAAGGCGGTCATCGGAAATGAGGCGTTTTGCGTATTTTCGTAGGCGTCTTCGATTAGTTAAGGGATTCGGGCAATTTATTTGGATTCGGCCGAAGAGTCTAGGAAAAGATGTAGAGTCCGACAGAGATGCTACTTGAAAAGTGAGAGGGTCTTCAGAAATGAGGTGTGTCGCGTATTTTCGTAGGAGTCTTCGATTAGTTAAGGGATTCGGGCAATTTATTTGGATTCGGTCGAAGAGTCTCGGGAAAGATGTAGAGTCCGACAGAGATGCTACTTGAAGAGTGAGAGGGTTATCAGAAAAGAGGCGTCTCGTGTATTTTCGAAGGAGTTTCCGATTAGTTAAGGGATCCGGGTAGTTTAGTTGGAGTCGGTGGAAGAGCCTCGGGAAAGATGTAGAGTCCGACAGAGATGCTACGTGAAAGGTGGGAAGGGCATCAGGAAAGGGGCGTTTCGCGTATTTTCGTAGGCGTCTTCGATTAGTTATGGGATCCGGGTAATTTAGTTGGATTCGGTGGAAGAGCCTCGTGAAAGATGTAGAGTCCGACGGAGATGCTACTTGAAAAGTGAGAGGGTCATCGGAAATGAGGTGTCTCGCGTATTTTCGTAGGCGTCTTCGGTTAGTTAAGGGATCCGGAAAAATTAGTTGTATTGAGTCTAAGAGTCTCGGGAAAGCTGCAGAGTCCGACAGAGATGCTACTTGAAAAGTGAGAGGGTCTTCAGAAATGAGGGGTGTCGCGTATTTTCGTAGGTGTTTCCGATTAGTTAAGGGATTCGGGCAATTTATTTGGATTCGATCGAAGAGTCCCGGGAAAGATGTAGAGTCCGATAGAGGTGCGACTTAAAAAGTGAGAGGGCATCAGGAAAGAGACGTCTCGCGTGTTTTCGTAGGCGTTTTCGATTAGTTAAGTGATTCGGGCAATTTAGTTGGATTCGATCGGAGAGTCTCGGGAAAGATGTAGAGTCCGATAGAGGTGCTACTTAAAAAGTGAGAGTGCATCAGGAAAGAGACGTCTCGCGTATTTTAGTAGGCATCTTCGATTAGTTATGGGATTCGGGCAATTTAGTTGGATTCGGTGGAAGAATCACGGGAAAGATGTAGAGTCCGACAGAGATGCTACTTAAAAAGTGACAGGGCATCAGGAAAGAGGCGTTTCGTTTATTTTCGTAGGAGTCTCCGATTAGTTAAGGGATCCGTGTAATTTAGTTGGATTCGGTTTAAGAGTCTCGGGAAAGCTGCAGAGTCCGACAGAGATGCTACTTGAAAAGTGAGACGGTCTTCAGAAATGAGGTGTGTCGCGTATTTTCGTAGGCGTATTTGATTAGTTAAGGGATTCGGGCAATTTAGTTGGATTCGGTCGAAGAGTTTCGGGAAAGATGTAGAGTCCGACAGAGATGCTTCTTAAAAAGTAAGAGGGAATCAGGAAATGAGGCGTTTCGCGTATTTTCGTAGGCATCCTCGATTAGTTATGGGATTTGGGCAATTTAGTTGGATTCGGTGGAAGAGTCTCGGGAAAGATGTAGAGTCCCACAGAGATGTTACCTAAAAAGTGAGAGGGCATCAGGAAAGAGGCGTCTCGTGTATTTTCGTAGGAGTCTTAGATTAGTTAAGGGATTCGGGCAATTTAGTTGGATTCGGCCGAAGAGTCTAGGAAAAGATGTAGAGTCCGACAGAGATGCTACTTGAAGAGTGAGAGGGTTATCAGAAAAGAGGCGTCTCGTGTATTTTCGTAGGAGTTTCCGATTAGTTAAGGGATCCGGGTAGTTTAGTTGGAGTCGGTGGAAGAGCCTCGGGAAAGATGTAGAGTCCGACAGAGATGCTACTTGAAAAGTGAGAGGGTCATCGGAAATGAGGTGTCTCGCGTATTTTCGTAGGCGTCTTCGGTTAGTTAAGGGATCCGGAAAATTTAGTTGGATTGAGTCTAAGAGTCTCGGGAAAGCTGCAGAGTCCGACAGAGATGCTACTTGAAAAGTGAGAGGGTCTTCAGAAATGAGGGGTGTCGCGTATTTTCGTAGGTGTTTCCGATTAGTTAAGGGATTCGGGCAATTTATTTGGATTCGGTCGAAGAGTCCCGGGAAAGATGTAGAGTCCGATAGAGGTGCGACTTAAAAAGTGAGAGGGCATCAGGAAAGAGACGTCTCGCTTATTTTCGTAGGCGTTTTCGATTAGTTAAGTGATTCGGGCAATTTAGTTGGATTCGGTCGGAGAGTCTCGGGAAAGATGTAGAGTCCGATAGAGGTGCTACTTAAAAAGTGAGAGTGCATCAGGAAAGAGACGTCTCGCGTATTTTAGTAGGCATCTTCGATTAGTTATGGGATTCGGGCAATTTAGTTGGATTCGGTGGAAGAATCACGGGAAAGATGTAGAGTCCGACAGAGATGCTACTTAAAAAGTGACAGGGCATCAGGAAAGAGGCGTTTCGTTTATTTTCGTAGGAGTCTCCGATTAGTTAAGGGGTCCGTGTAATTTAGTTGGATTCGGTTTAAGAGTCTCGGGAAAGCTGCAGAGTCCGACAGAGATGCTACTTGAAAAGTGAGACGGTCTTCAGAAATGAGGTGTGTCGCGTATTTTCGTAGGCGTATTTGATTAGTTAAGGGATTCGGGCAATTTAGTTGGATTCGGTCGAAGAGTTTCGGGAAAGATGTAGAGTCCGACAGAGATGCTTCTTCAAAAGTAAGAGGGAATCAGGAAATGAGGTGTTTCGCGGATTTTCGTAGGCATCTTCGATTAGTTATGGGATTTGGGCAATTTAGTTGGATTCGGTGGAAGAGTCTCGGGAAAGATGTAGAGTAGGACAGAGATGATACTTAAAAAGTGAGAGGGCATCAGGAAAGGGGCGTTTCGTGTATTTTCGTGGGAGTCTCCGATTAGTAAAGGGATCCGGGTAATTTAGTTGGATTCGGTCTAAGAGTCCCGGGAAAGGTGTAGAGTCCGACAGAGATGCTACTTGAAAAGTGAGAGGGTCTTCAGAAATGAGGGGTGTCGTGTATTTTCGTAGGTGTTTCCGATTAGTTAAGGGATTCGGCCAACTTATTTGGATTCGGTCGAAGAGTCTCGGGAAAGATGTAGAGTCCGACAGAGATGCTACTTGAAGAGTGAGAGGGTTATCAGAAAAGAGGCGGCTCGCATATTTCGTAGGCGTTTTCGATTAGTTAAGTGATTCGGGCAATTTAGTTGGATTCGGTCGGAGAGTCTCGGGAAAGATGTAGAGTCCGACAGAGGTGCTACTTAAAAAGTGAGAGGGCATCAGGAAAGAGACGTCTCGCGTATTTTCGTAGGCATTTTCGATTAGTTATGGGATTCGGGAAATTTAGTTGGATTCGGTCGAAGAGTCTCGGGGAAGATGTAGAGTCCGACAGAGATGCTACTTGAAAAGTGAGAGGGTATCAGGAAGGCGGCGTTTCGTTTATTTTCGTAGGAGTCTCAGATTAGTTAAGGGATCCGTGTAATTTAGTTGGATTCGGTCTAAGAGTCTCGGGAAAGCTGCAGAGTCCGACAGAGATGCTACTTGAAGAGTGAGAGGGTTATCAGAAAAGAGGCGGCTCGCATATTTCGTAGGCGTTTTCGATTAGTTAAGTGATTCGGGCAATTTAGTTGGATTCGGTCGGAGAGTCTAGGAAAAGATGTAGAGTCCGACGGAGATGCTTCTTAAAATGTAAGAGGGAATCAGGAAATGAGGCGTTTCGCGTATTTTCGTAGGCATCCTCGATTAGTTATGGGATTTGGGCAATTTAGTTGGATTCGGTGGAAGAGTCTCGGGAAAGATGTATAGTCCGACAGAGATGTTACCTAAAAAGTGAGAGGGCATCAGGAAAGAGGCGTCTCGTGTATTTTCGTAGGAGTCTTCGATTAGTTAAGGGATTCGGGCAATTTAGTTGGATTCGGCCGAAGAGTCTAGGAAAAGATGTAGAGTCCGACGGAGATGCTACTTGAAAAGAGAGAGGGTCATCGGAAATGAGGTGTCTCGCGTATTTTCGTAGGCGTCTTCGATTAGTTAAGGGATCCGGATAATTTAGTTGGATTTAGTCTAAGAGTCTCGGGAAAGCTGCAGAGTCCGACAGAGATGCTACTTGAAAAGTGAGAGGGTCTTCAGAAATGAGGGGTGTCGCGTATTTTCGTAGGTGTTTCCGATTAGTTAAGGGATTCGGGCAATTTATTTGGATTCGGTCGAAGGGTCTCGGGAAAGATGTAGAGTCCGACAGAGATGCTACTTGAAGAGTGAGAGGGTTATCAGAAAAGAGGCGTCTCGTGTGTTTTCGTAGGAGTCTCCGATTATTTAAGGGATCCGGGTAATTTAGTTGGATTCAGTGGAAGAGCCTCGTGAAAGATGTAGAGTCCGACGGAGATGCTACTTGCAAAGTGAGAGGGTCATCGGAAATGAGGTGTCTCGCGTATTTTCGTAGGCGTCTTCGATTAGTTATGGGATTTGGGCAATTTAGTTGGATTCGGTGGAAGAGTCTCGGGAAGATGTAGAGTAGGACAGAGATGACACTTAAAAAGTGAGAGGGCATCAGGAAAGGGGCGTTTCGAGTATTTTCGTGGGAGTCTCCGATTAGTAAAGGGATCCGGGTAATTTAGTTGGATTCGGTCTAAGAGTCACGGGAAAGGTGTAGAGTCAGACAGGGATGCTATTTGAAAAGTGAGAGGGTCATCCGGAAATGAGGCGTTTCGCGTATTTTCGTAGGCATCTTCGATTAGTTAAGGGATTCGTGTAATTTAGTTGGATTCGGTGGAAGAGTCTCGGGAAAGATGTAGAGTATGATAGAGATGTCACTTCAAGAGTGGGAAGGTAATGAGAAATGAGGCATTTCGCGTATTTTCGTATAAGTTTTCGATTAGTTAAGGGATTAGGGTAATTTAGTTGAATTCGGTGGAAGAGTCTGGGGAAAGATGTAGAGGTCAACAGAGATGCTACTTGAATAGTGGGAAGGTCATTAGGCAAGAGGCGTTTCGCGTATTTTCGTATTAGTCTTCCATTAGTGAAGGGATTCGGGTAATTTGGTTGGATTCGGTGGAAGTCTCGGGAAAGATGTAGGGCCCGACAGAGATGTTACTTGAAAAGTGAGATCATCGGAAATGAGGCGTTTTGCGTATTTTCGTAGTCATCTTCGATTAGTTAAGGGATTCGGGTAATTTAGTTGGATTCGATGGAAGATAGAGTTGTTACTTGAAAAGTGGTAAGGTAATGAGAAATGAGGCATTTCGCGTATTTTCGTATTAGTCTTCGATTAGTTAAGGGTAATTTATTTGAATTCGGTGGAAGAGTCTAGGGAAAGATGTAGAGTTCAGCAGAGATGCTACTTGAACAATGGGAAGGTCATCAGCAAAGAGGCGTGTCGTGTATTTTCGTATTAGTCTTCGATTAGTTAAGACATTCGGGTAATTTAGTTGGATTCGGCGGAAGTCTCGGGAAAGATCTAGAGCCCGACAGAGATGCTACCTGAAAAGTGAGATCATCAGAAATGAGGCGTTTTGCATATTTTTGTAGGCGTTTTCGATTAGTTAAGTGATTTGGATAAATTAGTTGGATCCGGTCTAAGAGTCTCGGGAAAGAAGTAGAGGTCTATAGAGAAGCCGCTTGAAAAGTGATAAGGTAATGAGAAATGAGGCGTTTCGCATATTTTCGTAGGCATATTCGATTAGTTAAGGGATTAGGGTAATTTAGTGGGATTCGGTCGAAGAATCTCGGGAAAGATGTAGAGTCCGACAGAGATGCTACTTGAAAAGTGGGAAGATCATCAAGAAAGAGGCGTTTCGTGTATTCCCGTAGGCGTCTTCGATTAGTTAAGTGATTTGTGTAAATTAGTTGGATCCGGTCTAAGAGTCTCGGGAAAGAAGAGGAGTTCAACAGAGATGCTATTTGAAAAGTGGGAAGGGCATCGGGAAAGAGGCGTTTTTCGTATTTTCGAAGGCGTCTTCGATTAGTTAAGTGATTCGGATAAATTAGTTGGATTCAGTCTAAGAGTCTCGGGAAAGAAGTAGAGTCTTACAGAGATGCTACTTGAAAAGTGGGAAGGGCATTAGGAAAGAGGCGTTTCGCGTATTTTCGTAGGAGTCATCGATTAGTTAAGGGATGCGGGTAATTTAGTTGGATTCGGTGGAAGTGTTTCGGGAAAGATGTAGGGTCCAACAGAGATGCCACTTGAAAAGTGAATAAGGTCATGAAAAAAGAGACGTTTCGTGTATTTTCGTAGGCATCTTGGATTAGTTAAGGGATTCGGGTAATTTAGTTGGATTCGGTAGAAGAGTCTCGGGAAACATGTAGAGTCCGACAGAGATGCTACCTAAAAAGTGAAAGGATCATCGGAAATGAGGCGTTTCGCGTATTTTCGTAGGCATCTTCGATTAGTTATGGGATTCGGGCAATTTAGTTGAGTTCGGTGGAAGAGTCTCGGGAAAGATGTAGAGTATGATAGAGATGTTACTTCAAAAATGGGAAGGTAATGAGAAATGAGGTATTTCGCGTATTTTCGTATTAGTCTTCGATTGGTTAAGGGATTAGGGTAATTTAGTTGAATTCGGTGGAAGAGTCTGGGGAAAGATGTAGAGTTCAACAGAGATGCTACTTGAATAGTGGGAAGGTCATCAGGAAAGATGCGTTTCGTGTATTTTCGTATTAGTCTTCGATTAGTTAAGACATTCGGGTAATTTAGTTGGATTCGGTGGAAGTCTCGGGAAAGATGTAGAGCCCGACAGAGATGCTACCTGAAAAGTGAGATTATCAGAAATGAGGCGTTTTATGTATTTTTGTAGGCGTTTTCGATTAGTTAAGTCATTTGAGTAAATTAGTTGGATCCGGTCTAATTTTCTCGGGAAAGAAGTAGGGTTCTATAGAGAAGCCACTTGATAAGGTAATGAGAAATAAGGCGTTTCGCGTATTTTCGTAGGCATATTCGATTAGTTAAGGGATTCGGGCAATTTAGTTGGATTCGGTGGAAGAATCTCGGGAAAGATGTAGAGTCCGACAGAGATGCTACTTGAAAAGTGGGAAGATCATCAAGAAAGAGGCGTTTGGTGTATTTTCGTAGGCGTCTTCGATTAGTTAAGTGATTTGGGTAAATTAGTTGGATCCGGTCTAAGAGTCTCGGGAAAGGTGTGAGTTCAACAGAGATGCTACTTGAAAAGTGGGAATGGCATCGGGAAAGAGGCGTTTCGCGTATTTTCGTAGGAGTCATCGATTAGTTAAGGGATTCGGGTAATTTAGTTGGATTCGGTGGAGGAGTTTCGGGAAAGATGTAGGGTCCAACATAGATGCCACTTGAAAAGTGATAAGGTCATGAAAAAAGAGACGTTTCGTGTATTTTCACTGGCGTGTCTATTAAGTTAAGCGATGATTCGGGTTATTTAGTTGGATCCAGTTTAAAGATTTCGGGAAACATGCGTACAGTCCGACAGAATTGTTACATGAAAGGAAATAAGGTTCAGGGAAAAGGGGTATCTCGTATTTTCATTGCCTTCGCCGTTTCGTTAAACAATTCGTGTTATTTAGTTGTATCCGGTTTAAAGTTGTTTTTATCTTTTGCAGATGCCGCATTTTGCTTTTGTATTATACCAACAAACATTGCGCCTGTTTCATAGTAAAAGTGCAGCATGTACCTGTTTTCTTTTCTTGTATTTTTTGCATTAGATTTTTGTTAAAAATATTCTTGTGATTTCATTATTATTAACCAAAAGCATTTTGTGTAAACCCAAATGGTTAATTTCCAATACGTATCATAAGCATCAAATACTATAAAGTGAATCGCTGTTTTCTCAATACTCAATACTACTAATTAGATGCACCACTCATGCTTATGAGGGCAGAATACAAAAAATGTATGCGACGCTCGGCATGGGTATTTAATAAGGGTGTCCACATGTTTGGTGACGTCACCGACGAATTTTCGGCGTGTCTTGGTAATTTAAAATATTCACCGCTTGGACGCCGGTGGAGATTAAGGAACGAAATTTTCAGGGACCCAAGAGGTAGGATGGATCTAGCTTTCCCGAAAGTCCGGTCGAAAAAATCCTCCGGTTAAAGAAGTTAGAGCCTGGGGAAAAGTAGCGTTTTTCTGCAAAATCGACCTTTTTTAAATATTCGTATCTCGGGTAATATCTCAAATGGACGAAAAAGAAAAAAAAGAGTTGTTCATTTGTCCTTCTTCTTGGCAGTCGTGCATGTCGCGATCCTCTATATCCAAAGGGAAAGGCTGTGACGCGTTTCTAATGGGTAGGTGTCGGAAGAATCGTCGAAATCTGACAAAATCGCCGCTTTTCAAAAAATCATAACTTTCTTGGGAGGCAAAATCGAGAAAAACGATTTTCGACAGCGATTTTCTAAATTTCATCTAGTTTTCAAAAAAAAATACGCCGCCGGTCCGTCTCAAAGGAGTCGCGAGTTAATAAGCTCGGAAGGGGGACATGTTTTGGAAATTCGAAAAAATTGCGGAAACACGAACACTTCAAACGTTATTTCCAAACGAAAGATCGCCGCCGGACCGCCGTTCTTGCGCGAAAACCGAGTTAGAGGATGCAACTTAAAACTACATCGCGAATCGCGCGGCCCCCCGCCGGTTTTAGACTCAGTAGGAGCGAACGAAAAAGCGCTATTTTGACGTCTATCGTTCAGAAAACGACGGCCATTTTTTTTCAAATTTCTCGCGTGTCGTATCTCTTTCTAATTTCTCAAATTTTACAAACCTCTTCGACACGGTGCTATCGAAACGCCAATAACTTTTAAAATACTTGGCGGATCGCCACGAAAGTCCGCTATTCGATGGTCCCGACACGAAAACGTCCATAACGCACGGCGCTGCGCGGCCAAACTGGTTAAAAAAAAAGCCTTTAGCGCCGCAGAACTTTTCATTGCCTTCGCCGTTTCGTTAAACAATTCGTGTTATTTAGTTGTATCCGGTTTAAAGTTGTTTTTATCTTTTGCAGATGCCGCATTTTGCTTTTGTATTATACCAACAAACATTGCGCCTGTTTCATAGTAAAAGTGCAGCATGTACCTGTTTTCTTTTCTTGTATTTTTTGCATTAGATTTTTGTTAAAAATATTCTTGTGATTTCATTATTATTAACCAAAAGCATTTTGTGTAAACCCAAATGGTTAATTTCCAATACGTATCATAAGCATCAAATACTATAAAGTGAATCGCTGTTTTCTCAATACTCAATACTACTAATTAGATGCACCACTCATGCTTATGAGGGCAGAATACAAAAAATGTATGCGACGCTCGGCATGGGTATTTAATAAGGGTGTCCACATGTTTGGTGACGTCACCGACGAATTTTCGGCGTGTCTTGGTAATTTAAAATATTCACCGCTTGGACGCCGGTGGAGATTAAGGAACGAAATTTTCAGGGACCCAAGAGGTAGGATGGATCTAGCTTTCCCGAAAGTCCGGTCGAAAAAATCCTCCGGTTAAAGAAGTTAGAGCCTGGGGAAAAGTAGCGTTTTTCTGCAAAATCGACCTTTTTTAAATATTCGTATCTCGGGTAATATCTCAAATGGACGAAAAAGAAAAAAAAGAGTTGTTCATTTGTCCTTCTTCTTGGCAGTCGTGCATGTCGCGATCCTCTATATCCAAAGGGAAAGGCTGTGACGCGTTTCTAATGGGTAGGTGTCGGAAGAATCGTCGAAATCTGACAAAATCGCCGCTTTTCAAAAAATCATAACTTTCTTGGGAGGCAAAATCGAGAAAAACGATTTTCGACAGCGATTTTCTAAATTTCATCTAGTTTTCAAAAAAAAATACGCCGCCGGTCCGTCTCAAAGGAGTCGCGAGTTAATAAGCTCGGAAGGGGGACATGTTTTGGAAATTCGAAAAAATTGCGGAAACACGAACACTTCAAACGTTATTTCCAAACGAAAGATCGCCGCCGGACCGCCGTTCTTGCGCGAAAACCGAGTTAGAGGATGCAACTTAAAACTACATCGCGAATCGCGCGGCCCCCCGCCGGTTTTAGACTCAGTAGGAGCGAACGAAAAAGCGCTATTTTGACGTCTATCGTTCAGAAAACGACGGCCATTTTTTTTCAAATTTCTCGCGTGTCGTATCTCTTTCTAATTTCTCAAATTTTACAAACCTCTTCGACACGGTGCTATCGAAACGCCAATAACTTTTAAAATACTTGGCGGATCGCCACGAAAGTCCGCTATTCGATGGTCCCGACACGAAAACGTCCATAACGCACGGCGCTGCGCGGCCAAACTGGTTAAAAAAAAAGCCTTTAGCGCCGCAGAATGTGTGAAAAATCGGCGCCGAATTAGAGTGAGGAAGGGCTGTCAGATTTTAATAGATAGTAATATAATTCATAAAACAGAATACCTCAAATATAAAAATATATTCACAAATACAGACAAGCCGAAGAAAAATAATGCACTGAATATTCTTGGTTATGCACGAGTTGTCACTACCTACCCAAGAGTCATATCTGTTCTTGAACGAGTTCACCGATGTGGCGCTAATGACTGAGAATGGTAAAGAGTTCCAGGTAGAAAATACTCGATTTGAGAGAAAGAACTGTCGTGTTCTTGTTTTAAAATTCTCCTTTCTTAGTTTGAAGTCGTGGCCACGTAGGCGAGTGTCATCATTCCGAACAAATAAACTCGATAAATCTGTATTAAAGAATTGCCTTAGTGCTCTAAACGTAATTATTAAATCACCTCTGAGTTTTCTGTCAGCAAAGTCAGTGAGATTTGCCGTGGAAAGTCTTTCAGAATATGGTGGCCTTCTAGGTCCGAACGGGATACGAGTGGCACGCCTCTGCACAGATTCCAAAAGATTCTGATCTTTTATTAAATCGGCACTCCATACAGGACCGGCAAATTCTAGTAAAGGTCGCACATAACACTTATAGAGATTCATAAATGTCGAGAAAGATACATTGTGAAATGTTTTTTTTAAGAGATACAGCATGGAGTTCGCACGTTTGGATACCACAGTGATATGCTCTGACCAGGAAAGAGTTTTGGTTATAGTAACTCCTAAATCATTGTAAGAATCTACTTTCTTGACAGGGGAATTGTTGATAAAATAGGGCAATGTAGGATTGTTTTTCCCGAGGTGTAGCACAACACACTTATCAGAATTCAGGGGTAACAGCCAGTCTGAGCACCAGTTCCATATGTTGTCAAGGTCCTCTTGTAGTGTGGCGTGGTGAAGGGAAGGGTCAGCGTAAAGTTTCGTGTCGTCTGCATAAAAGGATACATTAGATTTGATGTGCATGGTGGTGAGATCTGCTACGAATACTAGAAATAGGAGGGGACCAAGAACGGATCCCTGCGGTACACCACTGTGAACGGGGTACGTATTTGAATAAGTTTCACCAACTTTCACGCAGAATTTTCTGTCTGTGAGAAAGTCACATATCCACTTTAACAGGTTGCCTCGAATGCCTGCATTTTCCATCTTGTGTATAAGTCTTTGCTTAGGGACCCGGTCGAAGGCTTTTGCAAAGTCCAAATAAATTACGTCCACGGGTTTCTTATCATCCAAATAGCTAACTAAATACGGCGACCAAGATGTCATAAATTGTCAGATATGTCAGAAGCTTCGAAGCTTGTACATACATGGTTGCCAATATGTTCTTAGAAATTAACTGAAAATACCTCATAAAAGTATGTAGATAGGCAAATAATGATTACTTTCCACGATATAAACTAAGAAATTTTTTTGTCTTATTGTGATAACTATACTATAGTGTAAAGTTATAAGAGACAAGGTACCTTATTTAATTTCCATCGCTTACTACCCTCCTTTCCCTACCGTTATTCTTTCACTCCACGAAAACGTAAACAAACGGAGTCTTATTTATTCCTATATGGTCGAAGCGTTGGTCTCAGACTGTCTGAGAGTCGAGTAAAATGGACTTGTAATAACGCTCCAGTCGATGTTTTAATGTAGTTTCTGTTGGCCCATATTTAGGATGCAATTATTAGCAATCCGTACCAATGACGCAGGCTTTGATGAGCCCGATTTCTATCACAAAAATCAAGGCCTACTTTGCAATTTTTTTGGAGTGAAAATTCGAAAAATCGTGTTAGCGATATTTTTACGTGAAAACTAAGTACCTACCTACGCCACTGCATCCCCTAAAATGATTTTTTACCAAATTTCATCCAAAAGTAGGTACCGCATGTTAAAAATTTAAGTATATATTCAACCTTCAATGTTGTCAATAAAAAATTTGGCAATTCAGCCAAAAGTAAGTGACAAGTATCAATTAAATCTGATGTGACAACAGAATGATTATTTGGTACAGGCAATTAAACTAATGATAAATTTTTACGAAAAATTCATTGCGTACAAATTCTAGGCAGAAAAGGGGTTGCAGATCCCAGTTTCTACGCCACTGAATATTGAGACAAAAATGTGTCGCATTGACATTATTGACAAAAAGATAGTATTATTGAAGTAAAAAACACATGTCAAATTTCATATCGAAAGTTAGTGTAGTTTTTTAGTAACTGCCGAAAACTTTATTTTTCTTTAAACTTTAACACTGTATCTCTAAAACGAAGAACTTTTCGACATGTTAACTGAAATTTTTTACCTTAAAATGAGGTCCTCTATCGATTGGCGAAGTCCTGCAAATATAAACTGGAACACCTTGTATAAGTATGGGGTGATGGAAGTATTCCAAATATATGACCGATTCTCCTCTTCTAGGGATAAAATTGTGATGTTAATGATGTTATAATCATAAAATATTAATGTTAGTTTTTCCACATATTTGGGATTTTCTGCCACACTTTTGAACATTTATTGAGACGTACATATTATTTAATTTATTAAGCGTTTTTTGACGCATCAAACCACTATTTTGGTTAACTGCACTGTTATATAGATCAGTGGTTTGATACCAAAGAGTAAATATCTAAAGGAGGTAAACTATCGGTGGTGGGGGCAATAATTCGCGCGACGGAAGTTCGCAGCGGCCATATTTGCTAAACCACTTTTTACACGTCAGGACGTCAGTGTTGACAGTTTTGTATTTATGAAGCGTTAAAAACTCAACGTGTTCTGTTCTGTGGTGTCAGCATCTTATGCAAAACTTTTTGTTGAGTGCCGATTTTGTGTTAAACGATTGTATAGTATATAGTCCAAGAAAGTAAGGAAAAAATGAGCGAACTTTTTTAGGCTGAGATTTTTTTATAGAAAAGTGTAGGTTTTGAGGTCAGAAAATATATGAAGATCAGTAATACAACAATTCAAATTTGATTAATATTTACTATTTACGATTTGTCAATTACATTTTGATAAATAATTTAAAAGCTTATTTGCTATTTTACAATCACAGCTTCTTTAATCAAATATATCATCATAAGAGACCAAGTCTCTCTTATCTCTATGGTTTCCTTTCTGGGAATGACTTGATGCTGAAACATTAAGAGATACAACTTAAAGTTACTATAAAACTGCTTTTATTAGTGCAACTATATGTATAAACAGAATTTATGAAGGGTTATATGCAATAAAATAATAATAATAAATAACACCACATGTAATTACGACCCCCTTTATTCCTGAAGGCTCTAGAAGAGCCTTGTGCGGGAGGGGGCTACACATTTAAAGACAAGGGACACACATCCAATATCCGTGTATAATGGAAAAATCCCTCTCACAGTATTCTCCATTACCACGGCCGGGAATCGAATCTGGGACTTTTGGGTGAGGGCAGGTACGCTACCATCTCGACCATCAGTCAATACGCGTTATAATCAAGTATACGCGTTATAATCAAGTATAAGTTTAATGCTTCATTAAATTCGGAGTATATTGTAATGTACAGGGTGTCTAGTTTTAATAATACACAGTACAAGAGTGAATTTGTGTTTTATTCGTCTCTCAAATTGTATTAGATAAAATGTCTTTAAATTTGGCACCATTTCATTATTTATTAAATCTAACATAATTATTCAACCACTATGACAACTGGTTAGTGCCTCCTTATTGCAATTCACCATAATTTTAAAAGGGTTTTTTCATTTTTCACGAAGTAGCTGCTAAAATGCTTATATGTTTATTATTAATTGAAGTTACATTAAAAATGCAATGCACATTAGCCTGCATAATTAAAAGTTAGGGAAAAGTAATTCTTGATTTCTTGCAGTAGAAAAACGAAAGTTTTGTTATATTGGTTTCGTCAAAAAGAAAAATAAACTATTTAAAATTATTCAATATTGTTGGTTACAATGATCACTGACCTCGGGCCGCATCCTCATAATAAAATAGTTCCTCCAAATTAAATTAATGATACAGTACTCTGATTTCGTGGTTGCATGTGTAAGAAAACTCAGTTTATGAATGCAGTGTTTTTATACATTCAATCGATTTTAATTCATTATAATTAATCAGGGCCATTTCCAGCATATCAGCCGCCTTTGTGCAAAGTATTAGACGGGTTACTCTCTTTAGTGGCGGTACATAACTACAACTGAAGCAGATATGACTCTTCTATTAGTATTCTCGACTGTTATTATTGTCTATATCACTTTGGTCTATATCCATTATTAATGTTCACACAAGCAATTTGAATTTGAATTTGCAAATCATATTGTTTGCATATTGACAGTTTTTGCATAATAATTCTGGAATCTGGAGAATGTAGAAGCCAAGGAATAACAATTTTATTACGAGTACAAGAAAATCAGAATTGCCTGTTAGAGCTCTTTCAGACGAGGATACTGTATGCGGGATACAGAATCGCGGCCAAAGTTTTGCCGGCGACTGTATCAGATACTCGGGCTTTTATTCAGTCAGTGTGAAAACAATTCCAGTCCAATACAGTTATGGATGTTAACGAGTGCGTTATGCTATCGAATATATAAAATAAAAAGAAAAAACACCATGTGGGTTCATCCCAGCGACTTAATAATACAAGACTGGAGATCGCCTATGTATCCACTGCATTTGTTTGGCCTGAATAATATTACCCAGTTGATGCCCAATTGCCACAGAGCGGTTGCGCAGTTACTTTCGTTTTGTTTATTCTACACGGTTTTGCGACGCTATTTTAAAGTCTTGTTTGATTGTTTGACGTAATGTCAGAGGACATTACGTCAAAGGCGTAAAGGTTATTTCCCAGTTTTAAACTGGTTAATTTGAATATTTTTTAGCTAAATCAACTTTTTTGGATAGGAATCTCAAGAAATGTGGTAATAAATCCCAAAAAAAGGAAAGGAAGAGAAAGAATATATTTTCAGGTCAGAACCATTATCTCATTCACGTTCTTCTACAGTATCTGTTGAATCGCCATCAAAATCTACTATAACAGCAGATTCTCCGGTGGTAGAGCATGAAAAAGAAGAACTACAGCAAAGTTCACAAATAAAATTGTTAGGTATTTGTTTTATTTTGGTGTGCTACTACATAATTAGAAATTGATTTACACTGGCGTAATTAGAGCATTGCCCTATTTTTTAAATGTTTATGGCATAATAAAACAAAAATATATTTTAAAAATTTTATTTCAAATATTATGATTGATAATTAAGATGGCTCGCTCCGGAGGCAGTAAGGAATTGCAAATCACTCTGAAATTATAAATTATTTCGAAATTTGGTTTTTGCTACAGTATTTCTAAAAACTGTCAGTTAACAAAATCAGATTATATATAATTATATATATAAATATAATTAACGCAACTTAAAATTATCTTCTGAATAAATGCCGAAGTGACGGTATAGGATGCTTTTTATGTACTTACATGTGAAAAGTGAAAACTACGATTTGACGTTGACACAAAAGTTTTTTTACAATACAAGCACTGTTTAACCATATTTATAATGTTTTTAAACACAAAGCAGATAATTAACAACACAAAGCAGATAATTAACCAGATAAATAGAATTAACACGAAAATAGATAGAAAAGCGCGCTGACACATAAATCAAACAAGACTTCAAAATAGCGCGCAAAGCCGTGTAGAATAACAAAACGAAAGTAACTAAATCCTACTTATTCTATGAAAGTAACTGTGCAACCGCTCTGTGGCAATTGTGGCATCAACTGGTGGGTATTGTTCAGGCCAAACGATTTCAGCTTATCACCAGTCTCCTCTTTATAAGTCGCTGGTTCATCCTATAGTGGAATTGACCGCATTAGTGTGACGTCACATAATTATGCAACCGTACGTACTACTATCGTGACAGACGGGTTGCGGTCAATCTCAATGGAAATAAGGTATGAGGATGATTTTTGAATTAAATGTAATTTTGTAAATTAACTTACTAAATGGCTATCGCAATAATAAAAAACACTAAAATGTTACCCATTATCCAAAAAAAAATTAACAAAAATTGGTTATTCCAAAAAGACTGTGACGCCATGCAAATGGCTGCTGTGGTGTTGTGACGTCAGAAACTCGCATTTACATTTAATGTTTGTTAAAATAGCGTTTAATGCAGCATTTTACAATGGAAAACAAGGATATTATTGATATTAAGCATCCAAGGTACTATTAAATACCGCAGTGCCAGTCGTAAATAAAAAAACACCAGAAAAAAGATTTGTCTCATTACCAATATACGATCAAGCGCTAAATTAATGAAAAAACGAAAATTATGGTTACGTACCATGAGAAGGAGTGAATCTGATATATCAGATCATAAAGGGGTTGTATGTGAGGATAATTTCAACGTAAGTGCGATTTTGTACCTTTTTAAAATCATACAATTTTAGGTTATGTATTTTACTTTTTTTTTCAATTAGAGGAAGATTTAGAAAACTATATGATGTTTAAATTAATGGGTAGTTACATACACTTAAAAGATCATGTATTTTGATTGTCAAACTGGTAGAAAAAGGCGCCTTCCACTTAAAAGTAGTACAGCAACAAAGAGAGCAACATTGGCCAAATTATCTCTCTGGGCTTTTACAAAATCTGTTCCACTCACTTTTCCGGGAAAAATGTTAATATTTAATACTGAAATCGCACATTGAATCTACACGTAAACAGTATGACATATTGCACAATGGCGAACAGAAAAGATTCTGTAAAGTTCTGTCAAAAAATCGAGTAATTGACGTCACGGTGAGATTCGGATTTCATCGTTTGTTCTCGGCCAGTGGTCGTAAAGTTAAAAATAATATGTATTTTAATTAACAAATACATAAATATAGAGGACATTGTTGATAAAATTTTATTGTTATTCATTTTTTTATAGCATTAACTATCTTTTATAACCAATTTTGCTTAAAAATCTCGCATATGCGCATACCCTATTGACCCTTAATGCATATGTTCATAAGACGACATTTTTTGGTATTGAAACATGGCCTGGAGTTTTATTTTATTTCTCCTGTCGAAGAAATATATAAGAACTTTCAGTTACCATTTATCATGCACAAGATACAATACAGTAAATTCACTTTTCAACCAAAGCACTTTGTGAGTGAATAGGAGACAATAAAGCGAGAGCGCTAACATTCTGAGATCGACATGCAGTCACGCATGTGTAGTGCTCTCGCTTTACTACTATCTCCTATTCACTCACAAACTGCTTTGGTTTAAAAGTGAATTTACTGTATACAGAAGTATAAAGCATTACGAAAACTTTATTATTAATATAATAAATCAATATTAAAATAAAAGTTTACACTGCTGCTAACTTCATTATACTTCTGAGTTGTTACTGCTGTCGTTAGTGTCAGTGTCGCTGACGCAAACTTTATAACCTCTTATCTTGGTGTCAATAATACAATAAAAATCAATTAAACCTATTTAAAAAAATATAGAATATAAAAGAAAGCACAGGTAGGTATTTAAGCATTATTTTGTCTTTACAATTTACATATACCCATATTTAAGAAGCGATAATCAAACTAACATACACATTATAGCTTTACCTCTTTTATTTTAATTTGGAATCATTTGGGAAACTAAACAATTTACATCTAGTTTTATTGATATGATCACACTAAGTTGCAAAGTACAAACCCATATTTGAAATTAAGCACAAAGATGAGTTTATTAGAAAAAATAGTAGAGTAGGAAACTTAAGTTAAACGTCAAGTTCATTGTCAAAATGAACGAACATGAATTATGTGTTTGAAGTTAGCTGCACTCATAATTTGAATTTTCGCATTCTCTATTCCTATTGGAGGAAGTTTCCGCCGCTTTACATATTAATTTATAAAACTAAAATGAAGTTTTTATAAATCATACGTGGATACATATATTTTAACATATTTCTTAAATGTGAAATAGGTATTGGAAGTCCTTAAATAGTCTTTCAACATACAGAAATACTATAAAATTCCCGACAACGTTTTAGTACTATATATTTATATTATAGTCCTTATGGACAATGCAATACGGGTCAGATTCCAGCATCACAATTTCGGCCGTAAACTTGTATGCCAGTAGAAGAGGGGTCGTGACGTCACAACTAATGGAGTCTATTAAGACAAGCCAATAGACTACCTACCTAATTTGAGACTTTTGAGTGTCGTGTTATCGAATTCAATTTTATTGCCACTGATTGTGTTATTTTATATAATCTTGTCTTCGATTGTATAAACATATTTTTATATTAAATTAAATAATATATTTAATAATGTTAGTAAAAGCTACTTGGGCTCTGATTAAAGATATATAATCCATAGATTTGATCCTGTACAATGTACATACCTAAGGTTGCCCAAGCAGCTGAAGAAGTTGCATCATTTATTGGCTCAATTTGT
The DNA here is from genome assembly GCA_963680705.1 of Rhagium mordax. Classification (NCBI taxonomy): domain Eukaryota; kingdom Metazoa; phylum Arthropoda; class Insecta; order Coleoptera; family Cerambycidae; genus Rhagium; species Rhagium mordax. Next base: position 48,856,086 of record OY796656.1, on the reverse strand, counting down.
GGTTGCCTTCTTGCTAATGACACTTTAAGTTGGATTCCTGACACCATACTACCATCCATCTGAAATAATGAACAATATAATATCTAAAAATTAAACCCAGACATGAGGAATGAGGATATTAGATAATAGTAGGATCATTTTTAGACTCTTTGGGTCCTTTCTTTTCGGGAGAACTCCATTCTTCAGATTAATTATTTTAACTATTAAAGAAAAACAATAATTTAAATTTTTTTGATGATTTTTCAGGTAATTTTCCAATAAAAAGCGATTTTCTGCAATTATGCTTAACATGTAAATTCCTGTATGTGTATATGAATAGCAAACACTAGACGGAAGCATTGAGTAAAAAATAATAAAGACTGTCAAGGTTTCGAGATTTTGGTATTGTATTTCTTTGCCAATAACTTTATGATTATCATCAATTTTTAGTGCTACGGGAGGGTATTTGTAATGTGGCTGTATAGCCCTTAAAATTGAAGCCATTGGTAAAAAAATACAACACTAAAATTTCGAAACCTTGACAATTACGCCTCTTTATTATTTTTTACTCAATGACGGAAGAGCTTAAATGACAGGCACTACTCATCAAAATTAATTTGCTTCGGGACACCTTAAAATTGACCAAGATTTATAACGCTGTAAAACTGTCAAAAATGTATGGATTTGTGCCGGGTTTTTAGCGTTTCATTGGAAATTTAATTGGCTTTCATCTTACCTTTTAACTCTAAGATAAAGTTACAAATACATTTCTTACATTGTATCTTTTTTTACAAAAAAGATAGGAGCAAAATTCAAAAAATGTTTTAAAGCAGACACATAAGACAAACAAATTTTATAAAATTCTAATATACAGGGTGTTTGGTTAACGCTGTGCTCAAGATAAAAATTGACTAAAAAAACAGGCATTCGTTTGACACCCTGCATAAACATGTTTTATACTTGGTTTCACCAACACAAATGAATAGACTCCGCCCTATTAATTTTATGGTTCCGCAGAACGGTGTGCGCAATAGTCAGTTTTACACGATGAAATTAAAGAAAGTTCAGATAGCTTCAACACAATTTGTTTATTATACTTGTTATATTTTATACTACAGCTATTGGGAATAAAATTTAAGACTTCAGCGCCCTCATCGGCCAACCGTGAATTAATTCCATGTACATCAACTTGCAGTTAGAGCATTTGTTTACATTGAGTTATAAAATTTGTGTTTTTATTTTTGAATATAACATGTAATAATTGCGTTTTAACAGGTAAATACCCACGCGCGAGCGATCTGCAAGAGAATGTCAATGTACATGGAATTGATTCAGATTGCGCCGCCAGGTAGCGTATCGCTTCTGTGAATAGCGAAATAATGTTTATTCCCATTAAATTTTCTATTATACATTTTCAATTTTGGATTTTTAAAAATAATACTTATTCCCGCGAAAATTCGCAAACTCACGTTACTTTTATCAGAGAACTTATTTCCGATTTCCGGTCCGGTCATCTAGACCAGCTGATCTGATTGATGGTTTGTTGACATTTGTAGTTTTTAGGTTAGGTGCTTTCGCGAGTTATTTCCACATATTTAAAACAAAGTATGTGGTTATTTCAGGCAAAAAAGATTAGTTTGTGATTTACTGTAACAATTTCACATAGGTTACTCTACTGGATAAACCCCAATGACCCCAATGCACATTACTCAAAAATAGCCAAATCTGCTGAGTCGTTTACTTCTTGGTTTCCACCACTGTACATGTTTATTTATTAATATCTATCGTAAGATTATTTTCGGTTCTTTTTACGAATAGTCGTGGAATGTTCAAGCAATAAAAACTATACCAACTATATATTATATAGGTATTTATATCTTGTTTTATTTTTATTGACAAAAATTTTTAAAAAGCCTATCATTTGCTAGACGGCAAGAACTTAAATACTTATAAGTTTTAACATGTCCAAATAAATAAACACATACCTACCTACTTCTTAATTTTCACAAGGTTCTATCTATTACAGCTCCTACGTATAAGAAAGTTATGAAAGATATCAATATAATATAATAATAGAATGGCTTTATTCATCATTACAATACATTTGGTACTTAAGTCAGTAGAAAAAAATAGTTAAAAGCCCTACAAATACATAAATTTGTAAATAATATTAAAACAACGATAATAAGATAAACGTATATAATATAATTAAAAATAATATATGATATCACTTTTATTTTTTACACTGAACAGTCAGAACCGGCGAGCAGTTCCTATTTCTCCATCGAAAAAAATCATACTTTACTTACAGTATTGACATGACCTTTTTAAGAACCTATAATGCCAAACACAATTACATTACAACACGAAGAAATAAAAAGTCCGAAAGTAATCGCCACAAAGTACTCCGTTTAAGATGAGGCAAATAATCATCTTCATGCACCGCTGCTAAAATTTTGTTTGCAGTTGGTGGTTCATTTCTTTCAAAAATGGAATAGATTATACGCTTAAGAGCACTTTTAGTTCCTTCATCGATATTGTCCAAAACTGCCCTTTGTCGGTGGTACACTTTTGGTGGCTGATGTTGGTGTGTTTGTTTGTATTCATGAAGAATATTAGAAACACTTGGAACACTTACACCTGCTGCCTTTGCAGTGAACTCCATGCATTCCATCTTTGGTTTCTCCGGATTCTCCCCTTCGCAGGCCTTAAAAATGTCAGCACCTTTTCCTTATCTTCCACCGAAAAATGTCTGGATAATCGCATCGTTTTTTGGGTGGAGAAATTATACCTCCTTCAGCCATCATAAACCTTAAAGAAAAACCGTTTTAACATTTAATCAATATTAATCGTTTGCATTTACCTACCTTATTACTTTAACTCCCAGAGATGAAATGTGAAATGTCATAAAAACGAATAACATAGTTGAGAGTCACGCGGCTCCCCATTTATTCGAGTTTTTCATACGTTTAGCGTTTATGCGTTCTGATTGGTCTGTTGCAAAATGTGTAAAAGTTTAATGCGTTACGCGAGTACTTGTAGAGTCGGCCTTAGTCAGTCAAATCTAGAGTTGCTTTGTAATTCGGGTTCTATAAATACGACCAATAGAGAAATTCCATCCAAATTTAGCGGACATTTTTGGGGAGGAGTCTATTAATTTAAATAGGTAAGATGAAATCCAATTAAATTTCCCTTGAAAAGCTAAAGACCCGGCACAAATCCATACATTTTTGACAGTTTTACAGCGTTATAAATCTTGGTCAATTTTAAGGTGTCCTGAAGCAAATTTTGACGAGTATGCATGTATTTTTAGGTTCCAAAATATGTAAATATGTTTCAGAATTATCCTAAACAGAAAAATTTTCAGTTTTTGCAATTTCCTGGTTCCGATTTTCAGAACTGAAAAATCTAGAAATAATATAATATTTCCTAAGAAATAATTCTAATTATGAAATGCTGATAAATTTCTAGGCAATGCAGTAGTTATGAGAAAAGTACAAATTTGTTTGGAATAAAATAGTTATATTAAATGATATATTCCAATCTATAAATATTTACCTTTTCATTTATTTGCAAAAATATTTATTTTTTAAAATGTCTAAAAATAACGAAGAAAAATAATTTTAAATATTACTTACGCCAACGGTACGTTTTTCGGGATGCTGGATTTGCAACTCTCCGTACTATCTGCATCTTTGTTGACTAGTAAATATTATATTTCAGTAAAGGTTTGTTTCATACATGCAGACATTTTGAAACACGAAACAGTAGTAGTAGTAATTCAAACTTGCACATAATAACAACCGTGATAAAAACAAACCTCGTGTGATAAAGCTGGCATCAATACCCTACCTACTTGAAATGTAATTATCTAAGCAATAACTACTTGGCATAATCATTTTAAAAGACCCCACAAGATCTTATGGTAATTGGTATTTGTTGGAATCAGATATGTACCTAGTTGATCTCTTCAACTCAAACAAATATCTCCATGGACATGAGGTCCTAAAGTTAATAGTTTGACCTCTACAAACATCCAAAAGTGAAGATTTGAAATGAAATAATGTAATTCAAGTTCATTTATTTGAAAAGTTTTTTTACCATTCGGTTTTGTTTGTGCAACTGTGTATTTAATGTGCTTGAAATTTGTTCAGAATGACGAGTTTAACAATACAGTGTCCTCCGGTTATAACGCACCCAGGATATAATGTACATTCGATTTTAAAGGTCGTTTACGCAGTTCTCAACTTTGAATTTGGTTGTGACGTTTTTCTGTTATAACGTACATCCAGTAATAGTGTACTCAAAAATTAGTCCCTAGAGGCAGGTACAGGGATATCCAATGAAAATGACCACCCCTTATAACTTCTTTATTTTTGATGCTATAAAAAAAAATTTTCTATAAAAGTTGTAGGGTTTATTGAAAGCATTTAGAATATGTATTCAGAAAAATAAATGAAAGTTGTTTAGAGGAGATATGGTTTTAACTTGCATATTTTCAAATGGAACACCCCATTTTTTGCATTTTTGAAATCAAGGTACTTCTCTCATTTCGAATATATAGATATATATCATTATCTTTTAGGGTTTCCTAATTATTGCAATTTTTGTGGCCCGAAAGAAAACAACAAGGAAATAAAATAACAGAACAAATTTTTATTTTTAGAATGCATTAGTCTTGGCTAATTTAGATATTAATTACAACTATAAATAAAAGTAATTAAAACTATACATAAACTGTTTAAAATGACGCCCTTCATGTTCGATACAAAGCCGATACCTTATTCGAAATGAGAAAAGTACCTTGATTTCAAAAATGCAAAAAAATGGGGTGCTCCATTTGAAAAAGCATGCAAGTTAAAACCATATCTCCTCTATTCGACTTTCATTTATTTTTCTGAATATATATTCTAAATGCTTTCAATAAAACCTACACCTTTTATAGAAAACATTTTTTTATAGCATCAAAAATAAAGAAGTTATTAGGGGTGGTCATTTTCGTTGGATATCCCTGTACATTATAACCGGAGTATACTGTATACCCAAAATACAATGAATTCCCCAAAAAAACAATGTCCATAAGTCTATCACTGTGCTTATTTATCTTCTACATACCTCAGAAATTGCTCTATCAGCTGCTTCCACTTTATCAAATGTTATAAATCCACGACTAAAAAATAAAAAACGTAAAAAAATAAATTGTAACTTTCTTCACATAAAAATTAGATGTAATATCAATAATTAATTATAGAACTATTTTATTTTGACTAAATCGTATTTTGATACTTAAAAATGAATTTAGAAAACAAGAAAAATCTTACTTTTTTTCTATTTCCATAGATATATTTATTATATTTCCGATGGTGGAAAAGTGTTTCTTTAAGAACTCTTCAGTTATTTTATACCCACATACGTATATCGTATTTCCCTGTCTTGGCTTTTCTGGTTTTTGTTGTTGTTTTTCAGTTAGGCCTCGTTCTTCCCTGTCTCTTGCATTTGCAAAAGTATCATACAGGTTTTTAATTCTTGGTGGTTTATTTTCTGGGTTATCTGGACCATCATCCATTTGAACAGCTGAAAATGGTTGATATCCGCTAACAATTTTGTCTGATATCAGTTTCCTCTCTAATCCCCTCGGACGTTTAAATCCTTGTTCTGGTTGTTTCTGTTGTTTAGATATAGCAGGAATTACACCTGATTTAATTAATTTCTTTGCAACCTCTCTTGCATCACGAGCTTCTGCTGGCCTTTTAGGAATAATTGGTTTTTCTGGTTCAGGCTTCGGAGCTTTTAAAGCCTGCAGAGCTTTTTTCTAAAATAAACTGAACATTTAAAGAGTTTATTGTTTTAAAAATAAACAGCTAAATAACACTGAAATAATTTTTTCTTGTTTATTGAAAAAGTGTTCAGTTCACACTGATTTTCAATGGATGAAGTGATGAGTTGATGGCTGTAAACGTGTGGATATCATCATTATATTTTAAGAATGGCAACTGTAAACGTAGTCTGTGTCGCATTTATTGAATGTGATCTATTTATTTAATAACACTACTTCCAGTAACTTTCTGTTGAAAAGTACTTTCCTAATTTGAATATTCTGTTATAGTTCTTAAATACTTTATAACCCACTATAAATTGACTCAAATTTAGTATTTCTTATTTTTAGATACCAAATAAGGTAGTTATTGCAAAACGTAAATGGAATCTAAAATATATTACCTTTTTCTTTAATTTCTGGTACTTAGCTTGCAACATTAACTCTTCTTCAGTAAAATTTGCTGGAAAGTGTATATAAACCATTATAGTAAGTTATAAAGTGGCGTTCAGACAACACCCAACCACTGCCTGACACTTATTAAATTAACTGAATTCTGAATTAGATTCGACACTTATTAGCAGACAATTTCAATGCACAACCATCGGCATCAAGATTCCACTACAGAAGGAGATTCCACTGTGTACTGTGTACACGCAAAACTTGTTTGTTTTTATTGGGTTAGTTTTGACTTCTGACATTTTGAGTGATTTTTGACGGTACAGCCAGAATTCTGACAGTAACCAATTCCACTGTTGCCAACAACATCTATGAAGTACCAAACAATCCTTGATGAAGTACAAGGATTAATCGTTGTTGCCAGATCATTTTAATTCATAAGCAACAGAACGTCTTGCGCAGGAAAACAGATACTATAAAAAAAATAATAGAATTTTTTTCAGGCGCCCCGCTCGAACAGATCACTAGGTAGTACACACTTTTTGTACTAGGTGGCGTCACTAGTTTAAAGTAAGAAACTTTCTTACCGACCCAACTCGGTCACCCGTCACCCCACCAACCTCATTACATTTTTTAGTGCGAAGGTAAGCGTCACGTAACTATTAATTACTTTAATATTTCAGCTATTTCAGCATGGAGAAGTCAAAAAGACGAAAGAGGAGGAGTCCATACCTTTATGTTCTGTGGGAGTCCATCAAGTAAAGACCTATTAGAACGAATAGAGATGTTGGAATCTCGATTAGAACCAAAACGCCCTAGGGGTGTATCGCCTACGGCGAAGATTCGGACACGGGATAAAGAAAATGTCGAACCTCGTGTGACTAAATCAGGTTATAGGTCTAGAGAAAGGGCTAAAAAGAGGACTCATTCATCTCATTCTCAAAGAAAAGAATGTGTAGATAAAGGTAGACGTGTTTCCAAAATCTCAGACTCTGATAGTTCTGAGGCTGGCTCGCCTAAGGCGAGAGCATCTAAACAGTCACGTATTGCTAGACAATCACGATCTTCTTCGCCTAGAGCGAGTATATCTAGACATTATTCAACGACTAGTTCGCCTATGGCGAGTTCATCTAGACATTATTCAAGGACTAGTTCGCCTATGGCGAGTTCATCTAATGCTTTAGATAGGAATCCTTCGCCTACGGCGAGTACATCGGTACAAAATACCATGGATGAGATATATTCATTAGATAATTCTCTAGAGCAGTCCTTTGAATTAGAATTGCAAGATAATAAACTATCGGAGGATATTTTAAATAGTTTGGGAGATAATCCTGATCAACTCGATAAAGACTGTTATAGTTTGCATGATGAGATTAAGAATCGCTGGTTCCCAGTTCTTAGCAGAGGTTTGGGACCTGAGACTTTGTCAGCATTATTAAAAAAGTATCCGGTTCCAAGCAACTGTCAGATAATCTCGCCTCCTATGTTATTGAATAGGGAGGTGGCAAAAGCCGTGTCTCCCGTTTATTTAAAAAGGGATAATTTCCAAGTTACCTTACAGAAGCAACTGGGTACAAGTTTATCAGCCTTAGGTCAAGCTCTAAATTTATTAATTAATGGCAAAGGTGATATTGACACTTTAATGCCTATATTGGGAGACACGGGAAGATTGTTAACTGATCTGCATTATAAATTCTCCTTACAAAGAAGAGCATTCTTACAAAATAATTTGAAAAGTAGCATTAGTGACCTGGTTAAAGACAACCCAGTAGAAACTTTATTGTTTGGTAATAATTTACAGGACCAAATAAAATTGTCTAACGAAGTAGAAAAATCTATGATACAAATTAAAAGAGGTGATGTGTCAAAAAACTTCAAGAAGCTGCCTCATTACAGGAGGGAGATGAGGCAGCAGAGGGCGTATCGCCAGACCAAAACCTCACCCAAAGTTCAGCCTCATCAAAAAGGGGGGTGGAACAGGAAGAGTTACCAGTACCAGAGAAAACAGTAGAGGTAGGTGGCCAGTATTGTGGTCATTTGAAATATTTTTATAATTACTGGTTGGAGTTAACTTCCAATACAAATGTTTTAGATACTATTAGAGGGTATAAGATCCCATTTGTCAAAAAACCTTATGGGTTATCTTCATGTAAAATTAGAAAGTCCTCTTTAAAAGATAAAGAAAAGCTAGACATTGTACTGAACGAATTGCTAGAAAAAGGTGCTATAGTTCATGCAAAATATAAAAAGGGTCAATGTCTATCAACATATTTTTTAGTAGAAAAACAATCAAATAATTATCGGTTTATTTTAAACCTAAAGAAGTTGAATAGTTTCATTAGTCCTCCTCATTTTCATTTAGAAGATATAAGAACTGTTTCTAAATTAATATCAAAAGATTGTTACATTGTAGTGGATAATAAATTATATGAATTCGTCTGTTTACCAAACGGATTATCAATAGCGCCTTATGTTTATACTAAGTTGAAGAAACCTGTTGTAAGTTTCCTTAGGAAAAAGAATATATTATGTGTCATTTATTTAGACGATTTGATATTAATTGGTAATTCAGAAGTCGAATGTTCCCAGAATGTTAATATAACCCTGAATCTGTTGATAAAATTGGGATTTAAAATTAACTATGAAAAATGTTTGTTAAAGCCTTCTCAGAAGTGCACATTTCTTGGTTTTCAGTTGAATAGTAAAGAATTAAGTATAGAATTACCTTTAGAAAAAAGATTAAAAATTAAAAAATATATCAAATATTTAAGCACATTTCCCACTTGCTCCATCAGACAATTTGCCCGAATTATTGGTTCGTTAGTTGCTAGTTGTCCAGCAGTTAAATACGGAAGACTTTACATTAAACTAATGGAAAGAGAAAAATTTTTATTATTGAAAAGATACAAACATAATTTTGATGCAAAAATAAAAATTTCTCGTAATATTGAAAAGGAATTAGATTGGTGGGACAGTAATCATGACTGTTAACAACAATATTAAACAAGATAGATATTCATTGGAAATTTATACAGATGCATCTTCAACTGGTTGGGGTGCGTTTTGTAATGGTAAAACAGCATTTGGCTGGTGGAGCAAGGAACAGAAAAAATTGCATATAAATTTATTGGAATTAATTGCAATTCAACATGGTTTGAAATGCTTTGCAAAAGTTTTGAGATCTTGTAACGTATTATTAAGAGTGGACAACATCACGGCCTTAACTAGTATTAATAAGATGGGTAGTGTTCAACATAAAAAGATACATTTCTTTTCAAAAAATATTTGGCAGTGGTGTGAGTCTAGAGATATTGTAATATATGCTACATACATTAATACAAAAGAGAACAAGGCTGATTTATGCTCTAGAATTATTTCAGTGGAAACAGAATGGGAACTGAGCAATAATGCGTATAGACAATTAATTTATACATTTGGTAAACCACAAATAGATCTATTTGCTTCTAATATTAATCGTAAATGTGAGGTTTACTATTCTTGGGGTTTAGACCCAGAATCTATAGGTTGTGATGCATTTACAGTTTGTTGGAAAGATATATTTTTTTATGCTTTCCCACCGTTCTCTTTAATTTTAAGGATGTTGAGAAAGATTATTAATGATACGGCTGTAGGTATTGTTGTTGTTCCGCAATGGCATGCACAACCATGGTACCCTCTATTCATTAAATTATTAATCGGTAATCCGTTGATATTAGGGAAAGGTAATAAAATTTTGCATTCACCTTTTAGGTCGGAGCATCCATTGGGTGGCAGCCTTATCCTGGTAGCAGGAATGTTGTCAGGCAAGCTCTCAAGTTAAAGGGAACACCAGAAGAACACCTAGATGTAGCAGTAGAGTCCATAGCAGCCTCCACATTAGCTCAATATAATACCACTTATAAGCAATGGTGGGAATTCTGTCGTATTAATAAAGTCAATTATTATACGAAGGATGTGTCAAAAGTAATTTTATTTTTGAATAATCTTTTTAAAGAAGGAAGAATTCGTTATGGTACCTTTAACTCGCATAGAGCAGCATTAGCATTAATACTCCCTGGTGAAATTGGAACAAATTTAATATTAAAAAGATATTTTAAAGGTTTATCTCGTCTACGTCCCCCAAAGAGAAAGTATAATTGTATTTTTTATAAAATAAATAAATAAATAAATAAATACACCACATGTAATTACGACCCCCATTATCCCAGAAGGCTGAGCCTTGTACGGGAGGGGGCTACACATTTAAAGACAAGGGACACACATCCAATATCCGTGTATAATGGAAAAATCCCTCTCACAGTATTTTCCATTGCCACGACCGGGATTCGAACCCGGGACTTTTGGGTGAGAGGCAGGTACTCTACCATCTCGACCATCAGTCATATTTGGATAAAATTACTAGGTACATTTTACCCCAATGAAAATTTGTGTTTAAATGATTTGTCAATGAAGCTAGTGACATTATCAGCTTTAACGACTGGACAACGTATGCAAACTATAAGTTTGATTAAAGTTGAAAATGTTGTAATCACTGAAGAGGGCATAAAGATCTTAATCCCTAATTAAAACGACTAGACATAATACATACCAACCATGTTTGAATATACCGTTTTTTGAGAACAAGATGGAGGTATGTGTATCATCAGTTTTGTATACTTATGTGGAGAAGACTGCAGATATCAGAGGAGATATTGAACAGCTAGTAATTACAAGTAGGCCACCCTACAGGAGAGCCACCACCCAAACAATAAGTCGTTGGATTAAGAAATGTCTACATTCAGCAGGGATAAATCCTTTGTTATTTACAGCATATTCAACTAGACATGCATCAACTTCTGCTGCATTTAATCGAGGAGTTTCGCTAGATATTATAAGGAAAACAGCAGGTTGGACAAAAGATTCTGAGACTTTTGCAAAGTTTTATAAATTGCCCTTAGACGACTCTGATAACTTTGCAAAGGCTGTCCTGAATTGTACATTTAGATAGAGTATTGTGGTTTTTCATTAATAAAGATTAGTTTTTTCTCTCCAGTATACCTATATTATTTTACTAGCCTATCATACTTATCATTTATATTGTAACATAATTGTTAGATTATGGTTATCCACAACATTTTTTATCTTTAAACATCTACCTAGTGATCTGGAGAGCGGGGCGCTGAGTATAATTGTACGATCAAGCGAACTTACCTTGTGAAGTTCGATCGTAATTATACGATGGCGCCCCGCTCGAACAGATCACTCCCAACCCTATTTACACAGAACAATGTTAGCTGTTCTGTGCTATTTATTTGTTTTAACCCCCCCCATAAAATGTGGAATTCAAGAAGCAAAAAATGTAATGAGGTTGGTGGGGTGCAAGGCTGGTAAACTCTAAAGGTTACCCCATCTGAACCTGACCCGCTCAACATACGTCACTTGGCGACCGCAGACCGGGATCGTCGTTCTCTGTTCTACAACAGCAGAGCAGTATTAGTGTCTCTTTTTAAGCGTATAGAATCGCGGTCGCCAGCTCTTCCTCACCCCGCATTTTCTTTGCCCTAATGCTGCTCATTGAGGTAACCTGTACAGTCTAGAAGCCTTGGGTGGGGTGACCGAGTTGGGTCGGTAAGAAAGTTTCTTACTTTAAACTAGTGACGCCACCTAGTACAAAAAGTGTGTACTACCTAGTGATCTGTTCGAGCCAGAGACATAGAGAGGGGAGAATGATCTTAGAACCTGCGCGAATGGCAAATCACAATGGTCGCCATTTTGAACACCATGGCAGGCAACCTAAATGTTATTTGGGGATTTTTGATAGGACATTTGGGGATTTTTAATGCAATACAGGGCAGATGATTTAAAATGACGGAAACATTCTTAAATATTTCTTTATTATAGTAAAATAATATATACTTCAAATCACGAGAGATGACCGTTACGTCACAAATTAATTTCTAATCTTCAACGTACGCTGTTCAAGCGTTCTTTGTTTACAACACAGTAAAACGAGAGAGACAGAGAAAGGGAGTCCATTATATGTGACTATTAATATCTCCGACTGACGTTGTTGATGCGTTATACGAAAACCTATCCGCCTTGACGAAATAGAAAGAGAGGGCCCGATTTCGTATGTCTCAGTAATAAGCAAAAATTCGATACACTGATCGAACGCTTTTGACTAGCGCCGTTGTCGCATGTTTCATAGTTTCCTGTCTCTACATGTCAGCCATAGTTGTCAAATTTGAATTTGTTTATCTTTGAGTTTGAATGTTACTGTTTTCCTTATTCCATTGATTTTTGCACATTAAAAATAGTTCATTATGGAATTAACGATAGTTGAACTTCAAGACATCTGCATTTTGCCAAATTATACATATTAAAAACCTCGATAACAATATACAATTAGTTCAAATTTAGACAGGCGAGATTGTTAAATTATTCTGACATTTAACAGACAAATTGCAGGTTATGTTTTGTTTTGACGTTTAAGTTTATTTACATCCGGATGTCATTTCAACAAGCATGAATTTGACTAACTCAGTACTGATTTGATTCATACGAATTATAACGATGACGTAACGGTCTTCTTTCGTGATTTAAACTATAGGTATATACCACGATACACATAAACTTACGCGGTATGTTCTTGCGCATCCTAAAGCTATCTCTCTCGCACAATATGACGTCAGCTGGATTACAAAATTCGAAATTCGTGATGTAATAGGTATAGAGAATTGTGATAAATATTATTGTCGCTGCTTTTAGGGCATTTTTCTTAGTTTTGTTATCATTTCTATCAAGTTGTTGCTATATGATTAAATTTAATAAACACATAATATATATTTATCAATGATCTATTCTATAACTTTCTCTTATAGCGCTATAAACATATACAACTCTATAAAATTATAGCAGGATGTAAATGGCAACTTTACTTTTTCTTATTACTTATTAAGACAGCCCATCTTATTACTTTCTATTTTCTATAATATTCAGCAGTTTATTTAAATGCAAACTACAAATAAAAATTTCATTCACTAAGTCTAGGGTTAGGTTTTTCTATAACACTTTACATCTCCGTTATAAATTTACAGTTGCATTTTATGGTATTAGAATAGACACTATTTTATATTGGATGTAAAAAGCCAAGGTCCAAAGGCTTACATCCCTTACAGGCAGCGCTGTAAAATGGGTTACAGAATAGCACTACAAGTTTTTATTATTTTTGAACTAAATTTTTTATGAAGTAAGAAAAACAACAAATTATAAAAATATGTAGCTTTATTTAAATTTAAGACATGCAAAATTTAAACGTTTTACTTTTTCTACATAGGTTTCATACAGAAAAATAACTTAAGAAACAGATTAAAATTTACTTAACTTAATATTCTTTACATTGATTTTGTCCTGGCGACTACAAGCAATAACCCACTGTTTTATTAAATTAGCATCTTTTGGAAACCGAAAATACTTTATATTACTCCCTTTGGCCACTCGGGTCTAGTTTTTACATTTTGCCACAGCACAATTCAACATTTTAGCCGTAAATCACAACGTTAGACGATTTACGCGTTTACATATTATAACATGTTTATATCACTATACTATTACAAAACACGTTTTATTAGGAAAATAGCATTGAAATTATAACAAAACTTGGAGAACATAATATTCTACAGATCAATAAATTCAAACCAAAGCAAAGCACTGCGACTGTGTCAGTGTCAAGTGTCTGCCAGCTGACGTCATGCGCGGCGATTTCATTTTTAGGTCCGTCTAATGAGCATACCATGTTTTCTTATACCATGGTATATACATATTAAATTGGATGCTAAGGTCGATAAAAAAGACAACTGGATATATCGCTTATAATAAAAAATATAATAAACCATTTATTTTAGGAATAAATTTGATACGTAAAATATAATTTAATCTTATTAATATTGCTTTGAGCATAACCGCCAAGTGCATATCACTTTAAATATTTTCTTGTATTCACATACCTGTAGTTTGAATATACTTTACACGTTTCCTCTTTGTGCTGCTATTAGTACTTGCCGAAGTATCTTGCCTAGACGATCCGTTGAAATTATAGTTATTTTATCAAACTTCAAACAAAACAATTGTTATCTCAAGATTTATTTAAAAAAATATTATTCACTAGTAACATTATCCACGGTGTAGTTTCATTTTAGCATCTCTTGGCAACGCTATCGTATCATCTGAAGAGGACATCGAAGACCATCGAAGACGTAAATGAGGCCATATTCTGAACTGAAGTTACAGATCTAACTAAGCTTGTAGATGGGGTGTCTACTACCTCGGCACGATACATCTCTAATCTTGGTACAGCATTTAGTTTTAGGCGAATTTGATAATCACTTTTTATAAAATCTGTTGCTTTAAAATTATCAAAGCAAACAAATTTATTCTCAGACCAAGTGTATTCATCACTCAACTCTCCAACCACTTCTTAAACATGTCATCTCTTGAGAAACTAGAATGTTATACTGTTATAAACGGCTGCAAAAAAAACTCATGAAAAACCTTACTGGTGAAATGTAATTCCTTCAGGCTTAAATCGCATTGCGTTAGAACATCCCCTTACAACACAGGACATAATTAAAAACAAGCATTTTCAGTTGTAAAAGCAATACAATAATGATAAACAAAAACGTCCACCGCGATAACAAAGTCTAGAAAATAACAATAAAAAAGTCCACACCACAGCGTTAAAAATGTTAAATTAGTTTATAGAATAAATAGAAACATATATCCAGTCCGTAGGGTTTATAAATAAATATAATTAAACGCACACCAAAAAATTTAAATAACTGTAACCTCACTTTACTCAACACTTTTTAACAGTTGCACGACAACACACTTGAACAAACCACGTGATCATGTTCAAAATGTCTGCCCCCGTGGTGTCTTAGGAAAATTAGATGCGCAAAGGTCTAAGAGCGTTCTCCCCTCTCTATTTCTCTGGTTCGAGCGGGGCGCCATCGTATAATTACGATCGAACTTCACAAGGTAAGTTCGTTTGATCGTACAATTATATTTAAAAATCAGTTTAAAAATAATACGAGTACAACATAAAATAGGTATTAGGATATTTATAAATGGGGTGTACCCAGTAACTTCATTTGGACAACTGCAAAAAATTTATGGGAGTAGCAGAAACTCCTATAACCCCAAACTACCCTTTAGCACCAACTAATTAATTTCATATTACACAGGGTTTTTGAAACATATAGGTATGAAATATAAGCATGATACTAAAACCGTACAGATAAGCTCATGCGCGTGACATGTTATCGCTGACGTCATTCTGTGACAAATTTTTAAATTTTGCGAGGGCTGTCATAGCGTAATGTCTAAATGTAAGCATTTTAGTTTGTTTACTTCGATTATTGTGTTTTAATTCGGTGTGAATACGTTATATCAGTTTATTGTGCATATCAATGCCACGGATATACTGAATAATAGATAGGATATTGCGCATGATGGGCGGTCCTATTTGGCTATTACACTCTGTGAGTGACGTCATGCACGAGCGTACATAAACGCGCTCACGAGAGCATCCAGGCCATCCAGTCCAGATTGGCCATTTCACTCTGCGAGTGACGTTATGCGCAAAACGGACGAAAACGCGTTAATGGGAATATCCAGCCCTGTATCAATGCAAGCAAATATTAGAAAGAGCAAAGGCCCTAACACAGATCCTTGTGGTACACCGATATTTATATCCTTCACATTAGATCTCACTCCAGCAATTTCAACTATTTGCTTCCGAGCAGACAAGTAGAGATAGTAACCAGGTATGAATCTTTCCTCTCAGTCCATATTTGAAAAGTATTTCAATAAACAATACATGACTAACTAAGTCAAAAGCTTTATATGTACAGTGTGAATCTTAGAGTGGGGGCCATATTTATAGGAGGCGACACCGTTCAACTATGGGAACACAAAACTACAATTTTTTTTTTTATGAAAAAATGAATATTGTTGAAACCCTTTTTATTTGAATTTGGGTACCCCGCCAGTGGAATGCGCTAGCGAGAGCAAAGTTTACTAAATTACTATAAGTTACCTCACTCTACGAAAGGCACGAATTCGCCTGCCCCACTTCTCGGCTCGCCTACCCCTACCTCTTGACCCCCGCGCCCTCGGTAAAAGGTACCAGGGATCCTCTAGCATCACTCTCGAGCATGTACACAGTGGCACTCGTTCACTCTACGAATGATGTACTTACTCATTCCTTTTTTATTTATATAATATCTGACCGCAATTATTACGCTCTCAAACTTTTGGAACACCCTAGCACAGAACACATTTTTCTGTGACCTAGGTACAACATGACTTTTTAAACGTTGCTAATACACCCGGTATCCGTATCGCTTTATGATAACAACACGTGTTCGCGGTACGCCTTTGATATCCAAATATGAAAGGGCCGCGAAGGAGTGAGGTAACTTCTAGTCTAGTATTTAGTCATGGTAGAGATATAACATGGTATGTCACGGCGCACATTTTGACTACCGCTAGGACTACGTCATCAAGTAGAAATCTTGGCGCGAATTTTAAATATAAAGTAGAATAATTGGATAGATTTTGCTATTTCTAAATAACATCTAATCTTGAAATTAAGTACCTACAAATTGAAAATCAACGATTTATATATAGCTCGTGCTTATTATCGTAATGTTTACCTGCACTTTTAATTAGAATGTATTTGACATAATATGAAATAAACTTTGAAATTATAATCATGATTTTTAATAAATAAAAGTTGTAACATTTCACATTTGTAGACTTTAATTGAAAATAATTTATTCTTTCATTGAATATAGAATGTTAGATAATTACTGCGTTCGGTTTTTACATATCTGAAAGCTGGCTTTGCTCGTTTACCTCATTTGCCGTTCGGTAATAGACAATGCATGCTCTTTTAGATCTGCTCTGCGTTCGGTAAGCATAAATACGAGCGGTCAGCGCTACCGCCGCTACCTCGTTTAGCTCGGCTTCAAGACGTCGAGTAAACAGATTTTTTAGGGTTCTTCTGTGATCTGTGTATCTTACTCTATCTAAGTACAACCAAGAAGACTGTTCTCTAGATTTCTTGAGTAAAACATAACAGAACACATAGATTAAATAAACTGCATTATTTTTTCTGAGTGATACACCAAAATAAAAAAATAATAATAATTTATGGGGTTATGTTTTATGTTCCTCCTTGGTATCCGTTCGGTAATTAAATTAGGCTCATTTGCCTCGGTGATCACGTGTGATAAATCTGTGTCTGCTCGCTCGCCTCTGGATTTTTAAAACCGAACGCAGTAATTGTTTACATAATTGTTCATAATATTCGATGAAAGAATATATAGTTTAAAGTAATGAAGTGATATTCAACAAAGTTGAAATCTACTTACTATTAAAAAGGACATGGAAAAACATAATAATAACTACATAATAAAGCATAACATAACGATTTTTTGAATCCTGTAAATTTTGTGATCTTGTTTGTTTTTCTAGAGTTATCTTGTATTTTTCTGTTGATTTCTCGTAGACGAATTTAAGTAAGTTCTTGTCCAAACGAGACAAATTGAATAGCATAGCTGGCAAGCATCTTTTGCTATATTGTCGAAGATTTGATCCTCTTCAATTTCTCGCCGTGGTTAAAGGAGTCCCCCATGACCTTTGAGCATTTTTCAATTAAAACTGATACCACCAGACTAAATTAATAAATTCAAATAACCAAAACTTAACATTCTTAAATGTTGTGTAGCAGATTTGACAATTTGTTATTTGACAGTTGACAGTTCCCACTTTGCAGAAAACAGATAGCTATTTAGTGGCACTCAACAAGTTTTTCTACTTGCGCAGTACAGTACGAAAATCGAGCCGAGATAAAACTAACCATATTTTATCTCAACCATGGTATTTAGTAAACTTTGGCGAGAGTAACGTCTAATAATTGAGACGCACACGCGTGCGTTGTTGCCAAACTTCACGATTGAAATAAAATACTGGGAATTTAATAGTAAAGCAAATTTCCACACCACCCACGAGGTTCTGCTTTTTGGCACGTTACTTTTTTGAGTGGGTGTTCGCCAGGAGCCATATTTTTCCACAGAAACGAAAAAAATACAAAACATCAAGTATCCACAACAAACAACAAGAAACTAAAATGTTCTATCTAAACAATAACAAAGAAAAAACTATTATCCGCGAGTGTAACAATTCTAATGACGCTTGCTTTCTACGTATACTTACGTAACCTTTTTCTTTAGACGGAAAACTCGGGCGCCAGTTCTTTCCTTTTTAAGTGTAAAGAACAACACTTTTGTTCCCTGGCGGTTCCCAGGAAAACCCTCGGTAGCTAACAGCTGCATGGAGACACGGTATTTGCCAGAAGGTCTTGAGATGATTATTTTTCATTAAGACTTGAACAATTTCTCAAACGGGCTAATTAGAAATTAACGGCGGAAATTATAACAGAAATATAACTCGAAAATTTTTATAGGTATACTAACTTATTTACTCATTAAATACTGACAATTAATAAAACCATTGATTAAGGAATGAATAAGATACGCGACTCCAATGTAAAGTGCGAGGCTAATTTTGGCAGCGACAATCCCTGTAAGTTGCGAGCATTCCTGTGATTCACGTAGTGTGCTTTTGATAAACCTGTGTCGTGTCTGGTTTTATATAATTTATAATCTAGTGAAAACAAAAATTGAATGTTCAGATTGATTTTAGTTTAAAATTATGTGACGGTTAAAAGTCAAACAAAATCGTTGAGAAATAGCTCGCAGAGAGAACATACTACCTTAATAATTTTAAACTAAAATTAATCTGGACATTACATTTTTATTACCACCAGATTATTAATGATATAAAACCAGACACGACACAGGTTTGTCAAAATCATACTACGTAAATCACAGAAATGGCCGCAACTTGCCGAGATCTCGCTGCCAAAAAAGGCCTCGCACTTTACCATTGAAGTAGCGTATCTTGTTCATTCCTTAATCAATGATAAGACGTTTCATTACAAAACAAAATAAAGCCTCGGTTGACTACACAGTCGGCTATATACAAAATTAATTAACAACCAAACTAATCGGCACGTTATGAATAAATCACAGAGATTCCTTTTTATTTATTTCGGATTTGAAAACTACTTAATACACGCGGGCTTCTACTGCCTCAAATACAGAGTTATGTTAACCAGGAATTTTACTTCCTTACCGGAAAATCAAGATTTAAACCATACACTGGGGCCATAAACTACCAGAGCTGATTATCGAATTACTTTGCCAGTGTATGATAAATCCACGTTTTGAAAATACACTCGCTGATGGCTGTGCCCAACTATCAGCCCGGGTTATCGGAGGGCTCAACCGGCGAATGTGTGATATAACATTAGCTACAACTAAACAGAAACTTTAAACCGAATTCTGATTTAATTAAGTAGATTTACAATGCGGCGATATTTACGCAATAACCTCTACGGTGAATCTCGGGGATTATTCAAGATGCGGAGCGGTTGAATTACAGTCAACTATTATTGTTCTTACCAAGACGGTTTACGGAAAAAAATTGACAAAGGTTTCTGGTCTGATTTTGGTGTCTGATTCGAAGGTAGGTATCGATAATTCGATTGACCTGGCTTTGACCGTTTCCGGTGAATTTATTATATTTTTTGCTGACGTAGGCGGTCGGCGCGCTCATACGATATGTGGAATTGGGACAGGTGGCTTGAATGAAGAACACGGTTTTATGTAACTTGCCTTATTCACCCAGGCTAACGGAAAACGGAAATGCATTGCTTATAATTTTTAAACTCGCAAAAAGAACCGGCTTCAAAAGAACCCGGATTAATATTTTATCAAGTTTTCGTAACTAATGATTTTTACTTCCGGCTTGAACATTATTTTTGAACAATTAACGGATTTTAGCTATAAGGAGACTATCGGAAATTAATCAATTAATTTACCAGCTGATTTTACAATTAATTGATACCTTAACTATAACTTAAATGATAACAGAGTTACAGGGTGTACCGTGTACCCAAGTGACGGAAATATTAAAATAGAACAGGCAATCCTTGACAGATAAAAATCACTTCGTTACACAATAAAAAAAGTAATAACTAAAAAACTTAATAGTAACAAATAATGAACAGAAAATTATTATTTCTAATAACAATAAATCTTTACTTATCTTGGATCGGCATTTATCATAACAGGTGTTGAAACTGTCCTCCGTTATTTTCCAAACACGGTGCAGCTCGCCGCATCACTACACACACGTAGAAGTACAACTCAATTATTATCACTAAACACAAACACAAAACTTTGACTTTAAATTTCACTAAAAACTTCAACTATTTAATTTTATATCACAATAAACCACACTACCACACTATACTCTGTACCACCAACAAAAATCCATAGACTCCTCCCCAAAAATGCCCACTAAATTTGAATGGAATTTCTCTATTGGTCGAATTTATAGAACCCGAGTTACAAAGCAACCACTAAATTTGACAAAGACCGACTCTACAATACTGGCGTCACACATTAAAACTTTTATGTATTTTGGCAATAGACCAATCAGCTATGTTATTATTGTCGCGAAACGTATAAACGCTAAACATATTAAAAATCGCGCATAAATGGGGAGCCGGCCTCACTGTAAACCTGTGCTGTCAACTGTCATATTCATTCGTCTTTGTGAAATTATTTCAAATTTATATATTTGTTTTTGTGAAGGTACGCGTATAAAGATTAACCTTATTTGTGTTTTAAGTATTAAGGTAAGTAGGTAATGCAAACGATTAATATTGATTAAATGTTAAAACATCGTTTTTTTTAAGGTCAAATCGAAAACTCAATAGTAGAAGGGGGCCCAATTTCTCCACCGAAAAAACGAATCTCCAGGCATTTTTTGAGGATAAGGAAAACGTGTTGAACATCTTTAAGGCGAAAACGTGACTGTCAACTGTGTTATTCGTTTTTGTGACATTTCACATTTCATCTGGGAGTTAAAGTAATAAGGTACGTAAATGCAAACGAGTAATATTGATTAAATGTTAAAACGAGTTTTCTTAAGGATTATGATGGCTGAAGGAGGTATAATTTCTCCACCCAAAAAACGATTATCCAGACATTTTTCGGTGGAAGATAAGAAAAAGGTTCTGAACATTTTTAAGGCCTACGATGGGGAGAATCCGGAGAAACCAAAGATGGAATGCATGGAGTTCACTGCAAAGGCAGCAGGTGTGAGTGTTCCAAGTGTTTCTAATATTCTTCATGAATACAAACAAACACACCAACATCAGCCACCAAAAGTGTACCACCGACAACAGGCAGTTTTGGACAATATTGATGAAGGAACTAAAAGTGCTCTCAAGCGTATAATCCATTCCTTTTTTGAAAGAAATGAACCACCAACTGCAAACAAAATTTTAGCAGCGGTGCATGAAGATGATTATTTGCCTCATCTTAAACTTTGTGACGATTACTTTCGGACTTTTTATTTCTTTGTGTTGTAATGTAATTGTGTTTGGCATTATAGGTTCTCAAAAAGGTCACGTAATAGTGCCCTAAGGGAAGAACATAGAAGTTGTAGTTTTTAGATGAGACTTGGGTGAACGCTGGCCTTACTGTAAGTAAAGTATGTTTTTTTTTTCGAAGGAGAAATAGGAACTGCTCGCCGGTTCTGACTGTTCAGTGTAAAAAATAAAAGTGACAACATATATTATTTTTCCAATTATATTATATACGTTTATCTTATTATCGTTGTTTTAATATTATTTACAAATTTATGTATATGTAGGGCTTTTAAAGTCTATTTTTTTCTACTGATTTAAGTACCAAATGTATTGTAATGATGAATAAAGCCATTCTATTATTATATTATATTGATATCGTTCATAACTTTCTAATACCAAAGTTTACTGAATACTATTAGTAAACTTTGCTTATACGTAGGAGCTGTAATAGATAGAAAACCTTGTGAAAATTAAGAAGAAGTAGGTAGGTATGTGTTTATTTATTTGGACATGTTAAAACTTGTAAGTAGTTAAGTTCTTGCCTTCTAGCAAATGATAGGCTTTTTAAAGATTAAGAATAAAAATAGTATAGTATAGTTTTTATTGCTTGAACATTCCACGACTATTCGTAAAAAGAACCAAAAGTAATCTTACGATAGATATTAATAAATAAATATGTACAGTGGTGGAAACCAAAAAGGAAACGACTCGGCAGATTTGGCTATTGAGTAGTGCATGGGGGTCATCCAGTGGAGTAATCTATGTGAAATTGTTACAGTAAATCACAAACTAATCTTTTTTGCCTGAAATAACCTCATACTTTCTTTTAAATATGTGGAAATAACTCGCGAAAGCACCTAACCTAAAAACTACAAATGTCAACAACAAACCATCAATCAGATCAGCTGGTCTAGACGACCGGAAATGGAGGAAATATCGGAAATTCGGAAATAAATGTCTCTGATAAAGTAACTTGAGTTTGCGCAATGCGTTTAAATTTTCGCGGGAATAAGTATTATTTTTAAAAATCCAAAATTGAAAATGTATAATAGAAAATTTAATGGGAATAAACATTATAAAAATACAGTATAGCTGTAGTATAAAATATAACACGTATAATAAACGAATTTTGTTGAAGCTATCTCAACTTTCTTTAATTTCATCGTGTAAAACTGACTATTGCGCACACCGTTCTGCGAAACCATAAAATTAATGGGGAGGAGTCTATGGATTTTTGTTGGTGGTACAGAGTATAGCTGCTGTCTGGCCGTTTACTAACACTGTAAAAACTAAAACTTAAAAAACATCGACCACGAACTGGCACGCTTCGCCACAGCATAAATCCAATATGCTGTGGCTTCGCCGTATGCCGTGATAGCCATGCGCGTCTTTTGCATTTCAGGGGAACCTATTTTTATGGCTATTTTTTGTTAATGCACCTGCTTGTAACTAGGTCAGTGTCATAGCTTGTAAAGAGTTTAGCGACTCTAACAGCTGATGGGTGGTAAAAGTCCTATAAACTAATTCTGTTTTTAAAATCTTTTTCATTTTGTGTCATAATAATTATGCAGACTATGCAGCCTGCTTTTTCATTTTGTTTTGTATTACAATTTTCCGTATTTGAAGTTAAAACTGCGTATTTCAATAAACCTGTTTATCCAATTGAATTAATTTTTCATTTTCACTAGGTACCCTTATCTCTCTCTCGTGATTGGGTATCTCTGGATTATTAATGAAAAGTGAAAATGTAAATGTAATTGATTGGTTTTAAATCATCTACACTTGGCAACACTGTCGACCGGCCACACGTAATGCAGTAAGTGCTTGTCCAGCGGCGCCGGAATTACAGGAATTATACTTGAATCGCGAATTTTTAAAAAAAATTCATAACTCGGCCATTTTACAACCTACAAAAAAAAAATTCGGATTCATGTTCATGACGACTAGTACTATTAACCCCAAAAATAAGGCCCCCACTCTTAGATTCACCCTGTATACTTAGGTCCATGAAAATGCCAACGCATTTTTTATTATTGTTTAAATTTTCATATAAGTTCATAACAAATTGTAAAATTACAGAATGTGCATGTATCACCCAGTGGGTGGGGCGGGGGGCAACTTTAAAATTTCAAATGGAAACCCCTATTTTTATTGCGGAATCGAATTCCATGGAAAAAATACGTAATACGTATTTTTTGCCTTACCCACCCACTGGATGGTGGGTGGGTAAGGCAATTAAAATATTTGAAAATAATTCAAAGCCTTCGTCGACACTGACGATAATAATAATTGTAAACATCAACCCAGGATTCTCGGCTTAAGTATAACTTAGAAATGTATTATAAGAATACTCATTAAACACTCTGGTATACACATGCCAGATTTCTTAGGTTCTAGCAGTCATAGTTCATAATTTGTGCCATGTGATCATTGTGGTCCGATACACCATTTTCTATTATAGGTACACTACACGAAAGGTTGCAGTTCTCGCTATTTAAATTTGTGCAGATATAATCTATTGAAGTAGAGGAATTAGTAGTGTATCTTTCGTTGGTTCATTTATAATAAAATTTATGTTGTATGTATATAGGTACAGGTACCTATACTTCAAATCACGAGAGATTACCGTTACGTCACAAATTAATTTCTAATCTTCAACGTACGCCTCAAGCGTTCTTTGGTTACAAAATAGTAAAACGAGACAGACAGGGAAAGGGAGTCCATTATATGTGACTGTTAATATCTCCGACTGACGTTGTTGATAACTAACGCAGTACTGATTTGATTCTTACGAATTATAATGATGACGTAACGGTCTTCTTTCGTGATTTGAACTATACCTATAATGTCTACTAAGCTATTACGAGCGTCCGACTGTGATAAAAAATCTATATTAAAATCTCCACATAGTATAACTTGACTTATTTACATTTTTTCAAACGGTGCTTAAAAAATTATCTAATTCTGATAAAAGCATATTAGTGTCGCTTCGCTTGACGGTGATCTGTATATAGAAAAAAAATTTGAATTTGCTGATTGCTCAGTGTTAGTTCTATTCCACAATATTCGAATATTTTTTCCTTTGGTTCAATTTTGATGTTAACTTCCTTGACTATATAGTCAACATTTTATTTGTAGAGTATTCGCTATGTGCAAGGGTTCTAGTAGCGCCGCTCGTGGTCAAATTTTTAATATTTGTACCCCTAAACTGTCAATGTCAGTACATGATTGTCAATGTCACGACATGACAGAATAACATAAAATAATGACGAATATAATTTTGTGTACCAAATTTAAACAAATTACGTGTTCCAATAAATTTACCAAAGGTGATGAGAGATGTATTAGAAAAAAGAAAAAAATTGACATTTTGTCATGTGAAACATGTAATAATAAAACTACAGCAAAGTGCGTTCAACAAAGGGCTGCAACAGATACGCTTTATAAACTTAATTTAGAGGTAAATACATTCTTTTACTTGACTCCTTTCAAAGCTTTGATCCACTTCGCGCATTATTTAAGGTTGTGTTTCCGCACAGGAAATCTGTAATATTCTATAAAACTTTATTTTATGGAAAATGTCACTAACACAACATTTATTTGCAGGTCGCTTAATTTGTCCCATGCATGTTTCGTTTATAACCGAAAAACACTATTAAATTACGACTCTTCTCGTTCAAACAACAATTATTATTATTTGACACTTTTGACAGCACAAAACATATGATCTTGACAAATGGGAAATGGGAAAATTGGGGGTTCAAAATTTACAATTATGGCCACCGCAAACGCTCGCGTCGGATTTAGTAATAGCTCCGCCCCCTTGCACATAGTCATTTTTTTGACAGATCTACAGTAAATAGCTCCTAGGTTAAAGCCGTTATAATATTCAAAAAATTCTGTTCATCATTTTTTAACCAGTGTTCTTGTATAAAAAAAATATCAATGTCATTTAAATGTACTTAATGTGGCTTCTATTAGTTCTATTTTATTACGGACACACTGTACATTTTGATTTAGTATGGATATCCTACTTATTATATTATTGCAGCTGGTATTATATAATATAAATAATAATAGATTCATCTACATAATATCTTGGAAATGGATCAAAGCTTTCCAGATAGTCTGTGCATCCGGTTAATCTTGACTCATCCAATAAAATTTGACGGCTATGTTCAACTGTGTCTTCAATTACATCACTATTAATAGTAGATACCTACCTATACTACTATTACTATAAAAAAAAAAAACATAAAACACACCACAGAAATTAGACAACCCCCAATTCCAAAGCCAAAGGATGTCCGGAAGGGGGCTACACATTATAAAAAACGTAGACAAACATCCATACTCACCGGCACTGCTATCTGCCGGTGCCGGGCTTCGAACCCGGACGCGATAGGCAGTGTCCAGATCCATGACTGTCACTCATGCTATAGCCCACTGCGCCACTACTATACTCTGGCTAACGAATGTTAGTCGTTGCGTCATGACTGATTGAATATATCACAGACATTGCAATCTAAATGCTGTCTTTATTCAACGCGCACTGTTTATCAAACTGAAATAGGCCCGAACGTCGCCGGCATAACGCCACCTACTGAACAGAAATGCGTCTCTCGCACGCTATGCGTTAGACAAAGGTGGATGCAAGTTTGTCTGAGCGTTTACGACGCGGTACTGGTTTCACTCATAGACGTTCCTTTGTGTCAAGAATAAGCAGGCTATATTTTTACAGTATACAAACAAATTTGAGGTCCATATAAAAGAAATTGTTATTTTCAACATCTATAAGATTAATTTTGCAGTTTTGGACAATAATATATTTTTTTACTAATATGAGATTGTAAAGGTATAATGAAATATTTTGTAAGTGGAGGATGACAATCATATCATCAACTTTTCATCGCCGGCACTGGTATAATCGGCCGCCTTGGCCCGTACGATCACCAGTGATGACGCAACGACTAACATTCATTAGCCAGAGTATACTATTTCCTCAACGTGCTGTCTAAATCTCTAAGTATAACTTTTTTCATTCATAATTTTAGAACACCGTGTATTGGGAACTTTTTTAAGAAGAAAAGTAGGTATATTGAAGTAGCAACACAAAAACATGTATACCGATTAAACGGGACGTTTTAAATACAATCTATATATATTTCTACTAATGTATACTTTTTAATAAAGCTTACAAAATATTTCGTATCATTAGGTTTTTAGAATTCAACACTATAAACAATATTTTTCATATTTGTAAAAGTTATGTAATCTACATAAGTACCTACCATATTTTAAAGAAAATTTATCATTAGATTAATTATTATTTTTCTTATTATACTTATTACTATCGAATAATTTCGGTTTAACTGAAAGTAGTATTACCATTACCACGTCATAATACCTACTTTTCTCACTCAAAATAAAATTTCCATAACCGATGTTCTAAAACAGAGTTTTTTAAAATGTAGCATGATTACTTTGAATCTTGACATTTCGACGATCTTGTCGTGGTCTTCTTCTGAAGTGAAATGACATGAAATGAAGACCATGACAACCCAGTTAGCACAAAATGTCCGTGGGATGTCCATATATGAGCTTTTACGTTCCATATGGGATCGTCGTGGCAAAATGTCCCTCGGACGTCCCAAGGACTGAAATATCCCACGGAAACATCCCTGGGACTTACCGTCAGGGACGTCCCTGTAGAGTTATATTAAGAAAATCCTTGGGATGTCCCAAATAGTGAAACAACCTAGGCTAACGTCCCAGGGACTTAAGGACTTGGATATTATTCTGGGTAAGGTATTTTATAAAAAAACAAGTGTAAATAAATGCACATGCTCAATCACAATTGACGGTCGAAAATATTGAAAACTATTTTTTAAACCTAAAAATATTGTTATTTTGGAGTGATAATGTTTTTATTAAATAAATATTGTATCAGGAATCATTCAACAAAAACAAAGAGTAGAATAATTATAAAAATGTGGAAACAATCTAATTTTTAATCGTTTAATCTGATATTCAGTATGTTTGGTATTATGTATAATATTAGAATTACTATTAAAAGTTTTTCTTCTGTGATAAAGCCAAAGAAACTTTTGGTAAACAAATTTTCTAGGTCTGTTGGGTACTCAAATATTTTAAATTTGCCGCCGCTTAATAAATGTAACGGACCAAGCTCTACGCGTGTGCAAGTGGAAGAGCAATATGGCTGCGTGCATGTTTTGTTTGGTGTTTGGTGTCTTTTTGGTCTGGTGTTTTGTTAAAAGTTAAGTGGTCTTTTACAGATTGATTATTGTATTCTTTTACGCTTCATTATGCCTATTAATTTGTGATGTTCCTTCCTTTGAATAAATGATCAGTATTCCTGTAAAGGGTTATTTGAACTTTTGATGCGACATTGACACTGAAGTAGATACTCGCAAATACTTATTATACTGAACTTGACCCACATTTCGCCAACCAAGTTGACATCATATTGGGAGGTGATAAACAGTTTTAAGCATCTGCCAATGATGCCATGTTGGCCAAGCTCGTCGACTGTAATAAACTTTTTGGTATTTGTGGAAATAATTTCATTGTCAATTACTATTTTATTTTAAATCCAGTTGGATGTAGGTTTTATATCTGGTATGCGGTATGCTATTAGAGCATGTCCTTATCAGGTCCTAATATTGTCCAAACACGACCTGAAAGGACGTTGTTGGGACGTGACAGGGATATCCTGAACAGTCCCAAACGGCTTGCGCTGGGACGTCCCTACTTTGTTTTGGGATGTCCCTGGGATGTTTCAAATGTTCTGGCTTGATGTTTTTGGGACGTCCCAGGAGCAGCCTTGTGTTATCTGGGAAGATGGTGAAAACGTGAAGCATTCAAAATAATCAAGGCGAAAGAGAATCTGCAAATTAAATAATCAGCTCAGCTTAACCTCAGAAGTACTGGAGATCTGCCAAATTCACAATAGTAATGAGAGCAAAGGTATTGGTAACAATTCCGTAACATCAAAAATATCGCCAAACTGTACTTACCTAATAATAAAAAAGTTTCGTAAGTACTGTTGAACCCAAAATGTTTTGATATGTACTATTTATAGGTAGAATATAAAAAACAGGGCGTATTGAAAATACTTCCCACCAATTTTATAATAATTCTCATAAACATTGCTGGTCACTCCATCACTTCAGGTATTTATGATGCATATGACGAAAATAAAGCTATTATTGACATTAGTTTTAGACAAGTTACCATCTTCACAGGTGTCACACGCCACACCAACTTATTTATGATCCTAAGCAAAGTTTACTAAATTACTATAAGATACCTCACTCCTTCTCGGCACTTTCATATTTGTTGTACATCAAAGGCATACCGCGAACACGTGTTGTTATCATAAAACGACACGGATACCGGGTGTATTAGCAACGTTTAAAAACGCAATCAGCCACGAAGTCCTGTACCTAGGTCACAGAAATCATTCGTAGAGTGAACGAGTGCCACTGTGTACATGCTAGAGAGTGATGCTAGAGGATCCCTTTAATGGCTTTAACCACAGGTAGCCTGTGCCACAGCCCACTCTACTAGTAGAGTGGGCTGTGCCTGTGCTTTAACCGAGGACGCAGGGGTCATGAGGTAAGGGGTAGGCGAGCTGACAAGTGGGGCAGGCGGATTCGTGCCTTTCCAAGAGTGAGGTAACTTATAGTAATTTAGTAAACTTTGTCCTAAGCGTTATGTCTTCTTATAAAGTTTTTTACCTGAATGTTATCGTTTTGGCAACAAACAATTTACGTAAACCAATAACCATTCCCTTTTGTAGCATTATGCCCAGTTTTTTAATGGTAGTGTAGTTCAGTTCTGTATATACCTATAAAGGGTTGTTTCACTCCTAATAATTTTTTTCGTCAAAATTACTGAAATGGTCTTTTAGATCTCCCATCTCAAAAGTGCTAAAATAATTAATAACCCATATAACATAATCTTAAAACTCCAAATTAAATGTTACTACTGATTCCTGTTACAGTCGAATCAATAGGGCTTTGAAGTGATGTCACTGGAACTTGTTTGTTATTTTATCTCAAACATAGGGCGAGGCTTGAGTAACTACACGTAGATAGCAGAAAACATTTGCTCTTATAGCCATTTCAATAAATACTGACCAGTTAATATACAAACAAGAATCTTTGATAGGTACCTAGTCTTTTCTTTTATAGGTGACGTCAGTTCAAGCAGAGACTGTAGGTAATTCTTTGATTTAACGAGCCGTTGCATCGACTATATATGCGATTAGTAAAAATTATTATAAAATTTCTGATTATAGAAATGCAATTATATAAATGAATAAAAACAGATATATTTTAATTATCATTTATTTGGTTTAGAGATAAAATAAAAAAAATTGTTACTAGTTACTAGATACATGCACATCATAAATTCATTTCATTTTTAATAAGCATAAAAATTGAATATCAGAAATAAATCAGTCTCGGTATCATTTAATTATATTAAGATTATTACTCGTTTGAATTTGAATATGTCCATACAATTTCTTCAATATATCCTTATCAAATGCAGCAGCTTTCTTGTTTTTCAACTCCTTTACATAATTTCTATTTACTTCATCGAAAACTCCTGTATGTGTACAATCATTTATATCAAGAATTTTGTTTTTCCCTTTCGCAAAAACATGAAGAAAGTTTATTATATTTTTAATAAAATTAAACGACCTGAATTCGTGCAGGCGTTTAATTATGTAATTCATCCTTACAATGAAATTAGCTGTTTTGATTTGTTTATATAACTTGCCTTCTCTTTGCATATCATCCATATCGGCTACAATCAGTCCCACAAGTAGATTATTCAAAATAATTGTCATGCAAAAAATAAAAACAGTCATAATTATCCTCCCGAAAACAGGAAAACTATCTGGCTCCAAAACCCTGTCACTAAATTCTCCTGTAAATATAATAAGAGTGTAAAATAGACTTTTAAAAAATCCCCCCATGATGTCCTCAACTTTTTCAACATTAGTTGAATTACTCATTGATCCATCCATTGGTTTATTTTCAAATGGAAAGATTATATAGAACACTAAAGCAAATGAAACAAATTGTATAAAATAAAAACCAGCATACTGCATAAAATACTTTGCTGAACCAAATATGACAGTGTACTTAGCACACGCAGGCAACTGTCCAAGTAGTATGAAGAAAACTACAGTAGAAAATAATATAGCTATTACCATAGTGTATTCGTTTGGATTAAATATAGTAATCAAGGAACACAGAATGGCAGTCAGCTCTAAGTAGTTGGATGTATCTAAGAAATACTTCCAATGATAAAGAAACACTAATTGAGTACATTCTTTAATTGTGTGCAATATTAGAAAAGTATAAAACAGACCGTCTAATATTCCAATATTAGATTTTGTTTGCAGCGATATCATGTATACATAAATACTGAGTAAGAAGCTAGCGTATAAGAATAAATCGAAGTAGAAAAAATAAAATATTCTGAGCCATTTATTATGGATGAAATGAACTAGTAAAGGATGACGCAATAATTTATTTTTCTTCGCGTCATTGGCTAAAAAGCTTAAAGCTTTTATTTCAGAATATTTTTTTTTGTTATCTTCTATGGTGCTATTATAGCAATATATGTTATTATCTATACAATCATCTAAATGCATAGATAGTATATCAGAATGTAAGCGTTCAATAACCATTATTTTGTCATAAGCTTTGTTAGTTAAGGAAGCTCCAAGTCGTAAAATTAGGCAAATATTCACTGAATCATCTTGTTTGTCATCGTCAAATTCCAAGTTTAAATTGTATAAAACACCGTTTAAAATATTTCTTTTTTTGTTGCTTAATAATTCATTGTCTCTAAAATCAAGCAATTTATTCAATAACAAACACAACACATGTTTTCTGTAGTAAGCATGATTATTTAAATTATATTTATCCTTAAACAGCTTTGGCAAAACCTCATATATATCCTCAGGAGTTATTTTACTAACTTTATGTTTCAGTAAAATCGCCACTAGTGGATAATATCCCCTAAGAGCAGCCGCCTCCAAAAGTGTCTCAGGAAATTTCCTGTTGCGTAATTTGGGATCAGCTCCATTGTTCAATAAATGTTCTATACATCTCCCGAGTCCTTTGGCACAAAAAACCGTTATCATGGGACTATTCATTATATCACATTCTGCTATATCCTCATTATATATATCATGTTGAAGGTATTCCAAGAATCCTTTTTTTAAACAGAATTGTAACATATTTCCAGAGGAATTGTGTTCACTATCACCATCAATACAATTTACATAATCCTTGATATTCTCGTTTTTAAAATACAAAAACCTATCCTCATCTCCGGACTTAAGGAAGTTAAATAATAATTTAACTGGGTCCTCATCAAGAAAGTTAGACTGTGGTAATACATCTTGGCAAATATAATTCTGTTTTAAATACTCTCTAATTGTCTTTCCACCTTCCTTGTAGTTGTCAAGATCAATATAAACTGTTTTTAATAGAAGCTTAATAATTTTTATGTAACGATACCTTATTGCAAGGCATATCGGTGTTTCGTTCCAAAAATTACTATGATTCACATCTATACCTTGGTCTATAAGTATTTCTGCACATTGTACCATGTTTTGCTTTTCTGTGTTAATAACAGTACATTCTCTCGATTTACTACCATTATATAAGAAAGTATCAAAGGGCTTCATAGACTCTTCATACTCCAGTAAAACATGTAAAGCATTTTCAGAAAAAGTTGTTAGTGAGTTTACATTGTCCATATGGTTTACTAGTACTTGAAGTTTCTCTGGATCTGCAATTCTTGCTATATAGTGTAATGGTTCCCATTTATACCAGTTTTCATCAATACAGTCTACATAAGAGAAGTGTGATTTTATTGCACAGTATAAAGACTGTAGAGTTTCTTTTGAGATATCTTTGTTGATACAAGCTATTGTTAGTATGTTTTTATTCCCATATTCACTATATTTGTAATTAATTAAATCCATCTTTGAACTATCGATCATGTATTGAATTTTATCCAATTTATTATTTTCAACAATATTCAACAATTTATTCGCATTTTGCTTTAGTTTTTCATATATAGAT
This sequence comes from Rhagium mordax, assembly GCA_963680705.1. Taxonomy (NCBI): domain Eukaryota; kingdom Metazoa; phylum Arthropoda; class Insecta; order Coleoptera; family Cerambycidae; genus Rhagium; species Rhagium mordax. Next base: position 48,823,208 of record OY796656.1, on the reverse strand, counting down.
CCATTATTTTGGTCTTCAAGTTGTACTTCAACTCCTATTAGTTGTTCATCCATTGTGTTATATAAATCTAAAATCAAATAGTATATTATTCTTAATGAAATTTTAAGGTACGGTAGGTTGCAAATAAAAATGAAAAGAAGGCTTTACAATGGGAGCATAGTTTCTGAAAATCTGGTATTTTTTCAAAATAATGAAGACTTTTTCGCTTTGATTTTTGAGAAGGATTTTTTAAAATTTTGAAATCCGTAAAAAAATTTAAAACCTTAAAAATTTACAAAATTATTTAAAAAATATGGAATTTAAAAAAATTACACTAATTTTTTTTCGAATTTTAAAACTTTCTGGCTTTCGATTCTAAAATTTCTTTAGGTCGCAAATAATATATATACTTACCAAGTTTTTGTGATTTATTAACAATCTGAGCCAAAATGTGAATATTTCCATTGTAGCTTTGTTACTATTACATATTTGTGAAAGTGAAAGTGAAAAAGTAAAAATATCTACAAAGAGTGATGTTTGGCGGGGCTAAATAAATACAAGAAAAATGAATAATGATATACCCCAAAAAAGAAACATGATGCAGCTACGGACACGTGTTTCGGAGTTATTGCTCCTCATCAGCGTAGCGTAGCTTAATGGATCCGTGTGGATAGGATCAGAAACAATAACTGTGAACGTTTAGAAAGTAGCAGCACACAGTACTCAAATTTGTGCTATAGTGCACCATGTGCCAATTTATGGCCTCCAATCATAACAGTCAGCACAGAGAGCTCTATGCGCACTGCTCAATTTCTACCTAGGCAAATATAAATAAAAGAGTGATGTTTGGCGGGGCTAAATAAATACAAGAAAAATGAATAGCTGATGAGGAACAATAACTCCGAAACACGTGTCCGTAGCTGCATCATGTTTCTTTTTTGGGGTATATGGCACTATTCATTTTTCTTAAAAATATCTACCTCTTGAACACTCTTCATTTTTATTTTTAAAGAAGTCTATGATTATTAGTAATTTTATTATTACACCAATGGCCCAATATATTTAAAATTTTATGAATAAAATAAAAAAAAAAATTTTTCATTATAGAATCAACATTATTTCATACTTTCAGTACGTGATATAAAATCAGATGTTTTTAAGAACTTGATGAATATTTGATTTTGCATGAAATATTTCAAATGCAGGTGGATATTTGTTAGTGCGATGTCACCTTTTGCAGGGTCACGTGCAAAAGATTACAATGTTGTGTTCGTAAAACTATTTTGCAGCTAATAGTCCAAGAGATAGCTCCCATTTGATTTAATCGGAAAGATCTAATATAGTTACGTATACTGTGTAACGAAGTGATTTTTTCCGATCAAGGAATGTTCAATTTTGCTTTAAATATTACCGTCACTTGGGTACACCCTGCCGCTGTTTTAGTAAGTAAGTCCTGGTTTAATTAAGTTATTAATGAGTTGTTAAAAAGTCCGCTGGTAAACAAGCAATCAAGTAATTAATTGATTAATTTTCGACAATACCTCGTATAAGTAAAATCCGAGAAATATTATAAATAATGGCCGAGTCGGAAATAAAAATCATTCGTTACTAAAAATGTTAATCCTTGCCCGTTTTAATCCGTTTCTTTTTGCAACATAGTATAGAAATTGCAAGTAATGCATTTCCGGTTATCGACGCTTTGAATGAATACTTCTAATTGCATAATCCGCTTGCACTTTGCAACGAACGTCGTGTTGAGCACACGATCCCATCGTGTAAAGTCGGTGACCACCTCTCTTTTAACACGACAGATACGTCATAAAAGTTTACAAAAAGGGGAAGCACAGTCACTTCACTCTCATTCCAGCAGTAGATTCATTCCGAAATAGTCCTCATCAGATCAGATCCGATCCACCTTCAGAAGTGCCAGATCGAACCAAAGCCGTCTACAGTTTCGCGCCGCCGCTCCGAATTAAATAGTAAATCCTGTCAGAACGTTATTCTGAAAATTATTTTTGGTAAGAATCCATCGTAGTCCACTGCATTTTGCAGGTACTGCTTTCAGTTAAGTATAGATATTCAAAGGTTTTTGTGTCCGCACGTATTGTTGTATTATACTACTCAATCAAACCAGAGCTAATTAGTAATACCTCCGTTGGTCTTTTGTTTGCTAATATATGCAGCAGCCGCTGAGGTTTGTTCGCTGGGGCCACCTTAAAAGTTCCACTGCATAATAGGTTACCGGAAAACCTACGATAAATCTAATAGCCATTATATGCGTCAACTGAGAGGAATTGTTCGCTAGGGCCTTCCAAACGGGTGATCTGCATAGAACTGGCTCGCGAAACGTATGTAATAACATAAGCATTAACAAATAGCTCTACGTTTGTGGCCGTAGGTTGCCGTGTATTTCAAAATTCTATATAACTTAGAATATCTATAGCTAATCGATTGCCCGCCGTGCATAATTCATCCTAGTGGAAAGGTCCGTTTGCTTGTCGTACATAAAAATTCATTAATCCCACGTATCCGAAAATTCCGACGCTAAAAACACGTAAAGATTCTTGATTGCCAGCACGACTTGTTTTTATCATTCTGAAATAATCTTATACACACTCGACTGTACAGTCGTGGAGGTTTAGAGTAAAATAATTTGTTCATTATTATCCTTGAATAAATCCGTTATTTTAAAAAGGTAAAATTCACGAGTTATTATTTCTGTCATTTTAATTTCTGATTAATCCGTTTGAGTAGGGGTTGAAGTCCTTTAGACAGACCCCCAACTTACGACCCACTGGCATTTATCTGTATCTCCATTTGTTAGCTACCCCGGATTGCTTTCCCAAATAGGAAAGCCAAAAAGTGCTGTCCTTTGCACTCAAAAGTTAAAGGGCTGGCGCCCGAGATTTCCATATAAAAGATTACGTAAGTATCTGGAAAAGCAAGCACCATTACAACTGTTCATCATTTATCAAGTCCGGAGCTAGCATGAAATAGAAATCCGGCGGTCTTGCAGTCCAAAGCGGCCGCACATTAAAATGGCAACGCTTGTAATTTAAAAAAATATTCTTCAATTTAACCGGGAAGATCTATTTTTGTTTCAGAGTTTACTTGTCAAATTACTACCTTAGCTGGTCTGCCATTCGAAATCGGTCGCAAAATGGACGCCAGATCTACACCAGAGACATAGAGAGGGGAGAATGATCTTAGAACCTGCGCGAATGGCAAATCACAATGGTCGCCATTTTGAACACCATGGCAGGCAACCTAAATGTTATTTGGGGATTTTTTATAGGACATTTGGGGATTTTTACTGCAATACAGGGCAGATGATTTAAAATGACGGAAACTCTTAAATATTTCTTTATTATAGTAAAATAATATAGGTATATACATATTAAATTGGATGCTAAGGTCGATAAAAAAGACAACTGGATATATCGCTTATAATAAAAAATATAAAAAACCATTTATTTTAGGAATAAATTTGATACGTACAATATAATTTAATCTTATTAATATTGCTTTGAGCATAAGCGCCAAGTGCATATCACTTTAAATATTTTCTTGTATTCACATACCTGTAGTTTGAATATACTTTACACGTTTCCTCTTTGTGCTGCTATTAGTACTTGCCGAAGTATCTTGCGTAGACGATCGGTTGAAATTATAGTTATTTATCAAACTTCAAACAAAACAATTGTTATCTCAAGATTTATTTAAAAAAATATTATTAACTAGTAACATTACCCACGGTGTCGTTTCATTTTAGCATCTCTTGGCAACGCTATCGTATCATCTGAAGAGGACATGGAAGACCATCGAAGACGTAAATGAGGCCATATTCTGAACTTAAGTTACAGATCTAACTAAGCTTGTAGATGTGGTGTCTACTACCTCGGCCCGATACATCTCTAATCTTGGTACAGCATTAAGTATTAGGCGAATTTGATAATCACTTTTTATAAACTCTGTTGCTTTAAAATTATCAAAGCAAACAAATTTATTCTCAGACCAAGTGTATTCATCACTCAACTCTCCAACCACTTCTTAAACATGTCATCTCTTGAGAAACTAGAATGTTATACTGTTATAAACGGCTGCAAAAAAAACTCATGAAAAACCTTACTGGTGAAATGTAATTCCTTCAGGCTTAAATCGCATTGCGTTAGAACATCCCCTTACAACACAGGACATAATTAAAAACAAGCATTTTCAGTTGTAAAAGCAATACAATAATGATAAACAAAAACGTCCACCGCGATAACAAAGTCTAGAAAATAACAATAAAAAAGTCCACACCACAGCGTTAAATGTTAAATTAGTTTATAGAATAAATAGAAACATATATCCAGTCCGTAGGGTTTATAAATAAATATAATTAAACGCACACCAAAAAATTTAAATAACTGTAACCTCACTTTACTCAACACTTTTTAACAGTTGCACGACAACAAACTTGAACAAACCACGTGATCATGTTCAAAATGGCTGCCCCCGTGGTGTCTTAGGAAAATTGGATGCGCAAAGGTCTAAGAGCGTTCTCCCCTCTCTATTTCTCTGATCTACACACACAAGTTAAAAAAAAGTTCATTTAATCGAAAGTATCTAATTTTAATTGTTAACCAAATTACAGCTCATTGCATGGATTTCATGTATCTGCTTTTCTATTGAACGAGGAGGCAATTGATAAGAAAGCAAATAACGAATTCATTTCAGAATGTTCCACAAAATGAACGGTTTGAAACACCAATTAAAAGACAAAAAGTCTTCACATTTGCTAATAAACAGAAGGAAATAACCCGGAAAGCGAGTAATGACAAGGTGCAGTAGGAAATTATTAATAAAATCTATTCGCAAGGATGTTGGCCTTATAGTCTTAACACAAAATTGATATTAATGAAGTATTAGAGTATTCTTTGACGGCGACTCCTAGGGTTTTCAGTCATTCTGATGGAACTTTCAATAAAACCGACAAATCGGCACTGATGAATCATTTAGAAAAAAAGGCCGTAGCAGAGAATCCTGGGTCTATTGATGTGACCATAATCGATGGCTTCTTCTTACTTCACATTATTCACATTCACATTATTAGGTGCTTCGAACGTTCGGACTAATTTCACGTAAATTTTTTCATTCAGATGGTCATGAAATAAAAAGAGAAACATATTCATGTGATATTCGATCAATATTTTAACCAAAGTATCAAACACGCAAAAAGGCAACGGAGAGTAGGTACCATCTAGAGCAACAAATTTATGCGATCTACGAGGACGACCAAGAAGCAACTAAGTTGAAGAAAATTTCGTTGAATTTATTATTAACCACTGGCAGGACTCTTCTATATCTTATTTTTTTAGAAACAAGAACGTCTATGTAAATGATAGAAATATATATAGGTATCTAATTTCTGTAGTGTGTTTTGTATACCACTAGTTTACCAGTTCAAATAATAATACCTTCTAAGCTGTTTTCGAAGATTACCTACTCTTGCAATCACGAATAAGAGGATATAAGTTGATGCGAGATACAGAAAATATGAGTTGGATTACAAACCCAGAAATATGATTGAGCCTTTTATTAAGAGGTGTTCATTCACATTTAGATTTTTATTAATAATTTCCTTTTGCACCTTGTCATTACTCCTTTCTCCTTTCCTGGTCATTTCCTTCTGTTCATTAGCAAATGTGAAGAATTTTTGTCTTTTAATTGGTGTAAAAGTCTAAAACAGAAATAAATCTTCCCGGTTAAATCCAAGTATTTTTCCTTCGAAATCAGAGGGATCGCCATTTTAATGTCCGACCGTTTTGGAGTGCCAGACCGTCGAATTTGCATTTCATGCGAGAAATCCGCGAAACTATGATATTAAACAAAAAATCAGATGGGAGCCAGCTCTTAGTCTATAATGAGTAATACTGTATCATAAAAAAAATATGTTTGAACGATTTTGGAAAATGGTAATAAATATCACATTTATTAGAGCACTAGTCAGTCAGTCAGTTTTGCCATACTGTACTGTTCAATATAAATTGTTAATTCTGCGAATCTCTTCAGCATTGTACATGATCGTAGATAATTTTCGATTAGGTAATTCAATTTTTTGAGAAACTCCTTTCCCAGGATAGTCATTGTGTAAGGTGTAATATTTGAATTACCATAAATACAGGGTGTAACAGATTTTAGTTTGTTGATTTTGGTGTCGAATAGTACTGTGACAGATAGTTAGTAGGTTTGTCATATAAAGAGAAATATTCCGTTTTTAAGACACAGGTCGTCAAAGTTATCAGTTTCAATGATAAGATCTCTTTTTTCTTCCCTAACTTGTATGCCAATGATTGTTCTGGAGAACTGATACAAGTTTTGGAGTACCTAACCACAACCCTGTACCGAGTAACTTTCCGGAAGTGAGCTAATCTCGTATTTGACACTATTTTTTTGGAAACGTGAGAACATTGTTTTAATTTTCTTTCTTTTCTTATTTAGGATTTATTACCATACATTCTTGAATAGTTCCAGATATCCTAAAAAATTTTTTTAGATCGCAAAATGAACCTTTAAATTTCCTGCAAATATATTTTTTAGTAAATAAAATTACGTATTTTAACTGTTCTTATGTTACTGTTTTTAAGTTTACATTGACTGATTTTTACATTTTTGTATCAGTTTTATATTGATCCACTTGTCAATAAAGAAATTCTGGTAATAATTAGTCATGAATCGACTCTAATTACGTCCTTTTAATTATGCGTGTATCTCTATCACTGTTACTGAAACATATTTTACTCTCTCTAGTGTAATTATTATACATTATCTATGGGGAGTAACTAACTTGAAATAGTAATTTTCGTCACAAGTCCGGAAGGTGACTTGTTACAGTCGAGTAGATATTATGGACGAGGCGACGTCAGGAGCCGAGTCTAGAATATCTAAACGAGGCTGGAACAACACCTTACGGACGTGTGTCGAATGATATTTTATTTCATCCCGTCATTTCTCGAATATTAGTATATTTGTATAATCTGACACTTGGTTATTTTCTTATGTCATTTGACATTTGACACTATTTTTTTATTTACGGTCGATTTTTATATGTCAAACAACTGTCAAAAGGTATAATAACAGTTTGTGATTGGTTCGTAATAAGTTTCCGGTGGTTTCCGGTACTTTGCCGGCTCTGATACCGTAATGTCTCATTTTCCGGCCTCATATGAATACTATACTGTTGTACTTTCCGGACGGGATGAAATAAAATTAAATAAGTTTTGCAAATGTATAAATACTTAGTCGGGAATTCTAGATATGAAAATCAACAAGTAGCCGCAGTGCTTGAAAGGGATAGATTTTTTATTTCACATTCTGAACGAGAATATTTGGTTCTCCAGAAATATTTTGTTGGACTGTCGTCCTCCGTAATACAACAGGACGGTTTTTCTTTCACTGATTTTGTTTTTTTTTTCAAAAGAGAAATATAGCTTAATGCTTAATTCAGTGATCTGGTTTTTTGAACATATATACCTAAATTGATGCGTACTTGCGAGCGGTTAAAAAAATCGGAATATTTATTTTCTTTTATAATTTTATTCATTTTTACCTAATGGATTTTTTTTTAATTTAAGTCTTTTAAGAATATTTTGACGTAAGTTCATACTTACACATTACGAAAATCGGTGAAAGACTTAGACATAATTACGTTGTCTTCTATGTCTTCTATGTCTATAATTTTTAAATGATTTTCGTGATCTATATGTCAAAATATTAATATTAAAACAAATGATCATAAAATCCCAACGGTTTTTAAACATTCGGCAAAATTGATCACATCTGTTGTATTGAATTTATAAACCGCGTCAATTTTTGTCATTTGATATTTTAGTAGAGGCTTTGGCGTTCAAATAATACAAAAAAATAATAATAAAATGTTATAAAGAAAAATTATGTATTTCAGTTTTTTTTTGATCACCCGATAGCTATATTTTGATTCAAGGTTAATGGTCAGGGAATTTAGTATTCCCAGAGATGACCTTTACATGTATATTTATTACGAAATAAATATACAACAAACTCAAAGATACCTACTTTAATAATGGAAACTTGGTAAGGTCATGGTTACCGATACTCGTATACGTTTCATAAGTTTTTACCTACACTAAAATGGATAATAATATGTTATAGCCATTCTTTTAATCTTCTAGTTCTACATGACATATATATTGTTTATTATATTGTTTAAATATTCTAGCACTAGCACATTGCAGTTTGCAGTTTCTCTGTATACAAAGGAATTTTATTTCGCTTAATATATTTATTATATATAGACATACTCAGTTCTCTTCCAGCTATTGATTAGATAAGGTGTATTTAGTGGTTATAACATGGAAATTCAAAATGATAATGACAATAAAGCTAGTAACATGGAAAATGGTAAATACCTATTTATTTAGTTTTATGGATTTACTTTTCACATAAGTAACATACCCCATAGTATCTGTTTTCATATTTCCAAAAATTAATGCAAAAGGTTTAGTTGGTGCATGCCGGTTAAAGTACCCGTATATCAGTTAAGAGTAGGTAGTTGTATAAGTGCCGCCGAGATTTTGTGCTATTTATCCACGGGTTAAAAATATTATATGTACTTATATTTACGCAACTATATTCCAGTTACTTATTTAAAAATTGATTACTATAAGTTATTAGTAGATATTATTTGCAGGTTAATAGTATCTAAGGATGATTAAGATTTACAAATATTTGTATGTTTTTAAATTATAATGTAACGAGAAATATGTATAGCGTGCATTAATACATACCTGCGTATAGAAATATCTAATATTAATATAGTATGCGAACTTCACAAAAATACCATCTACTTACTTATAAGTAGTATTTATCAACAGTCAACACGTCAATTAGTTTACGATTTAATCACAATTGTGGTAATTTATTTGATTATCTCTTTATGTATCATACGGGATATATGACGCCCGATATAGATGTATTATAGGTAATCTAAATCGGGCATTATTGTAAAGCATCCCAAACAACAGATATACATAAAGAATTCAGTAACGGTACGTACACACAATATTGGGATTGGGACGCCATTTTTTAGCCGCTGGATATAATTTATAAATAAATTTTATGCAATGTGTGGATTAAATGGCCTTGGCAATAACTGGCTTTGAAGATTGTATACTAGAATAGATGGGTCAGAGCTACTGTTTGATTTCATCGCTTATAAATCGAGCACAACTTAAGATTCAACTCATCCACTCATCGTACTATAATCTCTCTGATATTTGACACAGAACTTTCCCTGTAGAGAGAAACGTCATCGTCGTAAATTCTCTAAAACTTTTCCCGTTTAACAGTTTCTCTATCTCTAATAATAACCGAGATAGCAATGCATGCACCCTATTTTGGGACAAGTAGTATAATGGTTAATTACGTTTAAGTTTTTTTTACCTAAATAAAGTTACATATTTATTACATTTTGTTCGATTTGATATATCTCTGAAACAATTTTATTTGTATAAATATTGCCTAAACAAACTGTTTTCAAAAAAAAAACAAGGACATGTATTTTTCGTTTTAATGTAATTAACCTAGAATATTCTATGCCCCTGTAATGAACCAGTTTCCTCAAACTCAGTTCAAGTATTCCATACAATTAGACACTTTCGTGTGCCAAATCTCAATTTAATATATTTTGTAGTTTTTAAAATATCGTTAAAAAAAATTTCAAACAAATCTTTGATGTAAACGTCTACAAAGAAACAATTTTTGAGGTCTGTGAACTTGACACCATCAGCGCTAATTGTGAAACCTTTACAATAATTTGGCACCAGATTAGCACCTTGCAAATACGTAAAGAAACAGAATTGTTTTTCTGTTTTTTTAATTTACTTGTCAATTTTCACTTTATTTTATTGTTCTACGACTAGTTTCATTCTATTTTTAAAATGTCCGAATAGGATGAAACTAGTCGTAGAACAATGAAATAAAGTGATAATTGACAAGTAGGTAAATTAAAAAAACACTTTCGCAAAAAAATTTTTATTGCAAAAATTTTTATTAATTCTGTTTTTGTTTTGATATTTGTTTGGAAGTGAGTACTATGCCGGTAAAAGTTTCGCAATTAGCACCGAGATAGTTGTGGTGCTGGCTGGTATGAAGTTAGCACTAGAGTATAAAATTATTATTAACAGCTTTGTTAAATCAATTAATTAGCACCTCTGTCTGGTTTTCTTATATTTTTAAAGGGTGTTAAATGCTAAATATTTCGCAATTAGCACCGGCATGGCAGTTGTGATGACAAGCTCACAGACCCTATTTTATATAACAGACAGCATTAAATAAATCTACTTGTATACCATGAGTACCTACCTATTATCTTTTACTGATATGATCTATATTTAATCCATCGTTCTGTTTTCGAGAAAATATGTAACCATTTTGATGTTGCAACTCAGAACGAAAGAATTTTGCATTCCTTATCTTGCTTACTTCCTTTCAAATTGGTGCCTAAATTCAGAAAAATAAAAAAACCAAGATTAATAAAGTTTTGTTCTTTTAATAAACGGTACTGTACAGTGTCAATTAGGTGATAATGTTCTGGAAAACTGTAACAGCTGACCTACTTACCTATAGGTTCTCTACATTATTAACTATACAGTGAGGTCCTAAAGTCTGGAACTGTTTTCTGTAAAAACGTTCAGACACGTCAATTTTTTATTTTATATTTCTATGTTTTCGAGTGACTGATTTATTTGTACAGTAGTGTAACACTGAACTAAATTTTTTATTTGAAATTCACATAAATCATAATTTTTACGTATTTTTCTCCAAAAATTGTCTAGGGTTACATAAGAAAATTTACGAGATCTTAAATTTAAAAAACCTAAAAATGTTTTCTAAATTTAAACCGAAAATGCTCTAAAATTTGAAATAAAACAATTGAAACACAACAATATATCATTAGCTATTGTTATACCTGTTTATAAAAAAGGTGATCCTGAGGACATCGATAACTATCGTCAAATATCTGTCCTAATATAATTTTAAAGTTACTAGAAAGAATTGTGTACAATAGAATATGTTCCTATTACGAAAAAACTAAATTATTGACAGCATCAAAACATGGTTTTAGGTTAGGTAAGTCTGTTGAGACTGCGTCGTGTCGTTTTCTAGATTATGTATATTCCTGTCTAGACGATGGTAAATAAGTGATTTCGCTTTTGTTTGATTTGTCTAAAGCATTTGACACCATCAGTAAAGACATATTGAAAGAAAAACTGAGCTATATGGGTATTCGAGGAAATATCCTGAATTGGATCATGACATACATGAACATGAACAATAGGTCTATGAAGGTGAAAGTGGGAGAAAAAATAATGTCAGAAACCTGTGCAGTAAATTTAGGAGTTCCTCAGGGTTCTGGTCTTGGTCCGTTGCTTTTTCTGCTTAATGTTAATGATTTGCCTAATCAAATAACGAATGGTCATGTTACTATGTTTGCAGATGATACTACGATAACGATATCTGCAAACAATCCCGAGGACCTTCGAGATAAGGTTTTGATTGTTATAGATGAATTTGGTGCGTGGTGTGAACGAAATAAATTTATTTTAAATGAAAACAGAACTGAAATAATAAATTTCAGTATCATGAGACAACTCCCGAATAATTTTTTTTTGGATCACAAATTCACAATTTCAGCAGGTGTAAAACTTCTAGGTACATACTTCGATTCAAGATTGTCTTTTAGTATCCATATAGAAAATGTGTGTAAACAACTGAATAAAGCATATTTTGCTCTTCTACAATTAAAAGATACACTTGACCAGAACGGTATGTATACATATTACGCGTACGCTTACTCATGCATATCGTACAATATTATCTGTTGGGGTAGTGCAACGTGGGGAACGTGTTTTTATATCCCAAAAGCGAATATTGAGATTAATATATGAACTACAGCCTAGAGAAAGTTGCAAACAAATATTTAAAAACAAGAAAATTCTTACCGTACCTTGTATATACAGGGTGAATCTTAGAGAGGGGGCCATATTTATAGGAGGCGACACCGTTCACTATGGGAACACAACACTACATTTTTTTTTTTAACGCGCTATGAAAAATGAATATTGTTTAAACCCTCTTTATTTGAATTTGGGTACCCCGCCAGTGGAATGCGCTAGCGAGAGTTTTATATCATCTACACTTGGCAACACTGTCGACCGGTCACACGTAATGCATGCCCAGCGGCGCCGGAATTACAGGAAACTTGAATCGCGAATTTTTTTTAAAAATTCGTAACTCGGCCATTTTACAACCTACAAAAAAAAAATCGGATTCACGTTCGTGACGACTAGTACTATTAGCCTCAAAAATAAAGCCCCACTCTAAGATTCAACCTGTATATATTAAAGTGTGTAACTTTTGCAAAAAAGAATGAGCATCTCTTTGCGACATGTTCAAATAATCACACATATGGCACGAGACATGGTGACTTATTGTTGATTCCAAGGCTTTCTACTACTCATTTTAAACATTCTCCCTATTATAACTCTGTAATATTATTTAATGCTTTGCCCTGTAATATTAGAAATATCAATAATTACAAAAAATTTAAGTCCAAAGTAAAGCAATTATTAATCAACAACACTTTTTATAACTTAACAGATTTTCTTAACTTGACAAGTAATATTAATATTACATAGTAACTACTGTTCGTATTGTGTATTTGTTAGTTTGTTCCTTTAATTATTGCAACATGTGTTTCGTCATATATACCCTAAACCTACCTGTTTTATTTTATTTTATTTATATTAAAAAAAAGGAGTTTGTACTTATGCATCTATATGTTATTATTTATATTGATTGATACCTTTTTTTCTGCCAGCTTCTTATTTTATTCAATTTTTTTTTTGTATGCCATTTTTAACATAATTGTATCTTGTTGACTTGCCATATATACTTTCATGTAAGTGGTTAATAAATTATTACTATATTACTATTACTATTATCGGTTTAATGGAGCGCAGAACAATACCAATTTAAAATGGGTTGCGTAAAAAATAAAAGTAATAACTTGGAAAAACATTGTACAACAAAAATAACTTTATTTTTCAAAATTAGACAAAATGCATCGCAATCATATTAAATTTAAATATGCCTGACAATGAGCTAAACGAGAGATGAACTCATTTTGAATATTATTGATAAAGTCAGACGTAATGTTTTGCCCAATTTTGTTTTTTAACTCGTCAATATTGGCCTACCAGCTTGCACTAAACCTTTAACGTAGCCCCATGAAAAATAATCGAGTAGGATCAGGTCAGAGGAGCGGACAGGCCACTATATTTAGTAAGGAATCTAGAATCCAAAAAGACGCTTCTAAAATGCCGAACCCTGCACTCGCGAGGTATATGATTTTAAAAATATGGATATTATCCAGAATTTTATGCCGAATCCGATTCCAGAGGGCGCGATGTCGGCCAAGATTGCAAAATTGCAAAAAAAGTAATATTTCCAAAAAAAAAATTGGAACTTAAATATTGCATTATCTGTCGTTTACATTGCATTTACGAGCTTATTTATAAAGATTTTTTAATAATTTTTATATCAATCGAAAGCCTAATGTTTGTAGTTTCATACAAGTTGAATAGAGAGACATTATTTTCATTATAAACAACACTATAAATTGTTTAAACAATATATGCTCGAAAAGTGTAGTGTAATTTTCGGCATTGAGGTACTTTTGTTATTATTGCAGATAGATATGTAGTTATGTGAGACAAAATACGTAGAATAGACTAAAGAACATTTTTTATTAAAATAATTTTTTAATTCGCTGAATAATTTAGGAGATATGATTTTTTTAAAAAGCGCATTGTGTGGTCTACCGCGCGCGCGGTCTTGTTTCTGTAGGCAGGCCATTTACACATGATTTCGTGGCACTCGAGATGATTAAAGAATTTCGCACACGAGTTGCAAACAATATTTTTTCTACAACGACTTTAATTTGATTAAACTAAAACCGTAAAACGATATCTTGTAGTATAATATTTAATGCAAATTAATTTAAAAAAAATATAATAGCAGATATGTCTCAGAACTATGGAAGCTAATATGTTTGACAACAAACATTTTTCACTGACGTTTTTGATATTGTGAGTGTTGAATATTGTGGGTTTTTAATAATAGTAAAATAATACATAAGATAATAATGGAAAGTCTCGAAAGAGTGTTTTTAAAATAATTTAAAAATGTCTACTTTCAGTTAATTCATTTCATAAAACAATAAATCTTTTTGAACTAGATGTTTGCTTAATTCTTGTGTATACACTAAAAATTATAAAAAACAGGCAATAATTAAATTTATAATCGGTATGTGATGTGCAAAATATTTTGCGCACGGGGTCGTGGTAACGCAAAAAAAATAATGTCAATGAAAAAATTTCTCATTTTAGACACTGACGTTAATGCGCAAACATAACCTTTTTTTGACAGTTGTAGAAAAAAGTATTTACTCGTATTATTACGTACATTATTTTACAATTTTTTTTTGTAAGGTATAAGCAACATTTTTGTAACGTCTTTCGTATGAAAGTTCGTACAGATCATAAATAATGCTCACAAACAGAACAAATTATCGGTATTTAATTTAAAAAAACTACAATGATATTAAAATAATTTTTGTGTTGATAAAATGATGGTTGTCTGTATTGTAAATTCTTTGTACATGATATAACTAAAATTGGAGTATTATACATACATATGATTTATGTGATAATGCCATAATTAATAGTCATTAAACTTATATCTGGGAATCACGCCAAATTCTAAAAAAATAAATAGAAATAAGAAAATGGTCAAAATATGTCAAGATAAAAGTGTAGTATGAAAGGCAAACCTCAACAGTTTGCCCCAGAAAACCACTGTATTTGGAACTATACCGGGTGACCACGGATCATGGTAAATCCCCGCCATTTCCACAATTCTTGAGCTATCCAAATGAAATTTTGCAGCAGTAATTAAATGTACGTCCAAAAAGACTCCTTCACCTGTGAAAGTTACGTCTTTTAATTGTTTCTTTCATGGCTAGTCTGATAAATAGTATAAAATGACGTGTTGTGGTGATTTTTTCCCTTTTTTTATTACTTGCACATTGCCATTATTTTAAAAACAGTCTATGACTTTCGAGACTTTCCATTATTATCTTATGTATTATTTTACTGTAAAAAACCCACAATATTCGACACTCACAATATCGAAAACGTCAGTGAAAAATGTTTGTTGTCAAACATATTAGTTTCCATAGTTCTGATACATATCTGCTATTATATTTTTTTTAAATTAATTTGCATTAAATATTATAATACAATATATCGTTTTACGGTTTTAGTTTAATCAAATTAAAGTCGTTGGAGAAAAAATATTGTTTGCAACTCGTGTGCGAAATTCTTTAATCATCTCGAGTGCCTCGAAATCATGTGTAAATGGCCTGCCTACAGAAACAAGACCGCGCGCGCGGTAGACCACACAATGCGCTTTTTAAAAAAATCATATCTCCTAAATTATTCAGCGAATTAAAAAATTATTTTAATAAAAAATGTTCGTTGGTCTATTCTACGTATTTCGTCTCACATAACTACATATCTATCTGCAATAATAACAAAAGTACTTCAATGCCGAAAATTACACTACACTTTCCGAGCACATATTGTTTAAACAATTTATAGTGTTGTTTATAATGAAAATAATGTCTCTCTATTCAACTTGTATGAAACTACAAACATTAGGCTTTCGATTGATATAAAAATTATTAAAAAATCTTTATAAATAAGCTCGTAAATGCAATGTAAACGACAGATAATGCAATATTTAAGTTCCAATTTCTTTTTGGAAATATTATTTTTTTTGCAATTTTGCAATCTTGGCCGACATCGCGCCCTCTGGAATCGGATTCGGCATAAAATTCTGGATAATATCCATATTTTTAAAATCATATACCCGCGAGTGCATACCCCATGATCGAAATCGGAGCCTTAGATTCTTGACTAATTGCACCACGTCGACCTATCCACTTATTAGGAAAAATTGCATTGATATAAGTACGAATAGGAAGTAGTAGATATAAAAAAGTATAAAACATTATTATTTAAATCTCAATGTTTATAATTAGAAATTAAAATTTATCTTATTTACTGAGTGAGATTAAGGCCAATAGCTACAATTGAATAGAATAAGTCAACACAGAAAAAAATTTATATTCAGTTTGAGAAAGAGATTGTCTTTCATATTAATCTATAACCTAATATGTTTAAATTCTTACATACATAACTCCTTGTAAATACTCCTATTTAAGGTAACTAACTTTATGTGTCTAAAGTCGTACAATATTTTGCCAGCTGAATTAAAAAATGTTAAACAGTTATACCCACGAGACATTTATTAGATTCCATCGGTCTGTGGGTATTAATTTTAGGAAAAGTTACCAGCATTTCAAATTTTTTGAAACTGAGAATCAAAAACAATTTCAAATACTGGTAACTTTTCCAAAAATTAATATTCTTTCAAAAGCAAATGAACCTAGTTTATTATGTTACTTAAAAAAACATATGTATTAAGAATATATTCAGGACAGGTTTTCATATTTTTTTTTCGCAAATTACTTTTAAATTGTTTTTTCGCCAATATACCTATTTTGATCCCAATGAAATCTCTTATAATTTGGTATACACAAACTTATAGCAATGAAAATTTTATTATTGTTGAGAACAACCATTATCTTTGATAAAACTTAATCGAATTTAATTTTAAAATGAACACATGCTAAAATAAATAATGATGCGAGGTTTTCTAAAAATCTCAAGCTATTATTATAAAAAAACCTTACTACTTATTTCAAATTCGTAAGAGGTAAGGTATATTTTTTGCCAGAGTAAAATTTTATTTCACACTTTCTAGAGGTCTTCTTCAAGACACTAGTTTAATTTATTTTTAAAAATATTTTATTTATCTGTTAGATAGGTACACGTTTACATTGTCACGTTTGCGGCATTGGCTAAAATATGATTTAAAATATTTACCATGTTTTAGTTCAGATTTTTGTATAACTGAAATATCTATTTTTTTACTCTGATTTTGACAAGTTATAGAATAGAAATACTGAAAAGGAACAAACGGACAAAAATATATAGCGCTGTCCAAATAGTTTGTATCATATGGATATGGCAAATTATTTTCTTATGAATTTCTAAGAAAAAATTTCTTTAGAAATAAAAGAAAAATTAAACACAATAATTATGATGAGGCTACAGTATATGAAGAAACTGAAAATTATGAAATCGGTTCAAGTGTAAAGTACCGTAAATATCTATCATTGATACGAAATAATTTTATGAGAAAAAGTTTATTGAAATGATTTTATACTCAATTACGAAGTTTCAGATGTTTACCTAAAGAAAATTTCATAGGGTCAAGAACAAGATGTACTTCAGTTTTTTGTAAATTGGACGTTAAATGTTAAATAATGCCAACAATTATTATATATTTCTGTTTTTTTTAATTTCCAATATGATTATAATTTATCATTTGAAAAGTTAAATGCGGAAGTAGTAAATAATTTGATATTCAAAAACATGCTTTCTCATGAAAAAATCACGACAAAATAAGTAACCAGTAAGAACAACTTACCATTTGCGAGAAGAATATAAAGCTGTTTTATAGCTGTTTTACACGATCCAATTTATTGCCCAATAAATTGTTCAAGTTGACCTTCAATTTATTGGGGTATGTGTAAAACACAAATTGTACGTCAATTTCTTGTCTACAATAACTTGACCAATAAATTGTACAATTAGAACTTGTTCTAAAATAGCTGTTTTACACGATCCAATTTATTGACCAATAAATTGTACAATTTATTGTCCAATAAATTGATCAATTTAACAATTTGTAGTAGACTGATTACACACGACAATTTATACAACAATTTATTTGTCAATTTCATTACTGCCAACATAACCATGGTGGAAAATGTTCACACTGTTGACAGTCTGCTGGGACAGAATAGATAAGAGTGCTGGGATTTGTAGGTTAAAGGCGAGGTTAAAGGTTTACATGTGGTGAATGCGACTGGCATATTGGTTCTTCGCTCAATCCATGGTCGAACCCACCATTTTCTAGTTTTTCTCTGACTTTCAATTGAAGTAATTACATTACCATTAAAGAAAACACCATTCTTCACCATTTTCACAAACAATAAACAATGAGTGACATTGAATGAACCAAACATAACACATAATCAACAAATTTTGAGGGTTGGCATTGATAAAGAAATATCAAATGTTACTAAATATCCCTAAAATTGGCCAAGAAATTAGAACAAGTTCTAATTATTGTTTGTAGTTTATTTGTGGCGGATAGTTAATATTCATTGAACTTAATTCTGGGAATCACGCCAAATTCTAAAAAATAAATAGAAATAAGAAAATTGCCAAAATATGTCAAGATAAAAGTGTAGTATCAAAGGCAAACCTCAACAGTTTGCCCCAGAAAACCACTGTATATAGTTCTAAATGAATATAAATACAATATTGTTATCTAAAATTTGTATCAGTGTTTTTCTAGTATTTTACACTAGTGTAAAATACTAGAAAACCACTGATACGAATTTTAGATAACAATATTGTATTTATATCCATTTAGAACTATATACAGTGGTTTTCTGGGGCAAACTGTTGAGGTTTGCCTTTGATACTACACTTTTATCTTGACATATTTTGGCAATTTTCTTATTTCTATTTATTTTTTAGAATTTGGCGTGATTCCCAGAATTAAGTTCAATGAATAAGTTCTAATTGTACAATTTATTGGTCAAGTTATTGTAGACAAGAAATTGACGAACAATTTGTGTTTTACACATACCCCAATAAATTGAAGGTCAACTTGAACAATTTATTGGGCAATAAATTGGAATCGTGTAAAACAGCTATATAAAACTTATCAGATTGGGAAAACATTAGCATGGGAGTCGGACGCGTAAAATCGGTAGTGATAAGATAATGACTTGAAACTTCACATGCATATAAATTGAACCTTACCCTTTCAGGAAATCTTTGTCTGCCGAATCTATCGCAGCACGCGGTCGAATTTTGCTGCGTGTGATTCGAACGTGGTGGAGCCAAAATCATAATTTTTCCATTACTCATATTTCTAATTTTATTGTTTTTGACTTTTTTTTATGACACTTGATATTTTTAATGATATTTTACGTGAATTCTTATTTTACACCTCCACTTTGAACAAATCGTTCACCCTTTGACTATAAAATTAGAAAAAGATACCAAACGTAAGAATATTGAAAAAAAGGGCCGCCGTTTTCAAAACGGTAGATATCAGAATTGTTGCACTTTTTCGTCCACTGCTCCTGAGCCTAAAACTGGGGAGGGACTGTTCAATTCACGATGTATAATTCCAAGTTGGATCCTCTACCTTGGATTTCGTGCCAGAACGGCGCGGCGGTCCAGCGGCGATTTTTCGTTTGGAAATAGCGTTTGAAGTTTTCGTGTTTTCGCAATTTTTTCGATTTTTCAAATTTGTCCAAACACGCGTCCGGTTCGAGCTTAATAACGCGCGTGTTCTTTGAGATAGACGTAACATTTTCTTTTTGGAAACTAGATGAAATTTAGAAAATGCTGGGCGAAATCGTTTTCCTCGATTTGGCCTCCTAAGAAAGTTATGATTTGATATGTTATTTGAAAAGTGGCTGTTTTGTCGATCGACCCAACACGTATCCTTTAGAAATATTTCGAAGCCCTTGAACCCAGACCTTGACGGAGGTCAAGAAGAAGGATAGGTAAATGAAGAACTCTTTTTTTTTCTTTTTGGTCCATCTCGGATATTACTCGAGATACGATTTTTTTTAAATTGACCGCGCGCTGTGATAAAGCTTAGCTTAATATTTTTTTTTTACAATACTGCAACATGGCTCTGTGCAAATGGTCTTGCTGCCCTTGTTGCCACTTCCCTGATTATAGAATAGATAAATTTATTATTGTGTTAAGGTATTGTCAGCTAGATCATGTCAACGCAGTTATCTAGTTGACAATGGGTTAGTGGGTCGAAAACAATTACGCAAACTTCAAATAAGTTTTAATATCTTAATATGCTAGTCAGATAAATGTATTAAATGCAGTCTAGTTACTTACTGTCTATTCAGAGAAAACGCAATTTTAAAATTTGGACTATGTGTAGAAGAATAATTAGTGCTTGTGAGAATCAAAATAATTCATTAGCAATTTGAGTAGAAGATAAATAAAGTTTAGGTTTTTAAAAATTATTCTAGATCGCACAATTTTGACTATTTTTTATTATCAAACTGTCCCCTAATCTCCTCGGTGATAGAATGCAAACACCAATTTGAAAACTACATAAAATCAGCTTCTATTAACATAAGCCTATATACAAACAAATTAAAATAACCACATAATTTGAACCCTATTTTATTAGAGGTTAAATCCCTAGTTTAATTGATAACGACTTATTGTTACATAATCTCTAATTAGATAGACAGACAATGTATTTAAGGTTAACAGCTAGTTCATATAAAAATCGCTCTGGTGACATTATACTAATAAGTTCTTTATAATTTTATTACAGCTTCCAGTAGGATAAGCTGCGAGATTTGTGACGTACATGATATACACGTAAATGATTTTAAAACTCACTGCAATGGTCACAAGCACAAAAGTAAATTAAAAGCGAAAAATAAAGAACCCATAAGTATGTATATAAAAAAAATGCCATTCATGCTTTATTTAAATTGGGGTAGGCTATGATATGTTTTTCTTATTATAGGTTGTCTCAGGGTTGTCTATTATTGACAAAATATTGAAGTGTCACTGTCACTTACTTTTGGCTGAATTGCCAAATTTTTTACTGATAAGAAAATGAAAATTAATTTGGAAAATGAAAAATTAACTAATCGGTTTTAACATGGAGATTTTCAAGGGGATGAAAATGATGAACATATTATATAACATTAGATATAGTAAATACGTAATACTTACTTGTAAATACTTACAAAACTGGAAATAAATTATGTGGACATACAATGTAATTAATGTTTTAATTAAAAATAAACAAATATCGTTATAACTAAATGAAGGAAAGCTTCAGATAAAAATAAAATGTAAAACTGTATTCCACTTTTTCTTACCAATAGCCAGTCTACTATCAAGGCTGTGCTTTCTTCAGGGGCTCACTCTGGTTACTATGTAGAATTAATTTGAATTTGTGGTTATATTTTTGACTTTTCAACATAACCTCAATAATTAAAACTGTCATTCATACCAACAGTATTCAAATTTTCCAAAGCCTACCCCAATCTAAATAAAGTGTGAGTGGCATATACCTACATACAGGGTATTATTTAAGTACGTAGACAAACTTTAAGGGGCGATTCCTTGTCTGATTTTAAGACAAAAAGTTCATATAAACATGTGTCCTAAACGTTTAGGTTTTCGAGGAGCAGGGTGTTAAAATAATTTTTTTTTTTGGTTTTTTAAAATTTTCTCTGACATTTTTAGGGATAATTAATTCAAATTTAGTACAAATAATATTTTTACCGGTACCTATGAAACAACGTTATTAACATTTGAAATAATCTACAGACCCCTCGTTTTTTATGGTCATTAGCCCTTTAAGCCCCTCCAATTTTTTATTACGACGCCACTGACTAAGTTTAAGAATAAAATCTAATTTATTATTTTGTTCAACTTTTCAAGTGTTTCATTATCTCTTACGATCTACAAATTATTTTGCAAAAAATAAAAGGACAGAGGTACAACTTAAAGTCTCCTATACTCGGGCCAAAAAGAGTAGTCAGTAGAGCCAGGGGCGTACGGATTTACGAATTTCATAAATTCCATAATTCGAACAAATGAAAGCGGATTGTGTTAATTATGCATGAATATGAGTTACCATGTCTTAAATTTTAAATAATATGCTTACATCTGGCAACATTATCTCCACGAATTAGGTATAGCAACGCAGTTGAACAATGCACATCCTTTGCGTTGCAGCATATGTGACGCCACTGAATGCGCTATCTAAGCCCTCTCGACGACCTTTCCAATAGCCGAACAAATTATTGGGTATAAGGGCGGCACGTTCAAGCATTTACTGTATTTGGTTGACTATACCAATTAAACATAATGACCTAGTTGTGGTTTTCATCTCTGGTAGGCGGAGAAAACTGGATATATTTCTCTGAATTATATGGGATTATATGGTAAAACGAGCTGCCGCTTCTGTATTCCATAACAGCTAAATCCTTTGAAGAATTGCCGATGAGTTTTTGCTCTACTGACTACTCTTTTTGGCCCGAGTATAGTATTTTTGAGTGGGTCGCCAGTCGATGGTGAGGCGCACAAATGCATGCGTTAAGTCGGGGGTTGCCATTTCCAGCAGTTACTTTAAGTTAAATGTACCTCGATGTTTAAGTTTTTCTTTTTGTTTAGATTGCCGTAATTTTAGTTTTAATTAGCACCTTGTAGATTATTTTGAAAGGTTGGTAATAAATAACATATATTGTCTCATGGACACTACCAACAGGGTGAAATTATCCTTACAACAATGAATCATTTTATTCTTTGCAAAATAACTCCTAGGCCATAAGAGATAGTGAAAAACTTCAAGAGAGCGAGAAGTTGAAGAACAAAATGATAATTAGATTTTATTCTCAAACGTAGTCAGTGGCGTCTAAAAAAATTGGGTGGGTTTAAAAGGGTCATGACCACAAAAAACGAAGACCCTGTAGATTATTTCAAACGTTAAAACGTTATTTCATAGGTACTGGTAAAAGTATTATTTGTACTAAATTTGAATGAATTATTCCTAGAAATATTACAAAAAATTTAAAAAACTAACAGAAAATTATTTTAACACCCTGTATCTCGAAAATCTAAACGTTTGGGACACATGTTTATAAGAACTTTTTGTCTTAAAATCATACAAGGAACCACCCCATAAAGTTTGTCTACGTAGTACGTACTTAAATAACACCCTGTATATTTAATTTTGTAAATTCTTTAATAAACTAATTTTTGTTTCAAGATAATAAACAGGAAGAATTTACTTGCACATATTGCAAAAAAGATTTTACAGACCAGGAGTTTTACAAAACACATTTGGGTACGAAGACCCATAGAAGAAATGTTAGAAAATTGGCCAGCAAAGAAGGTGAGTGAAGCATTATAATGGTTGACTTTTAAATGTATAATTTGTCAGCTATAAACCAGAATTTGAATATACTTACTATTTGTTATTTCCAGCAGATATAGATATTTGTAGGTATATATTTAAAATCACATCGCTGACAAATGGATAGTATATTTTGTTAATCAAATGCAAAGTAATTATAGCTAACGCGGGTTGCTTTACCTTTCTTTGCGAGGCGTTCGTATACATCTATCTATAATATGTTTTTGAGTAATCAGTTGGAAATTTTTGTTTCGTGAGGTCGTAAAATGATTTCCGTTAGAGGAGTGAATTTTTTTTTGACTCAAAACAATCATTCCAAGGAATTTTACTTCTTAATACAGGATTTTGTTTTTTAGAGCAACCTGAACTCCATGGAACTTTACTTAGACAGGTAAGAAATATTTTATTTATTTTAAAAATGCATGCTTATCCTTTCTCAAAACTAACTGAGTAAATAGCACTAACAGCAATACTAAAATAGTTATTAAGGTATCAAGGGAGATAAGGATAATAATGCCGTTTAATGACCTACTACTCTGTTATCTCATTCGAAAATTTTGAAATTATGTCACAAAATAGCTGATATGACATTTATCTTGTTTGGCATTTAATTTATGCTGACGTTAATGTCGTTAATGAAGGTTTCTTGTAATTTCTATTGAAGAAAAGATTTATTTCTATGGTAATCAGTTCATAATTCTCTAGGGCGTTATTTCTCATATTATAAAGTGTTAAAATACGACCATTATTGGCATTGCAAAATAACAGAGTAGTAGGACATTAACAAATAAAATGTTACACACACATAGTAGATACCTAATCCTTTTTATTTTAGCTTATGGTTTTCAATTCTTATAAAAATCTGACAAAACTCTTAGTTCCTTTAGTTTTTCTTTTTGACTTATCCCATGCAGCGTAAATACGGTATTTAGCTAAAATGCCCAATTTATGGTCACAAAAACGTCTTAATTGTTTTCGTTTACTTGCATTTGGGTGATTATTTTAGTGACCGTGATCTAACATAAAACTGAAACCATCTTGTGATAGCATTTTTTATACATTTATATACCGATCATTTTGGCAACAACACAAATATTAGCTATTTTTTTTTCTCGCATTTTAACCAGTTTTATAATGGCTTGTCCAGCTCTGTATACATTTTCTACGAGTATGAGAAATGTTATTTCAATATTAACACTTTCGACAACTCATGAGTTTAAATAATTATTATATTTTGTTTTAGTCTACAGGTTTTTCTAAAAAAGGACGGAGGCTTATATTACGTAAGTATTTATATATTTAATAATATTGTCATGAAGGGGGGTTTTACTTAAGGGTAGTAGCTTGATGAATTACAAACATACCGATATGTCATGGTCCTCATGGTTGGTTTGGTTTACTTATGTCATGGTATGGTTTACACCTCTACCATATGTCACGTTGGCGGGTTGATTTTAGTGAGACAAATATTAAGACACTTTAAGTTATTTCACTAAATAGTTGACTCGCTTGGCATGAATAATTTAAATGACTCGCTTGGCACACGAGAGGGTTTTACACATAGCGGCAAGGTTCCAACAAAACAATATTTAATAAATAAGAAAACAAGGAAACACATAAACACAGTTAACACAAAATAGAGTAATACTTACAATAGGGGTCAGAGTAGCCTGAGGAGGAGATATATGCACTTATTTGAAGGGGGCCCTGAAGGGGCAACCCTTGAGACGTCTTGTCTCTTTACCCCCAAAAAACCAACTAACTGCAACGTCCCAGTCTCTCCGCCACGGTCATGAATTTCGGCATCAGCAGTATTTTCTATTACTCAGCAGTTCATTTGTTTACTATCTTTTCCTAACTTTAATAATATGGTTCTACTTTCATGACCTGGTTATGATTAAATAAAATTATGTACTATACTGGGCGTTGCAGCAAATAACATTTTAAATAAATAATTAAATTGGCCATTTGTGACAATATATTTCTTGTTTTACGTATTTCTGTGAAATATTTTGATTCTACTAGGGAATATGGTTATTGGCCACATAAAACAAAATCGTACTTTTCTCTAAAATTATTTAATATCTTCCTGCTTTTGGTTTATGTAACCAATATATTATTCCCAAATGCTCTTGCCTCATTAATTATTATTTTTTGTTACTACTGAGGGAGTAAAAGTGAGACTTTAGTCCCTAAAATACCAGTTTTAGTCCCTGCGGTGCAAAAAATTGATTTATTAAATACATTTCTCTATTTATTTATGGATACGATGATAAGAAAAATATATATTAAAAACGTTTCTAAAAGTTAAGTTATCGATCATTACTCTTTTAAATGACAACCCCCTTTTTTTAAAGTACCATTTGAACTGCACGTATACGAGTAGTAAACTAGAGTATGGTATACTTATAACAATTTATTTAAATAAATTATTTTAGACGTTTGGCAAAATATTAGAAATTGTAATACGGGCGGCGCGGCGGCTGCAAGAACACTCACGTCATCGAGTTCCAGGAATTTTTTGCTTTTTACTAAAAGTTGACCATCAGTAGAATAAACGTCTGTCGGCCGCGGCATATCCTGGAGCGTTATACGGTAACCGACTCTTCTTTGGACTCAACTTTTTTCATATTTTTGGTCGGCCGCATTATATCTTGGTGGGTATCGCGTATCGCAGTCCGAACAAATACGTGGGTGGATTGTGAAGTCAACTTTTACACCTCCGAGTTAGAGGGTAAATTTAACCCCAAATTAAAGCTTAAATATTCTAATTTTAAAATTTCTTTGTCGGCTAGCTCGCAACCTGGTAGTTTTGTCAGTCCAACCAATTTTATCTTTTAAAGAAATATCGGTCGACCTCCAAAAATAAATATCTTTAAACTATAGGTACTTTTTTTTTGCTGTAAATAATTATTACAACAAAAATAATATTTTTTAAACAAATTATAGTAATCGTATGGATTAATTACTGAATTAAGTAATTATTGTAATCAGAGCAATTACGATAATCCAAAAGAAATATAATTTTTTAATTCTAAACAAACGATTTAATGAAAATATATTTAAAAAGTGTTGCGATTCGATCGCTAACCGCAAATTTAGAGGACGATCTAATGTCTACAGAGGAAGATAAAAAAAAATCATGGATTTCATCTGTAATGTTATCGCGATGACTTGCTTCATTAAAAAGATAATTCATTGAAGGGTGATGCCAATATGTAGGTAAAGCAAAAAATTAGTTTAGTATTTTTTCTAAATATACGGGCTCCTTGCGTTATACACACAATTATTGCAATGAACCTTCCGAGAATAGGTCTTAGATCACACGTTAAGGAGAAATTATTGAACTCCCAAAATAATCCCTTTCTACTTCCAAAAAGATGGTTAAACTGAAAAAATACCAGTTTTTAAAATAACAATATAGCCATTTTCATTAAATATTCGTTTAATTTATCACAATTTTATATCTCATCACTATCACCACGAGTCTTTGATTTATTTGAATCAACAGCCAATTTCTTACATAAAACACGTCTCCATTTTGCAAAAACACGAGCACACTTCTCACTTTATGAGTTGAATAACAAATGGATACAAAAATGACATTTCATAGACTACTTCGCCTCCTCCGTAATTTATTCGTTCCTGCCATAGAGATAGAATATAATAGGGAGACGGCATCACATGGCAAAAGTGGTTTCATGTCCGCCATATTGCTACGACTTTTTTTGTCAAAAATGTCAAACTGTAGTGTCATTTGTTGTCAGTTTATGTTGAGCAATATTTAGCATTTCATTTGTGTTTTGAGAACTGTCTAAGTATTTTTTGTTAGTTTGTTTTGTGCTGTGCGTAGCAGAGACCGCGTGGATAAAAAGATGTCGGGAATAACATTTCATAAGTTAGTATAAACAATAAACAGAACCGTACCTACAAAATTATGGTATATAAATGCTATTATTGGTAGTGTACTTTATACATGCTACAGCGTAGGACAAAGGGCGGCGGTAGACAAATACAAGCATCTTAGAAGGGAAGAGAAACGCGACAAGAAAGGTTTTTAAACCAAGAACTAATATCTGTAGAGTCAAAGGAGGAAACTTAATAAGCAATAAAAAATATATTCTATTTGGATGGACAGAACATTTTCAAGAGCTGCTGGATCAACCCAAATGAAACACTGAAACCATTCTCTGAAGCCCACCTTGGAGAATATCAGTCAGGATTCAGACCAGCAGTGGGATTCTGGTTTGACGATACGATACAGCTCGACGACACGACATCAAACTCGATATCGTATACAAATTGACAATGGTAACGATTCCGGAGTGGTATCGTCGGTATTTTGAACAAATGGGAAAAATCATGGTAACATGAGACGCTAGATGGCGCTGTGACTAATGTCAAAATATGACGAAACCGTGAACAACAAATAAGGGCGAGTTGCTTTATTCACCGGTGGATCCATCAGATGTGTTTTATCTCGTTCTATCGCCGAGGTTAGAACGAGATAAAACACATCTGGTGGATCAACCGGTGAATAAAACAACTCACCCTAGTTTACAATGGAAAGTGAGTGGTTTTTTAAAAATAGTTTACTTCTGTGAATTCTGGTGCAGATATATTTAATATATTAGTGAAATACGCATAAGATAGGACCTTATGGTAAAAATTTCTGATAAATATTTCACGTTATGTGAAAATAAATGATTGAAAAAAATAAAAGTTCGGAGTAGTGTATACTGTCTCTTTATTTTTTTATATCTCAAAATTCCCTAATATTCTCTAATAAATTAAGAATTATATCTCCTCTTATATCTGTTAATACGACATCTTTAGGTCCCCCTGCCACTTGCTTTCCTCTTTAATGAGTATTTCCATATCTAAAAAACAAAAATATAAATTGTACAACTACTATACTATAAATGGATACAAACCTTCTGCCATTTTTCCACTGTCCTCTCCCGAGCCCTGAGCATTTAACTGAAAGCAAGTTGTGCCCATAATTTCTTCTCTACTTGAGGGCACATTTAATCTTCCCCTTACTAAATCACCATGTAGTTTCATAAAGTTGCAAAATCTGCGACTGTCTGTCACCTTAAACGCCATATTGCCACAGAACTTTGTCTTGTTTTTACTTTAAAACGTATTTTTAGGTTAGAATTCCCTTGAGAGTGGGAGGTGCAACCGTCGACTAGAAGGGTACAACACTAGGGATTGAAGCGAGATACACATATCGTTTACGTTTCACGACATCTAAATATGTATCGTCTAAAACATTTGAATTCTCACGATTTGGCGACAGTCGCTTTAAGACCGGAATCACAAATATGGGCGGTTCGTATCGTCATAGTATCGTATCGTCTCTCCGGAATCTCACTGCAGGTCGCTCAACTACCAACCAAATGTTCACTTTGCATCAAATCCGAGAAAATTCCAGAGAATTTGACATTGGTATAACACTGGTATGCACCACTTGTCATCTACTTTAAAGCAGCGTATGATAACATTCTTAGGTCGATGTTGCACGATGTTATGACCGAACTCGGAGTACCAATGGAGCTAACTTGTCTGATTAAAATGACTATGGTTGACACCACGTCCGCAATTAAACTTCCGAACGACATAATATATGAACCGTTCGAAATACACAAGGGACTCAGACAGGAAGATGCGCTGGTGTGTCAGTTATTCAATATAGCCCTGGAGAAAATCTTCTGATTGGTACGTACCACTTCGAAGGAGTGTGGGCGTTACACATTCACTGATCGTTTTCTCTATTTAATACACACTTTACGCTTTACGTACGATCATCCCGTCTTTGTTTCCAATTTGGCTATAATTTTTCTTGGGGTACTGTATATTTATGTATTCTGAAAGAATGTATAACATGGGTATATCGATTAAAGATAAATTTACTTATTTGCCTATTGTTTTACTTTCCATAATCACCATCATCCACAAACCCAATTAAGAAGATGTAGGAATTGGTACTATTGAACTAATAGTGCAGTTTTCTTTCAAAGGAACCTATAAGCCCCATAAAACTAGTTCTACTAGGTTAAATATCTTGTCTAAAAAGAACCAAAAACTGCACCGAATTTAGTTGATTACGAAAGTTGAAAGTTGACCAACTAAAATCGAATCGTGAGAACGCGCTTAATCCAACTCTGTTAAAGCCGCCATATTGCTACTACAATAAGCTCCGCCCAGTAGTACCGTTATTTCCTTACCTATTTATATGGTATAGCATCTCCTTATATTCTATCTCTATGGTTCCTACATACCGCCACGATCTCCCCTCTACTCCAAATTTACACGGTTGCTGTATTTTGATGTACCTATAAATTCTGAAAGCACGGTATGTCCTTGTCCATCGCTTTGTCGCCTATCCCTATATTCTAAAAAATTATATTCTTTTTGAATTATTGTAGTTGCTCTTATTACAATACTTAAGTACTTAATTCCCTACATTTTACGGATTTTCGGAAAGTGTCTTAAATAGTTTATATGGTAGTTATGTTCCACCTGAACTTTTATATTTTTGAAACGAAATCGCTAAATAGTCTAAAACGGCATTTTTAATTTCAATTTTTAAATTTCGCGCGAAAACGCTATCCGCCATGATTTGTTTGGGCGTGACGTCATTATTATAGTTAACAAACGCAGACAAATACGCTTTATGTGGTATTATAATTAGTTTTCTGTTTAAATTGCCTAATAATGAGTGATAATCTCTATCATTGGTGTGTACGGCGCCGAATTGCAAAAGTACAAGTATAAAAACACCAGAAAATATGTTTATTAAAGTGCCGAATAGTACAATGAGAAACAATTATTAATTTGATTTAAACTTGTAAGAAGAGATCCAAAATTATTATCGAAAAGAAGCGTAAGTACTGTATTTTTGGAAAGATCATTTCGATGTAAGCACAATGCACTTATATCTTGTATTTTTATCAATTAATAGAAATTTAAAAAAAAGGGAAGGTAATTATTGTCATAAAATGTCAGTTTATAAATAATGTTCCAAAAAAGATGTAAATCAATGAAAAAAAAAATAATTTTTTGAATGTTTAAGTTGAAAAGCAATATTGAGGATTATCCGAATAAAACCAAATTGCAAACCATCCTGATTCGATTTTTGATTGATTGTCAAACTGTTACGAAACATTTAAGGCGTATGTTTGCGCTACGAATAGGCTGATGTTTACTAAGAATTAATTTTGCATGATTGAACATAAATTTCTTGCTGCGTGGTTGGTTACAGCAGTAAAGTGTTTGCTCACGTTCGTGTCACAAATAATATGCCTCTAGTGACTAGTCTCGCGTTTAGTTTACTATAATAGTGACGTCACATACGAAACCATGATGGCGGCTAACGTTTCAGTATAGAGTAAAAAATTTCACTTTTTAAAATTTGAATATTAAATTAATCTTGTATTTTTATCAATAAAAACCAATTTAGGTTTCTCCATGCACAGATCGTCGTATTGTCATTGTTCCACAATTAATTTTTTATAGTGTAAAATACCCTCTCTAACTCGATGGGGTAAAAATTGACCTCTTAATCCACCCCCGTATTTGGTTGGACTGCGACAACCACCAAGATATAATGTGGCCGAACAAATTTTTTTGTTTTATTAATCGTGTTTTTTTTTACAACTCTCTTTCTTTGCTTGAGGTGAACTTCGCCTTTACCTTTAGTATAGAACTGGTATATTTTGATTTAATTTAATTTTATTTGTTATAATTCATATACTATGGTAATAAAGACATTATTATTATTATTATTATTATTATTATATGCATCGTGTTCTACAAAATGAAAAAGGTTTCATTAATAATTAACATGATAAGATAATGTAATGGCCTTCCCTAGCGCGGTACTTTCGGTCAGATACTTACGTAATTTTCTTTTATTTCTACGGAAATCTCGGGCGCCAGTCCTTCAATTTTTAAGTGCGAAGAACTACACTGTATTTTTGGCTCTCCTAATTGGGAGAACAACCCTGAGTAGCAAAACAGTGGATGATACGGTATAGCCAGAGGTCTGAGCTGGAGACCTACCTAATGGATTTCGGTCATACTGCTCAAACGGATTAATCAGAAAATAAAATTACAGAAATAATAACTCGTGAATTTTACCTCTTTAAAATAACGTGTTTATTCAGAAATAACGATGAACAAATTAACTTACTCTCAAACCTCCACGACTATACAGTCGAGTATGTATAAAACTATTTTTAAAATAATTATAAAGCAGACAAGCTGGTAATCAAGTATGTAAGCGATTTTACGGCGGAATTTTCGGATACGTGAGATTGATAAATTGCGGTGTACGACAAGCAAACGGACCTTTCCACTAGGATAGTTTAGAAACGGCGGGCAATCCGTTAGCTATAGATATTTACGTCTTTTATTCTTATTTAAATAAGATACGGCGAACTACCGCCACAAACGTAGAGCTATGGTTTAACTGATTATGTCATTTACAACTAATTTACTAGTCACCCTGATGCATTGGTACGTCACAGATCACCCGACGAGAAAATCTGATCAGTGGATGCACTTTTAGGAATGACTTTTTAATTACACTGGGTTTTCCGAAAACCCTTGTACCTGACAGCCTGTCGGATTACCCGACGAGAAAATCTGACCAGCTGGTGTACAATTTATGCAATAATAAAAAGAATGAACCAACGGAGGTATTATGAATTAGCTCTAGTTTACTTTGGTAGCAAAATACGGCGATACTCACGGACAATCAGGACTCTAAATATCTATACTTAACTGACGGCAGTACCTACTAAATGTAGCAGGTTGCGTTGAATTCTTACCAAGCGGATATTCGAAGAAATTTACTATAAAACTCGGAGCGGCGGTACGGAAATAATAACGACTGTTGGCTGGATCTTTTCCTGCTGGCGGTAGATTGGATCTGATGCGGACTATTTCGGAATGAAACTGAACTGCTGCCGGTTTTCTCGGAATGAGAATGAGGACGGAATGACCACGGAATGAGAATGAAGTGACTCTTCTTCCCCTTTTTGTAAACTTTTCGACGTAGCGGTCGTGTTAAAAGAGAGGTGGTCACCGACTTTAAACGACAGACTTAGATGTATAACCTGGCATAATGTGCAGAGGTCCAGCGGATTATGCACTTTGTCGCATCGACTCTAAACATATATAACCGGGAATGAATTACTTGTAATTTCTATGCTATGTTGCAAAAAGAAACGGATTAAAACGGACAAGGATTAACAAGTTTAGTAACGAATGATTTTTATTTCCGACGCGGTCATTATTTATAATAATTATCGGATTTTATTTATACGAGGGATTGTCGAAAATTAATCAATTAATTACTTGATTGCTTGTTTACCAGCGGACCTTTTTAACAACTCATAATATATAACTTAACTAGAACATAATTTAACTACTAAAACAGCGGCAGGGTGTACCCAAGTGACGGTAATATTTATGAACATAACTTGATCAGAAAAATCACTTCGTTACAATAAAAGTTAAGTCCGAGGAAGGGTCGGTAACCCCCTCCCCCATATCACGCTCCAAGATATGCCGCGGCCGACAAACGTTTCTTGTATATACTGTTGGTCAACTTTTATTAAAAAGCAAAAAAGATCTCAATGACGTAAGTATTCTTGCAGCCGCATCGCGCCGCCCGGACTATTACAACCGTTTAAAAAATACATATATGGATTAAATTTCAGTTCTCATCCAACTATTGATTAGATAAGGTGTATTTAGTGATTATGACATAGAAATTCAAAATGGTAATAACAAATAACAACAGTGGTAGCGTGAAAAATGGTAAATTTATTTAATTCTATGAATTTACAATTAATATAGTTAGGTAGACATATTTGGGACCTGTTTTCATTTAACCAATATTTTTGGAAAATATGTAACCTACATTGAAAATGGACCATTTCTTGTCACTCGCTTTGACTTTATTCAATTTACGCAATTCCTACACACTGACATGATGTATGAAAATCTGTTAAATTTGGTACTTCCTTATAAGAATTATTTAAAAAATAAAGACGCAACAAGGGAATAATACATGTTTCAGAAAAGGTTTGTTTTATAAAAAAAATGTTGATAAAATATTTTTTTCTAATTTTGACATAAAATTACATTTGTCAAAACTGACGTAAGTGTCAAAACGTTCTACCATTGAGTAAACAAATAATATAAAGAGGCGCAACTGTCAAGGAGCCGAGATTTTAGTGTTGTATTTTTTTGCTAATAACTACAGAGTTATGTACAATATTTAGGGCTATGCAACCGAATTACAAATACCTTCCCGTAGCACCAAAAATTGATAACAATCCTGAAGATATTGGCGAAAAAATACAATACTAAAATCTCGGCCCTTTGACGGTTGCGCCTCTTTATATTATTTATTTACTCAATGGTTCTACTTATCATCACCAGTTAGGAAAAGTTAAACTTTTCCTAACTGGTAAGGAAAAGTTCGTTACATCACCATAAGAAAAATAAAGAACCCTCAAGAAGAAATAGAAACAACGTATATTCAAAATATAATACAAGTTTACAGGAATTATTATTTTTTAATTATACGAAATTTGTCAAATTAACTCCTAAAGAAGTTTTACTTGTTGAATTTGCCAAGATATTATTTGTTGCATTATGCACTAAAATACTTTTTAATATAAATCAAAATGAAATGCAAAAAATACAAAAAATACAAAATCGAGCAATGCGTTGCTTACTAAAGTGCAATAAATATACACCAGTTACAACCATGTTACAAGTTTTGAACTTTATGTCTGTTAAACAAAAAATTATTTATAGGATATTGGAATTCATTTATACAATAAAATATAATATGCAACAAGAGTATTTATTTAAAAAAAACGTTAAATACATCTAGGAAGTTCACGAGTATAATACTAGAAATAGGGATAATTTTTATGTTGATACTTGTCACAAAACACGAACATTTAATAGAAACTGTAAAAATTATAATAATAATAGATTTAAGAGATTATGTCGACATTATGTATTATTATAGCTTAGTATAGCTTAGTTTAAACTATATTATTTGGATTAACATTTTGATATTTATATGACAGATATAACACTGAGGTACCATAGATAAAACCCTCTAGATAAGAAACTTACTGTATTAAGCAGTCATGAAAATGTGGCGCCTGAAGTGGTTGATCTACAAACTATTGACAAAATGCGGGAAATTTAAAATGTCATGCTCATTTAGGACCAGTTGTATAAAAGTGATTAAGCGAAAGTTCAACTGAACTTGGTTCAAAATTCAAGGATGCCGATTGTTGCAAGAATGGTATCCTTAAATTTTGAACCAAGTTTAGCTGAACTTTCGCTGCACCACTTTTATACAAGGATTTTTTTGCTTTTAAGCAACAAATCCCTACATGCAAATTGATCGCATTATGCGATAGTGCGACCCTCTATGGTTTACTGCAGATATGTTTTATTTAATTTTTTTATTAAAAAGTTCAAAGTAAATACACAATAACATTTGAGAATATTCCATCTACTAAGGTCTATAATAAATACTTCTACCTTTAATGAATAAGAGAAACATTGTGTCAATTTCAACATTCTTTTTGGAAAACTCTTTTGAACATACCAATATTAAACCATAAAACGAAGTGAAGTATTTTGAAATGTGTTTATTATTTTTGTGAATGCTCTGTACTGTTTAATCAAAATATGAAATATAAAATTAAAACATCAATAACTAGGACATCGATGCCGTTTTAAACTCATTTCTATTTCATTCTACATACATAATAATTTTTATATATGTCTTGCGCGAATTTAGGGTAGTTAACTTTGGATGTTTTATTACATTCGCCGAAGCGTTAAAACTGTTTTTGTCTTTTAAAGGAAAGCGGTGCCTTTTACTCGTCCTATCCTCACAATCAGGAACATAACACTTCGTCGTCACAAAGCATGTTAAAATCACTGGATTAGTATCACTTAAGAATTAATAAAGTATAAAGAACAATAACGCAGCTTCAAAACTCACAAATACTCACATCAGACATAAAATCAAAATTCAAAATGGCACGCGACACAAATGACAAATGGCAGATGCCCTTACTTTACACAGAGCTGGTATCAGCCTTGCCTACTTTATCCATCGAGCTGATTGTTTGGCGATAAGGGCGTCGCATTTGGTTGATCCAGAAACTATATTTATAAGTGGGGACTAACAATCAAGTTTCCTATCTAGAGGGTTTTATCTATGTGAGGTACTTCAATAAATATTCTGAAGCAAGCACAAGCAAAATAGATAGTAATTCCAGGTGGCATCGATTTTTCTTGGGCCATACTAATAAGTATTGTTCGTTCAATATATTGTTCAAATAGTTAAATTATGGTGTATTTTTTATTTAATAATTAAGCACTCAGTAGTACTTTAGTAGTACTAATTTAATACTGCTAATGACACCGCACAGCGCCGTCTAAAATGTCAAACTTTACTGTCATGAAATGAGTTAAGAAATGTCATATTTTTCTGATGCTTGAAGAAAAAATAATATAATGTCTAAAGTACGAAGTCTTTTATATCTAAGTTATTATTTTGTTTCTATTAGATTTCTTAAACGAAATTCATAATAAATGTTGTAATTACGGTATTTTGCTTAATATTAATATTGTGCCTATGCATAAACAAAATTTTATACTCTACAAAAAGCCACTTAATTTTTTGCAAATTTTTTATTCGCGTATTTTTCCGCTTTGGGTGTAATTAGTTAGATTTTTCAGCAAAATTTTCAAGATGGGGCTTAGGCAGCGGTCGAATTTTGTGGGATTTTATATTATTCAACTACGTTTTTTGAATTATACAGCTGAACTAATATTAGGAAACTTAAGACCAGTTTCACAAGCTGCACACGCACCGGTTTTGACCAACTGGTCGCTTACTGGTTCGTTCAGTCATAGCCTAAAGAAACCGGTTCAGTACGTCAAAACATGGAGGCATTAAAGATGCCCAATAAAATGTCGGTGTGTTTATTTAATTGATCTAACTCTTACCACACAGTACTTTGTAGAATGTAGATACATACTTTTTAACAAATTTTAATTAGTAGAGCCCGGAAGAAATTTTAATTAACGACCTGTTTCCAAGAAATTCACAATTAAAACAAACACAAACAGGTGCGAATTTCAATTAATAACTACTAACGACAAGGAGTAAATACTTTTCATTGTAATTTATTCATAATTTTTTAATAATACGCAAGCCAAAATACAAACATGAACGTCAGAGGTAGTAAAAATAGTACCTACTTACAAAATTCGTTAAATTATACATCTAATGCATATTTTTTTTCTATTTTCTCTAGTTTAAAAAAGTGACGTTTGGTGATCAAAATATTTTTGCTCCATTATTTTAATGTTAATCCGCGATTTCGTATTGTTATTGCAATGTTTTAGTGTGTCGAAATGTACAGATATATCTAAGTTTATTACCAATCACCAGAAATGTTTAGTTTGTCAGCTGCAATATTAAAATGTTCAATAAATAATAATTTCAATGTTCATGGATTTCTGATTATTTGATTTCGTAAGATCAAAAACGTTAAGAAAGGCTCCATGCAATGTCTATAGTATTTATCTGTATATGTATATTTACAAACTAATTCATGCCGGACTCTAATACTTAGCATCTTAGCAACATATGAATCCTTTTAGGGCCAGTTGTATAGAAGTGGTTCACCTAAAGTTCAGATGAACTTTGTTCAGAATTCAAGGATACCGATTGTTGCAAGAATGGTATCCTTGGATTTTGAACCAAGTTCAGCTGAACTTTCGCTGAACCGCTTTAATACAACTGGCCCTAAGTACTGTCACTCCTGCTAGATAGTAGAGTTAATAGGCAAGAGCTAACTTGGCTGTGTTTTATGTCTAACTAATGTTAATTATATATTTTTAGGAACACCTGAGCCAGAATTCACGAGAAAGGTAATTATTATATAAAAAATATTGTGAGTGGTTTCCACTCATATTACATAATATTGAATTTTACGTGCTGTAAAATATCACTTAGGTGACTACTATGTCTATAGATTATTTATTTTTCAATATAGCATCACCTAATAATTAAATAACCTAATATATACATTTTTTTTAGAAATATAAAGTTCGCAACATAAAAACTGAAGACCTGGAATATACGTCTTACATTAAACATTTGACAGCATATCTCAGCGTACGATTGGCTTTGGACCACAATGTTCACGACTTTATGATATCGGTAAATGATAGAGCATGGGGAGCATTTGGAGATGTAATTATAAATGTTCTTTACAAAGAAAAAAATACTATTTATGCAATTCAATGTAAAAGGGTTAATAAAACCGGAAGGCAATTCACCTGTTTGGAAGAAATTAAATTGCATATAAATAAACAGTACGACAAAATTGCCGAACTGAAAACTAGCGGGATGGACATGAATGAAATCAAATTTGTGATTTTTACAACTTGCGTAGCAAGTACAGATTTTTGTAAAACTGTGCCTCTACTTTCGAAAACACTAAATAAGTGGAAAACTAGCAGTGTAGAAATTTCTAACGATACCACAGTCAAATTAAAACCTTTAACAAAGAAAAATGATATAATTAATGTTACTAGTGAGTCAGAAAATATTTATTCATTTGTTTTAACAGAGAACTTAGAGTGTCAGCTTCCGCATGTTTTTCTTTACTCTAGACAGAGAGTAACTTTAACAATACTAAATGAATTGCTGAAATCAAAATTTGATAATTGTCCTGATATTTCAAATGATTACACAAAGTATATTGAGAACTGGGCAATGGGCAAATTGGGAGGGAATTATAAACTCAGAAAAAGTGACATCATTCTGAAAATAGGTGAAATTCTTTTAGACCCTTATACAATTACTCCTAAGAAAGTTCATTCAATACACGATTCCTTTGACGTATGGAACACTGTTATTGATCAAGTTGATCTAATAGTTGTTAAGAATGAACCTTTTGCAATAAGCAAAATTTGCCAACCATTAAATAAATTAATTGAGCAATCGTTATCTACAAACATAGATACCATAACAAAATCCATAAATTTGAAAAAAGGAAATGAATCTATTATAAACGGTATGAAGGATCCCATTAAATCTTACCTATTTGAAGTCGTTCAAGATCGGATGCTGGAAGAAATTCCTCTACATTTGGTTTACACTATTTTTTGGAAGGCTGGAAAAATACCTTTATTGCTTTCCTCGGAAAATCAGGAAGATTGTAAAGAATTTATTTTGAAAGTTATCTTATTTATGAAGCAAATGGGAGTTCATAAAAAATTTCTGCTCAAAAGCGCTGATCTCAACTTAACCAGGTTTAAAGGACAACTGAGGATATTTACCAACTTAGATGACATAAAATTCTATATAAACCTCGATGAACTAAATATAAGAGTTTCAGATTCCTTCAACATTTCTTTGCGCACAATAAATAGTAATGATCCTTTCTTCTTTAAGTGGGTTACTCCAAATATATTTTTTGACATTGCACTAGGTAAATACAGTGTAAAAGCCAGCCATTACACAAAGAAGGCTCAGAACAGAGATGATCTTAAAATTATACTAAGCGATGAAGTAAAGGAAGAATTGGAAAAACATCTTTTAACAAATGATGACTCCAATAGAATTAATTCTAATTATAACGTGGATAAACTTAGAGGTATTGATCCCTGTCTCTTTTAATTTTAATACAAACAGGTGAACCCCGAACCTTATGAAATCAATGTTATTGAAAATAAGTGTTAGTGGTCGTAAGATTTTTTTTTTCAAAAATTCCTAGTTTCTGGTACATAGGGTATTGAAATTTGTTCGTCACATAGCTAAATATGTTTGAAGATGTTTTTTATACCTAAACAGATTACTCGTTCACTAGTTCAAGTATTTTTTTTTATTAGAATATCTTAAAAAATGTATTTCTGTTGCTAAGTGTATTGTAGTCAAGTATTTTTAATATTAGAAATAAATTTCTTTCGAATGTTTCGCATTTAATTTTTTCGTTTTTAGTAGGTCTCCTGTCTGCAAGAAATCCTGTACTTATTTTTTTTTTACAATTATTTCTTTGCTTGATATGCATTGTTTATAAATGATTTTATTTAGGCTTTATACAAGCATAATAATAACAAACGTATCCAATTTGATATACTTATATTGATGTTTCATCTCTAAACATACAATTATTAAGTTTATTGGACTTTCTTTATTGCACGATAAAAATTAAATTAAAAATTACAAAATTCAAAACGTCTGCGTTTTCTGGCACAAGGAGTGATTAGATCAAAACCGGGATTATTGCATTCGTTGCGGCATAATTTAAAAATGTATAAACGGAAAAACGCGGTTCAAAAATGCTTAATTTGAAGTAAATTAATATTTGTTACATTTTACCTGCCTGTTTTATACATTAAAAATTATATTTTATTTACAAACTAATAATACGTCGGTGCTAAAATTCACTTCGTTACTTTAATATGCCTCCTATATCTTCATGTCCCTTTGCAATCTACTCTACTTTCTTTTTTGAGACTCATTGCTTATAAACAAACTTAATTAAGTTTTATACTGGCCCAATAATAACAAAAATCTATAATATATTTATTGATGTTCCACTTCTGAACATGCAAATTAAATTATGTTAAATCATGCAATCAAATCATTGAAAACACTTTAGAACGTTATTATTGTCGAATAATGTGAAAACAAAATACTCTGCAGGACTATATGTTATACAGCATTGAATTATGTAAATCACAGAATCCATAACATTTAAATAAAAAATAAAACATTTAAATCAAAATTATTAATCTTCATAAAAAAATTAATATAATCTAGTTTTAGTTCGATTGTGACATTATAACATTAAAAATTCTCTAGTTTTACTTTTATTCTGATATTGACGTTCAAAAAATAATATAACCTCTTAATGTAACTTACCTATAACATCATATAATAAAAACTTACCCAATTATGACAAACTTAC
This sequence comes from Rhagium mordax, assembly GCA_963680705.1. Lineage (NCBI taxonomy): Eukaryota > Metazoa > Arthropoda > Insecta > Coleoptera > Cerambycidae > Rhagium > Rhagium mordax. Next base: position 48,782,910 of record OY796656.1, on the reverse strand, counting down.
AATTAATGAGGACAAATATACATACACGCACCAAAATTAAATACTTAGGCATATATATTGACAACAACTTAAAATGGCATTTTCATATTGAATCTATAGTACAGATTTTTTTTTTTTTTACAATTCTTTTTCTTTCCTTGATATGCCTAAACAAAGTCATTTATAAATTTAGTACAGAAATTAAGAGGATAGTGTATAAATTTAAACAAATGAAAGCAATATTAAAACTTGAACACTTAGTTACATTATATAAAGCTCTTGTGGAATCAGTGATTTCTTATGGTATTTTGGCTGGAGCGGAATAGGTAATACATTTCTAAGGCCACTAGAAAGTATACAAAAAAAATTTATTAAAATCATATACGGCAAGCATTTCATGTATCCAACAGATCAACTTTTTACAGAAACAAAGTTATTCGACATTAGACAAATATATGCTTATAACTTACTTACCTTTCAATATAAAAATAAAAGAGAAACTCAATATGTGTCACATAAATACCATACAAAAATAAAAGAAAATAGACATTGTAAAATAGAAAAAATGAAGAAAACAATTGGACAAAAACATTTCCAATATCTAGCCCCCAAAATATACAATTTACTCCCTCAAAATATTAGAACTTGTGCAAATTTCTATAAATATAAAAAAGATATAAAGCAGTGAGAGAGGTCACTATTATAGAATTTGAAATTGAAATACAGAATTCTTGTTGTATAATATGTATATACCTATAGGTAATATATGTGAATGTATTCTACTCAAAATATAGTTTGTTTACTTTATTAAAGGTATACTAATTGCATTTACAAATTATAAAATAAATGGCAATGCCTAACTTATTATATGACTGTAATATTGATGAATCTAAATGACCTGCTATTTCGCACTCAAGTTTTATCAAAACTTCTAGCGAGATGCAATATTTTAATTCAATATATATTATAGTCAAAACAAGAACTAAATATTTTGTTTACATTTATATATTCAAATATGTATTTCTAATCTGTTGTTATTTGTTAAATTCATGATCCCACGTTCAAATATCTTTCGATATTTTTGTGGTGTATTATGTTTATTAATTTACTAAATTTATTTCTGTGTTTTTTATGTATGTAAATTAAATAAACATTATTATTATTATTAATGTCAAATTGACATTAACGAAAAAATTGATATAACCTAAATCCAATGTCAGTCTAACATTGACATTGATGTCAAAAATAAATTAAAATAAACTAGTTTCATTCTACCCTGACATTGATTTTAAAAATTAATTAGTAATAAAAATATATCTCTCTCTTTTAGATAAGGCCTATTCCTTTATATTTATCTTTTTTTACAATTCTCTTTCTTTGCTTGATATGCATTGTTTATAAATGACTCTATTTATGTTTATAAGCAATGAGTCGCAAAAAGGAAAGTAGAGTAGATTGCAAAGGGACGTGAAGATATTGGAGGCATATTAGCTTTATTCGTTTTAGATGACTTTATGTGACGCAAGTCATTACGTCACGAAAAAACGTATTCGTTTTAGATAGACAACTGAACTTGGTTTGCCTTAGGTTTATTCGTTTTAAAAGCGTTGTGTCAACCTTGGTGTTGCCTGGGGTTGACTGAAGTTAACATGCTGTATGAGCATGTTCTAGTTGTGGCAACCTCAGATGAACAAAAGACATGGAGGTCGTAACCTGAAAATAGTGACGTGAGTTGTCATCTCACTACTATTCTATAGCATTTCACTCGCATTACTTTCAAATATAACATTTTTGAGGGAAAAATCATGCCTAGATACTTGCAAACTTATATAAACGTGTATAAATTTACCTAGGTATGAATAACAATAATAATAAACTGAAAGTTAGGTTAGATTTTTATATCTAGCACCAATTTTATATTCGTTATAGAACCGGCTTGGTGGAAAACGTGTGTTGACACAACTCACAACAGCCACGTGATGAATTTGACGCTGCATGACTTTAAGCGCAAGTTGTTGTTGCCTCAACATTTCTAAAACGAATAAAGCTATTAATTATAGGAATGAAACAATTTGTTTGTTATGGGTACAAAATATTTTATTAATGTCAATAAATACAATTTTAAGTATAAGTTTCAAGATATAGGTAGATTCTTTGAATTCAACTTGGTATCATCTCCCTGATGAGCTAAAATAAAGGTGAAAGAACATTTCCCGTTGTAACTATGGTTCTATTCAGTGTCGCATTAATCCCAATATTAGTTTTTATCAGTGTCAACGTCATATTAAATTGTCATATTAAGCAAAAATAAATTTTTATTACTTAATCATGCATTATCATGTTTTGAGTGAAGAAGAAAAAGGCTACATCATCGCCAAACTTGGATAAGGGTGGTCTCAACAACGCATAGTAAGTGAAATTAATTGTAGCAAAAGCACGATTCAAAAACTAAAACAAATAGTGGATCGAAACTCATGATCTGAGCAGGGCAGTGGGTTCTGGGCGGCCAAGAAAGAGTACTCTAGAAAACGACAATACCCTGGTTAACTAGGTGAATTTAAACCCACTTTCTAATTCTATTGAAGCCAAAGAGCAAACCAATTTCCCAGCGTCTGTTAGGACAGTATACTTATATTAATGAAAACGATCGTTACTGGGAGCAAGTGGTCTTTTCCGACGAAAAGATATTTCAGTCCTGCTACAATGGTCAACTGCGAGTTTTTACCGTCCCAGGGGTCATAAATTTGATGAAGAATATTTGCACAAAATAGATAATTAAATAGCGAAAGGTATTCTGGGTTTTTGTTTAGTTTTTGAATTGTGCCTTTGCTGCAATTAATTTCACTTGCTATGCGTTGTTAAGACTACCCTTCTCCAAGTTTGGCGATGATGTAGCCTTTTTCTGCTTCCCTCAAAACCATTAATAACAACTTATATTATTTCTTATTAGTTTTTTTTATTAAATACGACCCCACCAATGACTTCTTGTCAAAATAATTTAATTGACATAACCATTGAGTAAAAAATGATAAAGAGATGCAACTGTCAAGGTTTCGAGATTTTAGTGTTGTATTTTTTTACTAATAGCTTCATGATTTTCTTCAATTTTAAGGGCTACACAGCCACATTACAAATACCTTCCTGTAGCACTAAAAATTGATGACACTCATGAAGTTATTGGCAAAAAAATACAATTCTAAAATCTTGAAACCTTGACAGTTGCGCCTCTTTATTATTTTATATTCAATGACATAACTGATGTAAAAACTCCCATTTACAAAGGAACATTTTTCGAAAAAACATACTACTTGATAAAAAATCGATTACTTTTTTTCGGCCGCGATAGTACATCTTGGGGACATTGTTTTTTAATTGGTGACCATAATGAATGAATTTTGTGGTGAAATTTTCAGTAATTTATTTTTAGACGTTTTGAATTTTGTTATTTATAATTCAATTTTTATCATGCATTAAAAAAGTCCAATAAACTTAATAATTGTATGTTTAGAAATGAAACATCAATATAAGTATATCAAATTGGATATGTTTGTTATTATTATGCTTGTATAAAGCCTAAATAAAGTCATTTATAAACAATCCTTTGCTTAGTTTACTCCAAGACTAAAGAAATAAAAATTCTCAAGACAGTAATTGCCTCCTTGACAATTTGAAGCAATTGAAATGTCGTACTTAATTATTCAACCCAGAATATAGTGTCAAACCGTAAAGTCCGTATTGTGTTTCATTCTGCGATAAGTTTCTAAGAAAATAAACGAAAATTAGCTCTTGGAATCCTCTCCATAATTTCTGAAAAAAATGCCTATACTGTACCTACTAGTTAATATATTATCATAAGGAACGAGCTGCCGATATATTATTATTTTTATAGTATCACACTATTTTTTAAATCGATTTGCATGATACTTCTGCTGTGGAAAATTTCGTGCAAAATTTACCTCTCCAAAATTTATGAAATATAATATAATATGAAGAGGAATAAGGTATACGCATGATTTTTAAATTAAATGTAATTTTGTAAATTAACTTACTAAATGGCTATCGCAATAATTAACAACGGCTAAAATGTAACCCATTATCCAAAAATAAGTAATTTTTAAATTTTTAATTTTTAATTTTTTTTTTATTTAATGTTGTTAAATGACTACAATACCACATATTCACTTATATTATCTTACATTAATTATTTTAAAGAGTCGCAAAAATGAAGGTGACGATATTATAGCATTAACTATCTTTTATAACCAATTTTGCTTAAAAATCTAGCATATGCGCATACCCTATTCCATATCGCATATCTTCAGTAGTCTCGAATCCACTTCAGTCCTCATATCTTAGAAAATTCAAAATGAATTATTGTTACCTAGATGTTTCTTTATATGGCTATTACTATTTACTACCTCTACGAATCTCCAAGAGCAGTACCCAAATGGTAGTTTGGGCCACAGGAAATTTTACTAAGTTGGACGGACAATCAAGATCTCCTTTACAATAACTATATACGATCAGTGATGTTAAATTACCGTAATTTATAATTTTGGTAAATTACGGTAGTAATTGTATTTGAAAATTGGAGATTCTTCAGATTATGGTGTCTTTTTTTCACAGAACATAAAAAATTTTTTTTTTTAGAGATACAGACATGGTTTTTAAAAAAAATCAAATGTTTCGCTTTTGTCACTCTGAGGAAATACAAAAATTGGAACCCTTGCCCGGTGATATCCCCACATTGCATTATTGAACTCTCCACTGCGCAAGATAAGTTTTGTTTGGCATCAGCAATAAGAGTTTCCCACTGCTGCCTTTACCTATTTGAGAGAATGTAGAAGAAAAATATTAAATTCAATTATTTATTTATCTTTTTTTATAACACAATTTTAACGATAACAATGTTGAATAATAAGTATAATATACCATAAGCAAATTTATGACAGTTCCACTGCATTATCTTCATGATCAGATATAGGTCTAGAAAGCAAAGCTGGATCAACTGTGCGTTTAATTCTTCCGCCAGTAAATCGTCTTTTAATTTCGTGCTTAAAGGCCCGAAATAATGATATGTTTAATTTCCTGCTTAATTTATATATGTAAATGGACAACTCCAAAATTCCACAAAGTGTTGCTAGGATTAATCCGAAACTTACAATATGTATTAACCCTGTAATCTCAATACCAGTCAGGGGATGAACTTCGTCAATAGGTTCATCCTAAAAATAAATATATTTTCGTTAAATTAAATAATACATAGTGACATAGTGTGCAGTACATTATGTACTATTGTTGAACAAAATTTGTATTAAGGTTAATATTATAGTTTTTTTATGTAATTCTTCATAAAAAGTCTAACAACCCCAAAACTCATCCATCCAATCCAAACAGAGATTGAAAAACAATTTTTTTTTCAATCTCCATTTGCCGCGCGCCCACCGGAAGTTTTCCTCTGCCAGCGTAACTGGGTTATGCGAAGGATATATATTAACTACCTATGCGGAAAAATATCGGTAATAATTCGATTTAAAAAAAATGCCCCGGCCTTCCAATCCGCCCACCATACCAAAAATTCTAGAGAGGAAAAATTCTTGTATTTATATGGTCTCTTCGATTTACCGTCCGTCAGACGGGAACCTTTCATTGTCGATTTTGCACGCCATTTCCGTTACTATAGAGAGAGTTTCATATTGTTAAGCAACTGTAACGAAAATAAGTGGCTAACAAAATTTACTAGTAAAAAACAAAAACTCGTCATCAATGCCATCAAGAAATTCTGTATCACAACATTCATAAATCATAGGATCCAGTTTAAATCTGAAAAAATATTATATAATATATATAATCTATTAGAAGTGTCGACGAGTCCTATGTGCATTTAGATGTCACCAGCTCTTAGACTATTACTAGACGAATTTGACTTTGATAAAGTCTTTAAGGACGTTTATATATGTATATTATATGACCGGTCGAGTGGTAGCGCACCTGCCTCTCAGCCAAAAGTCCCGGGTTCGATTCCCGATCGTGGCAATGGAAAATAATGTAAGAGGGATTTTTCCATTATACACGGATATTGGGTGGTATGTCCCTTATCTTTAAATCTGTAGCCCCCTCCCACACAAGGCTCTTCGAAAGCCTTCCGGGATAAAGGGGGTCGTAATTACATGTGATGTTATTATTATTAATATTATTTTACTTATATGGCTCTCAAGAGAAGAGTTTTCGGGTTCTCTTCCGCGTTGAATATTTTGAAATCTTGACGTTGTCTTTGCTTCAGAGAATGACCTCGACAAGATAGTTGAAACGTCAAGATTTCAAAACATTTAATGCGGAGAACAACACGAAAACACGAAAATTCAAAATCAAAGCAAGTTAGCAGTGGTTACGAGTAGTACAAGACATAATACAGAGAGCAGAGGATAAGACTGAGAGAGACTTACATTTATGAGTGGAGAAAAACAGTTTGAATAATAATTATTCATGTTTTACTTTGTTAGAGTTTTCGGAAACGTTTTCTAACATAAGATAATGTAAAGAATTTCATTTACTGCTTTTTTCTATTGAAAATTATTACTTTTTGTCTTTTTTTAAGTGATCACGTTATATGAACTACATACATCATATTCATAGGATAAGAAAAAAGGTTGACGATAATTTGTCAAATTGTATTTACTTACACTGCATGAACTACCACCACGTTTATCTTCCCACCATTTTTTCTTCAATTCTGCGAGTTTTCCAGATGACTGTAATTTCAAAATACCTCTGCTTATCGCTGGTAAATAGAACGATCCTAAAAATGAACAGGTATATATTAACAGTTATATATGCACCAGAGATGATTCAAGATCAAGAAACTAAAACACATTTTACGGGCGCAACTTTTATTGTAAAAACTGAAGAATAATAATTATTGCCTTCGAAGCTTTTGTAATTTACTATTAATTTATTTAGGTTTCCTTGTATTAAGTTATCTGTTTGAAATTATTTTTTTATTTATATTATTCTGTGGTTGATGTTTACATTGTAATATTTTAGCGTATAATTTTAACCAAAAATTATAGTACATTATAGTGATAGTGATAGTGATATCTTCAACTTCACAAATTAGTAAGTTATTGTAGTTTCGAAAACGTTATGGTTAGTATTCGAAGATTTAGGTCCACAGTGAAAATTACTGTTAGCTTAGCAAATTAAAAATATCGAAAATTTAAGTAAGGGAATGAGATAAGTCGGATCTCTTTTTCTTTTTTTATGTGTTTACTTAAACGATTACAATTGCGATGGCTTTTGTTTTTGTTGCATGAAAGAAATTATGTGGAATAATTTCATATCTGGCACTGTTGGAAGGAGGAGTACAGACGAGTTAGTTATGGATTATAATATGCTCAATTAAGTGGACGTCTCCTAGTTCAGTTATAACAAAGTACTTCCTCAAAGTGTTTAAATCCAACTATAAAAAACGCGGGTGTTTTAAAGTTACCATGGCAACTTCAATAACCCAAGAAACGTGAAGTGTAAATGTCAACTTTTTAATTATTGATCTGACAGAAGTACCTTGTAACGTCAAATAAAATATTACTGACAAATGTTTCAAAAGCTTTAACTGTGATGACAACAATTAATCTTTTTTGCAATTTAGTTACGAAAAGTCATCTTTTTGACACTGATTGTCATTGTCAAAAGTGGTTCATTTTAGCACAAGTGCTAATATGAAATTTCATTTTAACACTTGTGCTAAAATGAGTTTTCATTTTAACACTTGTGCTAAAATGAGTTTAGTCACATAAACAGATATTGCGACAGATCCATTTATTTTTACTAAGAATAGTTGATAAATATTAAACGTACAACATTTTTATTGAGAAAACACTTATCTTATTTATTATATTATGTTAAACGTAAAGAAAACGTAACAAAAATTTTATTTTTTCGTTACAACTAAATTGCAAAAAATATTGTATAAAACACGATGCAAAACTGCGTGTTTTTTGCACACGATGAGTTGGACCACTCGCTACGCTCATAGTCCAATCTTCACATCTAGTGCAAAAAACACGCTCATTTTGCAACTAGTTTTATAAATAGCTATTTTGACAGATTGCAAATTAATTTTCTCATTTCGATGACAACTCAAGGTATACTGATGTCAAGAATTTAATCATTTTACATTAGTTTTTATTTCCATTTTTCGTAGTATTAATACTTATATTATTTATGATTTCAAAGTGTACCAATAAAAAAAAATAGAGTAAAATATTCGTGGATAACTGGTCTTTAAAACACTTGCTCTATCGAAAAATCGCGCGTGTTTTAAAGACCTTAATATCCACTTATACTTTAATATACTATTTTTGCGGTTAATGTGGTTTGCCTATTTTTCTTGAATTATAGGTTGCTCCTTACCGCTAGCCCTCTTTAATTTGGAACTGCTTATAAATTTTATTTATAGCTTGTTTATTGGAGATGTTGTCGACACGTTTCCTTCCTTTTTAAGTTAGTAACAGCCTTGTATATACAAGGGTAACAGGTAACAGTCCACAGTCAACTAGTGTGACTGTATAGTGTATGTATTATTTCCTAAATGTATATTATGCATTTTGTGTACAGATATACTCGAGGAAACTTTAACTTGGCGTGTGGATGAGTTGATATTGTGCGTATTATTGTATTTTCTCTTGCACACTAAATTAAAGCAACGGTCCAAAGCCATTGTTTACGTATAAACATACGTGAACAATGTTATTGGGTTATTGCTTTAACTTTGTGTGCAAGAGAAAATGAAATAGGTACGCACAATATCAACTCATCCACACGCTAAGTTAAAGTTTACTCGAATATATGTGGGTGTCATTGTGTTTATTTTAGGTTGAGAGATGAATGTATATGTACTCCTCCCATGTGGGTATTGGCAACTCACATTTTGATTGGCCGTAATCGTCAAAATATATGTTTAACCTTAGCCGCCAGCAATGGTACCAGCTGCCATTTTCTTAAACGTATACATGCTATAATTTATACTGCTTTTACAAATAGTGGAGTCAAGGAGTCGGAAGAGTACCCAACAAAATTCTGCAGCAACGAAACCTACTCCCTCATCCGTTTTCGAGGGTGCTGAAAACGAAAAAAATAGTGAAAGAAGTGGTCAAAAACTACCCCTATTTAGCGTTTCCCGTTGTAAGACTAGTAAAACCCGTGATTGGAGGAAATTAGTTGAGAAAATCATTGGGGTTTGATAACGTGGGAAGCGGCAGGAGAAGGCCTTAAGCTCCCCTTGGGATTGTTACAAACCTTTCAGAGGGTTGAAAAATGAATTTTCTTTTCTTTTTTCTGTAATCTTCATTAGTGATGTTGAACAAGAAAAAATTAGTTTCATCAACGTCTGACCCCCTCAAACGGGCAAAAACTACCCTATTAAACTTTCGCTAGTAAGCATGCTCGACAGCGTGTAGTTGGAGGAGATTAGCTGTGAACATAATTGGGATTGCATGACAAGTGAAGGATAATGACAGAGTAAGACCAGTCACTACCCCAGGGGGTTGTTACAACCCCTTAGGAGGTTGTAACAACCCCCTAAGGGGGGTTACTTTTTGATCTCTATACCCCCGTTTTTGGGGATATTAAAATACAAGAAAAGCATAGTTTCATCAGCTTCTGACCTTTCCTACCCCTCAAACGAGCAAAAACCACCTTCCCAAGATTTCGCTAGTAAGTAGGGTTTCCAATCCCGGGATCCCCAATCCCGGGATTCCAGGATCCCGGGCAGGTTTTCACTCCCGGAAATCCCGGGATTTCAAAAATCAATCCCGAGTATTTATAATATGACCAAATTACATAAAAAACATATTATTTTTTATCTCACATGTAATCTGTGTACAAAGATCCGGTTCAGATTAGGGGACGACACCCTAGACACACTGGCCATTCTCAGGTCATTTTTTCAAAGTAAATTTTAGGCTATTCATTTTTATAAAATAGATAATCAATAGATTACAGTAGCAATAGATTGTTAATTTTTAAATTTTATTATTTATTTTTTTACGTATTATTATTATTCTTGCTCAATAAATCGTTTCTATTTAATTTTATGTTGATATTCGACAAATGTATTTAGATCCCGGAAGATCCCGGGATTTGACTTTCTAATATCGAAAGTCTAATCCCGTCCCGGGATTGAAAACCCTACTAGTAAGCATGCTCGCCAGTGCGGAGTTTTAGGGGATTGGCTGGGAATATAATTGGGATTCATTGACAAGTGAAGGGTAGTGGGGACAGGGGAAAGCCTGTCACTAAGTACCCCTGGGGGTAGCTACAATCATTTAGGAAATATCTATACCCCCTTTTTTGAGGATGCTGAACAGGAAAAAAATAATCACTTCTGAATACAATTTTTTTTCTTTAATAATAGAAAACAAAATTGCATACCGCATCACAAAATTTGGAACTAATCTTTTACCAGAAACCAGATTTAAAAGTATTAACACTGTATGTTTCTTAATAGTATATTACGTAATAAGAGTTGTAAATAGCATATTACGCACGAATGGAAAAATTGCGCACGATGCCGCGTAGCGGCGAGTGTGGCAATTCCATGAGTGCGTAATTGCTTTACAACTCGAATTATGTACTATACTTTACCTACGATCGTATTTATTGAAATTAAAACACAATTTTGTATTATTTGTTGCTTATGTCAGTTTTGACAGAGCTAGAAAATTAAGTTTTGCACCTGCCATTTTTAATAATTTTAGCCTGGTGTCAAAAATATGAACTACAAGTGTTGTGTAAAGTAGGTCACGTGGTCACATTGCATTGCACCTCAGCGGCTGAGCGTGCGATTTGTTTACAGTGTGTAAGGTTCAATTTACGTAGGTGGCGGAGAGTGCGTTTTCAGCTATTTACGTTAGTGATCGTAGGTAAATATAATTTAATAAACCGTTTTTTGCCCAAATCGTATTTACTTGGTCAATAAAAAAACGTATTTTAAAACTTTCGAATTGTTTCCTTCCACACTCGGTAAACAGTAATGTCAGTATACAGTTACTTGCAACTACAAATGTTATGTATTTTTCCTTAATTTGTATGGAAATGTAAAATTAGTAACACTTTATTTTATGATATCCAACACATAACCTTATTGCCATAACATTTCCCATATCCTATATTATTTTGACGATTTGGCAACAGCATCTCCTGAAGGATTGTAACCACCCCCAGGGGTAGTGCAGGCTTCCCCTTTCATTACCTGTCATTATCTTCCTTCTTCTTCTGCCGTCATCTTTCCCTCTTTATCAATCACGGGTTTTACCAATCTTACAACGGGAAAACGTGAAATAGTTTTGGTAATTTTGAGGGGGTTGCGGTCGCTGAAAACTTTTTTCACTATTTTTATCGTACCGTAAACGGGTGGAGGAGTAGGTTTCGTTGCTGTAGAACTCTGTTGGCTTTTTTAACCAAAATCCCGACTCCTAAGATCGTCTGTGCTGCAATGTCCGCCTACTGGAGTCTCACAACCTAAGTTTATAATCCAATTCAGATCAAACGTGAGCTCATTGTCCGTGCTGATATTATAATATAATTTAATTTTTTATTCAGTTCAGTTTGTTTTCTTGTTCAAGTAACTAATGCAGCCCAATAATATAATTGTCCCTTACAATAGTAGAAAATATATTTTTTTAACGTGAATACTGAGTTTTATTTTCAGATAACAGCAGTCTTATTTCCTTTACCATAAATAATCATGAAAAAATCCCCTAAAAGACTGAGAACTCGATGACATACATCACCTTGATCTGATGGTCAGGCTTATTGGCTCGAATTAGCCTGACGGGCGGGAACGAGTAGTTCCAGTAAATCCGGCATTTCTCGTTCTCGACAACGGACTTGATATCTCCGGGAATGTAGGGCAGCACTGGTGTTTGAAGTCTATCTCGTACGAGTGCCGTAGATAGTAGTATAGCACTCGTAAAGCTGCGTTATGTCGGTTGATGTAGGCCGAAGTCGTGTATATCGGACATGCAGATAATAAATGCATGAGCGACTCCGGCGCCTGACGGTAGATCCTTCAGTTAATGTCAGGGACCTCTACACCCTACACGCGACTCCGAGAGACCAATGTGTTAATAACACCATCTTGACATAACTTTGGGTGTATACGCCCAGCCACGACCTGCTTTTCGGCCGTGGCCCTGCTTGTAATTATGCATTCCACCACACTGTAGATTTGAGAAGTGTGTTGTCTCACCGATTGGATTTTTACCTCGACTTTATTTATAGTCTAAGAGCCAGCTACGTAATTTTAACGTGACTCAATATAGTCTTACTTTCGCATTCAGTGCACGTGAAAAGTAGTAGGGAAACTAGAAATGCGATTCTGCCAAACCGAACCGGGGGCGTACAGCTATTATTGGATTTTCAGATTGTAAGAAATTGTAAAATTTGTAAAAACCCGAAAACGTCGCCGGGAGGTCGTTCTGGTAAGAAATCCAAGATAGAGGGCCCAACTTGGAATTACATCGTGATTTGCACGGTCCCGCTCCGGTTTTCGGCTCGGGTAGAGTGAAGGAAAAAGTGCAATTTTGACGTCTATCATTCTGAAAACGGCGGTCGTTTTTTTTCAGTACCGTCACGTTTGGTATTTCATTCTAATTTTATAGTCAAAGGGCTAGGCTGGTGAACGTTTTATACCAGTTAAAATTTTGCGTAAAGACATTAGATTATATGTGGACAACCTGGCAGAACAACCCCGGTCCTAAAACCACAATTATGATTTTTCAAACTGCAGGAATAAATGGCCAAGTTAAATTGAAGTATTAAAATTTGTATACACTAACTGAAGAACCTTTTCAAATATAAAAAAAATTGCCAGGCGTGTTGGGTGTTAGTCTTTGCCAGGCAATTACAAACTTGCATTTTTACATATTCAAGTCAAAATGTTTTATATCACCTGTAACTTTAACAGAATATTAAAAATACTATAAAAACAATATACAATGTGTTTATAGTATTATTAATTTTCAAGTGCGAAGTATTTACCTTATTTTGTATCAGTATTTTTCACCTTCGGCTTAGAGGTAAAATATCAGGACGTACTTGCATCATTTCTGGGCTTGATCAGACAGGACCAGCCGATCTTGTCAAAGAACTGAAAACTGAATAATTAGACTTTCAAACAAGACATTGTTTAATTTCTCATCAGTCACTTGAGTAAAGATTAGATGGCTCCATTCATTGGAAACTAAATAATTAATCTCACTTCGATAAATGTTATGTATACCAGCGTACGAGATGGCAAAGTAACACAAATACCAAATAAAGATTTTTCATACAGCAGTCACGAAGAATCAAAGATTGTTTTTCATGTTTGTAACATTGATTAATTATGAATATCAACATTGCAATACAATGCTCAGATACTGATATTCTAATCATCATATTGGGAAACATGGGCAACTTTCGGAGTCAATCAAATATTTGGATACAAGCTGGTGTGGGGAATCATCAGAGAATCATTGACGCCAGTGAATTGCTATAATCATTTGGAAATTCACTCTGCAAAGCGCTTCCAGAAATCCGCGCTCTGGCAACACCCACTGAACTAGGTGTTGTTGGCTCTGGTGGGCTGTGATTATAATCCAGCATTTTATCGAAAAGGAAAACAACGACCATTCCAATTATTAACGAAATCTGGAGACTTTCAAAATGCCTTTTCAGATCTAGGCAATGACAACTGCGATGGTGTTTCCAATTTTAGAAAAAATTGTATGTCAAATTTAAAATATTTGTGGTAAGAGCAAATGATTAAGGCCGATTTGTACTATTTTCGACGAACTAAAAATCCCTCCGATGCGACCAGTTTACCACCCTGCCAAGATTAATTAGGGCAATATCAGTTGAGAGCAAAATATACTTGTGGTCTCATGCACATCAAAAGACTAACAGTTTCTAATCCCGTGGACTGCGGACCAACATAATGGCACGCGTGAGAGTACTGAAAAAAAAAAAAAAATTACCGTCTTCAGAACGATAGACGTCAAAATTGCACTTTTTCGTTCTCTCCTCCTGAGCCCAAAACCGGAGCGGGACCCTGCAATTCACGATGTAATTCCAAGTTGGACCCTCTACCTTGAATTTCTCACCAGAACGCCCCCCCCGGCGGCGTTTTTTCGTTTAGAAATAGTGTTTGAAGTTTTCGTGTTTTTGCATTTTTTTCATTTTCTTGCAATCTGAAAATCCAATAATCTCTTTACGCCCCCGGTTTGGTTTGGTAGAATCGCATTTACTACTTTTCACGTTCGCTGAATGAGAAAGTAAGACTATATTAAGTCACGTTAAAATTACGTAGCCAGCTCTCCGTCTATTACGCACTGCTTAGCCTTTTCGACCCTATCTACCGCGCTTGCCAGACGCGGGTGTGAGATGAGTTCCTTAGCGGCGCGGCGGCGTAAACGGCACTGTTGATTTGCCATATGTTGGCATCTTCTGGAAGCTCCTCATTGATCAACGAGTCCATGCTTGCCAGATCTTGTGGCTTTGGGTTAACCCTGGTGTTAAGTTTAACCCTCGTCTTAAAGCGACGTCGGTGTACTCAAGAGGATGTACCTCGTCAGCTGACAAGGTGCCCTTACGTAACGTGTTTGGTGCAGGAAGGATACTTGGTCTCTCAGATGCTTATTACAATTTTAATTTTAAATATAAATCGCACATGCTTTATTCCCGGTTTTGAGGTAGTAAAGTATAATTTTATTGTGATTCGTGCAAAAAGGCTATTATCTAAATATATTCTACTTACTTACCTTTTCGAGCAGCAATACCATATGCTTTTTGATTGAGTTGACCACCATACATCGCTAAATTACACCTCCTATTTGTGATGTATTCAATTGTACTTGATTCCATGAAAAACGCATAATTCGATGATTCAACAAGGTTTACTCCTTCAGAAATTGAGTGTACCATATTTTCGGGGTGCATTTCCATGTACTCGTGTATTTCTTGATAAAGAGGAACGTTTGAGGTCTGAAAATGATTTAGCATTGTATCTTTTCATGATGACTTAATGTGTACAAGTGTACAGTATACACATTACATACCAAAATCATTAAGTTTACGATAAACATCATGATTATATTCAAATGCTGCTTGACTGTACGTACAATATGAAAATACAAAATCATTTAAACAGTTGAAAATTATGCTACAATCATATCTACTATTACGAGTACCTACATGAAGTATAGGACCACTACAATTATTACACATGGTGCTCTCTAATGTCGTACTTTATTTAAAAAAAATCTGGTTTATATTCTATTGGCCATTGAGGAAGATAAAACATAAGCCAATCGTAATGAACCTGGGCGGGATAAAAACTCAATTGTAACTTGCGTGTATTGCATGTAAGCAAAATCAAAATTAGGAAAAGTGAATTTCCTCCTTATTATGACATTTTCATAATAATGATTGTCAGTTTAATATGATAATGATATTGTTATTAACAAGCGTTAAAATAATGGGAAATTCTCACCCTAGGGAGAATGAAACATCCTGTATACAGGGTGGTCCGAACTGTACCTTCGATAATTTGAGAATCAGTAGAAAACGTGAAGTAAATAAACTTATATCGAAAACTTAACCGTTTCGGAAATACATTTTTTTGTATTTTTTTTATATCTCCCGAAGTAAGAGGAATGTTTTATTGAAATTTTGTGTGTACATGTTCCTAAATAAGTACCACGTTTAAATATTATTTACATTTTCCTACTTCAACCAGAGGCGTAACCACGGGGGTGTGAATCATAACAAAGCGCAATCTTTAAGTTCAATTTTCGACCACTTTTTCCTGCATCTGGGGCCGTATATGACTGATGGTCGAGATGGTAGCGTACCTGCCTCTCACCCAAAAGTCCCGGATTCGATTCCCGGTCGTGGCTATGGAAAATACTATGAGAGGGATTTTTCCATCATACACGGATATTGGATGTGTGTCCTTTGTCTTTAAATGTGTAGCCTCCTCCCGCACGATACTGTTCTAGAGCCTTCTGGGATAAAGGGGGTCGTAATTACATGTGGTGTATTTATTTATTTATATCGGCAATAACGTTGCTTCCAAGGCGTCCATCGTCTGTGGTTTATTGACGTAGACTAGGGACTTCACATACCCTCACAGAAAATAATCTAGCGGCGTTAGATCGCAAGATCTTGGAGGCCAATTCACAGATCCATTATGCAAAATTATGCGTTCATGGAATGTTTCCTGCAATAAATTGATTGTGGCGTGCGCTGTGTATTTCTTGTGGATGTCAATAATGGCTCGTGAATTTTCTCCACTCCAAATGCGGCAATTTTGTTGCCTCTGGTTGAAGTAGGAAAATGAAAATAATGATTAAACGTGGTACTTATTCAGGAACATGTACACACAAAATTTCAATAAATCATTCCTTTTACATCGGGAGATATACCTAAAAAGAATACAAAAAAAATGTAACTTCAACGCCCTCTATTTCTGAAGCGGGTAAGTTTTCGATATAAGTTTATTAAGAAAATTTCACATTTTCTATTGATTCCCAAATTATCGAAGGTACAATTGGGACCACCCTGTATATCGTTTTACTGTTTAAAACTCTTAACAAATCGTGCGTGCAGTACATAACTGAATTAAATTAAGAACCAGTGCTGCAGTTCTGCAGCACCGGTTGGGAAATCATCACTGCAATATCACATTATAGCTATGCTCCAATTTTATTGTCCACTGGATGCCCTTACAAGGACTGTACCTACTACTACATATTTACCTTGAAAAACGCTGTAGTAGCTCCTTCTAGTTTTGCACCATATCTGATACTTCCATCTTCCGCTTTTGAAACTAGATTATTCACATCTGTGAAGTGTTCTTCAATGACATGTTCATTAGTGAGAATACGAGAAAATAATGACGATATATACAAAGCTATTAGAACAAAGCAGAACAGCCACCAAGATGCTGCTACAATTCTGCCTGGTATTGATCTAAAAATCGAAAACAGACTTGATCATCATGATCAATGTAGCTAGATAATTATTAATGCACAATGTTGACAGTTGACACAGCTTATTTACAATAAGTCTGTTCACTGATAGAATCCTGGTCGTATAGTGTAAGTCTTCCGGAGCTCTATCCTTCCTGAAATATTATTTGTAACCTAATCTGTAACGTAAGTTTTAATCTTTTCTGGTATAAACTTTTTCAGTTCTTTTGTTTTTCAAATTAATATTTTCTTATTTAAAATACACATTATTCCATTGTAATAATTAATATCTATGGATATGTTTTGCTCTCTATTTAATCAACATTCTAATAATTCGCGAATATCAAATTTTATCATCTTTTTATTCTTAATAATCTGTCTTAGTAAAAATGTTTCTTCTCTAACTGGCTGAATGAGTAAAAATTAAATTAATGTGTTTTTCCTTCATATAAATCAGAATAGTTATTATTAGATTATAGGAAATAAACAAAAATAAATATTTGATGCATATGAGAAGAAATTTGTATTGGTTTTATATGTATGTATAACAATCAATGCAAAAGCAACAAGTACCATACCATTTTTTCATGATTTCCATAATAATATTTAATATAATTGGCACAATTTCACTAAAATGATCATTTTCTAAGTCCTAAGTACTTTACAATACAATAATACTCGAATTATAATGACACTGACCCTGTACAGGGTGTTTCCTATAAAACTATACCCCCCCTTATTTCGGTCAATTACCACCGATTTTAATTTTTCAAAAACCGGTCTAACACAGAATTTTCCGTATATTTTGATTATGCTATTACTTTTTTTCCTACTTCAACCGTATACGAGGGGCAGAAAAAAGTATGGTTTTTTTAAATGGAACACCCTATATATTTTTACATATTTGGATTCGCCTCGTCCTTCTGATTACAAATATATATGACACTTATATATTTGCTATAAAAATGGCGTAAATAATTGAATTTAAACTTGGGGCGTTTCCTTAAAAATTATACCCCCCTTATTTCGGTCAATTATTTACGGATCAAAATTTTCAAAACCTACACATAGAATTTTTCGTAGATTTCATATATGCTATTACTTTTTTTCTCCGTTCAACGGTATACGAGGGGTGGAAAAAAGTATGTTTTTTTTATGGAATGCCCTGTATTTTTTTACATATATAAGTATTATATATATATTTATAATCAGAAAGGTAGGGTGGATCTAAATATGTAAAAAAATACAGGGCTTTCCATAAAAAAACATACTTTTTTCCACCCCTCGTATACCGTTGAAGGGAGAAAAAAAGTAATAGCTATGAAATCTACGAAAAATTCTGTGTAGGTTTTAAAAATTTTGAATCGTTAATAATTGACCGAAATAAGGGGGGGGGGGGTATAGTTTTGAAGGAAACGCACTAAATTTAAATTCAATTATTTACGCCATTTTTATAGCAAATATATAAGTGTCATATATACTTGTAATCAGAAAGATGAGGCGAATCCAAATATGTAAAAATATATAGGGTGTTCCATTTAAAAAAACCATACTTCTTTCTGCCCCTCGTATACTTACATTTAAGTCTTAATTATTAATCTGCGTGTTCACCTGAAGTTTTCTGAAATGTATGTCAAATTATTGGTTTGTCATTTATGAGTAGGTTTTAAGGAAATGTGGTCGCTTTTCTTATCTACTTTTTATTGCCAAATTAAAGAAATATGATCTCAACAACGTATAATATAATAAGGCATTATTCAAAATTGAACAAAAAATAGATAGAAACTTCTGAGCAAGGCAGTAGGCTCTGAACGGCAAGAAAAACAAATCCAGTAAACAATAATGGTTTGTGACGCTGGACCCATTTCCCAATTTCATTCAAGCTAAAGATGAAACCAACAGCATTCGTTAGGACGGTAAGAAAACTGTTGCGATACCACGTCCTTTTTAACTGCATAATACTAAAAGCTCCGACTAGTAGTGGACGTTAATAAAGAGGCAGGGTGCGGTTTGCAAATACTTTTATTAAGGATAAAAAATATTTCAATCCTGCTATTATGATCAATTGCAAATTTACTGTTCCGGGGCCAGGGCTCAAGTTCGGCAAAGAACACCTGCTTTGGTCAGTGCATTTCTACGGAAGCGTAGAAGGGCCATATAGATTTTTATTTTTTTTATACCGTGAATTCCGATTTATATCTCGTAATTACGACTTATATCTCAGTTCCGACTTATATCTCGTAATTACGACTTATAACTCGTAATTTCGACTTATATCTCGTAATTACGACTTATAACTCGTAATTCCGACTTATATCTCGTAATTACGACTTATATCTCGTAATTACGACTTATATCTCGCAATTACGACTTATAACTCGTAATTCCTACTTATATCTCGTAATTACGACTTATATCTCGCAATTACGACTTATAACTCGTAATTCCTACTTATATCTCGTAATTGCGACTTATATCTCGTAATTACGACTTATAACTCGTAATTCCGACTTATATCTCGTAATTACGACTTATAACTCGTAATTCCGACTTATATCTCGTAATTCCGACTTATATCTCGTAATTACGACTTATATCTCGTAATTACGACTTATAACTCGTAATTACGACTTATATCTCGTAATTCCTACTTATATCTCGTAATTGCGACTTATATCTCGTAATTACGACTTATAACTCGTAATTCCGACTTATATCTCGTAATTACGACTTATAACTCGTAATTCCGACTTATATCTCGTAATTCCGACTTATATCTCGTAATTACGACTTATATCTCGTAATTACGACTTATAACTCGTAATTACGACTTATATCTCGTAATTACGACTTATATCTCGTAATTCCGACGTATATCCCGTAATTACGACTTATAACTCGTAATTCTGACTTACATCTCGTAATTAAGACTATTAACTCGTAATTCCTACATATATCTCGTAATTCCGACTTATATTAGCTGGCAACTGTGTATAGAAAGTATCATCATATTCACTAGTGTTTGTTTACTCTAAACGTACTTTTAAAAAACCAAAAGTGGTGTGATTATGTATTCAAAGGTCTGTAAACTATTTGTTCAATGTGAAATCCCAAAACCTTAGTGTAATTAAATAAGTTCCAACATAACCTTGTTAAAACCACGCGGTGCAGGACAATTATTTGGAAGTGTTGCCATATTTATTATTTTTCAAAGTTTTTAAGGAATCGTTCGTGATGACCAACTTAACATGCGTATGTTGCAATAAGTCCAGTGAGGACCATAAAATGGTTACTTGCTGCATATGCAAAAGTAATTTTCTCCACTCTTGTGTCGACTTATCAACATCTGAGGTTAGAGCAATCAAGGCTAAAAAATCCCTCAAATTCACATGTCAAAAATGCGCCAATATTGGAGATGGAATTAACGATCTCAAAGCTATTGTAATCGCTCTGCAAAAGGAAATTGAATCTCTTAAGTCAATTAAATCAGTTCCACCGAAGAATAGTTGTAGTTTAGATTACGAGGAAATTATTCAGGAGATTACTGAGAGAAATGCAAGGAAACGAAACCTTATTATTTTTGGTTTACCAGAAAATGATAAGTCGTCCAATGCTGAAAAAATAGCTCACGATTTAGATAATGTAACCAATGTGCTCCGACATCTGTCACCCGACATGGATACAAATAATCTCAAGCAATTTAGGCTAGGGAAATTTGATGCTACAAAAGCATCTTCTAGGCCTATTAAAATAATACTTAATGATGAGCAAGTGGTACACGATCTAATTAGAAATGCAAAACAATTACTGAACCATAATTTGTATTCTAGAATTCGCATATCTCTAGATCGCACCCCGAGACAAATAGAGCATTATCGCTCGTTGAAAGATGAAATCGCTAAGCGTATAGAGGAAGGTGAGTCTAACTTACAAATTAAACATGTACGTGGAATTCCTAAAATCGTCAAGTTAAACTAAAACAGCCCAACAAAATTAATACATATCAACTTTATTTTCAAAATGTCAGAGGTTTGAATACAAAAATAAAGGACTTTTTCCCATCCGTGATGGCCGCTGAATACGATTTTATAGCTCTAGTAGAAACATGGCTGTCCAGTGATGTCAAGAACTCTGAACTTTTTCCGGATACTTATAGTGTAGCACGATGCGATCGGAACTTTATTGAAACTAACACATCTCGAGGTGGTGGAGTTCTACTGGCTTTCAAAGCAGATTATAAAGTTGAGCCGCTTGACTTATCTGAACTTACGAGCATCATACCATTCATTGATATCCTAGGATGTAAATGTACAAGCAATTATTCTTCTATGTTTATTTATGTTATATATATTCCTCCTCAAGTAACAAACAATGAGTTAGAATTGTTTTTTGAAAATTTCGAATTATTTATAGTTAGCCAAAGTAATGTACTTATTGTGGGTGATTTTAATGTCACCAATTTTGTAAACATAGATATAAATGATTTTAAGTCTCAAGTAATTCAAAATCTTTTGCAGTTTTCAGGTCTGAGGCAAATAAATCATACACTTAATGTTCATGGTAGATTATTAGACTTAATAATTACTGATATGCAATGCATTGCATCTCGTGAAAATTTACCTCTAGTTAATGAAGACAATCATCATCCTGCATTATTAATAACTTTTAGTCATATGATAGAAAAGAACAATAACTTTCCAACCAATTTAGAAAATAAAAGCTATAATTTCAGAAAGGCTAATTTTCATGGTCTTTATTACTCGTTTCTTTATACCGACTGGTCATTTTTGGGTGACTACTCTGATGTTGATATTATGTGTGATGAGTTCTACAAAAAAATTTACTCCATATTGGATTTACATGTCCCTTTGTATAAAAATAATAAACGAGATCATCCCATCTGGTACAGTCCTGATATTATACGCAACATACAATTAAAATCATATTATAGAAGGAAGTATAAGAGTACTAACTATTATTATTATTATCAAGAATTTTCTAGAATTCGAGCACTTATTAAAAAACAAATACAAACAGCTTATAAAGACTACCTAAGCGATGTAGAAAGGAGCATCTCTGGTGACACCAAAAACTTTTGGTCTTATATCCAAAATAAAAAAGGGTCATCGAGAATACCTAATAATCTATACCACAATACCACAAACTATGAAAATCCAAAAACTATAGTAAACGGTTTTGCAAATTTCTTCAGTGGCGTATATCTCCCAAAGTATGATGCTGTAATTGGAAATAATCTTCCATTATTTACAAATAATCAATGCATCAATGTAGATTCACTTTCGGAAAACAATATTCGAGATGCTATAAAGAAGTTACCTAACAAAATGACATCAGGCCATGATTTAATTCCCAGCTTTATCGTTAAAGACTGTGCGACAGTTTTCATTCCACCTCTTCTAATTTTATTTAATTTTATCCTTAAGCAAAGCACTTTTCCTGAAGTATGGAAATTGGCAAGGGTATGTCCAGTTTTAAAGTGTGAGTCACCACATAACGTGGAAAACTACCGGCCAATCTCTATTTTATGCAACTTTGCTAAGGTTCTCGAAATAGCATTGTACACCCAGATTTATCCGCAGATTAAACCATATATTTCGCCGAATCAATATGGTTTTCTTGAAAAACGCTCAACAATATCAAATCTTATAATAATAGATCAGTTTATTTCAGTATCCATGGACAATCGAGACCAGACAGACGTTATCTACACAGACTTTTCGAAGGCGTTTGACCGAATTGATCATTGCACTCTTTTAAATAAATTAGATAGCTACGGTTTTAGTAATTCTCTGGTCGTCCTATTTAAATCTTATCTAAACGATAGGCTGCAATATGTTGCCTACAACGGATTTAAATCTGATTTGTACACTGCCACATCTGGAGTTCCACAAGGGTCAAACCTGGGGCCCCTGTTATTTATCATTTTTATTAATGACCTTATGCAAGTTTTAGAATGTAATAATCTTATGTTTGCTGACGACTTGAAGTTATATGCTAATGTTATTACTCTTGCGGATTGTTTTGAACTGCAAGTACAAATTAATATAGTGGAAAGATGGTGTAATGAGAATAAACTACTCATGAATGTAGATAAATGCAAAGTATGCTCATACACTCGCAGAGTCGACCCGGTAACGTACAATTACACATACAATAGTATACCGCTCACTCGCTGTACCTTAATAAAAGATCTTGGAATATTTTTTGACTCCAAACTATCATTTACTGAGCATATACAACAAATTACCTCCTCGGCTTTAAAATTGTTAGGTTTTATTATTAGAAACTGTGGATGTTTTACTAACATGTTTGCTCTTAAAACACTCTATTTTGCCTTAGTACGCACTAAGCTTGAGTACGGATCATTGGTGTGGTATCCATATTATAATATCCATAAGAATTCGCTTGAAAATGTTCAAAGGCGTTTTTTGAAATTCTTAGCTTTTAAATCGGAGGGCGTTTATCCTGAAAGAGGATGTAGTCATACGGACTTGCTTTCAAGGTTTAATGTTCCGTCTCTAGAACATAGAAGAATTATTTCTAGCATAATTTTTTTATATAAGCTCTTGCATAATCTAATTGATTCTCCGACTTTGCTGTCCCAAGTTTGCTTCCATGTTCCCAGACTGAACTCGCGAAGAGACTGCACGTTTTACTGTTCAAATTCTAGAACCAACATTCTTATTAAATCCCCTGTGCACATTATGTGCCACAATTTTAATAGAATATCTGATTTATGTGATATTAATAACTGTAGTTTAGGTAAACTTTTACAAGTATCTCATCGGTATTTATATGATCAATCTATCTAATCGATTATATCTATGTGATTAACATGATTTTTGTTCTCACTTAGCTTATAAGTTTTGGGTCTTTTTTAGCTATATTATGTTACCATTTTCTATGCATCTATTTATTTAAATATATTTTTTTGTTATATGTGTATTTCTAATAAGATTATATTATAATATTGTCCTGTAATTGGATTAATTTCTGTTGGGCAATAAATGAATTATTATTATTATTATTATTATTATATCTCGTAATTACGACTTATAACTCGGAATTCCGACTTATATCTCGTAATTACGACTTATAACTTGTAGTTCCGACTTATAACTCGTAATTTCGACTTATAACTATTTTGACATGCAACGAGACTACCTCTCCCTCCTTTTTTGAGGGTACTGTACTAATAATAAGCGTGTCCCCACTCCGCTGCCTTCTGGTTGATAAAAAAATCCCAACCCCGTTTTCGCGGATGGCCAACACCGTGGTAGTACCCTCCACTACCCGTATTCCTACCGCGACGCCGAAACTACCCTCTAAAGGGGTTGGAATGGAATATTCAACGGAAGTCTGGCAAATAACGACGCTCCCCCGTTTTCGAGGATGCCCAGCACTATGGTCGCCCTCTCCACTCTTCCGGACCCATTTCAACCCCCCAAAATCGATGCAAACAGGGGTGGATATGTTATTTCGACCGGATGAGAAAAAATTTGGTAATTAATCTTGGCGTGTTCGAGAGGTTTTTTACATCTATTTGGGACGTTAAACTTAACGGGCGGCCAACTAGCCGTGAACTTTTAGGGCTGGATATCGCAAGAATAACGCGTGTCTAAGCATGGGAAACACAATGCGCATGTTCGAGAGAGTTTTGGAAAACCGGAAAACCCCGGGAAAGTCCGGAAAATTAGAGTTTGCTAAGCCTTTTTTCATGTCGCCCGTTGTCAATTTCAAATCACACGTCTGGGAAAAAAAATTTTCCGGCAAAATGAGTGTTGTGTTAAAGGAGACATCGTTTAGCTAAAGGAATTACCCCCATCCCCTCGCCCCCAGCAAGGAGAGAGGGAGTTCGCGGCTAGTTGGATGTCCGTTAAACTTATCCACTCTTGCCCAGCACAATGGGGAATCCTTACGACTCGGACTCGCCAAGTCACTGGAAGCGCCTCAAAGCGGCTCGAAGTGACTAGGAGTGACTCAAAGTGACTCGAAACGACTCGGACCGAGTCGCAGCCAGAGCTGGGCAGTAACTAGTTACTTTTAACTGAAGTTACTATCTTAGTTACTTTTTTCGGTAACTGTAACTGTAACTTGGTTACTTTAATAATACAAATAACTGTAACTGTAACGTAGTTACTTTTTTAAGTAACTAACGAAAACTTTTACTTTTGGTAACTAAAGTTACTTTTGGTAACTAAAGTTACTTTTGGTGACTAAAGTTACTTTTGGTGACTAAAATTTTTGAAACAAATTAATTATTGTTTTATTTATTCTTTACTCAGTATACTAATCACAGAAAAAATTAACCAGTAACTCCAACAAGTGACAAAATGTAACATTAAATATAAAATACTAATGCTACTAACTGTTTAGGAGTAGCAACTGACCACTAGAGGGATGATTTTCCCCTCCGCTGTTATTAATTGCTTGTCTGTCATAGACACTAACTTGGTTTGCCTGTATTATTCGTCTTTTCAACGACCTATGGCACACTGATGAGAACATAAAAAGTTCGAAACCGGTCTGTGTTTGGCGTTGAAGAGACGAATAATAAACTTGGCTACCAATTTGGATTAGTAGGTATAATTCAGCGCAACCGAGGCTTTTGTCCGTTGAATAGCTGTTTCCTCAAATCCTATTTATTATACACTTCGCACATAAATTATGGAATAGGTAAAAAAATTAGTCAAGTTTATACATTCATATTTTTGTTAATATTGAAGCAATTTCAATAATTTTTTTACTGCGGATAGGTCATTTCTTCTGCAGTTTAATACCGTATGTTCGACTTAACTACGAGTTTTGTTATACAGGGAAACGCGAAAAGTATGAGGGCATGTAAATTCCCTAAAATATCAATTTGATCTGTGGCAATTAGGAGCCTATGAAAATTTATTTTTATAAGTGTTTCAGTTATGGCCTATTCTATTGTACTCACTGCGCCAAGCAATTTGCCATACGGTTCTTGGTAAATAAAAAATTGGCAATTCTTTGAAAATTGTTCTGTTGCCAATAACTGTTAAAAAACAATGATTTTAGTGGATTTTGTTTCATTATCCTCTCATTAAAGAGTAATGAAACCAATATCGAGGTTAATAATACGGGTTGGAATAAAAATAACTTAATAAATTTATTTAACAGGAAAAAGAACGATAGCAATAACAAAAATCTAAGCAATAATGCAAACTAATAACGGTTATTACCTCCCCTGGCATTCACTACAGTTTGGCATCGATCGGACATACATAAAATTAAATCTGGAATGAACATTTGATCGACATTTTTGAAGGCTTCTAACATAATTAGTCTTAACACGCAACAAAAAAATTTTCAAAGAATTACCAATTTTTTATTTACCAAGAACCGTAGTATGGCAAATTGCTTGGCGCAGTGAGTACAATAGGAGAGGCCGTAACCGAAACACTTATAAAAATAAATTTTCATAGGCTTCTAATTGCCACAGATCATTTTGAAATTTTAGGGAATTTACATGCCCTCATACTTTTCGCGTTTCCCTGTATAACAAAACTCGTAGTTAAATCGAACATACGGTATTAAACTGCAGAAGAAATGACCTATCCGCAGTAAAAAAATTATTGAAATTGCTTCAATATTAACAAAAATATGAATGTATAAACTTGACTCATTTTTTTACCTATTCCATAATTTATGTGCGAAGTGTATATTCTAATTTTAATTTTTCTAGAAATGTCTAGATACGTTTGTTGTTTATTGTTACTATTGTTATTATGTAGTTTATATCTCATATTTAACTGCTCGGTGGTTTTAATACTCATTTTTCTAAATTATCAAATAAACACTTGCTGTCTAGAAATAAACTAGAGATATTTCCCGTGAACTAGTCTACGGACTTCAGCGGAGTTCCTCTATTTATTTCCAAATTGCATATTATAACGATTATTAAGTTAAGTAAGTTTTGTAAATCTCTAATTACTTTTGGAAATAAATTATTATTATTATTATATTATTTAATGAAATAACTGTAACTAGTAACTAGTTACTTTTTAAAGTAACTTTGCCCAGCTCTGGTCGCAGCATGATTTTTTCGGATTCACTGAGTCATCTGTAGTCACTCTGAGTCGCTTCGAGTCACTCCAAATCGGTTCATTTTTATGTATGAAAATCTGTTCAAAAATTTAATTTTAATTGTATTTATATGTACTACCAGAGATATTAAAGCAGACGATTTATTATTGTAATAAAGTAAAAACCATTTATGTAATCGTATAATCATCCAACATGTTTTCATCAAATACCATTGTCATAAATAAAAAATTATTGATTTTAACACTATGATTTTAATCTCCATCTATTTCCTACAAGAAAAAAACGCCCCTACAATGATTGTTTTTCATGACCAGGAGGGTGGAGAGGGCGATCATCGTGCTGGAGATCCTCGAAAACGGGGGAGCACATTTGTTTGACCGAGTTCGCGAGTATATGTCATTTCCAGCCTTGTGGAGGGTGTTTTTATAGATTTTGGGGGTTGAAATGGATGCGGGAGGCATATTGCTAAATAACCGTCAATCCGTCTGTTGGGCCGCAATCGAACTGGGCCGAACGGTGAGTGCTAAACAACATACTTTTGGGTCACTTTCGCGTTCCGAAAAGTCGGTTGTTTAGTCAATCAAATTTGCAACTAATCCACCAATCGACGCTATTTTATGGTATGTCAGTTATTTTATTCTGACAGTAGATGATAAGTCATAGTTTGTAGATATATTTATTAAATAATTAGCTATAATAAATTAAAAATACATTTACCAAAAACGTGTAGAATATATCCAATTAACCGAAAAATCGTATAAATTGAAAATTTATACAAAGAAAGAAGCTGAGGTAAATATTAATCTATAATTATTCACAATTTGTGTGTGTGTGTGTGTTTTAACAAATTTAAGGTATAACACAGTATTAAGCGGGTTTGATAGGATATGAGGTAGTTTTCTGTTAATCGAAATTTTGCGGATCAAAAAAATCTCAATTTAATATTCTTTTCTTCGTAAAACGTGACGTGGCAAGTACCTGTTGATTTGATTTGCGGTGTTTTTTACGCATTTTTAATATTAAAGAGCATAATTTTTCTATAATTCAAGCCCCGTTTTATATTACTTTCACATCACGAGTGACCAGACGTATCATCGGTAAAGACATTTTAATTTTTTTTCGTTAAAAATATAGGTGTACTTTAGAATGTGGTATAATTAATGCATTCACTTACATTGATAAAGTTCTAAACTACATTTAAATATAGAACGAGTAGATTTCGTGTTAGTTTTATTGTGTATTTAAAAGGTAAGCACAAAATAAACAAGAAATAATTTTAATGAACCTTTTAAAAACTCTTTTATTATTACAAAGGATCTCGTTAAGAAATGATTATTGGCGAAAAAATTAAAGCTTATGAATCATTATGTCCGAATAGTAAAAAAAATAGTACGGTCCCATTTAAAAATTTTCCATAGGACCCCTACGGAAATGAAAGTGAAAATTAAATTCCGTTTTTTGAGAAAAACCTAAAAATAATCGTATCTATCAGTTATTTAAATAACTATTTTATTGTTTACAGACAAGCTTACTACCTTGCTAATAATTTCCATAGCCTATTTAGTAATTTTCTTACATCGCATTCATCTGACGCGGCCATTTTGTACAAAATAAAAAATCGTTCGTATCTCACTTATTTTTTGGAATTTTTTAAATTCGAAAAAACTGCTGCAATTAGAATTTCATGTTTTATAAAACACCACAAAAAAAACATAGTCATTCCATTTAAGAAAAAAAAGTTGATGTCACTTCCGGTTCAACCGGAAGTGATATTTTCGTTCCTGTTGGTCTAAAAATAGCCCACTTTTGTCTTATTCACGTATACCAATAACGAAATTTTTAAATTCAAAAACAACCAAAAAATTGGGGGCGTACATTGACTCGTGGCCACCCGGTATGCATGGGTTATAACATAACAAAGTGAATTTTTAATTGTGCACGTCTTGTCTATATAACCGACGTTTAAGAATCAGCCGAGGATGGATAGTATGTTGTTTAGCATTTTCCCTTCGGCTACGGCCGAATGGATGAATTGACGGTTATTTAGGAATATGCGTCCGGGAGGGTGGAGAGGGCGACCATCGTGCTGAGCATCCTCGAAAATGGGCGAGCGCCGTTATTTGCCCGACTTCCGTTGAATATCCCATTTCAACCCCTTGGGGGTCGCGGTAGGGATGGGGGTAGTGGAGGGCACTACCACGGTGTTGGCCATCCGTGAAAACGGGGTAGAGATTTTTTTATCAACCAAAAGGCTGCGAGGGGGAACACGCAATAGGGGTGGTTTTTGGCCAATACGGGGTGAACGCAACACGAAAAAGAAATTTGGCCAACATCATCGTGTTCAGCACCCTCGAAAATGGGGGGAGGAGTCTCGGTGCATGTCAAAATAGTTATAAGTCGTAATTACGAGATATAAGTCGTAATTACGAGTAATAAGTCGTAATTACGAGATATAAGTCGTAATTACGAGTTATAAGTCGTAATTACGAGTTATAAGTCGTAATTACGAGTTATAAGTCGTAATTACGAGATTTAAGTCGGAATTACGAGACATAAGTCGTAATTACGAGATATAAGTCGTAATTCACGGTATAAATAAAATAAAAATCTACATGGCCCTTCTACGCTTCCGTACATTTTTATAAATATGTAATGGAAAAAATGTAGTGTGGTAAGATATTATGGTAGAAGGAGCTAATAACTTCTCCTACTTACTTGCACCGTTGAGTGAAGGAATACTCAACAGTCAACACTCCAAATCACCTGGATCTATAGATGTCAGTTGGTTTTTAGAATTATAAATATAAAAATATATGAATACCTACTCGTATAATAAATAAATATACAAATATTTCAAGCGATATTATTAATCCCTAAAATGGTGATAAAATTAATGCATTTTCTTACTTGGCAAACAAAAACTAATGTAAGTAATCGATTTGAAAAATAAAACCAAGTCACCTTTTACGAAAAGTATTGCCAAGAAATGTGAAGTTTTGTGCATTGGTTATAAAGAAGAATAGTAGGTACTAAACAAACCAAAAATGAATTCAAACTGTAATTTGGCCACTATCATGAAATAGTATATTACGTAATGAGAGTTGTGAATAGCATATTAAGCACGAATGGAAAAATTGCGCACGACGCCGCGTAGCGGCGAGTGCGGCAATTCCGTGATTACGGAATTGCTTTACAACTCGAATTATATGTACTATACTTTACCTACGATCGTATTTATTGAAATTAAAACACAATTTTATCGCTTATGTCAGTTTTGACAGCGTTAGAGAATTAAGTTTTGCACCTGCCTTGTTGAATAATTTTAGCCTATCGTCAGAAATATGAACTACAAGTGTTGTGTTATGTCACATTACAACACACCTCAGCGGCTGAGCGTGCGATTTGTTTACGGTGTGTAAGGTTCAATTTACAAAGGTGGCGGAGAGTGCGTTTTCAGCTATTTACGTTAGTGATCGGTAAAATAGCATTTAATGACTAATAATTCATAGGTTATAGGAAATTTATTTTCTTATTTTATGTAGGTATGCAAATTTGGCACACTATTTGATTAAGACTTGTAATGCATAAAAGTTAGTCTTTGATCCCATTAAATTTTAACTTACCTTATTTTTACCTGCGTATTTTGCTTAAAAAGACTACCGTAAACAAACCAAGCACTGTTAGAAAAAGTCAATTGGTTTACAACATATTTTGAGTTAAAGCTGGTCTTTTGCCATTCTTTTTGGCACAACCTCCCAATCAAATATAATGAGAATACCACTATCAGGGAAGTAAATCCTATTGCTGTCAAAAAATCTGATGTAAATTGAAATATATCAGGTGGAGCGGTTAATGGTTTTCGCGAAAGAATGCTTATTCCTGAAAACAAAAAAAATATCTGTTGACGATTGTGTGAAAAAAATGATTTAACAACTGTTATTTAAGCTTAAAATATGAGCAGAACATACAAAATTTCAGAAATAAAAAATAAAAATGTTTGCTCTTTTCCAACTACCATTGCGTCGGCACGGGGACACACTATATATACATATTTCAACATTTTTCGTTTTCATTCTCACATAATCGACAGACTATTAAAACTGAATTAAGCATCTGTTCTGAAGCCATACTTTTTCGCATTCTGGACATTTTATATTTATTGAAAATTTGCAATCAATATAAAAAATGTTTGCTCTTTTCCAACTACCATTGCGTCGGCACGGGGACACACTATATATACATATTTCAACATTTTTCGTTTTCATTCTCACATAATCGACAGACTATTAAAACTGAATTAAGCATCTGTTCTGAAGCCATACTTTTTCGCATTCTGGACATTTTATATTTATTGAAAATTTGCAATCAATATAGACTAGACTTGTATATAAATGGTGTTAATAAGACTACCATGTTAAAACGAAAGAAACAATGAACTAAAATAAATTTAAAGCTCTTCATGAAGTTTTCCATTAATGTTTGTCTTTCAACTCTGTATCAACAATATTATTTTGAATACGTTTTTAAAAGATAATTGTTTTTAGTGACAGAATTTGAAACTTCCATAGCAGACAATTTACTCTACCAAAATATTTTAACAATTTATAATTTTTGAAATATTAATCATAAACATAATAAAAGAGTTAATAGGGCAACAACAAAAACAAAAAAAAAACAGAGTGAAACACAGAGTTTCAAGAGGTATTTATCAGAAAATACATTTATTTTTAATATCCTTGAGTTGTCCTAGTTAAAGGAAGCTGTTAGCACATATTATAATGAATAACCTAATTGATTAATTATAAAAATTTTTGAATACTTCAGCAAGTGCAATTATTGAATATCTTTGTTTTACGTAGAAGTATTTGAGAATTGAAATATATGTAAGTATGGTGAAATTGACAGAAAATAAAATATAGGTATATAGGTACTCACCCAAATGCATAAATGGATCTGTGAAATCAACTACCTGCGCTCTTTCATATGTGATTGTTAGATCTGATATAGCTAAATCTGCTCGCTGAAAGAGTAAAGCGTAATTAAATACATACTTACTTATGAATGTAAAAAGCAAAAATAATTCAAATTTTAGTGTATCTCGATTTTCTCTAATTTCTCTAAGGATATCTGTTTGTACGAATAGTTCCTGTATATTTGTTTTGTCGGTAGATATTTAATTTATATACATTAAATTAAACTCAATTTTGAAAAAGATTACTGTTGCTATATAACATGAGGCTCTCGCATATTTACGATACCTACTTGATATTTGTAAGTTAATATTTTCTACTCGAATTTTCAGAATTCTTAGTTATATGTGTAATGATGACAACTGTAGTCAACATTTTGATTGGTGCCCCTTCCCCTATTGTACACATTCAGTCATTCAGTTTTAGAACTCTGGCATAAATAGTTCAAGTACACAAGTATAGACTATCTGCGAAATGTCTACTAGCGCCATGCGTGGAATTTTTCCGCATTTTTGTACTGTGACTTTCGTATTGTTACATGCGTCAAATTGGGTTTTTATTTTTTCTGGAATAAAAAATATATTGTTTTCTTCGAGGTTTTCTTCTTCCAACGGTTTTTAATCGTGAGTACATACAATTTTTCACAAAGTAAATATAATTTTCATTAGCATTGTATTTATTTTTTGTATTAAAACTGTTAAAATGATTTTATTTGCATGTCATTTTGAAAACCAGATTTTTTCGAAATAGAGTTTAATTTTGATTTTTACCTGTCAACAAAGAGGAAAGTTGAAAAATTAATAAAATCTAATCACCTCATGCTCGTGAGGGAAACCCAAATAAGGCAACGACAATAATTGAAGATTTCTGACATCATTAAGACGAGAATATCACGTCGATTTCGAAACTAGGTGTAGGCAAGACTTAAAAAACGTCAACGCATCCCGTGTCTCTTTGAGAGATCTGGAACGCTAAACCCTAACGGAACATTGTCATCTTCGGCTGTATCGTCGACTGCGAATAGGCCGAATGAAGGAACCGCGACGCGATACACGTGTAAAAACAGATACACTGAAGACCGCGCGGCCAGTGAGGACACGCTGATTCCTTCAGTGTAGCGTCGTGCGGTCTAGAACATCTAAGGGCATATCACATACCTTTTACCTATTGCTCAATCTCGTGCGGCTAGAAGCCGCCTGTCTCTCTAAGAAGAAAATTTTGAACGCCAACAGTAAAAACAGCACGCAGAAAGAGACCAGAGCCCAAACCGGCGCGGCGGGCTTTTGGGATATGGAAATACGCCTAGTTAACATGGCTTGAGTTTCGTTCATTATCGGAATTAACCAGACAAATCGCTCCACCAACTAAGAACGGCCGTGCATCACCACCCACCGAATCAAGAAAGAACTCTCAATCTGTCGATCATTCCGGGTCTAGTGAGCTTTCTCGTGTTGCGTCGAATTAAGTCGCAGGCTCCACTCCTGGTGGTGCCCTTCCGTCAATTAGTTTTAGTTTCAGCTTTGCAACCATACTTCCCCGGAACCCAAAAGCTTTGGTTTCTCGAAAGCTTCCCACCAAGTTTTTGGAAGAACGCCGACGGTTCCGCGGGCATCGTTCGTCTCACTTGCATCCGTACAAATATCCATTATATCGTTTTATATAGAACCGGATCGACTGCGGAATGTTCGTTCGTTCGTTCCTTCTTGTTGAAAGAAACAACACAATACCGAACTTCGCCAATCGGCGAAGAAATTCGAACATTCTGTCGACCTTTCGCTGGATTGAACGCGACGATGTTTCTCGAAAAAATCGAGGATACATTTTAAATGTTCTCGCTCAGAGAGAGACTAGTCGCAAAAATTACTTTGTGGTTTTGTGGAAAATTAATAAAACCGTATGTTTTCGATATTATTCTGCTTATTTGCACAATTGATCACAAACATTTCCATAAGAACTAGTTTGCTCATATTATGAGCGTGGGGTTATGTCGCACAACACAAAACACTAATACGCCCGACGATAAATCAAGATGTGTCGTCTACAACACTTCTCATTTACGTTACAGTTAATAATATTCATGAACTTAAAAACTTACAAAACGATTATAATAAAATAATGAATAAAAGCAAATATTTCGCATATTAGCCTTTCAACGTAGGTCCAGTACAAAACTTATTGAACAGGCCGCCGCGAGCGCTAGTAGTCACGAATAGGTAAGCTCCGCCTTTCTGCAGATAGTCTATAGTTAGACTGACTCTACTGACTGAGTCAGTACAATCACTTATAAAGCTAGCACATATAAAAGGGTTAACATTTTCTAGCCAGTCCTCGAATTAAAGAACTTTTTTTTTAAATCGGCATTAAAGTACCTCAAAATCGTCATTAAAGTGATAGAAATAGTCATTAAAGTAATCCATTATTGTACGAATTTTGTGTTGGCTTAGGTGACAGATAAAAACGTAAACATACATTTTTCGTTGTTTGTGACAGTAATTTTGTTGTAATAAAAGGGAAATAAATACAGTTTTTTTTAAATCGGCATTAAAGTACCTCAAAATCGTCATTAAAGTAATAGAAATAGTCATTAAAGTAATCCATTATTGTACGATTTTTGTAGTTGGCCGAGGTGACAGATAAACGTAAACATTATATTTTTTATTGCTTGTGATAATAATTGTATTGTAACAAATTTTTTAAATTCAGAATTGTATTATCACTATTAAAATTGCTAAAAATAGTGGTTTTCTTATAAAAAATTATTCCGACTTGACATTTAAAAATAATTATGACATTGCTTAATGTCACTGAATATTATTTAAAAAATAGAGTTAATTAATCTTAATTTCATAGTTTTTTGATAAAAAAAAAATGTAATATGCACCTCGGCATTAAAGTTCCTTTTTATTACTCATGTGGTTTATTTAACTAAACTCCACATTCATGGTAAAAAGATTAACTTTAATGCCTTGATACATAAATAACTATTTTTGAATTCAGAATTGTATTATCACTATTATAATTGCTAAATTAAATGGTTTTCTTTTAAAAAATTATTTCGATTTGACATTTTAATAGCTATTTATGATACGAATGTGAAAAATGCTTTTTAAGGCACGTGTATGATAGTTACAAGAGGCGTAGCCGAGTTGTGTAACTCATACAAGTACCTTAAACGCATTTTCACACGAGAATAATAGGTACAAGATTTTTTCTCTATGGACGTAGGTACAAATATTAAAAAAAATTATTGAAAAATATTAAATATCATGACGTTTCTTTGAATAGGTAATCAATTCTATCATATGTCACAGTACGATATTTTGTTGTTGTTAATGTTAATGTTCTTAATATAAAATTCCAATAAATTTTTACAAAATTATAATAAATTTTGATTTGATTGTTCGTTATTCATTTCTCTTTATATCAGTGCGAAAAGTGACAGTTCTTTAAAAGTGAGATTTCTTTCTGTTCTTTTCGCACTGAGTGTGAAAGGTGACAGTTGTTTTCGCACTGGTCCGCTGGTGCGTTTAAGTGACGTTTTTCACACTAAAAATGACAGTTGAAAAGTACGACATTTCGATTGTGAATTAGAGAAAAATAATTATGACATTTCCTATAAATGTCATTTAAAATTTTAAATAATTATGATTTAATGTCACTGAAAATTACTTATAAAATAGAGTTAATTCATCTTAATTTCACAGTTTCTGGATTAAAAAAAAATTAATATGCACCTCGGCATTAAAGTTCCTTTTTATCACTCATGTGGTTTATTTGCCTCGGCCCTCACATTCATGATAAAAAGTTAAACGTTAATGCCTTGATACATAAATAACAACTATTCTTTACATTTTTAATTGAGAGCCTTCCAAGATTCCAAGAACGTGCTCACGACGGGGTGCAAGATTTGCATTTTGTTAATCCACACATTCGAATAAACAAAGTACGTTAACGTATAACAAATCATGAACCTGTGTACAGTAGAATAGTATATTATGCAATGAGCATTTAATGATAGCTATTAAGATACGAGCATGAGAATTACGATAGGGATTCATAGGCGAGTATTGTAATGAATACAAATGTTGCATAGGTACACGACCAGTCATAATAAGGAAACAGTAAAAGAGAATTATCAATGAATGAAAAACATATCGAACTGTCATTCAAGTACATATCTTGAATTTTTGCTGTCGCAGGAAAAATAATGTGCACAATAATTGTGGAAAGTGACTTTATGTAATTCGTAAGCTTTCAGAACTCTGCCTACTTGTTCCATAAAGTATCACTTTCCACACTAATACGTAATAATATATTACGTAATGAGAGTTGTAAATAGCATATTACGCGTAATTGCTTTACAACTCGAATTATGTACTATACTTTAAACCTACGATCGTATTTATTGAAATTCTGTATTTCATTTTTATTATTTATCGCTTATGTCAGTTTTGAAAGCGTTAGAAAATTAAGTTTTGCACTTGCCATTTTTAATAATTTTAGCCTGGCCAATATGAACTACAAGTGTGTTGTAATATTGGTCACGTGATCACATAACACCACACCTTAGCGGCTCAGCGTGCATGCGTTTTGTTTACGGGGTGTAATGTTCAATTTACATAGATTGCAGAGAGTGAGTTTTTATCTAATTACGTTAGTGATCGTAAGTAAATATATATTACGTACGATATTAGTTGATTACATATAGTAAAAAATGGTCACACATGAGACTTAATAAAATGCATATTTCACCTGAAGGGAATACTCAAAAGGTCGTCGACGAAATGCAGTTCCCTCTATCTATCTTGATTGAACATCATGTGTAACATACGGTTCAAATGATTTTGTCGACTACGTATATGCGCAGTGCTTGCGCAAACATTAGGTACGTACCCATACATTTATGTTCTTTTACGACATTTTTTCTTACTGCATACTTTCCTCTCAATAAAACGGTGGGATACAAATCGCTTACTTATCCATTAACATAAAAGAGATCTAGCGACTTTCGTGACACATTTTCATGACAGACTATAGAGACTATCTGTTAAATGAAAATAATTCCTTCATAGTTCATTGACATGAAACTGTTATCTTTTAGTTTTTACTCTTAAAGTGGATCTCAAAGGAGAGTATGCCTGTTAGTTGCAAGTTTTACAACATTCCATAGTATTATTCGATTATCTCATCATTTTACTTTTTCCTGGCTGATTTCTTTCTTCTCAACCAACCACTTATTAATTTCATACCATAATAGTTCTTGCATATTTAATATATACCTGGTAATAAGTGGATCTTTAATTCCATCGTTTTACCGTCCGTATCTAGATCATATCTTTTTCAAACCCTCAGTAATGCTAAATACTCCTGATTTTTTAAATTTCGGTTATTGTACAGATCTTTGTTTTTTTATTTACTATAAAGCAGGATGAGCGCGATAACTTTCAGTAAACTATTTTAAAATAGGCATATTTTGGATATCGTTTTTCCAGGGATTTCCTCTAACTCATTGTTAATGGACGATTGTGTGTCATTCATTATTACTATTATTGGTCTATTATTTTCACAGAGAAAAATAGGGTTAAGTACGCTAAATACGTAAGGAATGACGCTCAAGTTATAACAAGTCTTCACGAAAGACTAATTCACATTTTTTATGTCGGTAAACCGCGACATGAAGGGAAAATAGGAACATGAGTACCTACATCGTCTTATTACTCACTTACTTGCATTCTTGCCTTCGCGATTCAGCTTTTCTGCGGTAAAGAATGTTAATGTATGGATACCTATCTATTGGTATCTTTTATCTGAACCCATATTTTGTTGTGCATTGCAGCATAAAAATTTCAAGAATATTTTGGATTTTATATAATCTATTTTCCAAAAGAAACAGAAAAGTTTATTCTCTATCAACTAAAAAACGCAAGCCAGTAATTAAATTATTCCAAAATAAAACAAGAAATTAATATCATAGCACAAATAAATAATTAGTTGCTTTTCAACTTTTTCACAGGACAATAACATTTATTATACATTTATAAAGATACTTCCACTTGCTTAAGCTAAATATTACGAAAACAAAATATATGGCCTTTTCGCCAACAAAAGCTGGAATGCCCCAGGTGCTGGAACCCATAACCATAAATGAGTCGATAAGCGACAAGGTACATAGCTCTACTACCATAAAATATTTAGGACTGGTCTTAGACCCACATTTGAAATGGAAAAACCATATTGAATATATAAATGGAAGATTACGGAAACTGATATATAAATTTTATACCCTAAAGAATATATTAAATAATAAAACCCTTATGATCACATACAACAGCTTAGTTGAATCTATAATTTGATACGGAATCACAGTATGGGGATCTGTTTATAAAACAAACTTGCGACCACTACAGCTAACACAAAATTATATTTTGAGAATAATATTTAATAAAAAAAAGAGAGAAAGCTGCAGAAACATTTTTATTGAGAACCAGTTACTTGACGTAACGGGTTTATATATGCAAGCCGCTATAAACTATGCACATAACAAGAAGGAGACAATTGGATCCATTATTGAACACCAACATGAAACAAGAATCAGAGCAACTTTACCACTTTACAGCAAAAAAGTTTCACAAAAATGTATTAAATACAACGGTGTCAAGTTATTTAATAATTTACCACCACATATAAAAATATTGAGGAAAAAACGCTTCAGAAGAGAAACATAAAAACATCTGATTGACAATTACGCTACATTTCTATCCCTTATAGTATGAAGATACTATAAATAATTGTTAAACATTACATCGATCCTTAGAGATTCAATTTTATATAAATAATACACCGAGCCGTACACGCAAACTTTTACGACTTCACCCCTCCATAAAAATCAGTGCATTATATCTGCCTTAATTTTGCTAATGTCACTTTTATACTCGCCTCTTACTTCATGAATAATTATTATACACTTATTATATCACAAACTATATATATTCTAATACTCCAGGAAACGTAGGCTCAACCGGGTCCTTCCGGAATTAAGCGACGCAAGTTTTATTAACGGGGACGATTTATCGCTGTGGAGTAGCCCTAATGGGGATACCACAATTTAAAAAAACTCGCCAAATACTCTACCTCTCAGGTGGTGTTTACTCATTGTCAATGTATTTCTGTCGTAAATACACTTAGAACAGAAGAATACTGTACATAGTAGCTACATAATATATGCGTATTAAAAGGCGGTAAAAGAATATTTGTTTTTAATAACCCTCAGAGAAAATATTTGAGGAAAACGTTTGCAATACATACATGCGTATAGAATATGTGCATAACATGAATAATGTAATTTTCTGATAAACTGTTACGCCGCGGTATCGATTTTGGGGTGAAGGGGTAGTCTAATTAACAAACCATATAGAGATATACAAAGTAGATGGCATATAGTAAAAACATATGCGTATTAGAAAACGTTAAAGAAATATTTTTTTTAGAACCCTCTATAAAAAAAAAAATTTCGAATACAGGGTGTTGTAAAAAAAATAATTATGAAACCTATACATAAACCATATAAGCGAGTATACAACAATACGTGACGATTTCTCATAGAGTGCCCTGAAGAGCGAATATTAAAGGAAAACCTAACCTAAAAACGCTTTTTTTAGGTTAAGGGGTAGTTCCGGTGAAAAAATCTGGTCGTCTGATACGTATTTTCAAACAGCACGTTGAAGTCTATAATACCATAAATTTTGAACTATCCTATATGAACAACCCCGGTGATACGATGGAGTGAATTTTAGGATGGACGACCCTGTATCTCGAAAAAGAGCAATGTCAGAAAAAACAGATATATACCAAAAAATCAGGTATTTATCGGTGATAAACTGCCATATGTTTTATTTTTAATTAGTATTGTCTGTGAGCCACAATAAAAAAATTACGAAGTGTCTATTTCAAAGGGAGGGCCAACTTTGAGGTGCCCGTGCAAAGAAACGGTTTGACGTACAACAACCAAACATGACTCATATTGTGCACTGTTTATTCCTCTTTAATTTTCAATATAAGTACTTTTGCGATAGCATGCACCGGAAGCTCGATATAAAGCAAAAAGCAAAAAAAAGATCCTTTGGGGGGGTGGATGGGGATGTTCCGGGGACAGCTGTGTCCCACAAACTCAGACCCAAATTGAGCATCCCAAGATCAGTATAAAAAAAAATAAAAATCAAATCCTATATAGTTTTCCCCCTTGAGCCTACGTTTCCTGGAGTATAAGTATTACATAGTTTTTAATTTTACTACCTTTGTATATTTTAAACTTATTACCTACTATTATTGTCACAATTTAATTTAAAAAATGCAACGAAAGATGCAGCTAAACGAGAACGTAAATACTGCTCGACACAATACGAGGTCTCCTCAGGTGTCATCTTGATTGAGTATAAACTAGGTTAAGACATTATGTTTTGTTAAATTTGTTGCAGTAATAAATAAATAAATAAATAAACTTACAAAGTCTAATAGGTTACCTATCATTCCAGTCCATGTACCGTTAACAGGATTAAACGCTCCATTTTGTTTATCCTCTCTTAAAACGAAAGTGTAATTAAATTTCTCCAATTTAGATAATTCATGAATTATATCTATTGCAAAACCTTCGTATCTATCATTTCCTGATAATTGATGCAACGATTCTTTAAACATGGAGTAGGGTTCAACCTACAAAATGAAACAAAATTTTCGTTGAATTATGTAATCGATAAGATTGCATTCACATGGATCCGTGATTATATTGTGCTTTGGAAAACAAATGTTAGTCTAAACTATTTTATAAAGTATTAGATTATGTGCATTAAAGGTTATAATTTTTGTAAGAAAGTACGTATGTGGTCTAAGTTTAAAAGAATACTTAGACCGCGATGTTCAAATAATTTGCAGTTTCTTGGACACATCTAATAGACCATCCAGTATTAAGCATAAGTCCAGGCTGTAGTCGACCTTTATTTATCATAGATATATTGGATAGTGCTTATTCGGTAAAAAATCATGCATAAATTTAAGAATATCCACTTTATATAGTCTACTTTCATTCATCTTGTATGACTTATAATCGTCCAATGCGCAGAGAGAAAGCGGAAACGAGAAAAAATTAGTTTTTTGGGGTGCTTTCTTGTTTTTCTTGAATCTTCTTCAAAAGACTATACATATATTATATATATGTATTGTATATGCGTAAACATGAAACAAAAGCGAAATCTGAAATACTGCACCGTTGATTAACTTTATAATTGAAAAATAGTTATTTTCCTAACAAGTGCGGAAAGTTGTACTTTTCCGCACGCGACTGCCGTTGACCGAACGACGCGAAGCGAAGTTCTGACAAACAGTCGAGTGCGGAAAAGACAGTTTCCGCATGTGTTAGGAACAATATTTTGCCTAGGAGCGTGATGAATACATTTTTTACTTAATTAAGAAACTAGACTCTACTTTAAAAATATGCTACTGTTTGACTTGACTTTAAAATAATGAATCGGTTGAACCTCCATTCCTGATTGTGGAAGTTTTTCATTGAAAATTCTCCTTACACTAAATGTTTGGTTTCTTGGCCTTAGTGTTAAATAGACCAGAAATAAGTAACGAAAGTATTTACTTACCAAAGTTGTAACAACTACGAAATTTATATTTTGCATATTTATATCTTCATTTATTGCATTCCCCATGTTTTGCAAGCTATTAATGCCAGTGTGCATATTCCAAATAGCTTTCTCAGTTAATGCCCCATCTTTGAGGTTGTACATTATTAATTCGAATGCATTTCTGTGCCCTTGGTGATCAAATTGTATGTTACCTGTTAACCCGTTATAGGATGTCTAGAATAAAATATTTGGTCATACATTATTTGTTCAGTCTTAAGTTTAATAATGATCGCAGGAGTACTTTAGCGCACATTCTTTAGTTCTTCAACTTACTTACGTCAAAAGTCAACCTTTCGTGCAAGTCGTAGTAAAAACTATTCAAAAAATTTCGAATTGCCCAATTAAAGAAGGAAATGTTATTATCCTATACCTATAATGAGATTAATATTAATTTTTTTGAAAATTGATCAAATAAAAAGCACACGTTCTTACCCATGAGAAACTTTTCTATAAACTTTTTCCGAAATTAAAAAAAAAAAAAATTATCAAAATCGGTTTTGGTCAAACGAAGTTAGAACTTTTTTTCTTTAGTAAGGATTATTTAAAAAAAAATCTAAGTAAACATAAATATTTCACAAAATAAACTCAAATCGTTAGAGGAGCTGTTTGAAATGCTCACCACCAACTTCAATATATTTCCGACATATAAAAATAAAATAACTATTTACTGATGACTCGAAAAAATACTATGAGTGTCGGTAGCCACTATTTTCAGCGTAGATAAAGTAATCATTTCGAAAACCATTTCCAAGTAGTGCAGTAAATAATAAAATTCATTGTTTAAAATGGCAAACTAGATAACAACTGACTGTATTTCTTTTAAAAATTTGGACCAAAAAGTCTAACCTAAATTATGGCCTTATAAAAGGAGTGAATATAAAAAAGATTAAAGATATCAAAACAATAATTAGTATATATGATTAATGTTTAATAAAGACAGATTGAGTATGAAAGTATTATTTTGTTAGATCTTATATATTAATATCATATTATTAGTTTAATATACTTACCATTTTCACTTGATTAATAAAATTGTAACCATACTTCCAGGTTTTCGAGCTATTACAGCTCAAACTAGAGCCCTGAACTACATCAAAAGATTTTAAAGTATTCGAAAATAATTGAACTGCATCAACAATTAAAGCGGCGTTTGAATTTAATTGAGTTTTCAAATTATATTCTTTTAGTGAATCGTAATCATATAACTGTACACTACTTGTATTTTGTTCAACGTCGGCAGATTTCACAAGCTTGATCTAAAAGAGAGAAATTTCAATTACGAATATACCTAAGTACGATAGATTAAGTATAGGTATAACATAAATCATTCCATTGTTAGAATACAAATGAATTTTATATGCATATTATGAATAAAATTCAGAAAGTGGATGGCGTATGTAAAACTCATAAATCACTGATTTCCTTTAATCACGGGGTGATGTATTTTTCGATGCCCACTTATTGGTATCTCGGAAACTGTAAGAGATAGACGATCGGTCAAATAAGACAAGACGCTATTTTATGCTCTATATAAGTTCATGCCATGAAATACCGGATAGCTTTGATTCACTCCTGATTTATCCTGGAAAAAACTGAAAGACGTGAATTTGATATCTCTCATACCATTAACGCCAATTTAACGAAACTTGGCATTTTTATATTTTTGACTACTGGCGATCGTAGTCTTTTAAATTTTGAGTAACTCTTGTCAACTTTTTTTCTTATGAAAGTTAATATTTTCTATAATTGTTTTACATTTAATTCTCATATGATAATGCTTAAAATGTTTAATGTTTTAATGCTTAAAAAATATACGTATTTAAATACGTTTTAGGGCTAAAAATTTGCCTTCATTTTTTTAAAATTATTATACAATTATTCAAAAATTTCCATTTTACATTATTGTAATTAAATAAACAAACAATTAAAATTTCTACTACTTATTTTGTCAATTTTGCACTTTTTTCACATTTCCTTATCGATTTCGAAAGAGGTTTTGGAAAATTCATCAAAATGAGAAGAATAATGGACTAGACTGCGGTTGTAAGAGAACCAAGGCTAGCTTGCTTATGCTAAACTTTATCGGGACGTTAATATAAATAAGATGTAAGAGAATAGAACTTTAGTCGCAATTTGGGCCTAATTTAAATGGAATTTGTTTTTGTTTTTTTTTTTAACTTTTTCACTTACCCCCATGATATCTGCTCCACTATGTACGAATGTCTCTAAATTTTCGAGTTGGATATCCAGATTTGTTAAGAAGTAACTGTAATTGGAGTTAAGCATTCCTATTTGTTGAACTTGCAATAGTACGTCGTATAATCTTTCAGCATCAACACAATCCAATAATATGTGAGTCTGGGAAGATTGTCTTAATTGGCGTAAAATAGGTCTACAAATTAGGAATATAAAACTTATAATTGATTAATTATTATTATATATTTCAAGCAGTTTTAGTAGGATTATGGTATTGCTTTAAAGAAAATTACTTTAAAGAAAACTGACGTTTTGATATGTTTATCGTATCATATTTTAATTGTGAAAGATTTGCAATAGGTATATCAAAATACTCGAAAAAGTATGCAGATTACG
Organism: Rhagium mordax; assembly: GCA_963680705.1. Classification (NCBI taxonomy): domain Eukaryota; kingdom Metazoa; phylum Arthropoda; class Insecta; order Coleoptera; family Cerambycidae; genus Rhagium; species Rhagium mordax. The sequence goes on along the minus strand of OY796656.1, from coordinate 48,738,579 downwards.
GATATTTATAAGTCTTATTCTTACAGGGGTGGCAGAGGGAAAAAATAAGCTCGTCCCTGTAAAAGAAAGATACATTCAGAATTTCTTCCAAATTCACATTTATCCGTACGGAGTATCCTTCGGGTGGCACATTTAGGTACATCTTTAATACCTACATTTATTTTCTTAGTAATTTGGCGAATGCGCCAGGAAAATGGCACATAATTGTATCATGTCCTCAATTAACGAATTGCAACTCGTAATCTTTTGCTGGTGGCAAATCTAGATAGGCAATTGTGTTATGAGGTCATTCCATATACCTATTAATAATTCGCAACTGCTAATGTGGATAGCATATTACCACTGGGATTTTGTTTTTGGCTGAATACCCTTAGCGGCCTCTTAGCGTTAATTCCGCTAGACTCCTGATATTTTCTTAATTGGCAAGTATACAGCACAAATGAAATATTTAAGTTCCTTACAAATTGAATCATTTAATATCTTATCTTTGATGCTCTAGGTCCTTTGGGGGTGAGGTTTCTCCAGGTCTTTATATACACAACCATGCAGGAGCTGATGTTACTAGAGCTTTTGAAAAATATTTTAGAAGCTCCCCTATCTCAAAGCATTAACTTGAGTATATTTTTTAACACTTATAACAGTATATTTTCTAAAAATAATTCACCCTTCAACCATTTTTGAACTGGTGTTTTCTCAGAAAATTTCGAATTGTGGATTTTTTGACAATTTATTTGAAATAATGTTTTTTTTATTATGATAAAATATTTAACACTCCTATCCTCTAGTTACTGGCTTCAGCTTATAAATTGGTATAGATGTTAATATTTTGACTTCCAAAATAAAACTAAAGAAGAATTTCATCCTTACGTAAAAACGGCCGGTGAAATTCAAAGGTGGGAACCGGGTAGCCTTGTATGTTTTTGATTTGACAGTAACTCGAGATACAATTAGGACACTAAATAATAATTAAAATATTGAAATTAAATTAAACGAAAATTAATTATATTGCAGTATTGTTATAACGGCATTTATTATCACCATATTCACCTTTTAATTTTATTAAGAAGAGTAATGTAAATTTTCAGATTATCTATTCAATGATTTCCTTAATCATTGAATGTTTTGTACTTTTTAATAGCAACTTACTTTGAAAAATGTATTTTTTCTGTAAGGATGATATAAGGACGGTTTTCTTATCTCTGCCGCCACGGCGAGGTATTGTCACGTATTTTTTCAAAATTTTGGCGTATTGCAAAAAATTGTAGGTACATAAGATAAATATTCAGGATGGATTTTTTTAAATACATTCAGTGTATATCTATTTTTATACTTATTTGTTTTACACCTTATAAAAAAACATTGTATTTATTTTATATAGGTATAGGTAATCCTAAAAGTGAGCCTAAACATTTGATTATAGACTATTATCTCTAGAATTGGTAAAAAACAAAATATATGGTAGTGTCTCTAGGAGCGACACTACAAAAAGTAACTTTAAAATCATAAATGTAAATCTTTATCTAGCTTAGGGTCATTTTGAACATATAAAAAAATACTCGGACGTTAACTGAACCTAACCTGTTTAAAATGGATTAGAAGAATTTGCTTCAATAAGAAGTTTCTTATTGAAGCAAATTCTTTTAAAATATCGTGACTACATAAATAATTATAAAGTTTATGTAGCTTACGTTAAAATCATTAAAATGTTTAGTTTTATGGAAGACTTTTAGGACAAAAGTGGATTTTATATAGGACAACACATATTTCATATGTATCTTTCTCATCGTGGTTTCTTGCAACAAATTCAAAATTGGAATAATCTTTAAAACACTGTTTTCAGGTTGATGATGGTAATTTTTTAGTAGCTCTGTGACAGCGCAATCGAAAATATTGATACACTGTTGTTTATACGAATCGGGTCCCCTGAAAAGTCGTTAAGATTTTATTAGCATTCGATTTTTTCTAAGAGTATATTTACTAACCCCTACGGAAACCATGGATTACTCTTTGTGGAAAGCCACAAGGAAACTCAAACGTTCACAAATGTCAGTAGGTACCACTGATCAAAAATCTAAATGGAGAATTGGCGAAAAACAGCACTGAGCAGCAAAAGAGACTGTTTATAACTAGGTAGCGGGGCAACGCTTGCCGTCCGAATTGTTTGAAGTATAAAAGTCCAAATTACTACTAAAAAAATAAATAAATAAAAAAGGCCATTCGTCATTTTGTATGAAATCAATAGCTCACTCGGGCTTGCTTACAATGTAGGTACCTAAACTTTGTCAAAATCTTAAAATGAGCCCAACTTGATAAAAACATCACTATTTAAGATTTTTAAGTTACGCTATGTAAGTAATAGATACCACCTCTGGAAAGAATAGCGAATCGATAATGAATGATGCAAAAGATCAAAAAAGTATATTTGCTATTAGAAATTACCAAAATTTGTGTTTTGACTTTACCTATTATACAGATATTACATATATCGAATAAGAATTTTGGAACATCCTGTACATTTATATATACTTATATATACCTATATAATTCTAACGTATACCGAGAGTATCGAAATCTATAGAATCAAGGTTATTGAGATAGAATATGGAATTTGGCAAGAAATTTATAGTGAATTTCTCAAATAATTTTAAATAAGTAACAATAATTATATAATTACCTATTATTTCTACTGTCAAGGTCCAAATTTTCGATATATACAACAATACCAGCATTTTTTGCAATTTCAATGAAATTGCTTAATTTTACTAGGCTCTCAGCATTTACGTATAAAATTGTAAATTCCTTCCACTTTAAATAAGATATAATATCCATATATGCTTTTGACAGTTGTTCAAATTGAGGATGTAAATTGATTTGTGTTCCAAACATTAAAGGCCTGGTCCCCGAGGTTAGAATATGAGGTAGTTCCTTAAAATCGCAAAATGACTGTACGATCTCTACGTTGGAGGATGATGTAGCTCCAAATATCCCTACTACTCCTTTTTTCAAAACATTACAGGTGTTGTTTAATGCCATGAAAGGATCATCAGGGTTAACTTTAACCATTAAAGGATTTATCTGAATGTCCTTGTTTTTATGATTGAAGTCATTGAATGCAACACGGAAATCGTGTTCTAGCCTAGGCTTTTCCAATAATACAGCTTAAAAATAAGAAGAAGCATTAAGTTTGGTCACAAATTAATTAAATATTATGATTTAACCTATAATCTGTCTCACCAACAGATGCAAATAGACTCCGCCCCATTAATTTTATAGAAGCGCAAAACGGTGTACGCAATAGTCAGTTTCACATGATGATATGTGCATGTTTATTTATTAATATCTATCGGTAAGATTACTTTCGGTTCTTTTTACGAATATTCGTGCAATAAAAACTATACCAACTATATACTTACATCTTGTTTTACGAGTTGTTTTATTTATATTGAAGAAAATCTTTAAAAACCCTATCATTTGCTAGAAGCCGAGAACTTAAGTTTTAGCATGTCCAAATAAATAAAACAACACATACCTACCTACTTTTCTTTATTTTCACAAAGTTCTATTACAACTTATATAAAAAAGTTTAGCGTTTATGCGCTCTAACTGGTCTAATGTGTAAAACCGAGCTGGCCTTTGCGGTTGCTTTGTAATTCGGTTCTATAAATACGACCAATTGAGGAATTCCAAATTTAGCGGACATTTTTGGGGCGGAGTCTATTTGCATCTGTTGGTGAGACAGAGTATAGGTATTTGATTCTTAAATATGTACATATAAGAAACAAATGTGACAAACGATTATTTAATTTTCGAACACATGGTTTTGATTAGACTATTACTATTGTGAATTCATTGATATTAGGAATTAACACAAAATTAATATATTTGTTTTTATTAAAAGTACCAAATAATTTGTTACAATTGCTCAAATTACCCCCTACATTTTTCATACAAGAATGCACTCGTTTTTTCAAGATTTTAAACACATATTGTGCAATAAATTAATTATCTCGCGTTTTTCAGAAATTGGTAGGTACAGTGTGATAATTTATATTTTTACACCCCCCCCCCCCCTTAACTTTGTTATTTTTGTAAAAAGAAAAAAAGTGTAAAAATAACAGTTTTAGTTTAGTTATTTTTACGCAGATTTTAAACACGATATCAGAAAAACAATTTACTCAATTGCCAAAAAAAGTTATAATACAAACTTGTGCTTTTTGTTTGATAACATGCTGTATATGTTTGTGCGGAATATGAAAGAACATGAAAATAGCTTTTCAAAAATATATAACACTGTATATTTATTTTTTGGGATTTTAAACTAATTACTTTTTCATACAGCGTGTTACTATACAAAAAAACACAAGTTTGTATTACAAGTGGTGTTACCGTTACTCAATTTTTTTTCTGATATCGTATTTAAAATCTACGAAAAAATAACTAAAACTCCAGTCTTTCCACTTTTTTACTTTTTCCAAAAATAACAAAGTTAACGGGGGTGTAAAAATATAAATGATCACCCTGTACCTTGCAATTCTTTAAATTTTGTGATATATGTAGTTATGTTTGAGAGAAAAATAAACGGCTGGCAAAGTGTGACTTACCTCTGCCTCCTGGTCTCCAGCGTCTGGTCTGATTTTAAATAACTTATCTCACTAGCACATAAATCTTAAATTATATAGAAAAACAAGGTACACTTTTGAAAGTTTAGAAATTAGTTGTTCGATTCTTCCCAGCTGAGATTCTTGATTGGAATGGCAAGTCTACACCTTTTCCAGCGAGCTCGCGCGCATTTATTAAAAATTAGAACAAAAAACATAATCTGCCTTAGCAAAAGAAATAAAGGAAAGAAATCGGGAAAAACCATATTTATATACATAAAATAATTATTGTGAAATGACAAAATATAATGTTGCAATATACTGTGTGTTGGTGTGCGGCCGCAACATACCGCCTACCTAAAATGCTGAAGGCATTTTATTAATTATCAGAAATGCGCAAAGGACACAGTTTTACCAGTGGCCCTTGCATTAAGCCTTTGATTGTACGCACGGTCGCAACCCTACATACTCCATCCGTGCCAGGGTGAATTTGCTCAATTCGGGCTAGACGCCATTTTAATGGTGGTGCCAACTCATCTTTTATGAGTACTAATTTTCCCGGTGAAACTTTTGAAAAATCTGACTGCAACCACTTTTGTCGTTGTTGCAAAGTGTTGAGGTACTCTAACGGCCATTCTCACCGATTACTGTTTAAGCAACCCTTAGTTAAGGTTGCTTAAATATTTAAATATGGTTTAACTTTGTTTGCATTGCACCGCAAAATATTTAAGTCCGCTTTAATAAGTATAGATTTTGTTGTAATACACCTACTTTTAGGTCATTTGTAATTTGTTGGCAACTTAATTACGTTCTTTGTTATGTCATATGTCATCCATTATTTTATTCTGTCTGTACCTACATCACGTTTTGTATTTAGAAAATAAGAATAAAATAGAAAACTCGAGGAAGTGAGTGAGGTCCGCAAATTTTACAAACGATGAAAAGATCCTCCTCTTGAATATTATTAGTAAATATAAAGATATAATTGAAAACAAATAAAACTAACTCTGTATCCTTCGAACAAAAATCTTACTTACGTACTGTACACTTAAATTATGGAAGGGAATATATTTTAACACATACATATCACTGGGGAACTCCAAATTGGCTTCAATTAAAGTCAAAATATATAAAACAGTATCTTTACGCAATCTAAACCGCCTAAAGAAAGTTAGCTCATCTAATTCAGCAAAATAATTTCTTCTCACATAAATTCTTCTGGGAAACCCGAAATCGATAATTTCCAATATATCAATATCGTCCTCAAAGATATCTTCATCATCAGATTCCATTTTATAATAAAATAGGTAATTTAAAGATTGAAAATTGAAATCAAAATCAAATAAATGTCAGCAATGACACGTAATTTGTAAAAATGCGCATGCTCAGAACTATTCTTAAATTTAAACCAGCTTTAAGCCACCATTTTTCAGGGCTTAAATTTAAGGAACCTTTAAGGCGATTTAAGAACGCTTAAGCAACGGTGCAACGAAAAATTCAGATTTAAGCACGCCTTATCGCTAAACCTTCCTTTAAAACTACGGTGAGAATGGCCGTAAGTGCCAGCGCTTCCAAAAATCTCGATGGAGTCTTTGAAGTAATTGCCATCGCGATAAACGGTTTAACGAAAGGTCGGAAAGATCAGAATTTGGAAGAGAGGTTAGGGGTTCTAGAGTGGGGAAATGTCCCGGTGTTAAGACAGAAAGATCGTGAGGATCAGAGCTGAGTGGACAGAGAGGACGTGAGTTTAGGAGGGCCTCGATTTGCACAAGAATCGTATAGAACTCCTCATAGGTTAATATTTGTTCACCTACGACACGTACGAGGTGAGATTTCACGGCTTTAATGCCTGATTCCCAGAGCCCCCCAAAGTGAGGTGCGGAGGGTGGATTAAATAACCATGACAATTTTTCGGACTCTGTCGCTTGTCTCATAAGCTCGGTCAGTTCATTCCTTGCTCCAATAAAGTTCGGTCCTTGATCGGAAAAAATATGAGAGCAGCGACCCCTACGGGCTATGAAACGCCTTAAAGCGGCAAGGATACACTCGGAAGTCAAATCCGAGGCTAGTTCAAGATGAACTGCCTTGGTGGCGAAACAAATGAAAAGACACAGGTACGCCTTCTGAGATTGAATGCCTCTTGCCTTTCCTAAGGTAATTGAGAACGGGCCTGCGAAATCTACCCCAACACATTGAAAAGATTTTGCTTGATTCACTCTGACGAACGGTAAGTTACCCATTAGGGGTTGGTATGGTGTAGGTTTAACTCTAAAACAACGTAAACATTTTGAAAGGGTATGTCGGATGGCTCGTCTTGGAGAAAGAATCCAGAAATTTTGAGACAAAAGAAAATGGATAGTTTGAAGACCAGCATGGAGATTTCGTTTATGAACATCCTCGATTATAAGCTCGGTAAGACGATGCTTGCGAGGTAATAGAGCTGGATGTTTTTGATCATAAAGTAGTCCGGAATGAGTCAGTCGACCGCCTACCCTGAGAACTCCATCATCTCCAAAGAACGGATTTAATTTTCGAAAATGTTTAGGAATGGATTTGCCCTTTTGAAGATTGTCGATGATATCCGCAAAACATAAATATTGAACACGTTTAACGAGGATTAATAGAGCGTCATACAATTCTTGAGCAGTGAATGCATCACAAGTTTTAGTATTAGGAGTTTTAGTATTTCGAATGAATCGTAAACAATAGCCGAGAATGCGGATTATTTTCGAGAGTGAAGAATATTTGTCAAGCAGATTATCAATGGTATCCAACAGAACGAAATTTGAAAGAATGATTGTTCGTTCTTCTTCCAATGAAGCAGGTAACTGAGAGATATCAGGAGTACCTGTAGGCCACGAGTCACGAGGTAATTTGAGCCATGATGGCCCCGCCCACCATAGCGGATGATTGACTAGTTCAGAGGGAAATAATCCACGACTGGCACAATCCGCGGGATTATCTACGGACGACACGTGAAACCACCGATTAGGAGGAATTCGTTCTTGAATCTGACTCACACGACTGCTAACAAAAGTTTTAAATCGGTGAGAAGAGGATCTGATCCACGATAATACCACCGAAGAATCTGACCATGCAAACATACTTTCGAACGAAAGTTTTCCTGAATAGGCTTCTACAATAAAATTAACCAATTGAGATAGGAGAACCGCGCCACAAAGATCTAACCGGGGAAGAGAAATTCTCTTAAGAGGCGCCACCTTAGATTTGGCGCAAATTTGAGATATATAAACTTTATTAGAAAGTTGAAAGCGAAAATAGATTACGGCAGCATAACCTCTTTCCGAACTGTCACAAAACCCGTGAAGCTGACAATTGTCAAATCGTTGGGGAACACAGTGACGTGGAATTTTTAATTTTAAGAGACATGGAAGATCCGACTTATATTGATTCCATCGGTCCAACACCGTAGAAGGAGGGGTTTGATCCCATTCTATTCCTAAAGTCCAAAGATACTGAATAAGATATTTTGTGAAGAAGGTAAGAGGCGACAGAAACCCCAGAGGGTCGAAAATTCTCGCTACTTCTGAGAGAATTGTACGCTTGGTACAAGGGCGATTATTAGTTTCGAGAGAATAAAATAAAACATCAGAAGAAGGGAGCCATTTTAGACCAAGGACTTTGATACCTGAATTATTTTCGTCTGAAAATCCGAGAGACTGGGTTTGTCGAATAGTTTTTAAAAATTCAGAATTATTGCTAGCCCATTTTCGTAGAGTGAATCCTCCTTTTTGTAACAGAGAAGTGAGCTGACCTTTCAGTTGTATAGCTTCATTGAGCGTGGAACACCCTGTAACTACGTCATCTACATACAGATCAGAACGAATGATGTTAGCAGCTAAAGGAAAACTTTCGGCTTCATCGTTAGCCAATTGTTGAAGAGTTCTAAGAGCGAGAAATGGCGCTGACGAAACTCCGTAGGTAACGGTTTTAAGTTTAAACTCCCGCACGGGGCCTTCAGGGGAGAACCTCCACAATATTCTCTGATAGTCTCTGTGACGAGAATGAACATCTATCTGCCGATACATTTGCTTAATATCGGCGGTGAGAACAAATGAATGAAGGCGAAAATGCAATAACAAAGTGACAATATCTTTCTGAAGTTTAGGTCCAATTAATAAACTGTCATTAAGAGAAAAGCCATCTGCACTTTTCGCAGAAGCATCGAAAACAACTCTAAGAGGAGATGTAGTACTATTAGGATTTAAGACAGAATGATGAGGAATGTAGAAAGTTTTGGCAGAATTCTTTGGAGAAGTGACACGTTCCATATGTCCGCTTTCCAAATAATCTTGCATGAAATCACGGTATGAATTATAAAGGGACCTTTCTCGAAGTAGACGCCGCTCAAGAGAATAAAATCGACGAAGAGCACCGGTTTTAGTATCTCCAAATAAAGATTCGGGACCTTTAAATGAAAGAGCAACACTATAACGCCCTGTAGAATCACGGCAATGAGTTTCCATAAACGATTGTTCACATAGAACATCATCAGGGGAAGAGATATCCATTTTAGGTATTTCCTCAAGTTCCCAGAAACTTCTAATGGTTAAATCTAATGGTGAGTCGACAAAGGAAATAAATGAATTAACAAAAGATTGATTTGGACTACAATTAACCTTCCCCATTAGAATCCATCCGAAAACTGTATTGATTGCGGTAGGTTCGTTCTTACTACCAGATAGTTTACCCTCTTGAAGAATTTGTGAGAAAAAATCTGCGCCCAACAACATATCAATTTCACCCGGTATATGAAATTGAGGATCGGCTAATTTAATATTACTAGTATATTTCTAATCGCCGAGAGAAATGACAGAATTAGGCATAGGGTTACATATTTTGGGCAGAACAACAGCGTCAATGTTGAAAGTTGGAAAAGTTTGACCAGTGGGGCGAATAGTGCAAACGACGCCACTGGACGTAGAGGAACAAGTTTGACCTAGGCCGAAAATTGATAAAGAAATGTTAGACGTATTTAAACCAAGCCTTTGTACACTCTGTTGTGTGATTACATTAGCTTGTGAACCTGCATCAATGAGAACTCTAACAGACTGATATTTATCCCAAGCGTCAAGAATTTCTATTTGAGCTGTAGAGAGTAAGACCGCTGTCTTTGACGGAAGAAAATTTGTTAGAGAATGGACTTGAGCTACGGTAATTTCAGAGCAAGAGGGCGCATCCGGTAGAGGAGCGTGTTGATTGTTTATGGAAGAATTTGGAGGTAGATCGCGAGATACGTGAAGAAGGTTGTGATGTTTGCCTTGGCAAACACGACAGGTAGATTGTGAGCTACAACCATGTATACGGTGACCTGAGTGAAGACAGTTAGTACACCAATTTTTTTCTTTGGCGATCTGTAACCTGTTCGCTGGGCTTTGCTTTTGAAAAGCAGGGCATTGATAAATCGTATGAGTAGACTTACAATAATTGCACGAACTTGCTTTCGCTGAAGTGTTTGATTGCACAAGAAACGAGGAGCTATGTTTAGGGGAGACGGAACGAAAATTATTAGAGCCAAAATTTAATTTAGAAGAACCTTGAGAGGTGGGCATATTTTTTGTGGTTTTCTGAGTAGAGACGGAAAGAGCAACAGCTTCCAGAGCGGTACATTGTTTTGAAAGAAAATCTTTGAGGTTAGAAAAGGAGGGATTTTCAGTGGATGCTTCTTGAAGTTCAAAACGTTTGATAGTAGTCGAGACGTCTAATTTTTGTATAAGTATGTGAAACAAAATAAAATCCCAAGTATCCACTGGTAATTCCAAATTCTGTAAGGCAGCTAGATTTTCATTAAAAATTTCTAATAGTTGGCGAAGTCCCGCCGCATATTCATTTGTGAGTTTAGGAGCATTGAAAATCGCTTGCCAGCATGAATTTGCAATTAACCGGCGGTTTTGGTATCGGTTAACTAACGTCTTAAAAGCAGTTTCATAGTTTTGACTTGTAATAGCAATACCTTTTAAAAGTGTAAGAGCATGTGACGTGAGTGAGCTTAATAAGTATTGAAATTTTTCAATATCAGACAGAGTGTCGTTATTATGAATTAAAGTTGAAAAAAGATCATAAAATGTTATCCAATTTTTATAATTTCCGTCAAAAACGGGTAATGATATCTTGGGTAATTTGACATTTGGAGATTTGTTAAAATTAGTTTTAGATTCAGTGGACTGTTTAGCAGAAAAAATATTGGTATAAATTGTTTTAACTGTAAATTAGTTATCGAAAAAAGAGGTTCGAATTAATTTTTCCTCTTCAAATTCCGGAGATTCAGTAGTTGTTAAAAGCAAAACAATAGTATCGTGTTGTTTTTGAAACCCGTCATAAATATTTTCTAAGCAATCACATCTTAGTTTAAATCTTACGTGAAGGCTTTCGTCTGTTACAGCAGATTGGGCGAGCACTAAGAGTTCCTCAACATGATCTAGTTGCAACTGACGTAAGGCTTTGGCTTGTTTTAATTTGTTAGCGTTTGTCGCCATAATAAAAAATTTTAAATTTTAAGATAGAACGATAAGAGGGAATCAAATTAAACAAATGAATGAAAATTAAACTAAATAATAGCTTAGCAAATTTTAAGAACGTTAATTCTAATTATGTGAGTTAGGTACGGAATTATTTTATTTTGAGAAAATTCACCTTAAATTAAATAATTGAAATAAATAGCTGATAATACAATATTTTAGGAATTTAAACGAGTTTTTATAGTTCAACTACTGAAAAACTGATAAAGAATATACTAACGGTTTTTTCCTTTCCTTTTTAATTAATTAAATTAAACAAAATATTTATTGCTAAGGCAGTTATTTAATACCAAATGCTGGTATATAATTTGGCTCGATAAAGGACCATTATGTTTGAGAGAAAAATAAACGGCTGGCAAAGTGTATCTACAAAATGTAGATAAAAAGTAATTTCTCAATAAAGTATAAGTTTATCACTCGTCCTTTACTTTTTCTTCTTTACTTTTTTGTTTTTTTACAATTTATATGCTAATAAAAAGAAAATGCCGTTAACGAGCTTGCGCATCCGTGCGTATTCAAAGATATGATCTTTTTTCTGAAGCCGCGCAAAATTTGACGATCGGCACAGTGTAATAAAATCCGAAAGAAAATTAAAAGACGTGGAGAAACCTCTTTGGAATTTGGTACTTGGTTGTTTTCGAGGTCGATGATTACGAATTACATATTATTTTTTAGAAAAACAAAATGGCGAATCCACTATGGCGACCTTATTCCTTATACCCCCCGGTACTAGACTTTCCGAGGTTGCTAATTACGAATCAGATAATATTAAATTTGTTTCCATGCATTTTTTGAAAAATGGTTTTCTGTGCAGAGTAATTTTTGTTTGCGTTTCAATCTGCTTTTATTCATTGGCAAATTTGACTTCAAGCGACCTAATCCCACGTTTTTTAATGATTTCAGGAACTGCAGACCTTAAAGAAGCGCTGCAACTGACACGAAAAGAGATATTTTGCGTACCTAATTATTAAAGATGCTCTTGCTACTCAAACTGTGGACAAAGTAGCTAACATTCTTGAGAGGCACGTATCGCGTCCATTGGCATCATCTGCATTTTTCATGACTGAAGAAGTGAAGAAAAATTTCACTTATGTCATGTACAAATTACGTGCTTTAAGGGAATGGGCTCACTGGAAGGTGGAAAGGTTTTTCCAGAAGAATGCGAAGTGGCCAAGTGCTCAATTTATCTTACCTGAGGACGGTTCTTTGTAACCAAACGGCCGCCATTCTAATTTGAATAAACAATAAGAATTGCGACCGTTAATTTTAGTTATTAGGATTTGATTTTTAGTACATGTGGGCCACCCAAGATATTTAAAAACATATTATTTCGCTGCTAATATGATGTGACGATAACGAGCTTGGGATTTTAGAATCGGTACAGTTTGTTATGACTATGTAACTTCCGGACTTGGGGGCTAGGAAAACAAATAATTCGTCACCAGAATTGAATAGTCGAGCGATTAGATTAGGAAACGCTGAATTGCTAGGAATTGCGTCGATAGAAAATTTAGCAAGGCAAGATCTGGAGAGGCGGGACGAACTCCAAAATTTGATAAACAATAATGTAACAGTGTAAGTGAGGGAACCTAATTAAGAGGGATACTCCAGGGGGATAGAACAATTTATTGTTGGAAAGTTAAAATTATTGGTGGCCATCGACAGGCCATATTTTTTTAAGATAAACATAAAGTTCGCTGGAAAAAACGGGGGCTGTGGAAGGGCAGTCGTTAGCGGGCAGCGTTCGACGGAAGAGTTGACTGAAGAGTAATTTGTAAGAGCGTCGCGACGGGCGTATAGTCGTTAGCGTCGAGCTGTAAATCGAGGAGTAAATTGAGAGAACGGCGTAACGGGCGTCGAGTGAATGAGGGAGTTTGAGTGATTTGTACGTGGGAGAATCATATAATAATTTAGCGGGGCGTTTACTCACTAAAATACAGTGTGGTGAGTGAGGTTTTGTTGGGTTATAAAGGCATTTTGGTGGCCAATTTGGCAAGAAAGTGTAGAAAGTTTTGGTGTTTTACTTTGGGATTATTTCGTCTGTAAGGAGTAAGATTCGTTTTTTATATACTAACATTTAAATTAAGCCAGAGGTGGCTGGGGGCCATAAAGGTTTTCTTTGTTCTGACCGCTTTCAGGAACCACGACAGGCATAGTCTAGCTCGTTGCCGACGGCGACGGAATATTAGTACCTAGGTACATTAACCTACTAATACGTAATTTGCACATACCAGGGGGCCCAAATATACTTCATGTAGGCATTGAGCCATATTTAAAATGTTAATTATTATTGTCACCTAGTAACTAATAGCGTCTTAGTTTAATATAATCGTCAGTTTTATTGAATATTTTTTTAAATTATTCATTGTTCATTTTGGTAGAGCCATCAGCTAAACATAATTTGCCGGGTAAAATTGTGGCGATTTTTTTATTTATTTTTATGTTAGTAAAGTAAATTTAGCGTTTTTATTGTTGTGTTTAGTACAGTACATATATGTTTAATTATAAACGCCACTTTAATTGGGCTGTTTTTAGTATTGGATTTCTTTTTTTAATTTTGTGCAAAACAAGCCAAATTTGTAATGGTCTGATCGGTTTCTTTCATTTTATTTTAATATACTCTATATTAACTTAACACCGATCGCGAGTCGTACAAAATAATTCGAACATAGAAAAATAATTGAATAAAAATCACCGTCAAAGTCAAAGTCAAATACAATTAGATTAACCTAATATACCTTACTCTTTCTAGCAGCGGAGCTTCCTTCTAGGCGGTGAGGCGGTTCGGACTTCGTTCTGGGCTGGTGGTCTGGTCAGGATGGAGCGTCAGCTCAACTGAACGTTAAACGACGGGTGTGTTAGTTTTATCGCCGGTTTATGACGCGTATCCCTACCTATCTTGCGTGCTCTGGACGAAACGCTTGACTTCAAGCATCTTACACTTATTACCCGAGTCAAGATAGTTCAAATTTTGGGTAAACCTAGACAAAAATAATATAAAGCTAATTTTTGGTACATATCATAATTGAGGGCTAAATAGTAATATACTAAAAGTCCTGGAGAATCCTCCTTCCGCAACCCCCTTTTTTCGCCCCCCAAACCCCCCCGTTTTAATATATTGGTGATTTTCTCGAAAACTATCCTCTTTAAGGAAAAATATCAAGTGAGCATTTTTGAAGCTGACAAAATTTCCCTTCCAAAGACGTATTGCGAGCCCATATAGTACCACGTGGTACACACCAGTGGCGTATCAAAAGAAAGTCTGCCCCGAGATTAATTGAAATTTCTTGAAGGACACGTCGAATTTACTGATTTTAACCAAAAACTATAAGCTTGGCGAAAAATATCGTTACCAATTTTTTTGTAGGTGATAAAATTGCAAATCCATTGATGTATAGAACGACCCCCCAGAACCATAAATATTGAAACTGCTGTTTAATTTATACGTACATAACGTAAACATAAAATAAACAATTGAATTTAACATAACGTAAACATAAAAGAAACAACGTAACTATAAAATACTATTTACACAGTCAAGCACAAACATCTCAGTAGTTTAAAACTTCGCCCTTTTGGAAGGTCCGAGTCTCGCATCCAGTCTGGATTAGTGGGAGAGGGAGGGGGAGGAAAGACGTGGGTTTCTGGAGGTGGAGGCGAGTCGTCATATGTTGTTGGGTCATCCACATCCTCGTCCTCCACGGTCCTCCTCGTCCAGGACGATAGGGGTGGCGTTGCTGCAACTTCGCCCTTGGTAAAAGAATAGGATAGGGCACTTGAGCCCTGCCTTTCTGCAAGTGCACGGCCCTAAGCACCCTTTCTTGCATTTGCAAGCCACCATTTTAAGCAGGGTTTGAGGAGCGGGCTCTGCGCACATTGTGACTGGCAGGAGACCTTGTTCGCTGGTAGCCCATCCCCAGTCACACGGGTTTTTGTCGACCCCCAACCATATTTGCACCTGGTGATAGGTCCTCCAAGAATGATATTTTGCAGCCTCTGTGGTGGGGGGGAGGCGGCCAATTTTACAAATGCTGAGTATCGCAGGGTGTTTAGCGTTCCCTCGTCTTCTCCGTAGAGGTTCATCAAGATTTTCTCGCCAGCATTTCCTACTTCCTGGTTGGAGTTTGGATCAAGGAAAATGCTGGCGAGGTCTATCCTGTGGATTTTCTTTTGAAGACGTTGCACCACTTCATCTTGTCTTGCCAGAAAAGGGTAGAGGTGGTGTCACACCCACTGATGGCATGCAGGAACAAAACCGTCTGTGGTACTTGCATTTCTCCACATGTGAAGGAATTTGCTGGATATTGGGCGCACTCTGACCCATCTCTGCCGCCTTTCTGAAAGTACACGTGTATGTAGATAGCTTAAGCCGTTGAGAAGGACCAGTAGGTCGACGTCCTCTCCAATGATGAAAACTTGGTCGAACGATGAGTCCTTGGAGAGGGCAGTTCTCACTATATTAGCATCGCCGTCTTCTTGAGTTTGATGTACCTCGATACCATGCCTCTCAAATTCAGTACGCATCATGGTGATCAGTCGGCGTTTGTTAGATTCATTTGAGAGCAGCTTTGCTTGGGACACTGCAGGAGAGAGAAGCAGAGCGTCGCAGGCGTTCAGCTGATTTAGTGCTCCTCATAGCTGCATCTTGTGGGTATCCATCAAAAACCACAGCTACGTTTTTACCAAAGCGGTTGACAACGTAGCTGACGTATCCCGCCGCAATGGCTCTGACTGAATCATATTATTTATGTATATTCAACATATTTCATTGTAAATAAAACAAGAAAAACGGTACCTATGTAATTTTGTTTGTGTAATGAATTTTCGGTATTTGTTTAGTATTTGTTTAGTGTATGTTTATTTGAAGCCATATTCTTGCACGTTTTTTTAAAGAAATATACCAACATTATTCAGTAGGTACAATGTATTCCCAAAATCCGATGTTATACTATTGTTTCCGTATTGAGGAAACTATGAAGCTTAGAGGATCAAATTGAAGCTAATTCAATTATCTACAAATTCATTTTCATGACTTTTCTCTAGGAATGACTCTACCGATAAATTTTCACTTTTTAGAAAAAATTGCCCATCTTTCACTGGCTGTATCTCCGCAACCAATGGACCTAGAGAGCTGTGGTTGGGCTAAAGTTGTAGCAAATTTAGTTTTCTTTACAAAAGTATAGAATGAAGATACCCGAAAAACGCTTCCTTAAGTTATTATTTAAAAAAAAAATGCAACAAGTGTCAGAATTTCGCAGTTTTTCGAGCACCACGGGAGTAGCACAGGGTTTTCGGGGTTGCAAACTTAGGTATAAACTACTCTCAGAGGTCATAATAATATATAAAGCAATCGTAGATACATGCGTGTTTGCGATGTTTGCCTTTCCTTGTGTCGATATTGACTGGCCTAATATTGGTAGTATAAATTAATTTGCTCCAGATTTACGTAAAGCTGAGAAGTCTCGGATAAACTTTTAATTTTTTTTTTGGTGAAGTAATTGCGATGAACTTCTAAAAGATTTGTAAGTAGACCACCTTTTAATTGTCGTTTTAGAGAAAAATATGTTTCTTCTAAAAAAATGATGCTTAGATCAAAAAACTGAGAATAAATAGCAAAAAGTATATTTTTTAAAAGTAACCCTTCATTTGATACGCCACTGGTTGCCATGTGCCACTGAATATGGATTACGATACTTCATTGGAAGGGGATTTTTATCAGCTTCAAAAATGCTCACTTGACATTTTTACGTAAAGTTGATAGTTTTCGAGAAAATCACCAAAATATTAAAAGGGAGGGGTTTGGGGGGCGAAAAAAGAGGGTTGCGGAAGGAGGATTCTCCAGGACTTTTAGTATGTTGCAATTTAGCCCTCAGGCATGATCTCTACCAAAAATCAGCTTTATATTATTTTTGTCTAGGTCAAATGCTATCTTGACTCGGGTATATGTTGATGCACGGCCGACGCATACTGCAGTCCCTGCGTTTTCTTGCATTGGGAGTGATCAGATCAAGATCGAGATCATTGCATTCGTCGCGGCATAATTTAAAAATGTATAAACGGAAAAGACGCAGTTCAGAAGGCTTAATTTGAAGTAAATTAATATTTGTTACATTTTACCTGCCTGTTTTATACATTTAAAATTATATTTTATTTAAAAAATATCTCCCTGCTAAAATTCACTTCGTTACAATAGCTAGCCTTGGTCGAGGGACGGAGTGTGCAATCCCCAATCGCATAAAATACCATAAGGGTTAGGGGTTGGTAACATCTTCTCAAAATACTTCGGAGTCAAAGGCAATCAATCGGTGGTCGACCTTCTACAAGTTTTTCGGACAGCAGTGATAGATCCAAAAGGCGAAAAACGGAGAAACTGCGAGAAGAACACGGTTTAGAAGAACTCGTCTATGCTACGCGGATGAGTCACCGTTCAAGCGGCAAGGTTGACGCTGCGCAGGTATTGAAAAACGTCACAACGAGGAGTCCGTCTAAGGCATCGTCTTACCTGTCGTCCTCGAACGCTATTAAAGAAAGACAATGATGCTTGAAGAAGCCTTGTCAGTTTTCGTAGAAGGCAAATTTTCTAAAAGGCAGTATATAGTGATAAGATCAGGCTGCAGATTGGTTAATTGTCGAGCTTATCCGTCATACATAAACTTCGGAAAGCCAAAACTGTTTGTTACCCACATATGAAAAATAAATCATATGCACAGAAAAACGCGCAGCTGTCAATCTTCAAGCATTATTGGATCTTACAGTGAAACGAATCGTTTTAACGCAAGGAAACGTTAAAAATATGTCAAATGTTGATTTGGGTAAAATGATTTTAATTTGTAAATGGGGTTGCGATGGAACTTCGGGTCAGAGTAAATATAAACAAAAATTTACCGGTGACGATGGCACATCTACAGAAGCAAATATTTTTTTTACGTCATTAGTTCCACTGCAACTTTTTTGTATTAACGAAAAAAATGTCGTTTGGCAAAATCCTGTACCGTCCTTTCCGCGATATTGTCAATAAAAATAAAATTTTTGAAAGAAACTGAGGATACAACGAGCGCTGAAGTTCAATATGTAGATGATCAAATTAAAAATCTAGTTCCATTTTCAGACATGGTTAACGGAAGATCTATAAAAGTAAATTATAATCTTGTCTTAACCATGATAGACGGAAATGTGTGTAATGCACTGGCAGACAATGCAGCATCTCAATGCTGCTATATTTGCAAAGCTACGTCAAAAGATTTTAATAAACTTGACAAAATGCTGACGTTTTTTTATATATAAATACACCACATGTAATTAATTACGACCCCCTTTATCCCAGAAGGCTCTAGAAGAGCCTTGTGCGGTAGGGAGCTACATATTTTAAAGACAAGGGACACACATCCAATATCCGTGTATAATGGAAAATCCGTCTCACAGAATTTTCCATTGCCACGACCGGGAATCGAAACCGGAACTAGATATAGAAAAATGGCAAGCACGATCTGTGGAAGAAAAAGCAATTGCAAAGGAACGAAAAACAGTCACTCAGGATCCTTTCAGAAAAAACTTAGGTCTTATTGTTAACAAGCCGAAGCAAGGGTTGGGAGCACGAACGATGCCAACACTGCTCGCCGCTTTTTCCAAAACGCCAAAATTTCATCCGAAATTACTACAGTAGACATACGTTTAATTGAAAGATTTCACTCTATTTTACAAGTAATTTCATTAGGACGTGTAATTGATATTCCAAAATTTAGAGATTATGCTTGGGAAACTGCAAAATTATTTTTCTACGACTACCCTTGAAAATTACAAAAAACCCACAGCAACCATGATCCGAAACTCTCATTTCTCACATGATGTGTGCAAAAATCCGAAAACACAGTACTGTCATGTTTTTCACACAGTCCTGTCAAAAACAGAACGGACATCTGTTATTTGTACTTTTTTAGGTAGGCTAGGCTTATTCAGTTTCATAGTAACCGACTTGTAATTTTAATTTTTAATGAAATAGATTTTGTTAAATAGAAATATCTATCAAATTGTTTGTTTTTTTACAATCGTAGAAAAAATATTGTAAACAATACGTTTGACACACTCATTCGATGACTTGTGAGCCTCGCCTTCGGCTCGTCCCACCAAACTGTCTCACTCGTGTGAAAAGATTCGTTTTCAAAACTTGTTATTTAAAATACTATTATTGAATTGTATCCATGGTTCTACATGCCACTATCGGTGCATAAACTGCTCATTCATGGCCCACAAAACATTACTTCGGCTTTGCTGCCAATCGGTCACATATCTAAAGTAGCTCAGGAATCCTGCAATAAATATGTAGAATAATTTCGTCATGATTTCTCGCCCAAAAACAGCCATTCTTTAACAATGGGAGATGTATTTTGTCGTCTTTTAACTAAGTAGTTCCGATCCCTCCCTACAAGCGTACGAAAACTACCGAAAACTAAAAAAAAAAAACAAATGTCGTATGATGCTAAGGTATTAATTATTGTACCCGATGACACTGACACTGAAGATGCAACTGATGTATCTACTGTACATACCGGTAGTGATTCCGAGCGACTAGATCAATCCAATTTACATGCAAAAATTAAAAAAAATTGTATTATTTATTTAATTTTCATGTTGACTTCATCTAGTTCCCCGCTGGAATCCTTTCCAATTACGGTTCAAGCATTTTGTTTATTTTAAAACTAACATGAAATTCATTGTCAACTGAAAACCACTGAAAAATAAGTAATTTTTTTTGTTTGCCGTCGTCATATTGGATCCACCATTTAGTGTTTTAAAAGAATATTACCTAATTTGTAATTGGCGACCTCGAAAACGCCTAAGTACCTAATTTCACTGAAAAATAAGAAATTTTTAATGTTCGCAGTCGGCATATTGGATCCGCCATTTTATTTTTTAATAGCTATTTGTACAATTAAGGAGGAAAGTGTATCAATTCCTCCCGCGGATGAAAGTTGCTGCCTGAGCGAAGCGAGGGCAGCAATTATCCAAGGGAGGAAATGATACTTTACTCCAGAGTTGAACATATGATTTTTTTGACACCGTCACATACTCGTTCACACATATTATTTATGATAAAGCTTTATTTCTTATATTTTGCTGAAATCAAAAATATTTAAATATAAAAACCATGAGCAGGCTAGTAAATGTTTCCAGTTTCTATGGTAGCGAGTAATAGTCAAACAAAAAATTGTTTACTGCACAATTATTATTGCAACGCGAGTTAGTGCATTACGAAAAAGAAAATGAGTTCGGATAGTGACTGTGAAATTCCTGAAGCTATTGTAGAAGAAGCAAGAATTGCCACACTAAATCTTCTTCCAGCAAAATCGAGATTAAAATATGAAAACGAATATAATACGTTCAAAAAATGGATGACAACCAGCAACGCCAAAATAATAAATGATGATGTCATTTTGGCTTATTTTTCATTTGCCAGTAAAAAATACAAATCGTCGACCCTTTGGGCAAAGTATTCGATGTTAAGAACTACGCTTCTCTTAAGAGAAGATATCGAGCTAAAAAAACAGAAACTGATACATTTTTTGAAAAGGCAAGCTGTTGGATATCAACCGAAGAAAGCAAAAACTTTCAGTAGGGAAGATATAAATAAATTTATTTCAGAAGCCCCTGACGAAATATATTTGTTCATGAAAGTAAACTTAATTGTTCTATGATTCTATTAGTAGTTTTTCTCACACATCCTGTTTTATTTAAGGCTGCTGTAGTTATATCAATTTGTGGGGCTTGTCGGTGTGACGAATTAACCTATTTACGTCTCGAAGATATTCAAGATAAAAACGACATTTTAGTTATTACGATTCCAGACACAAAAACGCACATTGCACGTACTTTTATTGTAACTAATGATAAGATTAATGGAAATAACGTTATTGACATATATAGGAAGTATTTTGCATTAAGATCTGCAAAAACAACACATTCCAGATTTTTCGTAAATTATATTAAAGGAAAGTGCACAGTGCAAAAAGTTGGAAAAAATACATTTTCCCAAATACCCCGTAAAGTTGCCGAGTATCTTAAATTGCCGGAACCTTCTAGTTATACTGGACACAGTTTCAGAAGAACATCCGCATCGCTTCTGGTAGAAGCTGGAGGGGATATTATAAGTTTGAAGAGGCATGGGGGATGGAGGTCCTCAGCAGTTGCTGAAGGATATTTAGAAGATTCTATCTCAAAAAAGTGTAAAGTGGCTCAACAAATTATTACTGGAGGTAAAAAATCACAGTCAGTATCAACTTGCGAAAATATAAATAAAGACAAGCAAATTATTATTGAGGGTTGTGAATCACTATCAACAATAACGAGCGAAAATCAGGACATTGATATTAACACAACAACATTAAGCTGTTCATCAAAATCTTCTATTGCCATTAGTTTTAATAATCTAACAAATTGTACCATTAATGTTCATAATGATAAATAAAAATTGATTTTTTTTTTATTTGATTTCATGTTAATATTGGCTCCCGTCTCTAATAGCAACGGGAGTAAATGTATATTGTCTCCCGTTGCTATTGGAAACCGACTGAAGGAAGACAAACGTCTATTTTCGCTAATAGAAAATACACTGACAAACAACAGAAAATGTCACTTTCGGAAGCAGGTGTCAAAAAAATAATAGCTAATTTGTAATTAGCAACCTCGAAAACCCCCAGGCACAAAATTATACTGAAAAATTTGAAATGTTTAAGGTACTATCGCGGCCGAAAAAAAGTAATCGACTGATTTTCCCGTTGTAACTATGGTTCGATTCAGTGTCGCATTAACCCCAATAATTTTTTTATTAGTGTCAACGTCATTGTCATATTAAGCAAACATAAATTTTTTATTACTTAATCATGCCTTATCATGTTTTGAGTGAAGAAGAAAAAGGCTACATCATCGCCAAATTTGGAGAAGGGTGGTCTCAACAACGCATAGCAAGTGAAATTAATTGCAGTGAAAGTACGATTCAAATACTAAACAAAAAGTGGATAGATGATGATAGATGATCTGAGCAGGGCAGTGGGTTCTGGGCGGCCAAGAAAGAGTAGGTACTCTAGAAAACGACAATATATACTCTGGTTAACAGTGTGAATTTAAACCCATTTTCTAATTCTATTGAATCCAAAGAGCAAACCAACTTCCCAGCGTCTGTTAGGACAGCAAGAAAATGGTTGCGAGAGCAAGGTCTATTTAACTGTGCCAGTGCTAAAAAGCCTCGATTAGCAGATGTTAATAAAGAGGCAAGAATGCAGTTTGCAAATACTTTTATTATTAAAAACGATCGTTACTGGGAGCGAGTGGTCTTCTCCGACGAAAAGATATTTCAGTCCTGCTACAATGGTCAACTGCGAGTTTACCGTCCCAGGGGTCATAAGTTTGATGAAGAATATTTGCACAAAACAAATAATAGCGGAAGGCATTCTGTCTTTTTGTTTAATTTTTGAATTGTGCCTTTGCTGCAATTAATTTCACTTGCTATGTGTTGTTAAGATCACCCTTCTCCAAGTTTGACGATGATGTAGCCTTTTTCTGCTTCTCTCAAAACCTTACTAATTAATTGTTTTCCTATAATTAAAAAATATTAACAACTTATTTCTTATTAGTTTTTTTTTTAATAAATACGACCCCACCAATGATTTCTTGTCAAAATAATTTAATTGACATAACTGATGTATAAACCCCCATTTACAAAGGAAAATTTTTCGAAAAAACATACTACTTGATAAAAAATCGATTACTTTTTTTCGGCCGCGATAGTACTTACCTGGTCGCCATATTGGATCCGCCATTTTGTTCTTTAAAAAACTGATATCACATTTATTTGTTATCAGCGACCTCGAAAACTCCCGATTATGAAATTTCAAAAAGGTTACCCAAAGTTTTGAGGTTTTGGCCAGCTTTTTGGGATTTTGTCCCACTGCGGCGGTTTTATTCAAATATCTCGGTAACCGTTCAAGCTAGAACGAAATTACAGGCTGTAACATTCATACCAGATAAAAAATAAATACCAATTTTGTAGATTATTTCTAGAGCTACAACTTTGGTATCTTGTATTTTTCTCGTAAATGTGGCCGTTTACGAGAAAAACATAGAAAAGGAGATAAAAAAGCAATTTCGGAGTAACATTAAAACTTTGCCGTGAAATAATTAGAAAACCATTCATCGTATGAAAAAAGTGCACATAAACAAAGTTGTAATACTTTTGAAGGGCTTTAAAATGCTTCTTTTAATTTAGTTCTACCTTGAACGGTTACTGAGATATTTGAATAAAACCACCGGCGACTCATTTTCCAATATGTCGGCGAACCCCACGAGCAGATCTTCACGCAAACTCACCAATACACTTATCAATAGCTTCCCTCCAAGCTTTGAAAATATCGTCAACGTCGCATAACTTCCTATCTCAAATGACATACTAAATGGCCTAATTTGACTGTCTTCAAACAACTCCTTTGAGAATAAATTTGTCTACCATTATTGTGATGATAGTGTACAGTTTTTGTTTGTCTTTGACTGTTTTCAATATATACAGGGTGATTCGTGAGGAACTGTACATAGTCCAATGGTAGATAGGGCCCATCAAGGTTAGTAACAAACCACTATTTAAAATCATTTTAGCCAAGTATTTAGGGTTGTACAGGGTGATTTATGAATTTTTACCAAAATTTGCTTTCGTTGCCCTTTAGAAACTAATTGTCCGATTCAATTTATTTTCGGTACACATTAAGTACTATCAAATACCAACAGTTCGCCATAATTATAAAACCAAAATTCCAGGTCCGTATTAGGAAAAATTTCATTTTATCTGTGCCCCCTAAAAAGTTCACCCTGTATATATTTTTTTTAAATCTTATTACTGCAGCTTGAAAGTACATAAACTACCAACAAAAGTGGAATACTTCGTTTTCTTGTCACACTTACAACAGATACAAAATAAACACATTAAATTTTAACATTATCTTGTTAAAATTCAAACTTTCAGTAATTCAATGTTATTTGTCAAAGTTCCTATCAGTTTAAGTTTCTAAGTAATTATAACTATTATTAGTTAAAAATAGTATGAAATACCAACAGTTAGTTGTAATCAGACAAGACTCCAGGACCGTATTAGGAAAAATCATCATCTCGTCGATTCCTCCTAAAATTTTCACCCTGTATATCTTATTCTTAACTTTACTTGCTATAATTTAAAAGTACATAAAGTATCAACAAGTAGTGTAGTGTGATCCGTTTTCTTATTACACTTTCAACATGTTTTAAACCAACCAACAAAATTTATCTCGATAAAACTGACATTTTCAATAAATTGGTTTCAGTTAGAGCAGCTATTCTGTCTGTAAATAATACTCATTGAATTTTAAAACAATTTAATAGTAACAGAACAGAACAAGCAAAATAAAAAACGCAACATGAATACAAAACAACGTAACAAAACAAAATAATACATATTAATATAATAAAAAGTAAAAATCTATAACTTATTTTCAAAATGTAAACCTCCTTCTCCACGGCATTTTATTTGTCTAACTACTAAATGTCCCACAGATTTTCGTATAACGTCCGGGTAGTTTCTTATTACGTTACAATACTGTTCAATTCGGTCTACTAATTGCTGCTCTCTAGTTGGACTAATGGCATTAGTAACATAGAAACAAAAGTTATACCTCATCAACAATTATACCTGTCAAACTATTGCCACAGCCGACTACTCCTTTTGTTAACAGTGTCAGTAGATAAAAAGTCTATTATATTCCTACTGTAGAAAGAATTGACAAACTTTCGCAGAAATTCTGCACAAATGTCTTTAGCTGCACACTAAATAAAATAAGTTCATTTCTTAAAACTAGAACTGAACATGAAAATATTCTACATTACAAATTAGAACAGAATATACTAGATTACCCTTTAATTACTACACAACTTATGTGCCGGTAGTTGGACGTTCATAATTATTATTGAAAAGTGTGGATCACACTACACTACTTGTTGATACTTTATGTACTTTTAAATTATTGCAAGTAAAGTTAAGAATAAGATATACAGGGTGAAAATTTTAGGAGGAATCGACGAGATGATGATTTTTCCCAATACGGTCCTGGAGTCTTGTTGATTGCGACTAACTGTTGGTATTTCATACTATTTTTAATTAATAATAGTTATAATTACTTAGAAAATTAAACTGATAGGAACTTTGACAACTAACATTGAATTACTGAAAGTTTGAATTTTAACAAGATAATGTTTAAATTTAATGTGTTTATTTTGTATCTGTTGTAAGTGTGACAAGAAAACGAAGTATTCCACTTTTGTTGGTAGTTTATGTACTTTCAAACTTCAGTAATAAGATTTAAAAAAAACATATACAGGGTGAACTTTTTAGGGGGCACAGATAAAATGAAATTTTTCCTAATACGGACCTGGAATTTTGATTTTGTAATTATAACGAACTGTTGGTATTTGATCGTACTTAATGTGTACCGAAAATAAATTAAATCGGACAATTAGTTTCTAAAAGGCAACGAAAGTAAATTTTGGTAAAAATTCATAAATCACCCTGTACAACCCTAAATACTTGGCTAAAATGATTTTAAATAGTGGTTTGTTACTAACCTTGATGGGCCCTATCTACCATTGGACTATGTACAGTTCCTCATGAAACACCCTGTATATGTGCTGTTAATTTCTTTCGAATAACCTTCCATAATGGTAGTGAACCGTTCGGGAAAATCGGACTTCATCTGTCTCTACGGACTTTTCTAGTCGTACTTTTATATAAATGGTCATTAAAAATGCATTATTTTTTCTTCATTGATTTATTAAGTTAAAATATTAAATATTTTCATTTCTACGTTTGCTCAGGATCGTAACACTTGAGGATTGTGCCGAACAAAAGTTACTTATTACATCACAAACCAGATTATGTCCATTGTTAAAATAGAGAGGGTAGAAGCATGCATCATAAACCTATATTCAGAGGCGTCTGTTACAACTTAAACACGTATATGTTTTTCTTGTCATGGTGTGTGGAATAAAATTTATTAAATAAAATAAAACAATATCAGCTCAACTTCAGCCAAAAAAGTCAATAATACAACTGTTTTTCTTTTCAATTTCACAAATATAAAAATATAAGATTTACTTACGGCGCTAACAATAATTTTGGTAAGGCGAGTATGAATTTCGGAGCAATACAAATCGATTGTTCCTAGAGTCACACCGTTGATGTCGAAAATCCGCCGACTGTTAATAATGTTGAAGCCCTCCGCAAAGGAATTTACAAAAATACCAATCTATTCCATAATAATATTGCAGCTTTAACACACTTCGATGCGCTTTGCCACAGAGTCTTAGAAGAGCCAGTAAGAAAGAAGTCCAACAAGTACCTGCTTAATGGACTTAAGAACTATACTGTCCCGAGTTCAGATAACATAAGGGAATTCGTATCTTATTGTTGAACGAGGAGCAGCAGATTTCGGGATGATTCATCGAGGGGCGAGGGGGCTTATCCCCAAAAAGGGAGATTCGCCCTACCTGAGAAATTACAAACCGATTACTTGTCTTATTTTCTATTACACGTTATTTACATAACCTAAACTATATTTGGTTCTTTGGTTGATTTATTATGTTCTCATTTGGGTGCACTTAAGGTGGTCCCTTTTCCCTTCGTTTCATGTAGTAAGGTTTAGTCAAAAGATATAGGCATATGTTTGCCTTCATGGTACATTATATCAAAATTGGAAGCTTATAAAGATGCCCACCAGCGGTGTTTGAGGTAAGTTATCACTTTGTGCGGAACGATTTGAGAGAATTGCAGTCTGTGAACATTCTAATATATTTTGCAAAAAGAAAATGATAAAACTGTTTTACTACTTTTATTATTGCCAGAGTTTCGTATGAATGATAACAGAACTGGGATCAGTTGTACATTTTATTAAAACATGCTACAAGATGAAGTTTGTTATCTTTCTTTTGGAACAAGATATCACCATATGTTTCAGATCTGGCATCGCTGTAATGTTCCATTGGTTCAAAAAATCATTGGTAGTTAAATTTGTGATAAACTTTTCTTAAATTAGTTTCAACTTGATTGAAATTAACAATTTTTGTTCACAAATCTGAACTTTTAATTTGCAAGAAAAAAATAAACCAGTTGAGTTCAAGAGACTATATGTTCCATCAAATCTTTACCCATAGTAATTTGAGCTGCCATAAAATCATTTGGTACCAAGAAAAACAACAGTTCGACAAAAGGTCTTGAAGTTGAATTACTGTTAAAATTTGAGTTACAAATGAAGAGCCAGCAGAACCAATACTCTTCAGAGTGGTTATATTATTGTAACGTTTACGGTCAAAATGAGTGATACTTGTTTTTGTTTAAAAGAAAACAATATGAACCTGTGTCAAACAGAAAAGGAAAGATTTCACTAAATTTGAACTTCAGCTGTCCAATAGGCGAGGCTTTCATTTAGTATGCATTATTCACTTCTCTTTTAGTCGGCATTTGGACAGCTCGGTGAAATACAACCTGACCTTCCTTATGTGTATATTAGCAGGTAACAGTCCTGGAATCTACATTGCGATGCCCCCATGACGTCCTAGATGGTGATCATCTAAACTGTTTGCAACCTTGAGGACGGTAACCACTTCGTCCGCATTTGTGGCATTTTCTCGTGAATATCAGGAATTTTCTCATTTTTGGGGAAGGTGATAAAGTTCCAAGATTGATTTCATGTGATGACTAGACAGAAATACCGTCAGTTATTTACATCCCCTGTAACATCGTTCACACAGTCTTGACATCATTTTGGAAGTCAGTATCACTGTTTCATAAAACCATTACGAACCAAAGTAAGGCAACAAGAACAGAAAATGATTCGTCACTTTCTCTGTTTTTCAACAAAGTAAGGTTGTTCCTCATTGAATTCAGCATTTTACCTATGAGAGGGGTGTGTGGTATGGTGTATTTGATTTCCCATTCACGACTTCAGAAAACTGTTCAATCCTAACTCTACAGATTTCAAAAAAATATTATGCTTTCACTGATGCCCAATATTTTTCTGTAGGCTTACTTTCGAAAACGTTGACGTAGATGGCGTCGCGTTGGTGAACTTGAAGCTAACAACAATCATTGTTCTAATTTCTTAATGCGTTCCAGAATAATTATTTGCAATTAAAGTTGCACTTTTTTGAACTGTCATTTCATCCTCCTCACTGTGAGAATGCCCTTCTTGCAGCCTTAATCCCACATTATCGAGAAATTTAGGGTTAAACCGCTTAAACATGTTAGCAAGTACGGGCACTGATATTTTGCACTTAACAAACACAAACGTTATTACAAATGAAAGATGAAAGTCTATGTAACTGTGTCTACATAACTAAAAAAGAGAACTAACGATCATCCAACCGTTAGCAAATAATCTCGTCTTGGGCTCGGATCCCCCAACATGTCCCTATATTCATATAAGGAAATGTTTCAATCCAAGTATCAAAATATCATTGGTTAAACCAAATAATCATTACATAAAAATATTAATTAGTTTATATAGTCTGTCCTTCTGTTGTGACAGCAACACGGCCGTGCGTTGTTGCTATTATGAAGGATAGTCGATACCTATATCAAATTGGATATTTTTGTTATTAGTACGCTTGTAAAGTTGTAAACAATACGTATTAAGCAAAAAAAGTGAAATAATTTGTATGAACATTTTCTAGATATTATTTATAGGAACATGTATTTATGACTGCTCATTTTTCTTTATTAAATAGATTTTCAAACCAATTTAATAACCTAAGACACTTACCAATATTATATTCTTTTCTTACACACATCACGTTCTGTGTAAATAAATATATTATAAAAAATAATTTGAAAAACATTGTATTGAAGTATTCACTAAGTTAATGGAGATGCAACTGTTTTAATTGTTGATGTAGATTAATTCCGCAAATTAAATTGATGTTTCCGTTTTAGTTTTATGCACCAGGGTCGTTCTCATGCTTTTAGAATGTATTTGCTGTTATAGGAATGTATGGGTAGAAAGATATTAAAAATACCTATCTTGAAAGTTATTTTTAGTTTGCATATATCTGGCTTTTCATTTCTTGTTATTTTTAGTTCTGTTCTACATACATATACAGGGGTGTCCCGTAAATAATGGATAATCCTTGGGTAAATTTAAAGTTTATACAAATTTAGTGAAATTAAAGTAAGAAATGAAGGTAATTTCTATTTACATTAAAGCCCTTTTGAAGTAGCCTCTATAACTTTAAAACTCAAACAATCTAACATCATGTGGCACAGGGATGCCCATTGCCCAACCCGTAGCCCGCGGGCGCGACCTTTTGATGTGGCTCGCATAGTACGTCTAGTCCCTTCTCAGTCTTGTGAAGTCAAGTGTCAAGAGGGGAAAGGAAAAGTCGATTTCCGTACGCCAATTGAAATATTAAATATTATAAGTGCAATTTATAATTGTGGCTCGCCAAAATGTTTTAAATTCTAAATTGGCTTGCGTCAAGTTAAAAAGGTTGGGCACCACCTAATGTAGCATGTAGCCATGACAGTCTGGACTGATTTTGATGGTTCAGTCACACAACAATTAACAAACGTCTCGTCAAACAGTAGCATCTTTTTAAAGTAAAGCCTAAATTTTTTAATTAAGAGAAACGCATTTATCACGCTCGTAGAAAAAAATGTTGTTCCTACAGATCTTTTCCGCATTCGACTACTTGACTTGACTTGCGGTCAACGGCAGTCGCGTGCAGAAAAATGCCACTTTCGTCCTATGACGATCTAAAAAATTAAAGCTTTTGACTTTCCTTGAGCGACTTGTAGCCTGGGAACGGCCCTGTTCATTACAATTTAATCCAATTATTTTACTGAAATGTCCTCATAGGTCAAATGTTATATTATCTTAACAGTAAATACAAATTCAAATTATAATTATTTAACTCGTACAAATTGGTAAATTTATATTCAAATTAAATTGACTAATACTGTAACATTTTATATCGTTTAAAATAATTAAGAATAAAAACATAACATAAAACACACCACAGAAATTAGACAACCCCCAATTCCAAAGTCAAAGGCTGTCCGGAAGGGGGCTACACATTAGAAAAAACGTAGACAAACATCCATACCCACCGACATTGCTATCTGCCGGTGCCAGGCTTCGAACCCGGACGCGATAGGCAGTGTAGCCAGAGCCATGACTGTCACTGCGCCACCGAGTTAGTTAATAATAATAGAATACCTACCTAGTTAATAATAATAGAATACCTACCTAATGTGAAAATTAGCAAAACGCTTTATTTTTATATTAATGTTTTTATGTAGGTATTTACAAGCAAATATTGACAGAACATTAAATTTTTTCGATATACAACAGGGAGGTCGAAAAATAAGGAACAAATTCAATATCTTCAAAACGTCAAAGTTTTAGTAAACTCTTTCGGACAGCAGGTTGATTTTGTTTCAATATTAGTCTATTTTTAAAATAATTTTTATTCTACAAGGTGTCCCAAAAAACTGGGCTGTAATGAACTTTAATTTTTCAAATGACAACTCCTAATTGTTTCTGCAATTTCGGTATAGAGTGTATAATACCATTGATTAAGGAATGAACAAGATACGCGACTTCAATGGTAAAGAGGCCAATTTTGGCGGCGAGATCTCGGTAAGTTGCGGGCAATCCTGTGATTTACGTAGTATGCTTTTAACAAACCTGTGTCGTGTCTGGTTTTATATCATTAATAATCGGCAATAAAAATTTAATGTCCAGATTAATTTTAGTTTAAAATTAATAACGTAGTATGTTCTCTCTGCCAGCTATATCTCAACGTTTGTTTGACTTTTAACCGTCACATAATTTTAAACTAAATTCAATCTGAACATTCAATTTTTGTTTTCACTAGATTATAAATTATATAAAACCATACACGACACAGGTTTATCAAAATCATACTACGTGAATCACAGGAATGCTCGCAACTTACCGGGAATCTCGCTGTCAAAATTAGCCTTGCACTTTAAGTAGATATACAAAGCCGATTCTGCACAGGAAGTGAGCTGTCAAACTGCTGATGGCACATGTCCATCAAGAGCGACCATCATGAAGTGACCAGGGGATGTACAAGAGGTACAAGAAGTGACCAGGGGATGTACAAGAGGTGCAAGAAGTGTCTGGGGGATGAAGTCTGGGGGCTGGGGTCCAGAGGCTGCTGAAGGTGAGAAAAAAACATGGCGGCACGAAGAGAAAAAAACATGGCGGCACGAAGAGAAAAAAACATGGCGGCGTGATGAGAAAAAAACATGGCGGCACGAAGAGAAAAAAACATGGCGACCCTGATCATGCGCAGTAGGTATGAGAAAAAAAAACATGGCGGCTTGATGAGAAAAAAACATGGCGGCACGAAGAGAAAAAAACATGGCAACCCTGATCATGCGCAGTAGAAAAAAAAAACATGGACGCCCTGATCACGTGATGTGGGATATCAAACGATTCATCTCGACGTCTAGAATACTAATTTTCATTCCAAGTGCGAAAAAACGGTCTTTGGGGCTTGATATGTGAATTTAAAGTATATAGAAATGTTCCTCAACTCGAAATACGTCATAAAACAACAACTTCCGGTCTCCACTTCCGGTCTTCTGAAACCCGTGATGTGGGGTATCAAACGATTCGTCTCAACGTCTAGAATACTAATTTAACAAAATTTTAAATCCGAGTGCCAAAAAATGGGCTTTGGGGCTTGATATGTGAATTCAAAGTATATAGATATGTTCCTCAACTCGAAACATGCTAGAATCTGCAATAAAATAACAACTTCCGGTCCCTACTTCCGGTCTTCAGAAACCCGTGATGTATGGTATCAAACGATTCGTCTCGACGTCTAGAATACTAATTTAACTAAATTTTCATCATTAGAGTAGAATTCGGCTTGTTATTTGAATTTAAAGTAAATAGATATGTTCCATGGCTGGTGAAAGGAAAAAACAGGTGTGACGCTATAGCTCAAAGCTGATGAGGGTGGCAGCCCTGTATCTAATGCCCAACAAATGTTTTTAAACGCTAATTCACCTTGAAACGATTACGTCGCAAATTCTCTTATATAATTAAAAAATATTTTGCAGCATGTGATAAGAAAAGGCAGTTATTGCTAAAAAGACCGTTACAATTTTGCGGTTGATAACAAAAAAGCCGTTAGAATGAGCGACTAATTTCAATAAAAACACAAGCATTCACCTTGAAAACGATTAACGGATGTGATAACATCGTAATTTCTCTGTTAAAACTTAATAATTGAATTTTTTATCATAAACGTCGAGCAAGCGGGGGATTGATTATTACAAACATATAGGCTGAGTGCAGCTAATAAAACAACAAAATAAGTATAATATTTTATTCATCGTCATCATATATATCAAATAGAAGAATGTATTTTTGTGGTATATACATTTTAATATTAATTAGAAATTGCTTCATATCGATCGCAATCATTTCACGACAAAATTTCTGGATACTTAGGCTTCCATCGAGTAACTTGTCGCACAAATCCAAAGCTTTCCTATACATCTGTACTTGTTCTTCACATGCTTTATTGCGGTCAACATCGTCTTGGATGGAGTCACAACAGTATATATTATCATGTTGTTCGCTAAATATTAGCGCTAAAATTTCATCTCGTAAGCGTTCAATAGCACTTTGTAAATCCTCAGCTTTACTCCTATTCTGTTCACTGTAAAACATCCACATCTTTTTCAACTTTTATATTTTTCTGGATAAATATAATGATGCACTTTAGTATTATTATCGTGGAACAAACTGTAATGTAGTACAGCAAACCTAACATTGATTCAAATTCTTTTGGGATAATGCTTGCTTTAAATTGAGATGGTGGTGGTGGTGGTGGTGTGTAAGTGGGGGTAGTAGCAGCGTCATATGAACAATTATTTAACATTTTCCAAGCCACATCTCCCATGGTATTATCCTGAAAGCGTATTTTCAACTTGTATTGTATTACATCATTGGACATTGATGCTACAAAAGTAGGTATGTTAGTAGCTGAATATGGCGTCATCCTCGTCCATTTTGAAGGCCAACTATCATTTTTCAATCCATCCTTATCGAAACATATGAATACCTCTTTAGAACCATATGGCTGATGTATGTATATGATATTTTGAAGCACAGCATACAAAATTATGAAATGAGGACTTAACAAAGCCATAATTACCAATAAACTAAGTAATTCTTCAAGTAACTATATATTTATACTCTAGTTGGGGTAATGTGACGATGTTTGAACTCTGATGACGTATTAAAACGTGTTAAATTCATAAATACTTTTTGATTCCATAGCTGTTCATTGTCCTTTTCTACACTCAATTTTTGGAATCTGGAGAACATACACTGTTTTTGATTATACAATTTTATAAGTTCTTTTAACTCGTCCAACTGCTCACAATGTCTTTCTAACCTCACTTTTAATAACATCATTTTACGAGAACGCATAGTGTGATACTAATACTCGCCTCGTGGACAATCGCAATCCTCATAACATCCTGCTACTATAATGTACGAACAATTCATGTCTGTTAGATGGAATGTTTCTTCAGTACATGCAAGTCTACGCATTTCAACGCACTCTTTTTTAAGAAGATCACCATTTTTATCATAAAACTCGACATAAATATAGCAAGAGTAAGTCATGTTTCTAGTTTATGCTGTCACACTATACTATGCTTATGATGAAATGTATACTATTATATATAAGGGGAGTGTGGGGTGGGGGGGGGGGGGGATGAAATGAGAACAAATCTATATTTTACATAATTTTTATTTTGGTAAAGATAAATATAGCCAATTATAAAGTAAATTACAGTTTGTTAAACTACACATGGATTTGTAATTAATATGATTAAAGCAACAGGGTGCGCCTTTAATGAAATTAGGTGCGTCAATAATATTTTCCACGTTGATAATGTCAGGTGCTGATGATGGTATTTGTTCCTCCAGTTCAAATAGTTTATTTTTGAGAAATTCATGTTTTTGATGTCCCTTCAGATATACAATGTCGGCATTATTATTCAGCAAGTGATTACGTAATATATCATCCAATTGATCATAGACTATGCAGCCGGCATCATATTTCAGACCGTGACAATTATTCTCTAAATATTTTATCTGTTTTCGCACTTGATTATTCAATGTGGTAATCGGGAATGGAGGCTTCAATAGATAATGAGCTGTTTGTTGTCCACTCATAAATGTTATTTCTTTCGGATAAAAATCTGGCAAATTGAAGCCCTGAATATCAACGATTATTATCTTCATGGTGGCTGGGTGTAGACTGACTGGAATTACTTGACATACATCTTATATTACACTCCTTACGACTCCACTAAGCGGTAAATATTCCACCACGCGATCGTGAATCAGAACACAAGTTACCCTCGTATTAGCTGGGAATGGCTGTCTAGTTTCAATCTCCAATTTAATATCAATAGTCGATGATTTTATGCTATCGTTTCTTTTAGAGCAATCAATAGCAAATATAGCATGGTTGTTGAAGGCTACAAAATCTAACATGGGTCTGTTATTACCTGCCAATGTTTTACAAAATTCTGTATACATGTGATATGCTTCAGCGTATTTTCGAGTTGAAAAATCTAATTGCTGATTTTCGTATGGATAATATTCAGAATTGATATATAATTTTATGTTAGATATATCAGCGTTATCAAAGTATGTGATATCGTTCGTCTTTTGATCTTTTCGATCAGTTTGAAATGTTATAAATACACCTTTAGGACTTTCCGAATTTGAGCATGCTTTAATCGCCCAATATTGTTTCAAGGCTCCAGTTACCAAAGCAGTATTTTCATGAAAGCTCCACTGTCTAAATGTAATAAAAATCGGCGTATCGCTGTTTATTGGGGCTAGCAATTTCAGTTTTAATGCATCATTTACAAACACATGTTTAACCTTTAGATCAATATTTGTTATATTTAATTCGGCCCCCGTATCTTCTTCGGATACTTTAAAGCAATTAACATCTGTTCGAGCTCTCACCAATCTTATGGTTTGCTTTCCTCCAAACAAAAGCTTCTTATAATCATAAAATACTCCCAACAAATGACTTAAGGGAATTCTCATAAAAAATGTATTATCTGTAGGATGATAAGTTACCAATTGACCTTCGGGAAAATTCCAGCCTGCGATACTAAGAGTTTCGTCATCTTTATCATAGGTTAGATAACCTCTCACCAAGCTTACAGTACCTGGATCTCGAACACGATCCACTTCTACGCCATTTATCTCATAACTAATGGAGTCAAATAAGTAAGCTCCAGCATTATTAGTGAATGCAACAGTTCCATTGCCAACAGTTTTTTTCAAGGTTCCTTCAATCGATATAGCCGCCTCAGGCATCGCCAATAAAGCATCCAGTTGATTAATTGTAATTTCAATCTCATCATTATTACCAAATGATTTTACGAATGGGTGATAAGTGTGAACCTCCGCTCTAATGATAGAATCATCGAACTGAGGATCTTGGAACAACTGAAGTTCGTTTAACATGATAGCCCAAAGATTTTAAGTATAAGATGTTTTTCAAAGACAAAGATGATGATGATGAACCCACCCTCGTCCTCGTACAGCTAGTAACAACTGATTGAGGTTGAGTGGAAAAGTTATTGCTTATATACAGGGGCGTAAATATTAAGCCCATATTTTCTTTAATTCCAATCTTACCACAATTTCTTCACCTCTAAAATTTACACTTTCAGAATTTTGATCAAGTATCTCCAAAGTAATGTTATTTATCTCGCGTTTGTTATTTACTGGAAGAAATATTAGATTCTTTGGTTCAATGTTAATAGCGTATCCTGGATTTACAGATGGAGCGAATTCGAAAATCGTATGTGATGGATTGTTATTGTAGAAAGCTCCTGTGGTGATATTGCAGTCTATATGGATGGTTATAACTTTTACTATCTGTACAGGCAAATCAGATTGATGTAAAATATCAGGTTTTAATTCTCTAGCCGAATAACCCAACAAACTGGCTAAACTGTCAGTGGGTGTGAAGTTTATTTCGTGTTTGCTCCTAATTTCACACTTGAGAGTATTATTGTTAGGCTTCAATGAGAAATGTTCATTCGGATCTTTAGCTCCTTTCGGTACTATTTGACTCTGAAGATAAGTCTCAATATCATGAATCTCATATGATCCAGTAGGAATGGAAATTACTTTTTCCTTAGTTCTATCACCTTGTTCCCAATAGTAGAGCTTATTATTAACTTCTTCTTCGATATTAGGAATACTATTATATGTGTGAAAACCAATAAGAGCTAATGCGTAATCGTACTGAGGATTCAATTCGATGGGGGTTGTGAAATTGACAGAGAGAGTGGTACCTCGATCTTCTTGACCTCGACCTCTTATCGTGAATATCTGTGACATAATGAATGAAACTTATTAGACATCATCATTTTTATAAAGAAACTCCAAACATAAATGGCCACAATTAACCGTATTGAAATTTTGATAATTATCATAATTAAATCGTATTTTACATTTATCGCCAAAGTAACGTACTAGTTCTACTGGTGGTTTTAGTGCACCGAAGCTATCAAAATAAACAACTTTATCGTTATGCTTTTTATAAGCTACCCAATGTGTTCCGGGACCCTCTTGTACATCAAGATTAATAATAGCACTCTCATATCTTCTAGGAGTCTGAGGTAAAGAGTTACGCATATAGATACCTCTGAAATGTGGTATTTTCAATTTTTTAGCATACTTTATCAAATCTACATCGAAGAGGGCTCTTTTGGGTAGCTTCACTGGCAGTTTTTTTGCTGTTGCTTTTTCAAATAGAGTCCCAGCCCCCTTTTATATGGTTTTAAGTACAGTCCGGATCCTTTTTTACCAAGAGCTATAGCTTCCATAGTTTGATTATGTCTTTCAGCCTCCTCTAATTTTTTCTTCGCAGCCTTAGCGTCTAAAACGGCCTTAGCAACTCCAGAAACACCGCCTGTCAAGGCTCCTAAGGCACTCAATCCAGCGAAGATTGGTATTAATGGCAAAAATCCACCGCTTTTCGGTAGTGATAGTACACGAGGTGTTTTAATCTTTTTTCGACCACCCACACTTTTCACAGCTTGTCTCGCTGCTTTTACAGCAATCCTAGTATTTGATCTTAAATTATTATCCTTGGGCTGTTTCATTAGTTTTTCAACTCTACTCATGGTCTTTTTAAAACCAACTTTACGATGTCTAGCACCCATACCCATCTTTCTTTTAACTTTCATGGTGTTAACAATAGCCCAAGCGGCGGCTTTTTCCTTCAAATTAGCGTCCTTAGACTTAACTCTTTCCCAGGCACGCTGCTCTAGTTCGTAATCAGCCTTGTGTCGATCCTGTATATTAGAGCTCTTACTATAAGCTATATCGTGATTGCGACAGCTTCTATCAAGGTCGTTAATTCCAGGGTCACCTCGACGCAAGCGTTTCTCCAACTTTGTACCAGGTCCACAGTACTGATATCCAGGTAGGTGTAATTCAAATGGCAGTTTATTAATTATGGAGTTTACCACACCAGCACCACCGTGTTTCAACGTTGACATCTAGACTGATAATGAGCATTAGTACAGTATATATATAAATTTATAACATCAAACACAAGAGTCTACAATGCACCTTCTTAAGCAGCAGGTGTCACTCCCCGTGGAGAACTTGGACATTTTCTCACAACAGCCTGTAACCGAAAAACATGGTCCGTTATTTCCCAGCGCTTTAAGAACGATCATATGCGGACCTAGTAACTGTGGAAAAACCAATTTACTATTAAGCTTATTGTTTAATCCTAACGGTTTGTGGTTTGAAAACGTATATGTATATTCTAAATCATTATATCAGCCTAAATATAAATTGCTTGAAGATGTATTAAGAAAAGTAAAAGGTGTTAGCTACTTTCCATATGCAGATAGTGAGGAAATAATCGATCCGTCTGAAGCTAGAACTAATTCTATATTCATTTTCGATGATGTAGCTTGTGATAAGCAGGATAAAATAAGAGCGTACTTCTCTATGGGCCGACACAAACTTGTTGATAGTTTCTATCTCTGTCAGACCTACACGCGTATTCAAAAACATCTGGTTAGAGATAATTGTAATTGTATAATCTTATTCAGGCAGGATCGGCTGAATCTTAAACATATATTTGATGATCATGTAGCCCCAGATATGGAGTTTGAGAAATTTGAAAAACTATGTGCCGAATGCTGGAACGAGACCTATGGTGCACTGGTAATTGTTAAAGACTATGATATAAATAATGGTCGATACCGTAAAGGGTTTGACAGGTATATATGTATTTGAAACATCAGTTAGAACCATTACTGTTATACCCGTTATTATATACAGACCTATTTCAAATACAACCTGTTTCCGAAACAGACCCTGTTCCAGAACAGACCAGTTAAAAGCTGTTAAACAACCCTGTTTCAGAAACAGACCCCCTGTTCCCTGAACAACTGTTCCCGGACCAGACCCAGTTAAAAGCTGTTTATCATGAAGAAAAAAACTCTAGAGGAGTATAAACCTATTAAGTTGAAGCCATTTGAATTGAATAGGGATAAATTGCTTAAAAAGAAAATTATCGATGTATCGAAGGCGATCAAAAAGAAATATTTAGCTTTAAAATTGGGGAAGGCTGAAGAGGATGAATCCATCAATAGACTATTAAAGCCAATTGTAGAACCCCTACATGATATTAAAGTGAACACATCTAAAAGTATGCTACCTACTATCACCACCACCACACCCAGTAAAGTTAAAGAACAACCTAGTACGTCTACACAACCTCCGGTTCAATTTTTGCGTGATGAGGTGATCGGTGAAGTTTTTCCTGAAAAAGATGATGATGATGATTATGACAATGAGGCGGAAAAGACGTTTGGAGAAATGAAAGCGGAATATGATGATTTGCTTAAAAATAACAAACCTGTATTAGATGAATTTTTAAATCAATTTCCAGAACATGCAAGATATTACATTGAGGGATTTTTAAGCAATAGGGATGACTATGATGAAAATTTTGGTGCTCGTCTTGATCCTGTGACTAATAAATTATTTATGGGTAATAAAGAGTTGCAGATTGGAGCTAATAGTGAATTAATAATCGATGGTCGACCATATGCAGATACTAGAGGTTTATACGATTTAATATTTATGAAAAATCCTAAAGGTTATAATAATATTGATTTGAAAAATTATAAAGAAATTCTAGATCTAACTAGCGCTCACAAACGCGACTACAATCCGCAGGGACAATCCAGGGGAAATAGATCTAACAAATATATACATATAATAAAACCGCTATATAATAAAACTAGAAGTAAGTCGTATCACACACCATCGAAAAGCGGATATGGTATGAGTACAGCTGTATACAATGAAAAACCTATAGAATATGTCTATTGGGACGATGTGAATGAACTCATTGACAGATTAAGACTCTTAATGGCTTCAAAGACGGCTGGAAATACAGACTCTCATGATAATGAGATTTTAGCTATAATATCAGAACTTAAGGAAATAGGTGTTATCGCTTAAATATTTGCGATTTTGCTAATTAACACCATTTACATCATGAGTGTAGACAAGTTCGGTAGGTCTATTATTAGTGGATCCCCCACTAGCAGTGACAGTTCCCATTTACTTTCACCCTATCGTCATGGTTTTATTTTCACCAGCGATGGAAATATAGACGTGGAAAATTTAAAATTATGTAATGTTAAAAGCCCCACAGAATCATCTGATTGTGTTAATAAACAATATGTTGATACTAATAATGAGAATTTGTTAAAGAAAATAGATACTGTAAAAAATACTATTCCGATTATTGTAGCTAAACATTCAGATTTGGAACGTAAAGCGTTTGTGGATAATGTTCGAGATTTGGAGTCTAGAATTAATACAGCAATGAATGTCATACCGGATATGATTAATCAGAAGATTTATTTAGATACGCAAACTTATAAGCGCAAGTATGATGATGAAATAAAAAAATTACAACAGAAAGTTGATGATGTTACAAAGAGTATTAATCAGCAAATTGATTTAGATACAAAATCCTATAAAACTAAGTATGATGAAGAGCTTAAAAAAATACGGAAAGCCATTGTTTCTGATGCTACTGAAGTAAGGGTCGTGCTTACACAAAATATTAGCGATTTGAAAAATGACATAAATTATGAACTTACTAACCTCAAATATGATTTAAAGAATCTTATAAAAGAGAAAGTTGTCGAGCAAGACGGTAAAATTGATAAAGATTTAACAGGCATAGAGAATAAATTAAAAGATTTTCAAAAAACTGTTCAGAATAGAATTGATTTGCTAGAGAATCGTATAGTTAACTTTAGACTTGATACAGTAGAGAATCATACGGTTAACTAGAGAGAGATGAAGGTTCATTCAAAGGAAAAAACTCAGCTGGTAAACGAATTACATAAACCTGTTAGAAAAAATTTCAAGCGCAGACGTACTATTATAAAAGGTCTAGATGATCTTTGGCAAATGGATCTGGCTGAGATGGGTAATTATGCGCGGGAAAATAAAAATTTTAAATATATATTAGTGTTGATTGATTGCTTTTCAAAATTTGTTTGGACCAGATCTATAAAAACCAAGTCAGGTGATGAGGTGATGCGAGCTGTATCTGATATATTTAGATGTAGCAAACGTACACCAAAGAATTTACAGTCGGATCAGGGAAAAGAATTTTATAATGCTCATTTTAAAAGTTTAATGAAGAAGCATGCGATTAACCATTATAGTACGTTTAGTGTGAAAAAAGCCGCCATTGTGGAACGTGTCATAAGAACTCTGAAGGAGAAATTGTACAAGTACTTTAGTTTAAACGGTACATACAGATGGATAGACATACTTTCGGAAATAACTGATAATTACAATAAACAGCGCCATCAAACTACCGGCAAGAAACCTTGTGAAATAGATGAAGAGAATGAAAAAGAAATTTTAAATTCAGTTTATAATCATATTAAGATGGCGGTGGATAAACCAAAATATAAAGTGGGTGACCTTGTGCGCATAAGCAAGTATAAGCATGTGTTTGAAAAAGGATATACTCCAAATTGGACCACAGAATTATTTAAAGTCGTAAAAGTTCACATCACCGATCCAATTACATACCTCCTAGAAGATTTACGTGGTAGCCCCATCAGCGGTGGCTTTTACGCTGAAGAATTACAAAAGGCTAAACACTCTGACATTTATTTGGTGGAAAAAGTATTGCGCAAGCGTGGTAATAAAGTCCTGGTGAAGTGGTTGGGGTTTGATAAAACTCACAACAGTTGGATAGACAGTTCAAATAGATTTTAAAAAACAGCTAAAATAGCATATAATCATATGGAAAACTAGCACAGATTCGATCTGCTTAGGGGGCCCTTTGTGATTCCTCAAACGTGTTATAGGGGGCGCATGATCTTATGTACTCGTCGAGATTAGTAATTATTCAGTTAGTTGTGAAAGAAAAATGGCATCAAGCACACCTAGCCCCTCGTTCTCCGAAGATTTCGATCATTGGCAGGAAATCGATAGAATTTCTGAACAATATCGTGAGGCGACTCAAAAAGAAGAAAAGTATATCTACGAACGTGCGTTTACTGTAAATATGTCTGAGTATAAAATAATAACTGGATTTAGTGCTGCAAGAAATTATATCCCAGCTGTACGAGTATTAATGACCGCTAATGAGTTAATTAATAAAACCCATCACATTTCGTTTAACGAAGAAGAATGGTGTGACTGTATCACCACCCTCAAACAGTTTGCCAATGACTACTTCGATAATGATAATGATAGTGGTATCGAGGTGGAAGAAGAAGAAGTAGAATTCGCAAATTTCAATATCAGCAAATCCCCATATATGAACACCAAGATGTTAAAAGTGACTAATGGTTTTACTACATTTTATCTAGCTGAAAATACTGTTCGTGAATTTATAAACATTAATGGACTTGTGATGTCTACTATGAATATATTACATAGCTTAGACTTTGCTGGTTTCTACAATAATTTCTTGAATATTACTAACAACATACTATGTGAAAGTGATTATGATCTTTGTTCAGAAAATGTAATGTTTTACTTATGTAACTTGTTCCCATCCTCTTCTATCCAAATGCATTGTATTCGTGAATGTTTATTTTTCAATAGATCTATGGTTTTAGGTGATTTAGATAGAAAAATGTTTATAATTAATGCTTGAATAAATATTTTAAATATATAAACTGTCTTATTATTTTTACTTCAGTAGTGGTTTGTAAGTTGTGAACAATGGATGAGCTATATGTTGAAAGATTAAATACATTTGCAAATTGGACATCAGAATTTCCAAAGTCTGAACTTGCTCTAGCTGGCTTTATTTATACCAATCAAGATGATATTGTATACTGTTCCATGTGCGGTATTGAGGGGTGTGATTGGTTGACAGATGATGATCCTACAGCAGATCATTTAAAGTGGAGCCCTAATTGCCCGTTTTTTAATAAAAATGATATTCAACGATTTATTGAGAAAAAGAGAAGTCCACGTTATACAGATAAAATGACTGTGGAAAGTCGTTTGAAAACGTTTGATGATTGGCCCGTTCAAATTAAACAACAACCAAAAGATTTAGCCGAGGCAGGTTTCTACTATACCGGCAAAGGTGATCAAGTATTATGTTTTCACTGTGGTTTAGGGTTAAAAGACTGGCGTTCTGGATATGACATATGGGCACAGCACGCCCTCTTTAATAAGGAATGTGAATTTTATCAACTCAAAAATGAAACGGATTACTCATCATCATCATTAGAGGCAGTAGTAGCAGTACCTGATGATGTTAAAATTAAGCAAAGTGATTGTGATAATAAACTGCTATGCAAAGTTTGTTTAGAAAATGAACTCTCTGTGGTTTTCATACCTTGTAAACATGTAGTTTGTTGTACTGATTGCTCAGTTACTTTTGATAAATGTATTATATGTAGACAAAATATCACTTCTTTCTTGAAAATATTTATATCATAAAAAATATGTCAAATTTTCTATTATACCACCACCACTGATACATATGAGTTTTATTTACCTTATAAGAAAAACACAGACACAGGTTATATATAATATTTTATTACAAGAAATACAATAATAATAATAATAATAATACATAAATGTTTTGGTAACTATTAAATTATTCTATAATTGAGTAGTGGCCCCAAGGTAACGTGTCGGTAGAGTCATTTAAAAGATAACGCTTATCATCATATGGACTTAGAGCAATTTTAGTTTGCTCCACCGAGTAAACGTTATGTAGATGTGATTGAATCGTTCGTTGTGTTCTATATAGTTCGGTTTTAGTCTCGAGACATTTTTGATAATCTTTGAATGAAATAGTGTTTTTTACCACATTAGTTTTGAGTCCTTTAGATTTTTTAATACACTCTTTCCCCTCTATTTGTAAACTATACATTTTTGAGCGGAGGCCTACAAAATGGGTCATTATGGCGCCTGAACATTCGTCTTTCATTAAACCGGGGACTTTTTTATTCAACAATGGAATATCATATTGGTTATTTGCCGGATAGTCGCTAGTATCGAATTTAGATATGTGTGCCTTTACAACTTCATCATAAATATTGTCACATTTTACTTCATATATCAGACTGTCTGTGTCTGTATATAGAAGTTTACTGTTGAAATTTTTGAACATAAAATTGTAGTGAAAGTCGTATACGCAAGTTTTTGAAATATCCAAAATACATAACCCGATATATAGGGGTTTGTTAAAAATTATTTCGGACTTGTTTAGTTCAATGGCAGCTAGGTGCTCATCAAAAATTGCACGACTATGGAAATTAGGACTTGCAATGTAATTTTTAGCTCCATATCTACCTGACCATTTCGATACTAACTTTACATTTCGATGTTTCCGCAAATTTTCCATCGTCTTACCGAAAACAGCGTTTATTAATAATTTATATAGATTTTTTTCAAATTCGTTCATTGATGCCGCGCGAAGTTTCGTATTAAGATCAATATATTTTTTCAACCAAGGTGATTGCTTGAATTTTAGGATGCGATGTATTTTTGTTAGCTTAACACCTAAATCTAAAGCTTGCTTCAAATTACGATAATGAATGACATATCGAGTTTTATGATGGAGTGTCGTCATTAATTTTGGTAATTTTGATCCCGGGGGTACTAGATGTTCCGGACAAAGAGGTAAATCTTTATGTTTATCATGTAGATGTTCCGGATACTCTAAATCAACTTCAAGAATATACCCCTCTGGTGATTCGTCAGATACCGCTGAAACATTAAAATTATCGAAATTTTCTACCCATTCAAAGCCCCCTGATGGTAGATATTGACTCATAGCCCAACCATA
Source organism: Rhagium mordax (assembly GCA_963680705.1). NCBI lineage: Eukaryota > Metazoa > Arthropoda > Insecta > Coleoptera > Cerambycidae > Rhagium > Rhagium mordax. The sequence goes on along the minus strand of OY796656.1, from coordinate 48,693,956 downwards.
TAGGTTATTAACATCGTAATACATTAGATAGGATGATTCTTTTGATGGGTCATACCCCGACATGAATTTATTATTGGCCGTCGCAAATCTATTACAGCACTGACTGACTCCACCCCGTATCCCCCGTTCAATAAACAGAAGCATATCCACGTCTTGTAATAATTCCAGCTCTACTTTTGTATACTTGAGCATACAGTCCCAGGTATATCCGGGTAGTGTATAGTAGTTCGCAGGATCTAATTGGTAGATATTGAGACATTTTTGACGAAAGTTCTCGAAAATATCGGTTAAAAGCATTACGTCAGTTTTTAAATATAAATCTGAATAATCACCTAAATTATGGCAATTGAATTTTGTCCAGACATTTATAGCATGTGCATAATCAGCATCGCTTATATTAGAGTCATTTAATTTATTATAAAACTTTTCTTTAGGTGGTAGCTCAGTTTCCAATAACTTATCTGCAGAATCTATATAGTCGTATGGAAAGACCCCTTTTCGTATAAGTAAATCAAACTTTTCATCACTGACATTTATAAACTCTTTTCTCAAATTTGTTAGTTCACCCTTAGTTAGATATGAAGATAATTTGTCTAATGAGGATGCCATGAATCTAAATGAATCAATGAAACGAAACTTTACTGAGGTGTCATTAACGGTTTTTGTAAAAGATATATATTTTTCTTTATTTATTGGTAGTAGGGATATATCACCGGCCGTTTTAGCTAAGTCTTTAATAAGGAAATGTGAGTCATAGGAAGTTAGGTTATGAAAAACGACGGGAATCGTAAAGGAGTTTCTATAGTTTAGGTTGCAGATATCATGTGCAGGTCCTCGGTATCTACCTGTAAAGTGACAATGATCTCGCACTTTTTTATCATCACAATTAAATGGTTTTTCGCAAATATGACAGTGGGTTGACACATAAAATTCTCTTTTCTGTATTTCTGAAATATCCATCGGTATAACAGTTTTTAATTTTGATTCGATTACATTGGCAATATTTTTTAATTCATTAGCAAACTGCTCTATACAATCTGAACCTCGATAACTATAATAATAAGATTGGTTATCATCATATGCGCATTTAACAAATAGCCCCGCGCTAAAAGCTGTATGTTTTTGGTATTTGTGGCTGGCAGATTGACTTTGTTCAGAATATGGTTCTAGTATGGACTCAAAATCGCAGTACATTACGAATGGTAAAGGTTCCTTATAATTATAATTTTTAAACTTTAAAATTTTTTCTTTTGGAAATGAGATTTTGCAATTATTAACATTTTTACAGTCTACTGTATGTAAATTTAATTTTTCTTCATTTGTAAAATAATTTAAACATATATCACAAATGTAAATTTTATGTCTATTTTTATTCATTTGGTTAGATACAAGTCTGGACAGGTTCTTAATCCAGCAGAAATGGAATGTTATTTCCTCAGCATCTTCAGCATTTTGCCCCCGTTCATTAGTATAGTTATTTTGAATCATTAATAAATTTACGTGTGTTTCCATCTTATTTTTTGTTAGACGAGCTGGCACTGTGTTGAATTGTTTACCAAATAGCTGTAGTTGATATACGTTGACAGATATGTTATTATTTTTTTCAAATTTAGATATTTGAGATAAAGTCATTGGAAATTCAATGTCTTTCAAATTTAAAACTTCAGAGTAAAGCGGGTAGGAGGATGTTTTGTCTGGGTGGTTTAGTCTGTCCACGGGATATAGTGCGCTAATGATGCTCCAGGCGAAGCAGGCGTTGTCGGCATAGTTTTTAACATTAACACAGGCTTTCTTGTTCGCTATTTGTTCTGGAAGTCTAATAAACGACGCTACTGAATTACCAATTTCTAGCTTATTTATATTAATTTCTACACTAACTATTTTGTGTAAGGCCCACCCACTGTCACGTTCTTGAAATTCCGCTAATTTATTCAATACTTTATCTACTACATTGTCTGCAAACCAAACTTTAAGATCGGTACCGAGATCGATACGAAAATTTGCGTTGTTAAAATATTTGTATTCGATAACATCTGTCCCCGGTTTAATAAATTCCCCACAAAAGCAGGCGTTAACCTTTATTGTAGGCTGTGATTTTAAAATATTATTTATTCGTGACTTGAATAGAAAGAAGGAATCATCAAAAAACTGTCTCATATCTTTATGTTTCAAATTAATAATTAAACCTGAACGTATGCGACTATCAAACGCTGATTTAACATCCACCCACTTAACGCGAGAACTTCTGTTTTTTCTAACCTCTAAACCACCGCCTACATGCCCTAAATTATTTAACAAAACTTGAATTTTTTTTAAATGTCCAATATTTGTATGGATTTTTCTACACACGCCGATTGATTCCGCATGTTTTAACGCTCGGTAGAGCAAACTTAAATGCTGTTGTGCTAACTTTAACCATTTTTCTTTTTCTGGAATTTTTCTACTTTCATTTAAAATTTTAGTGACGTCGCCAAATTTTTTTACAATTTCATCACTTAACTCACATATATTCATTATGAAATTTAATAGCACGCTTCTATCAAACTCTAAGTTACCTTGGGTCGCACGTTTATAAATAATTAATTTTTAACAAATCAGTATTCTACAAAGCCAATGAATATATATATTAAATTATGTTCACGCTGGATTGCGATAAATTTAAAATATTTTTTAGAAATAGTAGTCACTCGAGTTCAGCTTATGAAGAGGATGGTTGTAGCGAATTGACTAAAATGAATAAAATATCATTTAGTAAAAAGCCTTCAAAATGCATAAACATGATAAGCTTACCTTCAGTTTCAACAAATTCGAATAAAGTGCCTAATGCGGGTTTATTGACATTTTTGAATCCCCTAAACACCAAGCTATATAGCCCCGCACAGAAGGTATCCAAATTATCCTTCAAATAGGGCGTTATCCTTTTTGGGAGGAATGTTGTACATTCGCTAAGTTCCAGTAAAATAGTTTCCCCGTACTTCGTATGTACTATTTTTGCCGTCACAATTGGAATAGGTATATTCTGGGGAAGATCCGCTAACTTGACGTTAGGCTTGCCTTCTAAAAGTGATACTCTATTAATTTTTCCAATATTCATCTAAAACGAATTTATTTAGATATTATTGGCTTAGGATAAAAGTTAAATAAATAGTATGTCTCCAACAAACAGAGAGTAGGAAAACGAAATTATGGTTTGTGAAATAATTTTAATTCAATATTTATTATTGTACTTATAGCAAAGGCCAAAAACTGTTACTTGGCTACTGATTTTTGTGGTAAATTAAAACAAAGAAAAGGAAAGAAATAATTTATCAAATGCCGCAAATAACATTTAAACAATATTAAATTATTTAATTTCAATATTATGCATGTTTAAAGCCATTTATAAACAATAGGTAACAAGCAAGGATCAAAAACTGTTAAAGAATAACAATAAAACAAAATTAACTTACTTTGTATTCAGTAATGGGGCACACGCGCACGCACAAAATTATGGCTTATTACTCGAAGAAAAACTTGAAAGTAAATGACTTTATCGCGTCGCTAGCGGTTTTATACTAAATCCCCACCACACCATACGTATTAAATTTGCATGTGTTGATCCCAACGGCTTTTTTGTTATCACCGCAAAATTGTAACGGTTTATTTCGCAAATTTTCTTATCACCGGATATTACTTCCGTTCCACAGTCGTTCATTCTAACGGCTTTTTTGTTATCAACCGCAAAATTGTAACGGTCTTTTTAGCAATAACTGCCTTTTCTTATCACATGCTGCAAAATATTTTTTAATTATATAAGAGAATTTGCGACGTAATCGTTTCAAGGTGAATTAGCGTTTAAAAACATTTGTTGGGCATTAGATACAGGGCTGCCACCCTCATCAGCTTTGAGCTATAGCGTCACACCTGTTTTTTCCTTTCACCAGCCATGGAACATATCTATTTACTTTAAATTCAAATAACAAGCCAAATTCTACTCTATTGACGAAAATTTAGTTAAATTAGTATTCTAGACGTCGAGACGAATCGTTTGATATCATACATCACGGGTTTCTGAAGACCGGAAGTAGGGACCGGAAGTTGTTATTTTATTGCAGATTCTAGCATGTTTCGAGTTGAGGAACATATCTATATACTTTGAATTCACATATCAAGCCCCAAAGCCCATTTTTTCGCACTCGGATTTAAAATTTTGTTAAATTAGTATTCTAGACGTTGAGACGAATCGTTTGATACCCCACATCATGGATTTCGGAAGACCGGAAGTGGAGACCGGAAGTTGTTGTTTTATGACGTATTTCGAGTTGAGGAACATTTCTATATACTTTAAATTCACATATCAAGCCCCAAAGACCATTTTTTCGCACTTGGAATGAAAATTAGTATTCTAGACGTCGAGATGAATCATTTGATATCCCACATCACGTGATCAGGGCGTCCATGTTTTTTTTCTACTGCGCATGATCAGGGTCGCCATGTTTTTTTCTCTTCGTGACGCCATGTTTTTTTCTCATCAAGCCGCCATGTTTTTTTTTTCTCATATCTACTGCGCATGATCAGGGTCGCCATGTTTTTTCTCTTCGTGCCGCCATGTTTTTTTCTCATCACGCCGCCATGTTTTTTTCTCTTCGTGCCGCCATGTTTTTTTCTCTTCGTGCCGCCATGTTTTTTTCTCATCAAGCCGCCATGTTTTTTTTCTCATACCTACTGCGCATGATCAGGGTCGCCATGTTTTTTTCTCTTCGTGCCGCCATGTTTTTTTCTCATCACGCCGCCATGTTTTTTTCTCTTCGTGCCGCCATGTTTTTTTCTCTTCGTGCCGCCATGTTTTTTTCTCACCTTCAGCAGCCTCTGGACCCCAGCCCCCAGACTTCATCCCCCCAGACACTTCTTGCACCTCTTGTACATCCCCTGGTCACTTCTTGTACCTCTTGTACATCCCCTGGTCACTTCATGATGGTCGCTCTTGATGGACATGTGCCATCAGCAGTTTGACAGCTCACTTCCTGTGCAGAATCGGCTTTGTATATCTACTACTTTACATTGGAGTCGCTTATCTTATTCATTCCTTAATCAATGATAATACATAGAAAATATATAGAATTTTACAAGGAATTCGAAATTGCAAAAGAAATTGGTGGTTGCCGTTTGAAAAATCAAAGTTGATCACAGCCCAGCCTTTTTGGGACACCTTGTACTTAAAATAAAAAATATTTTTAAAATAGGCCTAGTATAAAATCAAAATCGACCTGTGTCTGAGCAATTTTTCCAAAACTTAGGAGTTTTGAGATATTGAATTTGTTCCTTACTTTTCGACCTCACTGTATGCACTTAATTATGGTATGTATATTAATTATATTATACAGGGTGGAACAAAAGTATCAAATAATGGTTTTAACTTTGTTATTTGCAAAGTTAACAAAAAAATTTTCAATATAAAAGTTGTTTGGTTCTTTACCGTACATGTTTTTAGTTTGTTGATATCTTCTTCTGGTTTGTTCCTATGGCAACCAACTTTTTCTTTTTAAATGGCACCCATAATTTTTTTTTGTCAATTTGAAACAAGCATATTTTTTTCTATTCAGTCATAAAATTTTGCAATTTTTGGAAAAAAAATAAGCGTGAAAAAAATATTTATTACGACTCAATGGGAACTAAATTAATTAATTTCACAACATCACAACACTAAAATTGTTAAATATCGAGGTTGTGTCAATAAAAGATATCTACTTCAGGACAATTGATTAAAATGTATAAAAACTTTTATTCACAGATTGACGTAGAAAATGTTGACAATAATAATTATTTACAGAACAACAATATGATACATATAATCAACAAAAGATAATCGATTCACTTAAACACTGAAACTTTATATAAGGAAATATCCCTCTCTTGCTAATTCCAACACTTCCCCTCAAGATAAGGATATTTTCTCAATTAGAATTTGTGTTTCCCATTCCAATTGAATTTCTGCATTTTTCTAGTTTGGGTTTTGTTACTCCTTTGGTAAGAGCATCTGCAGGCATGTCTTCAGTAGCCATGAAATCAATGGATATTCTTCCGTTTTTCAGTACCTCTCGGATAAAATGATGCCTAACGTCTATATGTTTAGTTCTCGCGTGGTAAACTGGATTCTCTGAGAGTTTTCGAGCTCCCTGATTATCGTTAAATATTTTAACATTTCCGAGTTCTTCGAATCCTATTTCTGTCAGAAATAGGATTCGAACATAGAAGTCTTGGATAAAAAAAAAAAGGTGAGAAGGTTATCGGAAATGAAGCGTATCGCGTATTTTCGTAGGCGTCTTCGATTAGTTAAGGGATTCGGGCAATTTAGTTGGATTCGGTGAAGAGTATCGGGATAGATGTAGAGTCCGACAGAGATGCCACTTAGAGAGGGCTTCAGGAAAGGGGCGTTTCATGTATTTTCGTAGGAGTCTCCGATTAGTTAAGGGATCCGGGTAATTTAGTTGGATACGGTCGAACAGTCTCGGGAAAGAAGTAGAGTCCGACAGAGATGCTACTTAAATAGTGAGAGGGCATCAGGAAAGAGGTGATTCGCGTAAATTCGTGGGCGTCTTCGATTAGTTAAGGGATTCGGGCAATTTAGTTGGATTCGGTGGAAGAGTATCGGGATAGATGTAGAGTCCGACAGAGATGCCACTTAGAGAGGGCTTCAGGAAAGGGGCGTTTCATGTAGAAACGAAATTGCTTCTTTCGCAGATTCTGTCAATCCCATGTACTCCGCTTCAGTGGATGACAGTGCGACTGTTCTTTGCTTTCTGGATTCCCAGCTGATGGCTCCTCCACTTAAAATGAAAACATATCCTGTATAGGAACGTCTGTCTATTATACAGTTGGCCCAGTCAGCATCTACAAATCCTTTCAGCTTCTCATTGTTTTTTCTATAAATGATTCCGAGATTGGAACTTCCTTTTAAATACCGTAGTACACGTTTTGCTGCCTTCCAATGCTCGTTTCCGTAACATGTATTAAATTGACTGAGATAACTCACTGTATGAGCTATATCTGGTCGTGTTGCCACTGCCAAATACATTAGTGCTCCAACTAACTCTCTAAATGGAAAATTGTTCGTGTCATTTTCTGATATATTATTCTGCTTTGTCAATTTGATTCCAGGATCTATCGGTGTTGATACTGGCTTGCAGTCTTCCATCCCAAATTTCTTTAAGATGTCTTCAATATATCCTTTTTGAGATATAACATATCCACCACGAGTTTGCTGAAATTCTATTCCTAAACAGTAGTTTATTTCTCCCAAATCCCTTATTTCAAATTCTTGCATTAAGCAATTTTTGAATTTTGTAATACAGGATAAATTTTGGCTTGCAATGATAACGTCATCGACGTAAATGGCGATTATCATCATGTCTTTCTCTTCTTTTGTATATACACAGGGGTCTGCAGTAGTCGGTTTCAGTCCCAAAAATTGTAGTCTCTCATCAAAACGTTTGTGCCACTGGCATCCAGCTTGTTTTAAACCATAAAGAGACCTCTTCAATCGGCATACTTTCTTATCCCCCCCTCGAAGATGACGTAGCATTGTATTTGCTTTGCTCTGAATTTCCATTTCTTCATTTTTGTTAGCTAATATTGTTTCCAATGTTTCTTTCAGCATCTCTGGAGTTTCCATATATATTTCCTCGTCAATGATGCCGTTGAGATAGGCCGACGTTATGTCCAATTGATGAATCTTCATATCATGGTGAGCTGCTAATGCAGTGATCAATCGTATCGATCCCAATCGGGCAACTGGAGCGTATGTATCATGAAAATCAATTCCTGGCCGTTGCGTGAAACCTTTAGCTACTATTCTCGCTTTTCGTCTTTCTAGTGTACCATCAGCATTGTGTTTGTTTCTCAACACAATTCGAGAACCAATTACATCGCGATTTCTTGGTTGATTCACAATTTCCCAAGTATCATTCTTAATGAGAGATCTGACTTCTTCAGTGATAGCTCTTTTCCATTCTTGAGCTTCAGGACTAGAAATTGCTTGCTTCAACGGAATTTCTGCCAAATTCGCATATTCAGAAATTTCTTCCTCTTCATCGGATTCTTCTACATTTGTGGCATTTACCATTTTGTAAATTTTTCTAGGTCTTCCTCGTTTACATATCTTTTCAAATTGCGGTCTTCCAGGGGCTCTCTTCATAACTGGACGTATTTCTTCTATTTCTTGTGCTTCTGGTTGTACCAATACTTGATTTTCTTCATCATTTCTTGAATTATCGTCTTTGTTTTCGATTTCATCGAAATTAACAAGTTGTCTATCGTAATTCAAAGACATTCCGTTATTACCAGATGAATTTTCAGATTCGCTTTCCGATAAACCTTCGTAATTCATCAAATCTTCTTGATTTGGATTATCTTCATTGACATCATTTAATGGGGTAATATCTATTTCGATTTGATGTTGACTTCTCTTGATCTTATTCAAGTTTTGTGGTTCTCGCTCGATTTCTTTAAAAATTTCTTTGGTTGCAAACTCATCATATTCATCCTTGTAGTTAAATTCGTCCAAGAATCTCACATCTCGACTGATATCAATTCTTCGATCTTCTGGTATCCAGACTCGATAGGCTTTGGATTCCTCTGAATAACCTATCATAATTCCTTGTTTGGATCGGGGCTCAAACTTCCCCTTATTTGGATTTCGATTCAGAGTGAAAACTTTACATCCGAACTTTCTAAATGTTCTACATTTGCAATTTGTCCCGTCCATTTCTCAAAAGGAGTTCTTCCTTTAATAGTTCGCGTGGGACACCTGTTTCTTATATATGTTGCGGCCGCTACAGCTTCTGCCCAGAATGATGGAGATAAACCTGATTGAATTAGCATGCATCTCGCCATTTCCACTAGCGTACGATTCTTTCGTTCAGCTACCCCATTTTGTTCTGGCGTATGAGTGACGGTAAGTCTTCTTCTAATTCCATTTTCTTTCAGGTAATCATCGAATTGTTTATTACAAAACTCTTTACCATTGTCTGATTGCAGGCTCTTAATTTTCTGTCCCGTTTGTTTCTCTACTAGGATTTTGTAGTCTTTGAAAGCTTGGAACACATCATTCTTATTTCTAATAAAACGAATTTCGCACCATCTAGAGTGATCGTCGATGAATGTCACGAAATATTTAGATTTTCCATTAGACTCTGTCCTCATGGGTCCGCACAAATCTGTATGAATTATCTCTAACAACTCAGTGCACCTTGTAGATTCTCGTGGAAAGGGGATTCTCGTCAATTTTCCACGTAAGCAAGTTTTGCATTGTGGCATATTTCTATCTTCGAACTTCATACCTCGTACCACTTCATTATTCTTCATTTCTAGCAGATCTCTTACATTCAAATGCCCAAAACGCTGATGCCATTCCTCAATTTTAGACAACGGTTCGATAAATGTAGTTGCCTTTCCACAAACGTGTGACATATTTTCTTGTACTTGGTACAATCCACCAATTCGATTCGCAATCATTTGAATATTACCTTTTGGATCAATTACCATAGCTGAATCTTTCTTGAAGATAACATCGCAACCTTTATCAGTAATTTTACTAACAGACATCAAATTTACACGCAAATCGGGTACATGTAAAGTTTCTGTCAAATTGACAATTTTCTGCTCTGTTCCTACTATTGTTGATAAATTGATTTTACCTTTTGCAGTAATATTTGTCGACGTGTTGCTTGCTAGATTCAAAACTCCGCTTTCTGCTTCCAGGTTTTCCAATCTTTCCTTGCTACTGCAAATATGTGCAGTGCACCCACTGTCCAAGCACCATATATTGCTTGTAGTGTTTTCAGCTGAAAAAGCTGATAGATTGTCCGACATCCCCAGAGAAGCGTAATAGGTAATTGATTCTGCCTTTTGAGCCGTTTCTGCTTTTTCAAATTTGGATTTATCCATATTCACGTAGCAATTTGCAGCCTTATGTCCCAGTTTCTTGCAACGATGACATTTAAACTTGAATTCTTCTTTGGTACCGTCCCACTTATCAATTTTCTTCTGATTCTGTTTGAACGAGTATTTGTTCGGTCCTTTGAAATTTTTCTTCGCGATCATGGCATTCTGCATTTCTTCGTATGAATTTTCCTTACGCGCATCATTTTCCTCTATGATTTTAATTCTCAGGGTCTCTGGTTCTGGCAATGCATCGCGTGACTCGATAGCGCACCTAAAGTTTTCAAATTTCTTTGGTAGACTATAAAGTAGTAAGATCGCAATCATATCTTTATTAATTTCTACTCCCATGTCGTTTAGTTTATCTACGGCATCGAAAAATTTTCTCAAATGCTCACGTACCTCTTCTCCTTCTTGCATTCTCTGCAGAATAAGCTGCTTCAGCAATGTAGCCTTTCTCGCTGGTCCTTTTGACTGATAAATTTCTTCAAGTTTCAGCCAAACGTCACGAGATGTATTGCAACCTTTGATCTGTTTCAGCTCAGAAGGTACAATGGATAAAATAAGATCTGACCGTGCTATCTTGTCCGCTTCTTCCCATGATTTGATTGCTGCTGCCGAAGCTTCTCCTTCATTCAACTGTATCGCCGGTTTTGGAATTTCTCCACTGACGTACTTCCAAGTCTTGCTTTTCGTTAACAACGCCTCTATTTGAATTCTCCATGTGTCGTAATTCTCTTTATTCAATGCTTCAAGCCGGATCGTGCTACCGTTTCCATTCATATTCGGTTTCTTTCCGTATCCAACGAGAGTGACACTTGACAACGACGTTTATACACGTTTTATATACTTTCTTTTAATCTCCTGATTTATTCACGTACCTGGGCCCATAACCTGTTAAATATCGAGGTTGTGGCAATAAAAGATATCTACTTCAGGACAATTGATTAAAATGTATAAAAACTTTTATTCACAGATTGACGTAGAAAATGTTGACAATAATAATTATTTACAGAACAACAATATGATACATATAATCAACAAAAGATAATCGATTCACTTAAACACTGAAACTTTATATAAGGAAATATCCCTCTCTTGCTAATTCCAACAAAAATTTAGTTGTTTGTAAAAATTTAATTGCCAATTGTTCTTTCACTCCCAATAATGACGACGTTGATACTGAAATATTCACCAAAGAAACATAACAGTTCTAATAATTACAATGCTGAGATAGTTCCAATACTGTTGATGCAGAATAATCGGATGTGACCAATACCGAAGAAGTTACTTCAGATGTTAACGTATTCCACACTAATATTTTTCCGATGTTCCATCAGGACAATGGTCAGATATATCAGCGGCAGCTTCAAGAATTTTAGTTTGAAGAAACTACTGAAAATTAAACATAGTTACATGTATATTATGTAGAATAAAAGTGTTATTATTAAACAAATAATTTCAACATTTATACCTACTTAGTTCTTGTGGCATCAAATACATGGTAAGTGTAATAAATTATTTGGAAATATTAATAATTCATTACAATTAATACTTAAAAACGATTTCAATAATTGTTTACTCGGTATTCGATTATGTCCAATTTTCACTCAAATGATATACAGGGTGGGGCAAATAGTGTGTCCGACTTTGATAGCTCGAGTTCTATGATAGCAAAAAAATTTTAAAAAAAATGTAAGTAGACTAGATAAACAAGCCTATAACCGGAAATTATTTTCGAATATATAGGGTGAGCCAATACAATATTACATGATCAAGTGCCTTTTTTTTTTTAAATGGAATGCTATCTATATCAGTACATTTTTTGTGGTATCTCTCTAGACTCCTTTCACTCCCATATTATTATTGACTATCTCCCAACCACTTGGGTGTAAAGAATTTTTTGTTGAAATAGTGCCATCTGCAGATGCATATTAAAAAAATCACTAACCGTGACTGGTTATGAAATTATAAGAAAAAAATATCTGTATACTAGTTACGAATCATCTAATTAATGTTTTTGAATCATTTTCATTTTCTAAAAATATATGGCGGGCGAAAATTATTTTTCAATTGAGAACTTTTGAATTACATTTTTTCAATTTTTTCAAATGGAACACCCTGTATATTTTTCGACGATGTGATGTAGAAATAAAAAACGAACATTTTTTGTATGTACCTCATTATGGTTATTTGTAACCATTTTCGATTTTTTGAGCAATAAGTACAAAATTCAAGGAGAATAACCTTAAAAAATAGAGATTCTTTCAAATAAATCAACACAAAAAATTATAATCAGTGCTCCACATGTGGCCCATTTTGATCGACACGCATGTAAAATTGTCGGTGTGACAAGTAGAAAAGCAGTTTTTATCTTTTTCTTCATATTTTGGACTGTTATGTTGGTGTGTGTTTATTAACAATTTTCTTCACGTATCCCCATATAAAGAAACAACTTTGTAAGATCTGGGCAGGCCATTTTGTCGAACTATTTCTTCCAATCCATTGTCCTTTCAAGAAGATTCACCAATAATTGTGGCAGATAATTATCCAGAAAATGAAGATAATAGCTCTAAACAATGACCTGTTGTAGATGGCGTTTAAGGTGCCTTCAGATAGACGACTGACTGTTAATTGTCAATGGGGTTTTGAGATGTCCGCATGTGATGAATTATACATATAATAATTGTAATAAAAGTGTCTATGAAAGCCCCCGTCCTCACAAGGCTCTTCTAGAGCCTTCTGAGATAAAGGGAGTCGTAATTACATGCGGTGTTATTTATTTATAATAGATCCTTCGAAAATACATCAGTACCATCAAAGAAATGTGGCTCTATTACATGTTCTCCAATAATTCCTTCCAAATCGTTTATAGACCATCCTTGTTGGTTATCAACTTGACTAAAAAAGTGGGGATTTTCCTAAGCATATCATTGAAAATTGTGCCTGTCAACAAATCCATTTTTATGAAAAGTTGCCTCATCAGTGAATAAGACATTATTGAAGGTGAGATCTTGCATTTTACCTCTGGTCTAATTACAAAACTGTAGACTTCTTTGAAAATCGTCATCAGATAATTCCTGGTACATTTGAATATGATATGCGTGAAACTTATTTTTTTAAGGTTCGACCAACAGTAGTCCTACGTCTATTTAATAATTTCTACTAATGACCCATGATACTAAAACCGTACAGATAAGCTCACGCGCATGACATGTTATTGCTGACGTCACTCTCGATTATTGTGTTTTAATTCGGTGTGAATACGTTATATTAGTAATTTTGATCAGTTTTGGCTGCGTGTTTTGGTTTATTTATTATAGTATAAACAATGGTTTACTGTGCAGTGATGCGTTTTATCAATAACAATAATAGAAGTAAGCTATTCGTCTAGTTGCGATACGTTAGTTTTCCAGCTGCTAAAGAAATTTGTTTATGGATTCAAAAGTGCTATCAAATGTACGATTTTAATATTAATAACGCTAAAAGCTAAAATATGTTCGAAGCATTTTTGGGATTATGATCTTTATGTTAAAGAAAAACTATTACAATTGCCCAAAAATAAGTGGAAGTTTGTCGCTTTTAATATTTGCCTTAGCAGCCTGCCTGCTTTAAGTTTCCTGTATATACCTGTGCTTTATTTAACCGTAGCCAAAAGTGATTTATTGTGTTAAATTGTTAACAATTCCTGAATAATACCTGTTATAAAGTCTTAATCCGAAACTCATGAGTTTTCTTTATAGGTTAATATGTATTAACTCCTGGCTTAACAGTTTCTTCACTGCAGCTACCAAGCGTCTATTATCCTGCTAATAGAAAAAAATTGTGTTTCTGCATTCTAAAACAGAAACTAGCGCTCGAGATACACCGTCCGTCCAGATAACACCGCCGCGACGCCTCTCAGGCGTCAAAATAACCATCTAAGAACCTCCACGGAACGAGAGAAGGTTACAACATATAGTATCTAGATAAATTGAAACGAATTAATGTAATTTCTTTTCTACAAATAAATTATATTGAGGCTTGTAAATGCAGAACCTGCTTTAGGACAAAATTACGAAAAATTAGTTATTAGTACCACCCTCTCCCGTTTTTTTTAAGAACTTATTTCCTGGCGGAGTTTAGCTTACAGCTATTCTACCATTCAACCACTACACACTATAAGCAATTTCATAGGGTTTTTGTTTAGAAAGCATACCAAGCTTATAACATCGAAATTGCGGTTTAAAATCTGAAAGTAGATGCAATATACTTTATGCATTCAAGATTGTGATTATGACAATTACTGGTATAACATTTTTTTGTTTCTAGCTCAAAATAAGATCACGTGCGTAAAGCATGTTCTGAATTTACACGCCTCATATTGTGTACAATATCTTGTTTTTTATTTTGTATATTTAAATAATATCTAAAACAGTTATAACAGTCGAATTACAACGAAAATTTCAATAATTTTAAACTAAAAATACTTACCTACGTTAAAAGCTAGCTTCTCGATATATCGGTATACATTTTTGTCACAGGTTGACGTCATGTGCGAATTGGTTCAAAATTCGTCCAGCAAGTGATCATATCTGTAGGTTTTAGTATCATGCTAATGACCTCACTTCTCTTTGATTAATATGGGGATTCTCAACCGTTACCAACGCCACAGAAAACTTCGTTTATTCGTTTTATTCTTTCGCTTTTTTGTATTCTACGTTTCAAGTGTCCACTAATATATCAACTCGGTGGCGTAGTACTAGTGGGCTAGAGCATGAGTGACAGTCATGGCTCTGGCCACACTGCCTATCGTGTCCGGGTGTAACGCGCACACCCCGTATATCAAAAAAAAAATAAATAAAACTGCTAAAACTTTCCTCTTACTTACTGGTGATACCTATGATATCGAGGGTGCGATACTTAAAAGAGGTAGCGTGTCGCTGCCACCAGATCAGGATTTATTTTAGTTTCCCCCTGATCAGAGAAACACTAGAAAGCACCTATAAAGCAAAATCAGCTGGCCACTGGTATGAGAATCCCTTCAAAGGCTAGAGTCCGGCCACGGGCTTAACATGCGTGGTTTTTTGGCAGGGGTGAATAGTGGTGGGAATAAAAACTAGCAATTAAGAAAAACAAAAGCGAATATATTCCTCAAAATTATAAAATCAAAACAAGGCAAAACAAAAAAAAATGAATGGTAAAATTTTAGATTAATTGATACCTTATCCACACGTACAAAATTGCCGTAAATATTTTCCAAAATAAGCAAAACAAGTTATTATTACATACAAAATTACAGTCATTTAATTACTACAAAACAAGTCAAAATATTACGCTCAAAACTACAGTAATTTACTTCCAAAACAAACAGGATGTTACGAACAAAATTACAGTACTTAATGTAATTACTACAAAATAAAGCGGGCTATCACCCACCGATAATACGCGCTCTAGGACCCCTAAAATTATTAGCAAAAAAAATCTTACATACCCTATCTGGGTCTCTCTATATAACTGTATTATATGTAAGCCACCCGTTCACCTCAAAGTGCCAATATCAATTAGGTATTTTCTAATACCAGAGACCCTATTTCAGGTTCACTCGCAAAACGAAACTTATATGGGGTTAGTAAACTCAAACTGACTTACCCAAAAACTTCTAAAATTCAATAATCCTATTTCACAAATACCTTCACCAAAATTAAACGCCGGACGTTGACCGGTCAAAACTCTAGTTCCGTCTTTTTATCGAGACGTCCCGAACAATTTCCGCGCTCGGACTATGACTTCTTGCGGTTCCGTCGGGCAGAGTCTGTCTCTCCGCGCTTCAACTCAGTCGTTCGTCTCAACGGTAGGTACCCTGCGGGTAACTGCTGAGTTCAGCCCTTTTTTCGCCCAATATACGTTCAGGCGAGTCCATCTCACAATTTCGCGTAACCAGCAGTTCCTTGGGAACCGACTCGCATGGTCCGTTCCCATCGAAATAACTTAACTCCCGGCGATAAGATAAATTCATCTACATGATTTCCGTTTTGCAGCAGACATAAACAAAAACTCAATCAATTACTTCTTATATACCCCGTGGCACAAATTAAAATTAATTTTTTTACATTAAACGCTATTTTCCTTCTTTTATAAAATTTATACCCCCGATATGCTACACGGGTTCGAGACCAGGTACCGGCAGATGGCAATGCCAGTGGGTATGGATGTTTGTCTGCGTTTTTTCTAATGCGTAGCCCCCTTCCGGACAGCCTTTGGCTTTGGATTTGGGGGTTGTTTAATTTCTGTGATGTGTTTTTTATATCGAGGAGGTTTTGGAAGCTGCTAACATCAGGAATCCTTCTTTCAGGAACCGTTGCTTATAATTTGTTTTAATCACTTATTTAACGCCGGTGTCGTGTCAGCGAACAGCTACCCGCTGATCCCAACTACGATGGTTAAACGAATAAAGTTGCTATTATTATTATTATATTTATATGCGCAACCTGGCCAAGTGAGTTCGGTGTATTTCATTTCTTTCCGAGATATTCATTGGAGTGAGAAACATCACATTAAAAAATATATTTTTTTAAATATTAAGAAAAAATCCCATATTTTCTTTCTGATATAGATATAGATATACCGGGTGGTCACGAGTCAATGTACGCCCCAAATTTTTTGGTTGTTTTTGAATTTAAAAATTTCGTTTTTGGTATACGTGAATAAGACAAAAGTGGGCTATTTTTAGACTAACAGGAACAAAAATACCGCTTCCGGTTGAACCGGAAGTGACATCAACTTTTTTTTCTTAAATAGAATGACCGTGTTTTTTTTGTGGTGTTTTATAAAACATGAAATTCTAACTGCAGCAGTTTTTTCCAATTTCAAATATTCCAAAAAATAAGTGAGATACGAACGATTTTTTATTTTTTACAAAATGGCCGCGTCAGATGAATGCGATGTAAGAAAATTACTAAGTAGGCTATGGAAATTATTAGCAAGGTAGTAAGCTTGTCTGTAAAGAATAAAATAGTTATTTAAATTACTGATAGATACGACTATTTTTAGGTTTTTCCGTTGATTGAAGTATTTATAAGATTTTTAACTAGACGGCGCTAAACGCGCCGACTGTAAGTTCTACCTGCTATGAACGCTAGTATCGCGACACCTACCTTCTAGAACATAAACTAACATACCTCATTGACTGAAATGTGCGATATTATCGGCGTTAAACTTGGCATTGCCTAGTCTCACTCGGTTTGCCAGTGGCGTATCTAACGTAGATATTTTCGTAGATTAATTTATATTCCAATAAGCGTTGTTATAAGTTTGTTTAAGCGGTGAAGTTAAAAAAATGAGTTTTACAATTGCAAGCCATTGTTGTGTATATGTAAAATGCAAAAACTCGAGGAACATCACGCCTGACACGGCATTCTTTAAATTTCCCGTAAATGATCAAGCCCGTTGTAGACTGTGGGTGAATAACTGTGGAAATATTAAACTTCTCGTTATAGACGATCATGTGCTGAAAAACAAATTATTATGTGAAAAACACTTTACCTAAATACTTAATGTTCTCGGCAAAAAAAAAGACTAACTCGTAATGCAGTGCCAATTAAATATGAAGTGGCCTCTGATATAGGTAAGAATCATTACATAGGTAAATTAGGTACATGTGAATATTTACTATTCTTTACCTATATCAAAATAATCCAAGCACGATGACAGCAACGAGTTAGGTTTAGGTATTTATGTAGGCATTGATTATTCAATCTTTGCAGTTTATACACTTGCAAGCCGACCGTTTCGTCGGATCGACAGCGGTATTAAAATTAAATAATTTGTATCTCCATAAATACATAACGTAAGTTTTCAAATAAAAAAAAAACTATTGTGTTTGTGGCAATTATTTCTAGGGAGTGTCGACTTAACCGCGCGGCGCGGCGATTAAATAGTTTTTTAATCTTAACCGCCGGCTGCCGCCCGGCACGCACCTAACCAATTAACTTTGAAGTGTTGAAGTTTTTTTCCTCAAATACGTTTTTATTATTTTAAAGAAAGAACATCTTTCACAACATTGTCACACGAAACCTGATATAAGTATTCAATAATAAGTATAAAAAAAAAACAAAGATTGTGTGGGAACTTGAAAAACATGTAAGGACAAGGATCACAAAGCCAAACTTCAGAGGCCGCTAATTTATCAAAAAATAAATGGACTTTCATTAATAAACATATGTCCTTAAACGCATAATAGGGAAGCTACAACCCTTTGAAGGGGGATGATGAATATCAGCTGATTACGTAATATACCTATTACGTAATCAGTTATGAAAAGTCTAATTTTATTTGACGAATGTAATATTTGCCAGAACGAGCGAGTGAAGAGAGCGAGTTCTGCAAAATTACATGACTCAAATAAAATTAGCGTCTTCATAACGTGTTTACGTATAAAATTTTATCTAACCCCGCTTTAAAATAGAAATGGCGATTTATTTTGATTATTTTGCAGCTCCTAATTGTCAATCTGTTAAATTATATAAATATTCAGAGATAATAGTATATTATTTCACGAGTGGTAATGTAGTAAATAACTCACGCAGATGAAGTAAGCAATGTAATTCATCAAGTGATTTATTTATTAAAGGGTTGTAGCTTCCTTACTATGCGCTTTAGGACATAATACTTTATCTACGATTATAACAATAAATACTAACCTTTGCAAGCGAGTTTGCAAGTCCGTATTCATCATTTTTGGCGCAATTATTACTTAACATAATTAAACGTCAAAACTATTCAAATGTCAATCCTTCCCTCAATAATGGACCATTCTATATGCTATTCACATTTTATTTACATGAGGGGAGGCTTTGGAAAATCTGAATTCTGTTGGTATGAATGACTGTTTTAATTACTGAGGTTATGTTGAAAAGTCAAAAACATAACCACAAATTCAAATTAATTCTACATAGTTGCCAGAGTGAGATCCTAAAGAAAGCACAGCAATGTTATCAATAAAAAATTTGGCAATTCAGCCAAAAATAAATGACAGTGACGATCAATTAAATAAATAAATAAATAAATAAATACACCACATGTAATTACGACCCCCTTTATCCCAGAAGGCTGAGCCTTGTGCGGGAGGGGGCTACACATTTAAAGACAAGGGACACACATCCAATATCCGTGTATAATGGAAAAGTCCCTCTCACAGTATTTTCCATTGCCACGACCGGGAATCGAACCCTTAATTTTATAATTCATTTCAGTATTATGATATTTGTTATGCATATTTTAGTAATAAAATAAACTTTTTATACTAACTCGCACAACTCTAATTTTTTAGAAATATGTAATAAATTATTTTTATTTCTTAATTATTTTCGTCTATTATTTTGTCATCCCTCTTTACATTTACCTACCGTTAATATAGAAATCAATAGTGTGTGCCCCATTATATATCAGTTAGAATATGTGAATAAGTTAACTCACAATTCCAGCAATTGTTTAATCAAAACGGTATAATTTAAAAACCGCGAAATTTTAATGTTACCCTAGAGAATAATAATAATAATAATATATTTGAAGTAGTGTAATTACATTAAAAATTTCGTTAAAAATTATTAAACGACTTAATAAAAGATCTCCAACAAATATAACAAATATACACACTAAACAAGCAAAATATGAAACATTTTTATTTTTTTTTAAAATAAAAGTAGGATGTAAACAAATAATATTGATATTTTTTATCTGACGATTATTTTGGCGTGCGCCCATGCCTTAATACCTTACCGTTGATTGAAACGCTTTACATTTCAGCGGGATACACAACCTAAAAACCTACACTGTTTAGTTTCTCGTGTTCACGAAATTGTCGCACTGTTACAGTGAACGAGTATATAGAGCCTGCGGAATGAGACGCAAAGGGGTTTGTGGGAGGGGCAGCAATTCGGCCGGCTACGAGGCGATTGCTGCGGTTAGATATCTTATTAATACTACAATCAACGGTTTTTCTCAAAAAACGGAATTTAATTTTCATTTTCAAGAAATATAAATACTAAAGTTAGACACCTACTCGGTTGCGGCTCTTTGTTATTCTTTACCCAATGGCTAAATATACAGCCACGCCAAAGCATAATATCACAGTAAGAACTAAACGGACCGTCTTCATTGTGCTGGAGGAGATGCGAATGACCGAATAGCCGCCCATGGAGGAGTTGCAAAGGTCCGAACTGCACATGAAACAGGACATGGATACGCAGAGAATTTCGTGCTGCATTATCGTTGGATTTGTCGATGCAGCCTTTGTGCTTCGTGCTTTGGCAACCCCGCGTGACGAGGTCAATGTTGGATATAACATCTGAAACTGATACAATTATTGGATTATCGGATTAAATAAGTGCTTAATTCGCATTGATGAACTGGTAAGCTATTATTAAGTTTGCTAAGGAAATACACCATCCTGTATGCACATAAATATAGGGTGTTGGCTAAAAATTTTAAGAAAATAGCAACAAGTCATATATGTAATTTCTGAGTTATTTTGGGACCAAGTTTGGTAGATTCATTGAGTATAAAATACTCTGAATGAAAGTAAGAAACTGTGAATTAAATTCGTTGGGTTGGAAGCCGTTGCGATTAGTCACGATCTGTACTAAAATTGTTTCGAGCGTCACAAATTTGGAACAGCATCGCCAGTGACATGCATATAATATCTCAAGGTGGAGGGTTTTGCTGATTTTTATATTAAAAATAGTATATTATGTTACTAGGAGTAGAAGGTGACCATTATTGTTGAGCCCAGAAGTTTGCTCAGCCGAGGCGCAAGTAATTAAAGGCAGCAAACTGGGCAAAACACATAATGAGCCTTCTACTCCGAGTGACATACCGACTGACCACGAGATGAGGTTATACTCTATAACTTTTTTCATATTGACAAGAAAAAGAATAATTCTCACAAAATTTCTTTATTATTGTGACCGGTTTCGTGACCAAAATTTGCATCACATCTTCAGACACAAGAACTACAATTAATAAAATAAAATTAACACAGTGACATAATACAATATTAGGAAATAATATAAAGCAATTATTAAAATATTGAAATTAACTAAACTTTAAAGTAAATCACAGAGAGTAACTATATGTATTTAGACTATAAAAACTAATAAAAGAATCCTAATAAAAAGGATAACATTATTAAATTAAGAATATAAAAAACATTTAACAAAATATTTAAACAACAAAGTTTATATTAGGACATTATATCATGCAATAAATAAAATAGTAAAGTTGTTTTATTAATAATTAAAGAATAGTACTTACATTTTTATAATAAATAATAGTCCAGTCAACGAATGTCCCAAAAGGGGGTGTAGAGTGCGTGAGCAGGGACCTAAGCGGTTTGTTCAGAAACTTGTTCAGGGTGCTTAGGGAGTTAACATACTAAAAGTCCTGACGTCTAGGAGGTGAGCCAGAGGAGGGGGGGGGGCGGGCACAAAGAAGGTCCCACTTTTGGGTCTTTCGCTTATATCTCGAAAATGATATGCGTCGTAGGGAAAAATTTCGTATACCAAATGAAAGCTCATGAAATTCTCTACAACTTTCATTTATAACTTTTTTCGAATTCGAAACCGTTTTCGAACTACACGCTCCGGAAAGGTGAAAATTTTCGAAAAACAGATATTTACATCACATTTTTCATGAAACATTCCTTCATTCCTTCATATCCTCTAAACTATTCATCTGAGAAAGAAATTCCCTTTGAGGAAGAATTTAATTCCCTTTAAGAATATATTATATTATATGTATATACATACCCAATCCCCAACCGGTCAACAATTAGGTGCACCAATTTTAAGATTTCTCAATGTCAAACTCTCAACTTTCTCTGGATTCACGTTTTCATCCTCTTTGGACGTGAGAGGCATCTTCATCCTCAGTGGTTCTTGCTGAACGTCTCTACGTCGTCTTCATCGTCGTCCTCGTCGTAAACAGGCACGCCGTTGAGACATTTCCCTTGGCAGGTTAGGCATGTCGCAGAACAGTTCAGCATTGCATCCACATTTGCCACTACCACAATCCTTTGTGCAGCGGCAAAATATCGTTTTCAGTAGGACCTCCGGTTCTGGTGGATCTTCTGTTGTAATTGGCACCAGGGTGTCTCCTACATGTTTCCACCTCCACTCTTGAGGGGGCAGTTCATTCCCGAGCCACTGCTGCACTTGGTAGTAGGTGCGTCGGGAATTCTGTTTAACTGCGCTCTCAGTTGGTGGGATGGAGCTGACGTCAGGCTTAATATTTGCCACTGACCTCATGAACGACTGGAAGCGGTACCTACTGGTTGAGAGAGGTCTGTCTTGCTGGTGCCCCATATCATTTGAGGATGCAAATCTTCCCAGTTTCTTAAACCTCGCCGTGAATGGAGGAGGGGTTATAAAAGAACACTGCAGCTTCCTTGATTATTTCTGACTTCAAGTACAATTTTGAGAAGCCCACTTTGCTTCTCCTTAACGTTTCAGATGTTGTGTCACAGCCGGTAAATGAATATAAGAACAGAATGTGTTCAAATTCATGCTGCTGCATCTCTTGGGTGGACAGTGCCATTGTTTTGGTTTTCCCTCGGCCGGGTTTCAGCAGCAGGATGTCTTGGGTGGAAGGAGTGGAAGTTATCAAAAGGACAGCGAGGCCCCTCACCAACGACAGCCACAGAACTGTGAGTGCATTGTTACACAGAAGTATTCACGATAAGGACCTCAGCATTATTGGTGGCCTGGGGAGTCTGTATATTCTCGTGAAGCGTTATCTGTTCTAAGGAGATGAACTGACTTTTGTTGGTAGGATTGGACAAAAAAATCTTCTTGTGATAAACCTGCTAAATTGTCACAAAAGTATCACTTTTACTCCTAATAAAACAATATATTATTTCTGAAAATGACGAAATTTTACGAGAAATTTTAAAATTGGTGTAACTGTTAACCGCCCAGATAACCATCAACATCCATTGGATATCCATTTTGTATCCATTAAAAGTCCCTATGTCCAGGGACGTTAAATGGATATCCATGGATATCAAATTCTTGATGTCCAGTGGATATAGATTTACCTCTGCAGTCCAATGGATATCCATTGGACTGCAGAGGTAAATCAGACGTGTATAGGGACATTGAAATGGATATCCTTTGTACTGCAAGTAAATGGATATCCACTGGACAGCAAGAATTTGATATCGCCTGGCTGTCCAATTTGTCCAAAATTTGCATGTATTTTAATTTATATTTATTATGTTTATACTAGATTTAATAAGTACCTATATTGAATTTTAATGATATTATTATAGCATAAAGTTTGCAACTTTTTTTTAGAACTTTTTATTGTGTCATTTAAACATTGGCGGTCTATTATATTTCTTTCTCTTTATATTTAATGAAAAGAAAAAGGATGCAGTAATTCGCGTACGTTCTTTATATGTTCGACATTCAACCGGCCATCAAATGATTGGCTCTCACATTTTATTCAGAGCGCAGGCGTTGAAAATCCTCACCTGTCGCTGGTCGCTGTCGGCCGCCGCCGCCGCCATTGTTATTAATTAAGTGTTATTAGAAGAGAATTAAACTTGATGAACTGGTTAAAAGTGAAGTGTGAAAACAGTAATTACTAATAAGATCTAAGTTCTGGATTATGTAGTAAATTTCAGAATAACATTTGTCTGAAATAAATAAATAAGTAGTTATTATTGTGACAAGGTTATTGCTGTAAACTACGCCATGGTAAGTACGTAAGTAGGTATGTACTAAATTTTTTTCGTGATAAATAAAAGTGAAATACCTAAGATATTATTTTGTATATTATATCGTTTAAACTATCTACAAACTCAATTAATACAAAACTAAATATATTGTTCACTTCATACACCGAAACTAACCTCATCATTTTATCACAGATTTTTGTGTAAAATGATTGTTAATGAGGAGTTATAAGTTTTCCGTATTTTATTTTTATATGGAGTTACTAAGCCATTTTCTATATGATCAAGTTATATTCGTGTGCAGTTGTGTTAACCCTTGTACTGATTTTCGTGTATTAGAGCAGGGTCTAATTGTGGAACAGTTACACAAATCAAATTTCCGAAAAGATAAATTTATATACCAATACATAATTTTCTGAAAATTGCTAGCCACCATGGCTAACATCTTAACACTAAAAGTAGCGCTATTTTTTTCCAACAGATTTCTTAGTTAGCTATTGTCTGAATGACAAAACGTAATTTACACTTCTCCCATTAAAAAATTATATAAAATAAAAATGACAGTTTCCCCATTAAACAAAACTGCTGAGGGGTTTTTAGTGTAAGTAATAATAAGATGTTTGTTATTTTTTTTAGAAATATATAACTACCATCTTCCAAACAAGGAAAAGAAGAAAAGACTTCCTTTGAGCTGTGTAAGTATATATTAATATAAAATATTATATAAATTTATTTAAGTGCTATACCTAATGTGCCTCAAACCATAGAAATGCACGTTTTATATTTTCACATCTCTCTCGTGCCAACGATTACCTATATTCATTTTTCTCTGGTAGATTAGAAATATTTTCGTTGGTTCTCTAGTAAAATATGTATTTGTAAATTCTTAATATGTTTTTTTTTTTAAACTGTTTTAATGTTAATAAATCATGTTGCGATCATGAGTAATAAATAATGTTCGAAAAATAAATAAATTTCATATCGCCTTGACCAGTACGAATAATAATAATAATAACTGTTTTGTATAAGGAACCTTATTTTGGAATGAATTTTTTAGATGCAGCTCATATGACTCGAACAAAAAAAAAATAATAATGAAATCGAAACATCATAAGGAAGTGGAAGGAAGCCTATGGAGAGGAACTAAGCAGAGAAATGTAGAAGAAAAAATTATTTACACATACCTAGATAATTATCTCTCTAACACATACAAAGTTGGAATACGAATGACAGAGATATTGGCTGTTCAATATGAGAGAATGCTTCAGTTGAATTCCACTTTATGAGCGATAAACTGTTACATTAGTTCTAACCTCGGTTCTGACCATCTATATGTCTATATGTTAATAATCTTTGGTAAATGAAATCAGTGGCAAATAAAGCACATATAATCATATATATCTAGTGTTCTTTACTTTTTGATTAAACATTAAACCTTTTTTTAATTTTTAGCCCACGTAATATTTTTCATTTGGTTTTGACATAAGGTGTCCCAAAATTAACTTGCAATATTTTACCAGTGTTATCTTCTACCAAAAATAAATTTTTTTTATAAACTTGAGTTGAAAATTGTTTCCTAAGGGAGCCACAGTACCTTAAAGGTAAGCCCCTGAAAATGTTTATTTCATATATCTCGGAAACTGTTCCAAGATAAAAAAATTAAATTTGGTACCATGGCTAACTGTTAGATTTTAAAGGTGATGCCTTAATTTTCAAAAGTTTTTTTATCTTGGAACGATTTCCAGTGATATTCAGAAAAAGAGCATTCTCATGGATTTACCTTGAGGGGGCTATGGCTCGCTTAGAAAGTATTTTTCGACTTATGTTTGTAGAATCTTTTTTGTTATTTCTGGTTGTAGAAGAGACGCTGGTACATAATGTAAGCTAATTTCGCGACATCCTGTATATGGACATGTTTTGGACCAAATTTGGATGTCCAAAATTATGTCCACAGTTGTGACAAAGTGACACCCAATGGACATCCAATGGACTGATGTTGATTGCAATCTGGATGTCCATTGGACATCCTAGATTTTATAATTATTCATCCATTGGATGTCCATTGGATATTTATTGGACCAAGTTGTGCTATTTGGGCGGTTGGAGATTGGGTATGTAGGTATATATATTCTTAAAGGGAATTCAATTTTCTACAACTTCCTTAAAGGGAATTTCTTTCTCAAATGAATAGTTTAGACGATATGAAGGAATGAAAGAATATTTGATGAAAAATGTGACGTAAAAATCTGTTTTTCGAAAATTTTCACTTTTTCGGAGCGTGTAGCTCGAAAACGGTTGCGAATTCGAAAAAAGGAGAATGAAAGTTGTAGAGAATTTCATGAGCTTTCATTTGGTATAAGAAAATTTTTCCCTACGATGCATCATTTTCGTGATATAAGCGAAAGACCCAAAAGTGGGACCTTCTTTGTGCTCCCCCTCCTCCGGCTCACCTCCTAGACGTCAGGACTTTTAGTATGTTAACTTCCTAAGCACCCTGAACAAGTTTCTGAAGCAACCGCTTAGGTCCCTGCTCACTCACTCTACACCTCCTTTATTGACTGAACTATAAAACAACTTTACTATTTTATTTATTGCATGTTATAATGTCCTAATATAACCTTTGTTGTTTAAATATTTTGTTAAATGTTTTTTATATTCTTAATTTAATAATGTTATCCTTTTTATTAGGATTCTTTTATTAGTTTTTATAGTCTAAATACATATATACTCGGGCCAAAAAGAGTAGTCAGTAGAGCCAGGGGCGTACGGATTTACGAATTTCATAAATTCCATAATTCCAACAAATGAAAGCGGATTGTGTTAATTATGCATGAGTATGAGTTACCATGTCTTAAATTTTAAATAATATGCTTACATCTGGCAACATTATCTCCACGAATTAGGTATAGCAACGCAGTTGAACAATGCACATCCTTTGCGTTGCAGCATATGTGACGCCACTGAATGCGCTATCTAAGCTCTCTCGACGACCTTTATAATAGTCGAACAAAATTATTGGGTATAAGGGCGGCACGTTCAAGCATGTACTATTTGGTTGACTATACCAATTAAAACATAATGACCTAGTTGTGGTTTTCATCTCTGGTAGGCGGAGAAAACTGGATATATATTTCTCTGAATTATATGGGATTATATGGTAAAACGAGCTGCCGCTTCTGTATTCCATAACAGCTAAATCCTTTGAAGAATTTCCGGTGAGTTTTTTGCTCTACTGTCTACTCTTTTTGGCCCGAGATAGTTACTCTCTGTGATTTACTTTAAAGTTTAGTTAATTTCAATATTTTAATAATTGCTTTATATTATTTCCTAATATTGTATTATGTCACTGTGTTAATTTTATTTTATTAATTGTAGTTCTTGTGTCTGAAGATGTGATGCAAATTTTGGTCACGAAACCGATCACAATAATAAAGAAATTTTGTGAGAATTATTCTTTTTCTTGTCAATATGAACAATTACTCACATAGGATCAATTTACCTACGTTATAACTTTTTTGTTATTAAACTGATTTATTTGAAATTTACAGGTGAGGCATAACATCTATATACGCGATTTGGCCGGAAGTGATATAAACTTTCTTATTTTAAATACAACTCTAGCTGTTTTTGTAATGTAGGTATCGTATTCGTTGTAAAATTTGCAATACATTGATATGTCACACAATACACAATGGCATTTCATTTAAAAATGGCCGAAAAATATTAAAATGTCAAATAAAAGATATTGACAATTAACTTTTTTCAAAAGTTGGCCGTGAAATCAAAAGAGTAATGAATTTAACATGTTTAATTTTTAGTTTGTACAAAAATTTCGTTTTGGCGGAAATTTTTACTTTTTAGAACTTCATTATTTTTACAAGAACATCAAATGTATGTACGTTACAGTAAGTGTTCAAAATTCTGCCCATTGAGATTTCTACACAAATTTGTCAATAATTTCTCGTACCTCATTGTCTAATTGTTGTCTAATCAAATTGTTTATAGCCTGCCTCACTCTTGCCTCCAAATCTTTTCTAATTGTTAGTGGTGTAGCATAAACGTAATTTTTCAGGTGTCCCCAAATAAAAAATCTAGAGGCGTCAGATCTGATGGAGACCTTGCTGGCCACCTAACGGGACCATTTGTTCCCAACCACTGGTTTCTAAATCTCTCATTTAGGTGATTTACCACTACTCGGGCATTATGAGGGGGTGCACCATTATGCTGAAAATAGAGGCGATTTCTCAGGTCATCCGGTAATCCATTAAGATACTCATCGACTTCATTAGTTAGCAATTGTAGATACCTGTCGCCAGTTAAAGTGTCTTCAAAATTATAGTATTAACTGATTTCCTAAAATGCCTATCCACACAATAATGCCTAAGCGTACTTGATGTCTTCCCTCTCTAAATAAGCGTTGGTTGTCTTGGGCTCCGTATCGTGTATTTTGTCTATTAAATAGACCTAAATTCGTGAATCTAGTAGATTCATCCGAAAATATGATTCCACGGACGAAATTTCGATCTTCCAAATGGTGCGTAAGAACCAATTGCAATAAATGAATCTCCGTTCATGATCATCTTCATAGAGATGTTGGTTAATTTGGTACTTACAACTTGACGGACTGATGCAGTTCTATCTACTTCTACGTATGCCAAAACATTTATTTCCGTTTCTTCACTCACAATAAATCTTTCGATGTTCATTTGCAGGTTCCCTTCGAAACTTCTTTTCCACTCTCAAAAAGTAGGCATTACTATAGTATGTCTCACCAACACAAATGAATAGACTCCGCCCCATTAATTTTATGGTTCCGCAGAACGGTGTGAGCAGTAGTCAGTTTTACACGATGAAATTAAAGAAAATTGAGATAGTTTCAACAAAATTTATTTATTATACGTGTTATATTTTATACTACAGCTATACTGTATTTTTATAATGTTTATTCCCATTAAATTTTCTATTATACATTTTTAATTTTGGATTTTTAAAAATAATACTTATTCCCGCGAAAATTTAAACGATGTTAGTCCGCATTGCGCAAACTCACGTTACTTTATCAGAGACAACTTATTTCCGATTTGCGGTTATCTAGACCAGCTGATCTGATTGATGGTTTGTTGACATTTGTAGTTTTTAGGTTAGGTGCTTTCGCGAGTTATTTCCACATATTTAAAAGAAAGTATGGGGTTATTTCAGGCAAAAAGATTAGTTTGTGATTTACTGTAATAATTTCACATATGTTACTCTACTGGATAAACCCACTACTCAAAAATAGCCAAATCTACTGAGTCGTTTACTTCTTGGTTTCCACCACTGTACAGGGTGTCCCAAAGTTGATGTCTCGGGACTATATCTAGAGAATGAAACAATTTATCACAAAACCGTTTACGTGGTTTAATTTGGGGTGCACTAAGGTACATTTTACGCTATAATTTTTTTTTTCGAAATCTGGAAAATGGCGAAACTGACGTCATCAGAACTTTTTTCCCAGGAACATACCCTTTTTTTTTGCTACCTGGAAAGTGCTATTTTTTCTGAACATTTTCTATGAAAAAAGTTTTTTCGTATCTTTTATATTTAAAAATATACAGGGTAAAATAGTTTGGAAAATACCCTCAATTGCATACGAGTTAGCCATGATGTAATCGAGTGGCCTTTGGAAAACAATGAACTAGGGCTGTTGACATGTTTGTTTAGTGAATATATTGTTTGTGTCAAATAGTTTACGGGTGTCAATTAATTTAAATAGCGCCGAAATGTTTACAAACAATGAAAAAGTTGACATGATTTTAATCAATTTTTTTTCTCTTCCTTTTCTTTTTGGGATTTATTACCAGATCTCTTGAAATTCCTATCCAATTTATATTAGGTAAGTATCTAAAAAATATTCAAATTAACCAGTTTAAAACTGGGAAATAACTCTACGCCTTTGACGTAATGTCAAAAACACTGCGCTGTCGTTTCAGAAACTATATCTGTTTACATAGATACTTACCATAGAAATGTTGAAAAATATACTAAATAATATTAACTTTATTTAGTTCTTCTCTCAACATTGGTAACCAAGTTGAATAAAATTCTACCGAACAGTTTGATACGCATTTAACTTCATTAAGTAAAATTATTGCAGATTCTTTGATTTTTCTCTTTTTGCTGTCTGCTTATTTGGTCAAAATTTTTGCTGAATCCCATTTTATCCTGTGGTCGTTTTCTCAAGCATGTTCAAAAATTTTATATTTTTCTATTTTACCTTTTCTAATATAACTTTTGTGTTCGCCCAAACTTACATTAAGTGGTCTAGATGATTCACCCACATAAACTGTTTATTACACTCACACGGAATACTGTAAATAAAGTTTTTTGAATTTTGTTCAGGATTTAATGGTTTCGTTTTTGTCAAGATCGATCTTAAAGTATTATTTGTTTGAAAAATGTTCCTAACGCCAAAAAAAAAACGATTTAGAATTTTGTTATTGTTTTAAAATATTTTTTATTTTATTAAAATATACTGTTACAAATCTTTGATAAAACATATAAATAGATTTTGTTCATTGTTTTCCATAGGCCACTCGATTACATCATTGCTAACTCGTATGCAATTGAGGGTATTTTCCAAACTATTTTGCCCTGTATATTTTTAAATATAAGAGATACGAAAAAACTTTTTTAATAGAAAATGTTCAGAAAAAATAGCACTTTTCAGGTAGCCCAAAAAAAGTGTATGTTCCTGGGAAAAAAGTTCTGATGACGTCATTTTCGCCATTTTTCAGATTTCGAGAAAAAAAAAATTATAGCGTAAAATGTACCTTAGTGCACCCCAAATTAAACCACGTAAACGATTTTGTGATAACTTTTTTCATTCTCTAGATATAGTCCCGAGACATCAACTTTGGGACACCCTGTACATGTTTATTTATTAATATCTATCGTAAGATTACTTTCGGTTCTTTTTACGAATAGTCGTGGAATGTTCAAGCAATAAAAACTATACCAACTATATATTATATAGGTATTTATATGTTGTTTTATTTTTATTGAGAAAAATCTTTAAAAAGCCTATCACTTGCTAGAAGGCAAGAACTTAACTACTTATAAGTTTTAACATGTCCAAATAAATAAACATATCTACCTACTTCTTAATTTTCACAAGGTTCTATCTATTACAGCTCCTACGTATAAGAAAGTTATGAAAGATATTAATATAATATAATAATAGAATGGCTTTATTCATCATACAATACATTTGGTAGTTAAGTCAGTAGAAAAAAATAGACTTTAAAAGCCCTGCATATACATAAATTTGTAAATAATATTAAAACAACGATAATAAGATAAACGTATATAATATAATTGGAAAAATAATATATGATATCACTTTTATTTTTTACACTGAACAGTCAGAACTGGCGAGCAATTCCTATTTCTCCATCGAAAAAAATCATACTTTACTCACAGTATTACGTGACCTTTCTGAGAACCTATAATGCCAAACACAATTACAATACAACACGAAGAAATAAAAAGTCCGAAAGTAATCGACACAAAGTACTCCGTTTAAGATGAGGCAAATAATCATCTTCATGCACCGCTGCTAAAATTTTGTTTGCAGTTGGTGGTTCATTTCTTTCAAAAAAGGAGTGGATTATACGCTTGAGAGCACTTTTAGTTCCTTAATCGATATTGTCCAAAACTGCCCTTTGTCGTCGGTACATTTTTGGTGGCTGATGTTGGTGTGTTTGTTTGTATTCATGAAGAATATTAGAAACACTTGGAACACTTACACCTGCTGCCTTTGCAGTGAACTCCATGCATTCCATCTTTGGTTTCTCCGGATTCTCCCCATCGTAGGCCTTAAAAATGTTTCACCTTTTCCTTATCTTCCACCGAAAAATGTCTGGATAATCTCATCGTTTTTTGGGTGGAGAAATTATACCTCCTTCAGCCATCATAAACCTTAAGAAAAACAGTTTTAACATTTAATCAATATTAATCGTTTGCATTTACCTACCTTATTACTTTAACTCCCAGATGAAATGTGATATGTCATAAAAACGCATAACACAGTTGACAGTCACGCCGGCTCCCCATTTATTCGCGTTTTTCATACGTTTAGTGTTTATGCGTTCTAATTGGTCTGTTGCAAAATGTGTAAAAGTTTAATGCGTTACGCGAGTACTTGTAGAGTCGGCCTTAGTCAATCAAATCTAGAGTTGCTTTGTATTTCGGGTTCTATAAATACGACCAATAGAGAAATTCCATTCAAATTTAGCGGATATTTTTGGGGAGGAGTCTATATTCATTTGTGTTGGTGAGACATACTATAGGTTGTCTTCGGTTTCGATAACGCTGCGCGTAAAGCTGTTGAGCCCTATAATTTCTTCTGCACTCGCAAAAAATTAACAACATATCGACCTGTTCACTTCTGGTGAAATTCATTTTAATTCCTTTTAAATGAACTATTTTTTCTTAAAAATTGCTTAAGTCAAACTTAGTGAAATTACTAGTTGTTGAGTGCTTGCACTCATAGTGAACCGTTCATGGTCTATGTACTATATCCTATACTAAATTTAATCAAGGAGTTGTAAAAACCATAGTGAATGTAAAAAAAAAACAAAAATTATATATAAACAAATTATCTTTTTGAACGAAGCATTTTTATTACCAATATATTAAACAAAAATAGGGTCAACCCCAACACTAGTCTTATTTATTTGTTTTGATAGTTATAAATAAATATAAAATAAATAAACTTGTGAATTTTCCCACTACGAAAAACAGATCGTACAAAACACTCCTTCTCTCCAAGTAAGTTTGCAGGGAGTGCACAACTTCAACCATGGTACAGTTGCTTTTCTGCAACTGCAGTTTTTAGTATTACACAGTCCCTTACAGTGACAAACAATGATTTCAGGGCACGTCTTAGGGATAGGGTCTAAGCTCATGAATATTGGAACTAGTTCCTCCCCGGCAATGGTCCAGCCGCAATCTTCAAGCAACGGAAGTGATGGTTTTGGGAGGTGAGCATTCTCCCAAACACATACCTGCCAATTTAGATATTGATTAAAGAACGTTTTAATGGTCTACTAATATTGTTCTATTTTTTCGTGTTTCAAGTCTACTCACTTGGTACATCTCTTAATGTGGAGCTGCAGTGCATCCGATGTAGGTGGAGGAACTCGGGCTTTTTTCAGCGCCAAACAAAACAGCACGAGTATCATCTGCACAACTGACGCCAGGATCAACCTGTATGGAAAATAAAAGTGTATGAATAGCTTATTGAAGTGCAATAAACTCAAGAAACGTTAACGCACCTTATACAACTTGACGACAAAAGCCTCAACGTTTCTGAGTACGTCCTGACCGAGTGGCCAGCACCCAAGTCCTCTCAAGAGATTGCAGTTCGTACCACAGAATGCCTTCCAGGCGCCGACCTTCGTTATAGATGTAAGTTTGGACGTCGAATCACAACCAGTGACAGCATGGAAAGCCAAGAGATTTGCAACTTGCTCCAATGAAAGCGTTTTGTAGATCTCGTGGACTGGAATGTATGTTATATCCCTAGCAGTTTCACTTATAACCCACGTACAGTTGGGAACACTTTGCTGTCCACAGTACTGCTGGCAATGTTGTTGTGATGACCAGCGACACTGATTTTGTGCTTCTTCTTGCACACCATTTTGGCAAAATGGAGTGTTGCCAATTGTGGGTTATGAGTGGAACTGCTAGGGATAAAGCATACATTCCAGTGCACGAGATCTGCAAAACGCTTTCATTGGAGCAAGTTACAAATCTTTTGACTTATTGTGAATCGACGTCCAAACTTGCATCTATAACGAAAGTCGGCGCCTGGAAGGCATTCTGTGGTACAAACTGCGATCTCTTGAGAGGACTTGGGTGCTGGCCACTCGGCCAAGACGTACAGGAACGTTGAGGCTTTCGTCGTCAAGTTGTATAAGGTGCTTAAACTTTTCCTGAGTTTATTGCTCTTTAATAAGCTATTCATTACACTTTCATTTTCCATACAGGTTGATCCTGGCGTCAGTTATGCAGATGATGCTCGCGTTGTTTTTTTTGGCGCTGTAAAAAAGAGTTCCTCCCATCTACATCGGAAGCACTTCAGCTCCACATTAGGAGATGTCACTAACAAGTGAGTAGACCTGAAACACGAAAAAATATAACAATATCAGACCATTAAAACGTTCTTTAAACAATATCTAAATTGGCAGGTATGTGTTTGGGAGAATGCTCACCTCCCAAAACCATCACTTCCGTTGCTTGAAGATTGCTAAGACGTGCCCTAATATCATTATTTGTTACTGTAAGGGACTGTGTAATACTAAAAACTGCAGTTGAAGAAAAGCAACTGTACCATGCTTGAAGTTGTGCACCCCCTACAAACGTATTTGTTTAAATTCTGGAGAGACATAGTAGTGTTTTGTACGATCAATTTTTCGTAGTAAGAAAAGTCACAAGTTTATTTTTCATTGTATTTGATTTTAATTTTATTCCTAAGTGGTTTTTGAGTTTATTTTTGAAATCCTCATGCTGCAAAACATATGTCACGACATGTCACACTCTTTTTTATGCTAACGACCATGGTATAAGAAAACATGGTATGCTCATTAGACAGACCTAAAAATGAAATCGCCGCGCATGACGTCAGCTGGCAGACACTGACACTGACACAGTCGCTGTGCTTTGCTTTGGTTTGAATTTGTTGATCTGTAGAATATTATGTTTTCCAAGTTTTCTTATAATTTCAATGCCATTTTTTTAATAAAACGTGTTTTGTAATAGTATAGTGATATAAACATATTATAATATGTAAACGTGTGTCTAACGTTGTGATTTACGGCTAAAATGTTGAATTGTGCTGTGGCAAAATGTAAAAACAATACCCGAGTGATCACAGGGAGTAATATAAAGTATTTTCGGTTTCCGAAGGATGCTAATTTAATAAAACAGTGAGTTATTGCTTGTAGTCGCCAGGACAAAATCAATGTAAAGAATATTAAGTTAAGTAAATTTTAATCTGTTTCTTAAGTCATTTTTCTGTATGAAACCTGTAGAAAAAGTAAAACGTTTAAAATTTGCATGCCTTATTCAAATTTAAATAAAGCTACATATTTTTATAATTTGTTGTTTCTCTTACTTCATATAAAATTTTCTTACATGCCAAGATATTAGTGCAAAAATAATAAAAACTTGTGGTGCTATTCTGTAACCCATTTTACAGCGCTGGTTGTAAGGGATGTAAGCCTTTGACCTTGACTTTTTACATCCAATATAAAATAGTGTCTATACCATAAAATGCAACTGTAAATTTATAACGGAGATGTAAAGTATTATAGAAAAACCTAACCCTATTGAATGAAATTTTTATTTGTAGTTTGCATTTAAATAAACTGCTGAATATTATAGAAAGTAAAGTAAAGTAGGCTGTCTTAATAAGTAATAATAAAAAGTAAAGTTGCCATTTACATCCTGCTATAATTTTATAGAGGTGTATGTTCATAGCGCTATAAGAGAAAGTTATAGAATAGCATCATTTTTTTTTTAATAAATATATATTATATGTTTATTAAATTTAAATCATATAGCAACAACTTGATATAAATGATAACAAAACTAAGAGAAATGCCCTAAAAGCAGCGACAATAATATTTATCACAATTCTCCATGTCTATTACATCACGAATTTCGAATTTTGCACTCCAGCTGACGTCATATTGTGCGAGAGAGATAGCTTTAGGATGCGCAAGAACATACCGCGTAAGCTTATATGTGTATCGTGGATATATTTAATTTGAGAATTTTATGGGCTTCAAAAACTAGTAAGGGGGCGTGCGTTTTCACGCCCCAAGGGCGCCCGTTCGAGGCGTTCGGTATTGTTTTAAGCGTTTTAGTTAAGACTCGGAGCGTTCTCCTTTGCGTTTGAGACGGCTTGGGGCAGCACGTCCGAGCGCGCTCGATGTTCTCGGAGTTTGGAGGTCGAGCATCAGGGTTTGCTTAAAACATAACCTTAAAAGTCGTACCAAAAACTAAAAAGTGTCAACAACTGACTGTCGTTGCCAAAATGTTATCATACGATACGATTCATACGTTCTGTGAAATAGTGTGAAAGTCAGCGACTTATAAAAGTCGCTGGTGAAAGTAAAGAAAAAAAGTAGGAAGGCCTAATTATTAAATTATTTAGTGCAAAATGGAAAATTTGAGGTTGTGTTGTTGTGTAGTTTACTCGCCACCTACCGTTCGAGTTAAAATCAACCGGTACGCTCCGTATTGACGTCACAATACCCGTTACCCGCAACCCGCACTGTTCGCCTTGCCCCTAATTAAATATAAACCTTAAGAGTCATTTTAATTTCTAAAGTACCTTCTACTTTTTTTAGTCCTTTATCTGCAACCGTACAGGGTGATTCACTTAACTTTCCCACCCCACTTTTCTCCGTTATTTTTGCAATTACAAAAAAAATATAACAAAAATTGTAGAACTTTTTATGAAGTTTTTAAATATGGTATATAAAAAAAAAAAAAATACTCGAATATGCGATATTGTCTATAATTTATATATTTACATGCAAATATTTCGAAAAGTATTACAAATAATTACCATGTGTGCTCTATTGTCTAAATCAGAATAAAATTTTATGTCGAAAAATGTAATAAAATACAGGGTGTTCCATTTAAAAAAATGCAAGTTATATCTGTAACTTCATAATTTGTTTTTCAATTGTTTTTTTGATACCATATTTAAAAACTTCATAAAAAGTTCTACAATTTTTGTTATAATATTTTTTTTCTAATTGCAAAAATAACGGAGAACAGTGGGATGGGAAAGTTAAGTGAATCACCCTGTACAAGTATGTTGAAAAACTTCTAACTCTGAAATAACTTTTCATCGCCATGAAATACATTTGTAAGCAAACGGAAATGTGTATATAAGGATTTACCAAAGTCATTCATATACTATTATTGAAAAATTAGATTTTGTAACGTAGTTAAGAAGTACTTATACAACCTTTCCATTTCGGGCATTCATGTTAGAAAAGAACTGAGTAATTTTATTTTATTTCAACATCATAATAAATTAAAGTATTCTACTGCCCCGTGCGTAAAGTACTAACTTTACATACGCTGTGTAGTGCCTAAAGTAAAAATTTCATATAATCGCCTATAATAATTAATAATCATATCGTATTTCAAAAACGTTAAATATGGTTACATATTTAATTTTATGTAGTCCATTATATTAATATAAAGTTCCATTCCCGAAAAAATTTCACTTTACACACTTGTTGCATAGGTATATAACTATTTTCACAATAATGTTTATTATCTATTACCATTGAGTAAAAAATAATATACCTACTCAATGCTATTATACCCATTGAGTAAAAAATAATATTTTACTCAATGCTATTACCC
Source organism: Rhagium mordax (assembly GCA_963680705.1). Classification (NCBI taxonomy): domain Eukaryota; kingdom Metazoa; phylum Arthropoda; class Insecta; order Coleoptera; family Cerambycidae; genus Rhagium; species Rhagium mordax. Next base: position 48,656,893 of record OY796656.1, on the reverse strand, counting down.
ATGGTTGAGATAAAATATGGTTATAGTTTTATCTCGGCTCGATTTTCGTACTGTACTGCGCAAGTAGAAAAACTTGTTGAGTGCCACTAAATAGCTATCTGTTTTCTGCAAAGTGGGAACTGTCAACTGTCAAATAACAAATTGTCAAATCTGCTACACAACATTTAAGAATGTTAAGTTTTGGTTATTTGAATTTATTAATTTAATCTGGTGGTATCAGTTTTAATTGAAAAATGCTCAAAGGTCATGGAGGACTCCTTTAACCACGGCGAGAAATTGAAGAGGATCAAATCTTTGACAATATAGCAAAAGATGCTTGCCAGCTATGCTATTCAATTTGTCTCGTTTGGACAAGAACTTACTTAAATTCGTCTACGAGAAATCAACAGAAAAATACAAGATAACTCTAGAAAAACAAACAAGATCACAAAATTTACAGGATTCAAAAAATAGTTATGTTATGCTTTATTATGTAGTTATTATTATTTACACTTGGAGTAGTTTTCCACACACACCAAAACACTTTTGCACACACTCGACGCGCGTTTCGCCAACCAAGTTGGCATCATCGGGAGATGATTAAAATCATCGGGAGATGATTAAAATCATCTCCCGATGATGCCAACTTGGTTGGCGAAACGCGCGTCGAGTGTGTGCAAAAGTGTTTTGGTGTGTGTGGAAAACTACTCCAAGTGTAAGTTCTACACCAAAGGTTCCAACCCCTCTTCAGGAATAGTTATTATTATGTTTTTCCATGTCCTTTTTAATAGTAAGTATATTTCAACTTTGTTGAATATCCCTTCATTACTTTATACTATATATTCTTTCATCGAATATTATGAACAATTATGTAAACATTATCTAACATTCTATATTCAATGAAAGAATAAATTATTTTCAATTACAGTCTACAAATGTGAAATGTTACAACTTTTATTTATTAAAAATCATGATTATAATTTCAAAGTTTATTTCATATTATGTCAAATACATTCTAATTAAAAGTGCATGTAAACATTCCGATAATAAGCATCGTTGATTTTCAATTTGTAGGTACTTAATTTCAAGATTAGATGTTATTTAGAAATAGCAAAATCTATCCAATTATTTTAAAATTCGCGCCAAGATTTCTACTTGATGACGTAGTCCTAGCGGTAGTCAAAATGTGCGCCGTGACATACCATGTTATATCTCTACCATGGCTATTACCTAATATTATTTTTAAGGCACATTTAAAACTAATTGCAGTAAAATATTATGTTATACTTTCAATAACATTCTTGACTCAAAACTACTTTCCGTTACAACTGCGACGTTATTTTTTAAAATTATCGCTTCCAAGTATATAAAAATGGCGGTGTTCAATATTTGCAAGTAGCTAGGCTTGAAAGAACCTTCTCCTATTTTAAGTTCTGTGCTCTACACCTCTTGGGTCCGATGGATCCAAGGAATCGTTGCGATTGCGATTCGATTTTCGATTGTCACATATTTCGTGATGACAGATGACAGTGACACTCATGACATAAATAACATTCATAACCATAACCACAAAGTACATTTTTACTAACTATTAATAATTATTATAAATTATAATCGTATAAACTCAAATATTAGTGATGGCTGAGGTAAGCCAGCATCAATATTTATAACTAAGGACTTAATATTGTAAGTAATATCTATAATTATGTTTTAGCCCGAAAAGAGAAAAATTCCTGGTACTTTAAAAGCAATTTTAAAATTCGATGCTGATATTACCAAGAAATTTGTTATATGGGGAAATAATATTTTACCTTTACGTTCCTTAAGAACTCATTATAAAGGATTAGAGGCAAGTATAGATAAAAGAAATTGTAGCCTTTTGTTAGGTATAGTTTATACAAAGTCAATTGAAAACTTATGTTTGATCTGCACCGCCATAAAGAAAGGTAGTCGGTACTTTGTCGGCTCTTGAAATATAAAAACGCTTTGATAAAAAGTTTTTCAATTGACTTTGTATAAACTATACCGTATGATATGACTGTGTGAAAAGGGAATTATTCTCGGTATAGGCACTCAACTATTGGAGGTATATCCAATGTCTGTAATAATCGTATATGACCCGTACAAGCTCTCTTCAGAGACAAAGGAGTGTGGTGTTTAATTTTATTCAATCGTTACGTTACTTGTACTAGTGGTATTTTCTGTTACCTATAATATTGAAATTATTACTAAAATCATTAAATTAGAGTAAAAAGAATATTTATTATATTATATCACATAATGCACAAGTCACCTTAATTTTCTTGATTGAATGGACCTCCAGAAAAGTAGAGAATATGCATACTGTTAATATCAAATTACGTAATATTTCGTGAAGTTGTAAATCATATTGAACTTTGTCTTATCTATGTATACAGTGTTTTTTCCACACTTCTATGAAGTATTTAAGTTTATCGTACATATTAGTAAACATAGGCATTTCTTTATTTGAGTAGATAAACTTATCTATAGATATTTTATATAAACGCTTTGAAACTAAATATAATAGGTAAATACACATAATTTTACTATGGAATGGTTTAAGATGCATATAGCTACCTAAATATTTAGGTATTATATTATTCAATATTAAGCAGTAGATCTGCCAAAAATTATATTAAAAACCAGTCAAATAATATACCTTCTGGGTGATTTTTTCCCACAGACTATTGGGTATAGTCTTTCTATTTCCAATTTAAACACATTAAATATCGTCTTATGTATGCTGGTTACGGTTATTTATGTGGTCGACTGCGTATATACATACGGGTATCTTAAGTTTATTCAAGAACGATTTCGATGTTATTTCAGCGCACGCAGTGCTTTGTAATGAAATGAGCCTGGTACAAACTTATTAGATTGACTGTTTCAATTGGAAATTGAAAGACTATACCTAGGTAAAGTAAATCCATTACAACTAGGATAAAATTACTGTGATTATTTTATCCATAAATAATAGAAAATTGCAAGCAAGTTAATATGCCATGTCTTTATGTTAACTTCTAATAAATAACCGTAGTCATTATGACATTTATGTAATGTTCCATATTGGTAGATTTGTAATCCATGAAATGCATGATAGAGAGGCGGGCCAGCAAAAATGAATAATATTTATTGTAAGTAAAGAATGAGTATAGCCACTTTTGGATTATTTTCTTTGGGGAACGCTCGAAGAAAAAAATTACAGTGAACCAATGGAAAATTTTTAACAATTAAAAAATCAAATTGAAGAAAATATAACTTTGCTAAATTTGGATGCAGCACTTTTTAGAAAAATTTGTTGAATTTTATTAAACGTTTGAAATGTATTGAAGCTAATGGCTAATAGTGGTTATATTGAAACTGTTATGTAATTTATTCTAATAATTCATATGTTTTGTTTGTTGATTTATTTCATTTATTGATTTATTATATGAGTTTATAAAATAACGCTTTTGTTTCAACGTATCTATAATAAAGTGAAAATAACTCAAAAACCAGTGAACCGATTATACAATATGTGTATATATTTGTAATCAGAATGATTAAACGAATTGAAATTTGTCAAAATATATAGGGTGTTCCATTTAAAAAAACCAAAATTTTTTGCGTACCCTGTATATTTAAAACACTACTGCCAATCCGTGAGCAGGAGTGAAATCTACATAAAAACCCGTATAAGGCCTGTTTTTTAATTTTCTAAATCGGTCGAAGATAAAATTAAAAATGAGGGGTTTACATTAATAAAACTAACCCTTACTTTTATTATAAGATGAAATAATTATGGATAATGGATAATCAATTTATGATTATAAAGTATTAAGTATTCATAATTTTTTCTCTGATAAAAATGGAGGATTTCTTGAAAATATTTGTAAAACTTATATACAGCGTGTCCCACTTTTAAAGGCCCCCCTCTCACAACTCAGTTATTAGTTATCCGATTTCAACCAAATTTGGGTTACTATTAACGGCATTTGGTGTGATCTTTTTGAATTAAACAAAACTTATTTTTGTCAGTGGCGTGCATTTTTATTAAGAAAAACGGGGTCACTTTTTCGAAAAGTCATATTAGGCATTTTTTTACAGAAAAACTAATACAATATTATTTATCAGCATGCTTTGGAACCCTCATGGTCAAAATTTTACTACATTTTGATTAAGGGTTTCCAAATAACGGGCCCAGTGAAAATACATTTTTTCAGTCGTAAATAACTGATAACTTGAAAACGGTTTGTGTTTCGAAAAAAAGTCATTCGTCATTTTCAATTTAAACTATTTACTCTATCACATCATGTGCTCAAAAGTTTGAAATGCCGCAGTCGGAAATAATTAACTTGACAACGGTTTATTTTTCGAAAAATAGTTTAATTTAATATCAGAGCAACCTTTTTTCTTTTGGTATAAAGTTGATTTATTATCCCATAAAATCATTTTTTATCACTTAATGCCCAAATAATACAGGACCGGTTAAAATATTTTTTTTATCGTCCAATGAAAAATTTTTGTTTGCAGCTTTTGAAACTTTTGAAGGCATGGGGAGATAGAGTAAATCAATTTAAATTGAAAATGAGGAAAGACTTTTCGAAACGCAAACCGTTTTCAAGCTGTCAATTATTTACGATTCAAAAAATGTATTTTTACTGGGCCCGCTATTCGGAAACCCTTAATCGAAATGTTGTGAAATTTTCGGCATAGGGGTTCTAAAGCATGCTGATTAATAATTTTGTATTAGTTTTTCTGTAAAAAAATACCTAATCTGACTTTCTCGAAAAAGCGACCCCTTTATCTTAATAAAAATGCACGCCACTGACAAAAATAAATTTTGTTTAATTCAAAAAGATCACACCAAAGGTCTTTGACACCGATCCAAGTTTGGTTAAAATTGGATAACTAATAACTGAGTTGTGAAGGGGGGGCCATTAAATGTGGGACACGCTGTATATTCTTACATGCCTGGGGTGCAGCTCGTTTATGAAATTAGTCAGTTACTAAAGTTTTATTAAGAGGGGATTGTTATAAAACATTTCTTTTTTATCTACCTTTTTTTATGAGTTTGCTATTAAAATGAGCACTTTATAACAAATAACAATCCATGGACTCAATTTTTAAGTCATTCCTACTATGGGTTTTTAGGAATTTCATTGTGTATATTTGTGTCAGAAACTAACTATTGTGGGCTGTAACTGTTTTAGATTTTAGATACATAATCTTGTAACGTTGTAGTCCATATTGGTTTGTAATTGCACATTTTTGTTTGTACTGTTTGTACTGAATTATACAATATTCAAGTACAGCCAGTGACTGGCAGTCGATGTATTGTATAACACTAAAAATTCTCTTGAAAACCTTTGAAACACGTAAATTTCAAAATTAGATTGATGCCAATAATCTTGTTGTTTAAGGTAATGAAATTATCAATATATTGTATTCTTTAATAATATTAACATAACAATATGTATGTAATTTTGGGGTTTAATAGGTTTACTCCATTTAGTATACCATGCCTTCATTTCAAAACACTACATAAGAAAGTGAGTCGCGTCCACAATAGTGGGGATTGAATCGATTTGATGCATGATGCCAAATGTTTTATTGGAAAGTAATTTCTAGTTAAATGTTAAACCTATTATAGTATTATAGAAATAGTTCATTCAAATATCATTTACTATTAAATATGTTCAAATAATTTTTTTTCTAGATGATATGATCATCTTTTAATAAGAGCATTGAGTAAATAATAATAAAGATGCGTCAAGGTTTCAAGACTTTAGTGTTGTATTTTTTTTGGCAATAACTACAGAATTATCTTCTTTACTATGTAGTGTGCAAATATGAAGACTCAGTATATTAAGTATGTGTATATATATACGTTTGTGAAAATTTAGAGTGTATTTTATTCATTGAATATTTTTGTAGATATCCTGTCATGGAATACCATGGTTTGCGTTTTGGATTGCATTTTCTTGGTTATTTAATAACCCACATTTGGTCGAAATGCAAGTGAATATGATTTTAGGTAGGGATAATTTTAAAAACAAACTAATACTTATAAATTTAAGTTTTATTTAAATATTAATTTAGTGTCTTTTGGGCATATCGGCCATCAATATACAGGGTGGGGTGTCCCATTATTAATGGGACACAGAGCAACAGTAGACTCCTGACATGAAAATATTGCGTTTGACCCCAACTTACCTTAGACCAAAAGTTGATATTAACGGAGATACAGGTTAAAGTTGAAATAGTTATTTGTGTTATTGTACTCGTGTTCTTTGGTTTCCATGGCGACTATCTCCCAATGGAATAAATGTGTGGTTTACTCTGTAACAATATATCAAGGGCTATGATTTTGTCGAATAAATTTTTATTTACGTAAGTTTGTCGCTTGGTAACGTCATGAGACAAATTAGTGACTAAAATCACGAGTCCTAAGGGTTAATGAGTAAAAACAGTGCTTATTAACAGAAACCAACGTACAAACTGAAATAATTATGTCTTAATATCAAATTAAATAGAGTGAAGTCTGTTGTTGACACTGTCAATAACAGATGGTAATTGACGGACAGTTAATGAATTACTGAAAGTATTTGATTTTTTATTCTTCTAAAATTCAATTTTTTGCGCATTGTGTAATAGAAACTTAAATTGGGGAGTGTCATTACTATATTTTTTCAGTGGGTAATCCAAGCCTAGACTTATCCTTTTAAATATTTTTTTCAGGTTTGTTGTTGGACATAATTTTTGTAGCTATAGCTAAAGCATATTTTAGACGAAGAAGACCTTCTCAGAACACTGATGACGCGTTGGGTCAAATGGGTCCAGATATTTTTAGTTTCCCATCTGGTCATGCAAGTAGATCCGTATATGTAGTCTACTTTTTTATAAGATTATATTCATTACCTATTATATGTTTTCCACCATTATTAGCATGGGCCACAGCCGTTTGTTTAAGTCGTATTCTTATGAATAGACATTATATTTTAGATGTTCTCGGAGGTTGTTTATTGGGATTGTTGGATGGCTTGATTTTAGAATTGTTATGGCTTGATGAAAGTACAGCAAAATCGTTAATGTCAGTTGTAAGTGATGAAAAACTAGATGGTGGGGAATATCACGTATGAATATATTATTTCTTGTTATGTTTCAATAGTTTAGCTTTATTCATTTTATAGAATAGTAGGTATTTATCTGTCTGTGATAAATGATTATTTTTTGCCAAAAATATTTCTTTAGCTTGTTGAAATTATACAGGGTGTCCCGAAACTCCCGTCTTTTCCTCTAGGTGCTAATTCTCCATGCAAAAATACTAAGAAAAGTTCCTATAAACATGTGTCCGGAAATGCTTCCTAAGGGAGCTACGGCCCTCTAAGGATTACGTGTTTTTACTAATCTCGGAAATAATTTGGGACAATTTTATGAAACTTGGTTAACTATTTTTAGCTAAAATTAATTTTATCCAGGGGCGGATAAACGAGGGGTCCGTGTCCTTTGTTTCTACATATTAATCTTTCAAGTTGACATTTTATGCAATATTTCGTTTAGACCGCTTTTACTCGAAAACGGCTTGCCATATGGGTAATTGTAAAGAGGACCATTTTAATGCAGAATTAACCAGGGAATCATAATCAGGGATTAAAATACTAAAAATGTCAACTTGAAACATTAATATGTAGAAACAAAGGACACGGACCCCTCGTTTCTCCGCCCCTGGATAAAATTAATTTTGGCTAATACTGTAAAGCAATAACCTTTAATGATCGAAAATAGTTAACCAAGTTTCATAAAGTTGTCCCAAATTATTTCCGAGATAATTAGTAAAAACACCTATTTTTGTGCCATCCTTAGAGGGCCGTAGCTCCCTTAGGAAGCAATTCCGGACACATGTTTATAGGAACTTTTTTTACTATTTTTGCATGGAGAATTAGCACCTAGAGGGGAAGGCGGGAGTTTCGGGACACCTGTATATGATTTTTCATTAATAATTTTAAAAACGTATTCATCTATCTCCGAAACCAAATAGTAGCAAGTTTGAATTAAAATGATTTAGTCATTTCGGTAATTCTTTGAAATTGAAATTTTTTTAACAAAGGAGCTTGGTTAATTTTTCATAAAGTAACTGGCAGCCAGGTACGTACAGGAATGAATTTATGGGTAACTAAACATTTCATATTCATGGAACAGATTGAATGCTCAACGATACAAAGGAATTTAAATGGTGAGGTTCGAGCACTGGCATTAGTCTATAGTCTACAAGATCACACCTGCATGCGTTGCAAGTTGGTTGCCCATCTATTTCGCATATAAACCTGGGATGATGTATAGGGTGTTTCCTTTAAAACTATAACCTCCCTTATATCGGTCAATTATTACCAATTTAAATTTTTCAGAAACTAAACTTACGTAGAATTTTTCGTAAATTTTATATAAGCTTTAACTTTTTTTTCCTTCGAAGGCATACGAGGGGTATAAATTTAAATTGATAATAATTGACCAAAATAAGGGGGTATAATTTTAAAGAAAACACCCTGTACAAACTTGGCTACCGGTTACTGTATAACTTATAATATTAAAAGATAATCAAGCATTATTATGAACGGAATGAACTTACTAGACTACATTAATTACCAAAAACCACCAGTTTGATGTATAAATATTAATGCATAATCAGCTCAATGTGTTTGTATGCGGAAATGCTTTATTTATAAAGTATTATGTCTATCGTATGTATTACCAAACTGTATTGTTAGTTTTTTATTGATTTTATGATTGTGAGTTTAGATATCCAATAAATTCGCAGTAAATGTTAAAACATATTATTAGGTACTGACTGTACAATACAAATTTTTATATCGTCATGGTAAAATAAAAATTCTATTCCAAACTATTTAATGTAATTTTATTCTTTGGATATATTTTTATGAGCCTACATGAAAAAATGTGTGCATATTAGAAATTTTTTTATTATGTGAGTTCATTGCCACAAAATTAAAGATGGAAAAAGTGGTCTGTTCCAGTGGCGGACCATCAGGAACGGGGCAGGGACTAGTACTATTAACCCATAAACATATGACCCCCACTTAGAGATTCACCCTGTATATTTTGGCATGTTTGTGGAATGTCAACAAATAAGTTTAAACATTCGAAGAAATTTATGAAATGAATTTTTCCGTAGCACCATACCATAGCAAATTAAAAATTAACAGGTTTATTTTCGTACGCGATTTTAAGAAAAATTAAATATATCAAAAACTATTAGTTTTAGAGGTACGGAATGCTATTAAATTACCCTTAAGTAATGGATAGATTTTGATTATGCATTAAAAAATATGTCATTTAAATGACAGGGCACGTTAGCCGAATGAGTAAATGAGTTGATATTTAAATGGTTGCCAAAGTCGTTAAATCAATTTCATATTGAAGCAAATTAAAATTGATTTGATTTGTTTTCGACTTAGATGGGATCGGGAATAAGGTATGCGCATGATTTTTGAATTAAATGTAATTTTGTAATTTAACTTACTATCGCTATCGCAATAATAAAAAACGTCTAAAATGTAACCCATTATCCAAAAAAAATTAACAAAAATTGGTTATTCCAAAAATGACTGTGACGTCATGCAAATGGCTGCTGTGGTGTTGTGACGTCAGAAACTCGCATTTCCATTTAATGTTTGATGTTGTGTAAAACTTATTAAAATAGCGTTTAACACAGCATTTTACAATGGAAAACAAGGATATTATGGATATTAAGCATCCAAGCAAGGAACAATTTATGTTTTATAATAGCCTACAAGGGGTCTTTAAGAGTAAAATGTTAAACCAGTGACAAATCATTTAACTCTAAAAAGACTCTTCAATGCCACCATAAAACCGCTTTAAGCCATAAATGGACCGTTTATAAAGCTCTTCAAGACTATTTTTAAAACCATTTTTAAAACCACATAATCTTATTGCAATCTTCTGAAAACTTTCCTTAAGAGTATTATAAAACTGTTTTTAAATCTGGATAACGTTTTTAAGACTTGTTTTTAAGTCTGTTTTAAAACTTTAAGGATTTGTATTGTTTTATATATAACCTCTTTAAGTTCGAGATAAATTAATATGATCTTAATGTTTCTTAATGTAAGAACACATTTTATTTAAATGATCTTAAAAATCTCTTTGATAAGACGTAATAACTAAAATATTGAAATGAAAGCAAATGAACATCATAGAAGTCTATTTATGTACAACAAATTCTAAAACGATAATACCTCCTTCAACTCAATGTGCCAAGCTCTGGAGAGGCGGGGAGCGGAACCATCAGTAATACGATGGATCGGCTCCGTGCTCTCCAAGAGGAAGGTCATAGCCAGGCTGGCGGGCAGCTCAGCGGAGGCAGTCGTATCGCGAGGTTGTCCGCAGGGAGGGGTACTGTCCCCTCTATTGTGGTGCCTCGTGGTCGACAGTCTCCTGGAGACGCTGTGCCAATCTGGCTTCTATGCCCAGGCCTATGCAGATGACCTGGTCATCTTAATCCAGGACCAACAAATCGACATACTGGGAGGACTTCTGACAGAAGCCCTCTTAGAGGTTGAGAGGTGGTGTCTGGCTGAAGGGTTAAATGTCAACCCACAGAAAGCTGACCTGGTTATTTTTACCAGGAAGCGAAAACTAGGACCCCTGCCAGAAATTTATCTGGCTGGAAAGGTTCTCCCATACAAAGGGTCAACTAGGTATCTGGGGATTATATTAGATACCAAGCTGACCTGGAACGAGCATATTGCCAATCGCACTAAGAAGGCGACCTGTGCCCTCTGGGCATGCAGGAGGGCCTTCGGGTGCACGTGGGGCCTACAGCCGGGGATCCTTCACTGGATGTACACGGCTATAGTCCGCCCCATCATTACCTATGGTGCCATTGTCTGGTGGCCAAGGTCAACGAAGGCCAATACTAGGACCCAGTTAGATAGGGTTCAAAGACTGGCCTGTCTAGGAATAACCGGTGCTATGAGGACGGCCCCCACCAGGGCCATTGAGGTCCTGACGGGGCTGCCCCCTTTGCACCTGGTTATTGAACATGAGGCCATGAGGTCCGCCTACAGGCTGACCGGACTCGGTCACTGGAAAGGCGAGGACCAACCTCATGGACACGTAGAAATATGGAAAAAGGCTACCCAAAACTGTCCTGTACTCTTGATGTTACAGGACAGTATGATGCCGACAACAAGTCCCAGTCAAACCCTAAGGATTCAGATTCCTGAAAGGTCAGACTGGGAGGTGGAGAAATCCACTATATGCCAACATGGAATCATCTGGTTTACAGATGGCTCCAAAATTGGAGACAAGGCGGGAGCAGGGGTATATGGGAAAACCACAAGGACAAGACTATCTTTTGCCCTCGGGTCATATGCCACTGTCTTCCAGGCCGAAGTGTATGCTATTCTAGCATGCGGGTTAGAAAACCTAAAGAGGGTTCCAAAAGGAAAAACCATACAAATTTGCTCGGACAGCCAGGCGGCCTTGCTGGCCATCCAGTCCAGCAAGGTTAGATCACGGCTCGTCCTTGAGTGCAAAAAAACCCTGAATGATCTGGCCATTCACAATAGAGTGATACTCACTTGGGTCCCGGGGCACTCAGGTGTCCTGGGAAACGAGGAGGCCGATAGGCTGGCTAGGGAAGGGTCAGGAAGGTACCCCACTGGGCCAGAACCCATACTAGGAGTACCATGTTCAATGGGCATCTCTGCCATGAAAGAATTCCTAAACAAGGAATTCGAAAATTCATGGCAGGAAGCCCCAGGAATGCGACAAGCGAAGGCCCACATAAGAGGACCCTCGCTTAAACTAACCAAGGATCTCATAGGTTTTAACCGAAGAGACCTTAGAATGGTGACAGGACTATTAACAGGTCACTGCCACCTAAACAGGCACCTTCAGATAATCGGCATCAAGGATGATTCCGAATGCAGATGGTGTCTGGAGGATGAAGAGACCTCGTCTCACATCCTCACAGAATGCCCAGCTATCGTATGGGCCAGAGAACGGCACTTCGGGAGCTGTGTTCTGAACCCGAAAGATGTCAAAGATATTCAGCCCAGGAAGCTCTGCACCTTTGCTAAAGAAGCGGGGATACCTGGCTGAATAGGATATGTGGGTGCACAATGGGCCCGTATAGGTGGCCTAAGTGCAAGGGTTTCCCGCCCACAAATTAATTCATTCATTCATTCATTCTAAAACGAGGAAACGTGCATCATGAAAATTCTGATGGTAAACTTCGCTTACGTCGTCAAATTCTCAAACGCTTTTCACTTTTTCGATAAACTTGATGAAGGTACCTTGAAAAAAATCGTGGGCCTCAAGTTATTTAACCAAAACCATTTTAATTAATATTAACAAAAATCTATCCTTAATAAAAAATATTTCAAAATAATTACAGTTTCATTTACATTTAATTGCGCAGTGATAAAAATAAATATATACATATATTTTTAAAAAGAAGTACATCATAAATTTTAAAATATCTATTTTAATTTTTTGTCTCTACGACTTTTCCAATATGGTGGGTTCTCCCTCTCATTAAAAATATGGCGGAAAGCGTGATAAAATCTATTTTAATAATTTAGAACCATTATAAAACATATTTGTCTAAAAAAATAATTTTATTGAACATCTAGCTTTTTTTTTGGTTAAACACTGTTGGCAAATGCAACATGCGCACCATTTGATCTTAAATAAGTCTATTTACTCTTGCATAAATACTTCTGGTTTTACTGGTTGCTTTCTTCCGATGTTTTGATCTCAGTACAGAACATATCTGATTTTTCGCTAGGGTGTTTCTAAACCAATAAAGCGACAAGCAAATGATAAAAAGAATTATAATATATATAATAGTACAAACTTATTTTCTAAATAAATATGTAATTAAAATGTGTGTTGTCTAGTATAATGACATTAGCTTGTAGTTATTAATACTATTATATATATTATCTATTTAAGTTGTTCGAGCTTTCTTGCGTTCTCTAAACTAGAAATCCATAACCTCACATAAGAAAACAAATGTACATAGGTGTAACAAAAGGGAAACTGTCACAAACATATAATAAGTAAAATGAACAGCACACACGTATTTCTACACCACCTATAATACTGTCACTAAAAACATGTAGGAGAATGCCCACTCCCTTGTTTTGTGTATTCTGTAAGATAAAACAGTTTTATAAAGGTATAATAGAAGTACCTTCTTGCCTTATATTTAGTCAAAGTGAGTTTGATTAAAGCTATACGATTTATAAAACGTTTATAAAGACCTTGGTAATTGATCTTTAAGAGCAGTTTTAGTTTGTTCTTTATAAAAGCATTTTATATGGCTTATTGCACTGAAGATCTATTAGTCTTAATAAATAGTTTTAATGGGTCCTCAAAAGTATCTTTAGAAATGAGTCATAAAACTATAAGCTTTATATTAAGCTAGTATAAACCAAACATCCCTTAAAACCTTAATAAGTTTAGATTGATTTGTGGTAGCCACATCCAAGATCATAATAAATCTTTTACAAAGTCAAATGGTTTTTAGGTCCAAATAGGCTTAAAGTGTTCTCTTTAGGAGTACTTAAAGGTTTATTCCTCAGAGTAAATGAGCTTAAAGAGTAAACAGTATACACTAAAGCATTATTAAAGTTAATATATATTTATTTACCTTTTTAAAACCGCTATAAAACTTAATAGATGCCTAATAATCTTAAAATTGTTCCTTGGGAGGTACTGTTAAATACCGCAGTGCCAGTCGTCCATAAAAAAAACACCAGAAAAAAGATTTGTCTCATTACCAATATACGATCAAGCGCTAAATTAAAGAAAAAAACGAAAATTATGGTTACGTACCATGAGAAGGAGTGAAACTGATATATCAGAAAACACTAAAGGGGTTGTATGTGAGGATCATTTCAACGTAAGTGCGATTTTGTACCTTTTTAAAATCATACAATTTTAGCTTATGTACCTTACTTTTTTTTCAATTAGAGGAAGATTTAGAAAACTATATGATGTTTAAATTAATGGGTAGTTACATACATTTAAAAGATCATGGATTTTGATTGTCAAACTGGTAGAAAAAGGCGCCTTCCACTTAAAAGTAGTACAGCAACAAAGAGAGCAACATTGGCCAAATTATCTCTCTGGGCTTTTACAAAATCTGTTCCACTCACTTTTCCATGAAAAATGTTAATATTTAACACCGAAATCGCACATTGAATCTACACGTAAACAGTATGACATATTGCACAACGGCGAACATAAAAGATTCTGTAAAGTTCTGTCAAAAAATCGAGTAATTGACGTCACGGTGAGATTCAGATTTTATCGTTTGTTCTCGGCCAGTGGTCGTAAACTTAAAAATAATATGAATTTTAATTAACAAATACATAAATATAGGGTACATTGTTGATAAAATTTTATTGTTATTCATTTTTTTATAGCATTAACTATCTTTTATAACCAATTTTGCTTAAAAATCTCGCATATGCGCATACCCTATTGTCAATATTCTCAATGTAATTCGAACTCCACAAAAAACTACGGGTTTTTCCTATTCGCTAACAAAATATTAGATTTACAGGAGTTACTGGTAACTTGGAAGACAGTTAATAAAATATTCTTCAAGTACCCCTTACGTGTTATTATTTTCATTCGTTAGAGCACACCTGAAAATTGCTATGAACAAATTTTCGTGTTTATTAAATAGTTTCAGTTTTTTAGAAATATTAACAGGTTACTCAATAATAAGCACTCTGTATATGCGGGGGAAATAATAAAAACAAACATCTATGATTTGTTATATTTAATGTATGATAAATATTTTCACATACTTTAGCTAATAAGTAGTAATAAGTATATAATAATCGTAAATTAACAAAAATATTGCACATTATCTTTATAGGTTATACCTACTAAAAATGGATGTTAAATAATAAATAAATAAAATAAATATTATCATAAATAATTAACTTTTTAAAATAGATTTAACTTGTATATTTACTTTGACTTTCGTAATGCAGTATTTAGTTGTTATTGTATTTAAAAGTGAAATGGTATAATTTAAATAAATATAACTTTTATATTATTAAAAGCTCTTATTATAATATGGTTATACATACACATATATTATCTAATATATTCCTATATCAGTTATAATGTATTAATTTTTGACTTAAAAGCAGTGTAAAAATTCATAAAAAACTGTCATAGAAATAATTTTAATATAATTTTTGTTTTCAGTTAATTAAGAAACGTATTTCTAAATGACATCACAAAAAGAACAATGAATGTATAATATGTAATAGATAACATAGTGGCTATATAAAATTCTATTAGTGTACTTTTCTGAAGGTATAATGTAAAATAGCAGTGCATGCATATTATAAAATATCTAAGAAATAAGTTGCACAAATAACAGCTAAATATCAAAATAAATTTTTTTTATCAGTGAATATATCACAATCATAACTAAAAATTTTATTTAAACTATATATAAGTGTATTATAGTGTCATTGCTAATTAAATAATATGAAAGGATCTCTATTTAAATGTTTCATGTCAATAGCTTTGTCATTTTAAATTGTCAGACGATTTTTTTAAAGATTTTAAAGATTTTTTTTAGCAGCCTTTCCGGTGATACAGTAACTTTTTGACAAAAATGAGGCAGGAGTCAAGAATAGTCACTATTTTAAAAATGATCTAGCTTACTATTTCTTTTCGTTTTTTGAGTGTTACTTAGATGTAATATTTATTAACCATCATTTTAGTTTCAAATTGAATATTATTTTTCAATTAAATGTAATACATGAAAAAACAGCCTTTCAGTTCAACAAATTTTTAATATTCGTATAGATGTCAGTAGTTAAATATTACATTCAAGGATCACTTGCACTGGATTTACATTGTAAGATTTACTGATATCCATATCTTTGTATTCTTAAAAATAACAAAACTATAGGTCTAGGAGTAGCAAAGTCCTATACAGAATTTAGAAAATTGATAACATTTGATATCTAAAGTTTGTTAGAAATAAAATGTCCTCGGTCTATCGTAAATGCTATTATAGTATATTCATATTTAGTTTTTGAAAACTTATTTATGTTGTCTATGTAACGGCACAATTTAGAAAAATTTTCAAAAAAGGTTGAACAAAAGTCAATTTGTGAAAATAACTTTTTTTCAGTTAAATGAATGTTTAATCATTAGAACAAAAGGGCTATCGCGCTAATTAATTTTTACTAAGGTTGAAGTTGGTATCGGAATGTTAGATACAAGAAAATCACTATTATTGAATTTTAGATTTAATATAATGTAATCTATGAATGTATTTCATCTAATTAAATAATATTTTTGCTTTAAAATGTGAGTATCGTAGAACCATAATTCTTGAATTTAGCTCTGTGTCATGTGCGTTTTCACAGATATTACAAATACATATATCACATTCAATTTTCCAAATCTAGTATTAATAGTAGAGAAAAGTGTGAGGAAAAAATGGTTGTTAACTATTTTTATATTAATTTATCTGAAAAAATCCATATAATATGAACATTTCTTCCTACTATTTACTACTTCCAAAAAAATGCACACCGATTATTCTTTAACCGTGCATAAATTTTTATAGGAGGATTTTTTTCAGTAAAGTAGATATTACTATTTTTCTTTCTTTTCTTATTGATTGTTAAACTTCACACTCAGGATTAAAAGGCATAAGTTAGCCCCTTGGTATATAGTATACTATTTACTTTATACATAATTCTGCTATAAAAAAGTTAAACTCAAGATATCATGGTCCTTGTTTAATGATGTACTCTTCTAAATTGTGTTGCAATAAAGTACATTACACTCCTGTCATATTTGGTAATTTATTAGTGGGCTTATTTACATTATTTAATCAATAATAAATTTGGCATACAAAAATTTTGTTTTTATAAATAGTTTATCGAAGCACCACAAATGACATAAATAGTTTTTTTTATTAATATCATTTTATTAATTTTAATTACCATAATTTGTTATGATAAAATTTTAGGTCAAAATACCCTTGATCCGTCAAATGACTTGGAGTTTTTTTATCCGTGGATATGTTGTCTGCTAATGTTGTTGGCAAATTTTCAGTTGCATCTGTAACATCTTCAAGTTTTATTACTTCTAATTTATTTTGAGCATCTTCTGTTTCCTCTGCTGAAGGTTCCATAACTTTACTATTTATATCATTTGAAGTATTTTCTTCCGGTTGTTCTTCACTTTGTTGAATTGATAGAGATCGTGGACGTTCCAATTTTGGAGAGAAATGTGGTGTTTCACCATCTGCTTGGACATCACTAGAATATTGGAATATTTCTAAAAATCTATACACTATGTTTACTGGGAAACAATTTGTGCCCTAGGAAAAAAGAAAAATAAAAATAAAAAAAACAAAATAAAAATGTCAATTATAATATTAGTAGCAGTTAGTAAGATGTAGTGGTAGAAATAGTCATCAATTATATCAATAATTTTATGTTTTGATTTGTTCAATATTTTATTTTAGTACCTAGGTAAAATTTAATGCAATGTTTCAGGTATATTTTTTGATTTTTAAACTACTTTGCATGATTCTTTTTGCTTTTATGTTTTAAATATGCCCCGTAATTTCTACTTATGGCTTTTATTTCCTAACGGTAATGAACATTTTACGAACTTAAAATGTGTTTCTGAGCTAAATTAATTGTACAAATCGTGGATAAATTATCATACCAACGTATTGTGAGCAAAAAATTCGGGCAGTGATAATTTCGGCTATTACGAATAGCATATATTTTTTAGAGCATATTCATATTATGTCGCACAGTATAATAGATCATAGTAATTTATAGAACTTTTTCGAATAATTTCTTTCTCAATGTCATTTCTTTATGATTTCGACCAAGGTTCATATAATTTTAGCCTATAACTTTAATCTATTAAACGAAATGAGATATTATACAAATAAGAAAAAAATAATTAGATTTAACTCTTTCTACAAATACAACCAAAATGACACTTTTACAAAGTTTTTTCAATCCAATTTTCTTTTTGTTTAAGGACTAAATGCATGTAAATTATATACTTGTTATTATATACCTGCTCATAACTTGGAAACAAATGATACAAAAAATATATTGGAAAAAGCCCCTTAAATGAATGTGACCTATCATATTCTGCGATAACTGAAACACTTTTTATTTAAATTATTTATTTATTGAAAACGCTAGAATACTACTTAATTTATTATCATTTAATAGATACCGAATTTTATTGTTTTTGTTCGATAGTCAATTGTCATATGTCAAATTAAAAATAAAGTTAAAATTAAACAAAGAAAACAAATCATTTGTGGTAAATAGAGACATGAAAACAGTGATTTCTAGGGTGACAAAATATGAGATACACCTCAAAATAGTCATTATTAGACTACAGCTAAGCAACATATTCTATCTATCGGATGATTTGCGAAGGCTTGCATGCTTCTTTAGCAGTCCACATTATACAACGTATTTAGTATACAGGGTATTTCAGTTTTTAATCCCACAACTTTAGGAGGTTGTAGAAAAACTTATTTTAGGCTAAATATTTTTAGTTACTTATACTCCGAATCGCTTCCTAAGGGAGCTACACTCCAATAAAGGATTAGCGAGAAACCATTTTTTTTTATAAATATCTGAAAAACTGTTGAATGTATTGTGATATGATGACTTTTTCGACGAATACCTTTGATTACACATACTTTGATTTATGTAAAATAAACAGAGGCGTCTCATTCTCATTTGGGGGGGGGGGGTTACTTGACTATTTTTTATCAATAATATTTTTTTCCATAGAAATTTAATCAAATCAATCGGGGATTGAGAATCTACAGAAAATAATACATAAATAATGTATTCTGTCAGTCGATAAGATGCATGGAATTCGAGAAAATTTTATTTAACACGTTCGCGGACATTAGCGGAATATGGAGACTGCCAAAAACGCATTACAATATTTAATGAACTAGAGAAGTTTATATTTGGTCGGCATAAGCCGCTTTGTCCCTGTACATGGGGCGGCATATGCCGCTCTGTCCGCGAACGTGTTAAAGTAGCGCAATTTTTATTTGTTTAATGGACTTGTTAAGCTATTTAACCATTTTTGTATTTTGGAAAATGCATTTATATGGGTTTATTAATGGTTATCTCACACAGCGACATCACATTAATAACTGTATATTCGGATCATAACTAACAGTCATAGTGAATAGATTGGACATCTATCTTTATCTAATTTATTTAAATTAATCTAAGTTGAGTGTATGAGTCTAGTTTACTTACTAAGTGAGTAGGTAGCAAAAGTTATTCTATTTGTCCTAGTGGAGCAAATAAGTAAGCTTAAGATAAAATAAGAGATATGATCAATTACCTTGTATACTATAATAAAAAGGGTGGAAGCAATTGTGACAACTTACCAGATAGGTATAAAAAAGCATGTTTTACAGTGTATAGGAGTATTATATGACTGATGGTCGAGAAGGTAGAGTACCTGCCTCTCACCCAAAAGTCTCGGGTTCGAATCCCGGTCGTGGCAATGGAAAATACTGTGAGAGGGATTTTTCCATTATACACGGATATTGGATGTGTGTCCCTTGTCTTTAAATGTGTAGCCCCCTCCCGCACAAGGCTCAGCCTTCTGGGATAAAGGGGGTCGTAATTACATGTGGTGTATTTATTATTATATTTATTAGGAACACGGACCACTTGATCATAGAAATAGTTAGTTGGCTTGGTATATTTATATTATAATTTTACTTATATTATTAACGAGATTATTAATTCTTTAGAAATAGACAAAGAAAACTTTTATTGCATTTCGGAATTGAAAAGAAGAAATGGGCGAGTGAACAGCAACAAAATTGACGAAAAGTAATAATATCGTATTGTAGTATGATCCTCTAATATGTTCTTCGACGTTATTTTAATGACTATTATTTGTTTAATTGTAGAATGAAAATGCTCAAAATGAGAACAGATTTCAAATAAAGCATTGCCGGATATAGAAGAACGTAATAGCGTACGATGTCTACAGCGTCCAATAGAATCCTTGGACAGCGCCCCGCTCTGTGATGTCCATTGTTAATAGCATCTGTCAAACGTTTTGACATATGCTTTGTTTTGGTTATGTTTACTAAAAGTGAAGTGTTTATTTTGTTATTTTCACTATTATTTCGGCAAGCAGGGACAAAACACTCCTTTAGAAGCATTTCAGTTATATATTTCAAACGGAATATAAAATAAAAATTAATTAACAACAGTGCCAAACAAATCTTCAATAAGGTTTTATATTTACACACCAATTATTAACAGTAAGTGGAAACAACTCCGTTGACAAATTTCTAAAAAGAAAGTACATTGCCTGAGATGTTTAATATAAATTTTAATATTAATTATTAATACTCTTTCAAATAACATGTAAATATTCTCTATATCTAATTATCATTTAAAGACCGATAAATTACTACATAAAATTTATATATAAAGAAAATTGCTTACGGCAGTATAGAATTTCTTCAAACATGGCAACTTAGCAATCGTTTAACTGTTCCGGCTCGGAAATTATACACTATTACGTCACATCCAATAGAATAGCTTGAAAACTGGCGGCAATATCTGGTCATTTAAATGTGTTTAACGAATTTTTTTTGGTTATTAAGTAGATATTATTAAAAAAAAAAAAACAAAAAATATGGGTCATCTATTTTTATGTGTAGATTAAAATAGTTTTTAAAAAATTGTTCGCTCGCCCATTAGATTATCTTTGATATTTTTTAGGTCTATGAATTTTTGGTCAGTACATCAAGCTTCTTTTCAAAAACAAAATGGAACTATACATTTTTCAGAGTTATTAGATGCAAAGTGTTTAACTTTTAGCATGTGTAAACTACATTTTGCAGAAGAAGTCTTGAGTAAAAATTTATCATATTGATTAAAACATTCAGTTTATACCTACTTTTTTTTGTTCTTTTGCAATCAGTTAATATTGCGATTACAAATAGCTGGTTATATTTTGATAACTGAACTGTAACTATTGAAATCTTGAAATACAATGGAATAATTGAATAGTTAATAATAGTTGTTAACAGATAGTAGTAACTGTACGTTTATATTTAGTTTCAAATTGTGATTAAAAGTATAAGATTTCGTTTGTTTCACTAGAAAAACTTTGGAATGAGGTACCAAAACAAAATGTTATTCTAAAAATAGCCATTTTTTTAGTAAATAAGATATTCTTGTTTTTCTGATTCTGGTGAGATGTAGGTAAATCTAAAAATGTCTAAATTAATAAAATGCCGATTTTCAAAAATTTTTCCCGAAAGATGCAATAAGACAAAGTTAAGATGACAAAATTTTTTCTGAATTATAGATCTATAAAAAATTCTTGCAGAAATGTTTGCTACTTACTAAAAATTGTACCTACTTTTTGTGATATTTCCAAAAATAATTCCACTAAATAATAAAGTAGGTATTGTAATAGTATAAGCGAACTTTGTGTTGAATTTTTAATATAGGTAATCAATCGTTTTTCTCATCTTGCATTGTTTCTGAAATCAAATAAATTTTTTTATTTGTTTTACCAATTGCGAATAGAAAATCGGGCAAGTGACCTATACCCTGTTTATTTATCGTGTCATTTGGATGTAACAATAGCTATTTATGTATCAAGTCTATAATGCAAGGCTTTATCGAACGAGTCCGGTTAATGGCCGAGCGAATTTAGCGAGTAAGGCCATAAAGAGGGCGAGTTCAATAAAGCCTTATTATGGACAAGTTGCATACAAAGCTTTATGTCCGACTGGCAAATTTGGCTCAACGAAAAAAATTAATGACATTTTTATGACTGTTGTACATATTAATTTCGAGACACTCGGCACTCTTAATAACAATTAGAATCTAATTAAGAATTTTTATTGTGTACAGCTTCCACTAAAGTATTTCATAATAAAATGCATTGTGTGCAATCTTAGAAAACATTTTCCTCTTTAAAAATCAATATGTACCATCCACTGTTACATGACATGTACTCTGTTTTTTTTTAACAATACTCGGAAAGTCTTGGGTATTTTAAAAAATATCGTATACACTGAAACATTGTTCATTCCAGGATGAATTGCTTGATTTTAATTAAAACTTATCAATTTTTTCAAATAGTAAAATAGAAATTAAATATCTCTTACCTGCATTTTAGTTGAGTCTAATAATAGGAACCAAGGTATATACTTTAGGGGAAAGGATTATTAATAAGGTTGACGAATACTGATGGGAGTCGTTCTTGTAAAAATTTGTGGCCTATAAAATGGTAATGTGTCATTGTAATCATAGTTAAGTTTTATCTTCCACTTACGGGGCACACTGTGGTGGATAGCCATACAATAGATTTCCTTCGTCATCGACCGTCCTCAATTGCTGTTTTCTATAAATGTTATGTTTATTGTTTAACTCTTTGTTATCAAGTTCAAAAAGGTGAACAATATAGAAACCAAATTGTTACTACTTCTTGGTGATCTGGATCTTGGTATGACATTATAAAATTAATAGGACATCTATTCTTTTAAGTAACACTCAATAACTAGTTTATAAATTTATGTTGTGTGAATATTAGGTGCAAGAGGTTGACAAAATTTACTATCTTGCTAATGCTACCCTAGAAACGTTCATCATTATTCTTCTCATTGCACTTTTCACATCATTAAAAAACTGACATCTAATTTGTTAAAAGACATTTAGAAAAAAAAACTATTTTCAAATAATTAGGATGTCATTTTTTAAAGTGAGGCGCATTGAGAATAATGTGGTGCACCATTTTGAATAATTTTGTTAAATTAATTTTGTTTACCTACTGGCAACAAATTAGCATTATAACATCAATACATATAATTCTACACCAAAAAGGTAGACTAATAAACATATTGAAAAATGTTTGGCACTTAACACATTGGAGAATATTGTTTTTCCAGTGTCAACATTGGGCTGTTGTATTTTTTCATACAAATTTATGGCATGGTTTTCTGAAACACTTTGTATATTTGTTCTACTATTTGATTCCGAAGTTAAAATAAATCTGTTACATTTTGAATAAACATTTTACAACAAATCAGAAGTGTAAAGATTATTTCCGAATATAAAAGTGGTTTCGTCTCTCAATCACACCATAGTTGTTTCACAACAAGGAAAAAAGATAATTCATAAACCTTACCCATTATCTGGAATTCTGTCTTGACGTTGTTTAATATCGTTCTGTGTAATACCATTACTTTCAACATTTTTAATATTCCTGTTATCTGCAGCATTATTCATACCAGATACATTATTCTGATTGTTTTTTTGAGACATATTTGGTACAGAATGTGAATCATTCGGAATATTATGTCTTGATGCTTGCATATTAGAGGTATCTGGTATATATCCTGTACTGTAAGTGGGCTGTGCTAGAGATATATTTTGTTGATTTGGTTCATTAGTATGAATAAGTTGATTATTTGCTGTAGTTTGATTTTGGGGATTATAGGGCTGTTGTATCCCGTGAGTAGATATTTGACTTGCAGGATTAGTTGCCAAATTTCCCACATAGTTATGCTGTGCAGGTAAACCTTGAGCTTGCACCATTTGATTGGAATTAATATATGCTGGATTTGTGTTAGCGGGCATTGCAGGATTACTAGCGTATTTTCTTATATTATGTTGTTCTATAGATTTAAATTGCTGACTAGATTGACTAGCTTGCATATGAGGCTCTACTGTAGTCAAGTTATTTTGATAATAATATGATTTATTTGGGTTGTTCTGTTCTGTAGGCATTATTTGCTGTTGTTGATTTGATTGCATGTGCTGCTGAACTGTATTTAAACTATTTTGATAAGCTAAATTGTCAATTTGTGGGATTTGTCTTCCTGTATTTTGCATGTTGGATTGTGGTGTTATCATTGATCTGGTCTCGGTTACAGGAATATGTTGTGAAACTGCAGACTGAGATGTATTGATATAATTATTAGGGTTCTGCATTGTCGCATTACTTATATTCATATTTAAATTAGGTTGGGTTGGGTTATACTGGGCATATTGGGGTGTTTTTTGTAAATTTTGATGGTTCCATTGATTCTGTTGATTTTCAACACTTGAGTGCAAATTACTGGTTACGTAATCACCTGCATTATTTCCTTGTTGAATATAGGCTGTAGGAGTTACTGGTTGCGCTGATAATACTGTTTTTGGATCTTGGTACATACTTTGTGTTTCGGAAACTATCTTGGTGTTTATGGGTTGAGTATTCGGGAAAGGATATTGTGCTTGTGGATAATTTGTACTGTTTGTCATAAGATCTTGGTGTTGCGATTTATTATTTATATTAATATTTTCAAACTGTTGAGTCAAATTTGAATAATTTTGTTGGGGTATAATTGCTTTTTGTTCCAGTTGTTGTTGTTGTAGTAGTTGTTGCTGTTGCTGCTGCTGTTGTTGCTGCTGCTGTTGCTGTTGCTGCTGTTGTTGCTGCTGCTGCTGCTGTTGTTGCTCATTTGATATATAGTTGGCATTGTTTACTTGTGGCTGAGAGTAAACTACGTTAGGATCTGCCCAATATCTTGTCTCAGGTGATTGTGACTGTTCTAATTTATTTTGATATGGATTTTCCTGTCTATTGGATTCATTTGGTTGCAAATAATTCTGTTGTTCATATAAGTTATGTTGTTGAGCATTTTCCACTTGTGCTTCCTGTTGTTCCATTTTAGTAGGCATGTTTTGGAGACTAATAGCCGTGGCATTTGGTATTGTAGAATTTTGATTAGGAATATTTTGGACATTGCTGTAATATACCTGATTGGCATAAGCTTGTGGTACATACTGATTGGCATATTGATTTTGAGTGGCATTAATGGGAGGTTGCGAAGTGCTATAATAACCTTGATAATTATTAGGCGTCGCAGTATCATTGGTCATCATATTATTTTGCATGTTTTGTAAATTCTGATTTGCCTGGTTCATTTGATTATAATATTGGCCAGCATTTGATATTTCGTTCTGATTTGTAGGATCATTCAGTATTTGCTGCCCATAGCTTATATTGGGAGTACTTTGTGTAACATTGGAAGTAGGATTTAGGCTGTGGTAAAAAAGGGATAAGGAATTATGGTCAAATATATTTTTTTAATATAAAATTACCTTCTATTATATATTCCTTGATAGTTAGTGGCAGGCACAGACTGAACTCTAACATGCAATAGCAAAATGTTATTATTTTATCAATTTTTATAATGTTAATAATAATGTTGAACAATAATTTTAACGTACCCTGTTGCTTCTTGACTCTTATTTATGGTTGATGTTTGATTATGTATTATCTGCAATGTTAGCAAAGTTAAATTAAATGTTAAGAATGAGATGTTATATTTGTTATACCTGTCCCATACTGCAAGGTGGTCGGGGCGCCCCATACCGACCAAAGGGGGATGAAAAGCTTTGTAAGCCATTAGCTGATTCTTTTTTCCCAGGAGTGCCACTAAAATTAGTAGTAGAGGAAAATTAAAGGGTTATTTTAATAGCGGTTATTTTCTAACAAAAATAGGTACCTGTTGTCAGGTTCTATAACGTTATTTGTTTCAGCCGATTTTGGGAAAAATTCATCAAATACGACATAATTATTCATTTGTTTTACTGGTGTATTCAGTTGGTAGTGTTTGTTGAGAAAACCCAACAATTTCTCACTTGGTCGATCTATGGCCATTTTAACTGGTTGAATTTCTTCTTTCTGCAAAAAATATTTTCAAGTAAGTGATATATGGTCAAAATGGAATGCAGATTTTTAACGTGAATAACTTTTGAACTATTTAAGAAAAGGCCTATTTGGATTGGATAGGCAATAAATGCAAATTATTCAGCTCCAAGGTTACAATTTGGTGCACGATGACAAGTGCAGGCATTAACGATTCATATTTTTTTGAGAACAAGGGGGTCACATATTCGCCATGAATGGTGTTTAATATTGTGCAATGGTTCTTTTCATGCTGGAACTTCAGCAATTTAAATTACAATGCTGACATGGTTTCTGCAGGGTGGAGACAAACCCCATAGACAAAGACTTTGTGGTCGCTTTCAAAGTGCTGCTTCCGAACCTTTAATAATAATAATAATAATAATAAATAAAGTAAAGTGTACATCGATTTTCCAACTAATATTCGATAAATATAAGAGTATTTAGGTGATAACATTAACTATCCCATATATACATATACACGTGTGGTCACTCAGTTGTTTCGGATACAGTTCAGGAAGTTGCACCAACTACCCTAACAATTTCGACTCCGCCCCATAATCACGTTAGTCCGAGACGGAGCGCTGACCGTCGACCTGTTCTATTCAGGGGTGATGGGTGCAACTTATTGAACTGTATCCGAAACAACTGAGTGGCCAGACGTGTATACCAGGTCATAATGTAGAATATGAGGGCTCGGTGCGATGAGTGCTGTTACCGAGATGGAAGGCATATGGATGACATAATGTTTAAAAAGTAAAATCTGGATACTAATGCTAATGCTTTAACCATAAAATAAGGTTTAAAAATCACCTGTGAGTATTTAAAAATTATTGCTTATTGCTTTCCATACTCTCACCCTGTATTTCAATAGTCATGATTGTCAAGAATATAATAGGTATGCCCACACATTTTCAACTCAACTGAAGTGAAAAGAACATATTAAAAACAACTGGTAAAATAAGACATTTTTTTTCGCAGAAACTAAATAAGAAAACTTGTTCGGAGTGTGAGAGATTATAAAATGTTCTATTGGAAGAGCTAATAGTGTGACATACTTGTTGAAATCTGATATAATATGCTGAGTGGCACTGAGTGCAGCTCATATATACGACATTGGCAAACATTTTATCACAACACAAAGGGCTGTCCTCGGCTGTTTGTAGATAGGTTATTTTCTACTCCATGTCTAAAAATAAGGCTTTTATGCCAGATTGATAAAGTTCAAGTTTCTAAATTTTATAAAGAAAAATAAAGAACTTTCTTAATCAATTTCAGATCATACATGAAAACATTTTGAGTCCAGTTCATATAAGTCAAATTCTTTTCGGCTGCCCATCTTTACCTAAGTGCAGTTGTTTAGGGCAGTTGGAGGTGGTAAAATACGTCATTTTGACGTCACAAAAAGTGCCAAATTCAAAGTATTCTATTCATCTGCCCGAGTGCCCGATGCCATTAATTTCAAGATTAATGTTTTTGGTTTTGTTTTTAATGAAATTTATAACCTATAACGTAACCTGTACTATAATTTCATATGTTAACTTATTGTTATCATTAAATTGCCAAGCATAGAAGTTGACCCAAGCATACCCAACTACAGAGCTGGTTAAGCTTGGGAAGGTAGGGGAGGTAACCCTGGTGAAGCATTACGTCACTAGGGTAGTCAAAAGAATGCAAAAATTGGTGCCCTGGGCACCGGGGCAGCTGAAAAGAATATGACTATAGTCTTCTACTGGTTGGAGGTAGATCATCTCTTGTTGATTAACCTCAATAGGAGAAATAAGCCAATGTTAAAAAAGTTAAAAAAAATTCATATTTCTGTCACTTGATGAATAATATAATTATTTCAATTGACCTGGGTGCCTATTTCTCTAATAATGTTCCCTTTAAAGCAATACCTATGTGATTTCATTGTAATTTGCAATTTTTTTCATTTACATTTCTTTGTTATTAGGTATGTAAAATTTTCATGTCATTGATCTGTACTGAATAAATGAGAAATAATTAAATACTTTGGGCTGTTTTACATTCTTACTAATATGCTAATGTGCAATTTTGTCTTAATAAACTAGGTAATTTAAGAGTATGTAACAAATATTAATAAATATAATTAATTTATGCTTACTTGTAACATATGCTCAAATAATTGTTTACCCAAACCATTCCTCTGGCGAGATTCGTGAACATAAAAATCTAAAACGCATGAAGGTGAAACCTGGTAATGCTGCCCTTCTCTATCGAAAACATAAAGCCCTTTTGTGCCTGTCTTTAACATTCCTGTCACAGCTCCTTTTCCACTGAAAAACAATAAGTATTGTATTTTAGTCTCTTTCTAAAGGTAGTCACACTGTGTGAATTGTTCACACAATCCTAATTTACGAAAATGTCCTATAGGTAAGTTACGGGAATGAGGTGAGTTGTGTACTTTCTGTCCATCTGTCACTATTTCGAAGCCATTTGAAACAAAACAACAGTATTACCGTAGCTTTCAGAGATACTTTAGGTAGGTACCTATACTTGTGCATGGCAAGTAGTGTGGAACTGGGCAACTGGGTTGACTGAAGATAAATTGTTTTTTTATATATAAATTCAATTATTTGTTTATGTATTTATCATAAATCAAAGTAAAAGTTGAATCAGAAAAACGTAATTGTGCAATGCAATGGTATCACTAATCAACAGACCTTCAATTAATACTAGGTACAGCAATCGCAGCCAGTCGTGGCGAGCGGTGGGGATTGTAGGAGAACATAGTCGACCTCAAGGCTAATTATCAGCCTTGAGGCGACCTATCAGAGAAGAGCCACTGCAATCATGATAGCGATGCGTACGCTTGTTGTATACCACTCTCTACATGCAGATTCCCCTAAGCTCGCCACGACTGGCTGCGATTGCTGTACACCATTTAAAACTACCAGTGACCACTCGTCGGAGGAAAAATTCTCGAATACTTGAGAATTAGTTATTCGCTAAATATAGTATTTGACAATTTACAATTAATATTTTTATATCAATAGTACGTAGGTACTCAACTATAGCCTACGTATATACAGGGTGTCCCAGTTAAAACTCCCGGGGCCATTTTCTCGGAAACTTATAGAGATATTTGAATTCTGTAAAGGGCATTCACTAGAGTATATAAATATCTTCAGTTTTGTGTAAAGACGGTTTTTCTCCATGTTCGGATATAGATGGCGTTGCAATTCAAAGAAATTGTTCGATCCCAGGAACGTTGAAATTAGGTGCATGTGAAAGAACATTACATTCTAAGCAACTTTTATGATTTAAACAATTTTCGAAAAATCACTGGTTTCCGAGATATTTGAGTTTCAATGTAATATTTTTGGGAAACTAAAATAGCCATAACTTTTTCAAAATAAATTTGCTACGATAGATTTTTGGGACGTTTTTTATAGTAAATCAAACTGATTTAATTAGCAATGAAACAAATTTAAATCAACTTCCGGTTTGACCAAAAATTACATTTTTTATTTTAGAATGGGACACCCAGTATGTTTTCATTCAAAATTAAAGAGCAGATTATTTAGAGCATTTTTTTCAAATATAACCGTATTGTGTCTACAATTAATAATATTAAAGCCATTAATAAAACAATTAGATAATTTTATTTTTCTTAACGCAAACAACTGAAACAAAGGTGGCTGAGACTTTTGGGTATTATTTGACATATCTGTTTATCGTTCATTATTTAATACTGTCATTTCTGAATGTCAAATAAACAGTCAAAAGTCTCAGCCACCTTTGTTTCAGTTTGCGTTAAGAAAAATAAAATTATCTAATTGTTTTATTAATGGCTTTAATATTATTAATTGTAGACACAATACGGTTATATTTGAAAAAAAAAATGCTCTAAATAATCTGCTCTTTAATTTTGAATGAAAACATACTGGGTCTCCCATTCTAAAATAAAAAATGTAATTTTTGGTCAAACCGGAAGTTGATATAAATTTGTTTCATTGTTAATTAAATCAGTTTAATTTACTATAAAATAACGTCCCAAGGATCTATCGTAGAAAATTTATTTTGAAAAAGTTATGGCTATTTTAGTTTCTCAAAAATATTACATTGAAACTAAAATATCTCGGAAACCAGTGATTTTTCGAAAATAGTTTAAATCATAAAAGTTGCTTAGAA
The DNA here is from genome assembly GCA_963680705.1 of Rhagium mordax. NCBI lineage: Eukaryota > Metazoa > Arthropoda > Insecta > Coleoptera > Cerambycidae > Rhagium > Rhagium mordax. Next base: position 48,626,929 of record OY796656.1, on the reverse strand, counting down.
TGTAATGTTCTTTCACATGCACCTAATTTCAACGTTCCTGGGATCGAACAATTTCTTTGAATCGCAACGCCATCTATATCTCAACATGGAGAAAAACCGTCTTTACTCAAAACTGAAGATATTTATATACTCTAGTGAATGCCCTTTACAGAATTCAAATATCTCTATAAGTTTCCGAGAAAATGGCCCCGGGAGTTTTAACTGGGACACCCTGTATATGACTGGTGGTCGAGATGGTAGCGTACCTGCCTCTTACTCAAAAGTCCCGGGTTCGATTCCCGGTCGTGGCAATGGAAAACACTGTGAGAGGGATTTTTCCATTATACACGGATATTGGATGTGTGTCCCTTGTCTTTAAATGTGTAGCCCCCTCCCGCACAAGGCTCCTTAGAGCCTTCTGGTATAAAGGGGGTCGTAATTACATGTGGGGTATTTATTTATTTATTTATTATTAGATACTATCTTTCAATAACTAAGACGTTTTGAATCTATAATATTATATTTTTAATATTGTCATTTACTTTGTAAATTCATAACAATATTTTATTGTCTCCACATGTCACGTGAAACATTGTTTTATTTTGTAATAATTGTGTTGGTAAATATTTTTATTTAATAAATAATTTTATATGGTCATTTTACCTTGATATTAAATTTGCAACTCAGTATAACCTTGACGGACTCTTAATATCTGCGTTCTTTAATTATCATCGATCATTATATTTACCTACTATAAATTATTAGCCAAAATATAATAATTAAAGATTAACCATTAAAAGAAAAAACAATAACTAGTTTCAAAGTATGGTTAAAGTAAAATATTGTTTGCAGAACTTTGTAATGTATACCAGGGTGTCTCAGCCTCGCGTAGTCCAAATAAATGTCATTTTCAGTGTTACAATTTTTCTTAGTATTAACAATCGACTAACAATGAATTTCACCCAACAGGAGTTAATTAAATATGGTGTATTGTTCGAGTGAAGCTGGCAGGAATTGCTTATTGGCAACAAGGTCGATTTATGGGGCGAAATACCCTGAGAGAGACCTTGATCCCAACTCAACAAAAACCTGAAAAAAATATTTGAGGACAGTGGTAATGTGTGTTATACCAAAAGAAAATTGAAGAACACGGTCGTATAAATAATGAAATACACGAATTGCCTGTAACCCCCAGATAAGTTGCCATGATATTGGACCAGCAAACTGATATAATAAGTGAATCTTCTGTACTTCGTATCATTAAGAAGCACAAATATCACCTCTATCACATTCAATTACATCAAGACATTTATGGGGAGGATTTTCAAAAACGTAGGTATTAATTTGTGCAATATCATGCTAAAAGAAATTAACGAAGATGGCCAATTTTTATCAAAGGTCTTAATTACCGATGAAGCGACCTTTCGCAATAATGGGACAGTAAATTTGCATAATATGCATTATTGTGCGATTGAAAACCCGCACTGTGTCAGGCAAGTGAATCATCAAAATTAATGGTCAATGCATGTGGTGGTATAATGGACAACCATGTCATTGGACCATGGTTTTTTGCAGACAGAGCATTACATGACCAAAGATACGACGATTTCTTGATTTCTTTAAATTTAGACGAGCTTCTTCAAGATGTAGACGAAGACGTCGCGCCAGAGAGAATATACAGCCTGTCGCAAGTTTCATGGGGCCACTCATATATCTCAATAACTACTGATGCGATTTTTTTTAAATTTGGGTGGTTCTTCACTGCCACCAATTAGAATTTAATGACGTAGTAAAATTTGAGAATGATCATTGGTGTACCTTTACATAGGCTAACGTAAGGGTGGATTTTCCGAGAATTTATATTAGCGGTTTTTTTAGAAAATCACTAGTCAGATATTCTAAATCAGCACCTTTAAAAACCCCTTTGTACATCAGAGTGGTCCCTATAAAATTAAACCCCCCGTTATTTCATTAATTTTTAACATATTCTTGAGATTTAGAAACGCATTCTTTATAATTTTTAACGTAGATTACGAATATGCTGTCAAATTTTTAAATACTCTTCAAATGTATACAGGGGGTAATAAGTTGTATTGTTTTTAAATGGAAAACCCTGTATATTTTTAAATATTTGGATTCTATTCATCATCCTGAATACAAATATATACCATACTTATAGGTTTGCTTCCAAAATAAAAGAGATATTCAAGAAATATATAAGTAATGTATTAACGTGTTGAAATATTCTATCAACTAATTCAACGCAACTGATCCTATCATAATAAATTTTCAATTATTCCTCCATTTTTTTCTACGCAAATGTTGCATCGTTTAATGAAATTCTGACGAAGTTGCTCATAAACAACAGATTTTTTATTGATATAATTAATATCTGAGTAATATGGTCCACCGAGAATACCCATTCAGTGCAGGAAATCAAAAAGCAAGGGCGGCGTTCAATTAACGGTTGGTGCGGCATTTTGCATAATAAAATTATTGGACCAATTTTTATTTAAGAAACTTTTACAGCAAATAATTACTTAAATTTACTTAACAATCATGTAGATGAATTGTTACACGAGTTGCCGGTAAATGAAAGAGAGAACTTTATATGGCAATATGATTGTGCACCACCACACAGTACCAGGGAAGTAGCCACCTTCTTAAATAAACGCTATCCCATTTATAAATAAATAAATAAATAAATACACCACATGTAACTACGACCCCCTATATCCCAGAAGGCTGAGCCTTGTGCGGGAGGGGGCTACACATTTAAAGACAAGGGACACACATCCAATATCCGTGTATAATGGAAAAATCCCTCTCACAGTATTTTCCATTGCCACGACCGGGATTCGAACCCGGGACTTTTGGGTGAGAGGCAGGTACTCTACCATCTCGACCATCAGTCATTTGGATAGATAGAAGAGGACCTACTCCTTGGCCACCAAGAAGTCCAGATTTGAACCCGTTGGACTATTTTCTCTGGGGGACTTTGAAAGAATTTATAAAGAAAATATTGAAAACTTAGACCAGTTACAAAACCTCATTCAGGAACATAATCCTGTTGTTTTTGAGAAACTTCGTCAGAATTTCATTAAACATTTGCGTGAAAAAAGATGGAGGAATAATTGAAAATTTATTATGATATGATCAGTTACATTTAATTAGTTGATAGAATATTTCAACCAGTTAATACATTTTTTATATCTTATTTCTTGAATATCTCTTTTATTTTCAAAGGAAAGCTATAAGTATGGTATATCATTCTATTCGGAATGATGAGTAGAATCTAAATATTCAAAAACTTATAGGGTGTTCCATTTAAAAAAAAATACTTCTTGTTACCCCCTGTATACATTTGAAGAATATTTAAAAATTTGACAACATATTCATAATCTACGCTAAAAATTATATACTTAGAATGCGTTTTTAAATCTCTAGAATATGTTACAAATTAATGATATAAAGGGGGTTTAATTTTATAGGGACCACCCTGTACAAAATTTCGGTATAGTGGGTTCAAAAGTGGTTGAGAATGTTGAAATTCAAAAAATTTTTTAATTTGCAAACCGATTAGCTAAATTGAAAAAAATATTCATTTTTTGTTGCAAAACGGTTAAGCTAAATTGAAAAAAATATTAATTTTTTGTTCAGAACAATGTTTTTTACTAGTGTGATTTTGATTTGAAAGATAATTCTTAATTTTGAATAAATTTTAATATTCTTTCTCAGTTTATAGCAAAATTCATTCTGTATGAACCGAATTATGGAAACAATTGCGAGTTTTTCCAAATTTCGTGAAAATTAATGGAGAATTTGAAACCTAAGTTTCTTCACAGGTTTCAAAACATTATTCTCGCATTCGTGGAGAAATTATTCATTCTGCATTTGACTAACCATTTTTATAATGAGCAAGTCAATTGCGTCGGCTTACTTTCAAAACCTCGTATGTCCGAATTTTGCAGATTTTCATATTTCAACAGATTCGGATTGATAATTTAATTATACACGCTTCACCAAAAGCTCATATGTCTACGATAATTTTAAATACAAGTAACTCCATCTATAATTTACAATCAAAACCTTGTATTTCACGTGGAGTAAATTAATTGGCATAAGACCTCGTATGTCTCAAGAAACACTCGCGTTTGAGAAGTGTCTACTCAATTTCGTCGAATTTAATTGAAAAGAAGACTACAATTTTAAAAGAACAGTGTCCATCACAAAGGTAAGTAACTATTTAATATTCGAACTACATTATTTTAATGAATTTCATCGTAATTCAAACATAATTCTTAGTTTACTTTCTTGAATAGACTTAAGAGGTTTTGAACATCATATCATTAGACTTAAAAGGTTTTGATTCTATTAAACTAAGTACAACAAATAAATAAATAGAAATATTATTATTTATTAATATGATATAATAATATAATAATAATAATTTATTATTATTATTATGATAATAACATTTAGTAAAACTTCTCCACTAAAAATGATGAAGGATGAAAGAATTTTAAATACAAAATTATAGAAAATTTAAATGTTGATGTTTCCTATGATAAATTGCCATGACCACTGTATAATAAAGTTCTGAGTAACAATTTTCGTGACGACCAACAGAAATAATTATATAGATGCCATATTCAGAGAGTATTTTTTTATTGAATTATTTCTGACTTGATTAGTAGATGGAAACTTATAAACTAAATTATTCTATGATGTTTTAGAGACTTTTCTACATAAGTAATTTCACTAGGTTAATTTTATTTTAGATGAACTACAACGGTTCACGTGGACATTATATCCTCTCATTGCTAGAAAAATCAATTGATTTGCCTAAGACACCTGACAATAATAAATCAGATGGGTCTTGTTGTCCCAGTCCTACTGATGAAAATAAAGAAAATAATAATTCCCAGGAAATTGAAATTAATAATTTGACTTCACCTACCATAGAGTATGAAAAAAATTTGGGAGTAATCTCACTTGCGGAGTATAGAAGCGACAATGTCTTAAGCAGTTTTAAAATTGTGCATTCTTCAGAAGCTGATAACAGTCAATCTGCTGCTATAAAAAATATAGAATTACATTTAGAGGAAGAAGTAGGACAAGCACTGAATGCCCTTTATAATTTAGATTTACCGGCCGAAAAATATGAACCTGAATTAAATAAAGTAGATAAAGAGAATGAGACATTGGAAGTGACAACTGTGGAAGAGGAAGAGTTTCACAACAGTTCTTGCGAGTCTTCGCATTCAGAGTGGGAACTGTCTGGTGGTGAAGGACATGATCAAATTACGGATGATGAGGAAATAGGTATGCAAGAAAACGACAGTACAGAGCAAACCCAGGGAAAGAGACAGCGAAAACGGAAGGCTCAAAAAGACACATGGTGCAATGTGAAAAACAAAAAGAAACGGGAAACAGGAGAAGAATATATGGGAATGAGAAAAGACGATGATGGTCATTGGAAGTTTGATATACCAAGGAGCGGCAGAAAACTAAAACCTTTCTGCAATTGCAAGCAGAGCTCCAAAGACACAAAAATTAAGTGCAGAATCTTTACAGAACAGGACAGACAAAAGATTTTTGACAAATTTTGGAAACATATGACTTGGTCTGAAAGAAAAATTTATGTGAACTCCCTCTTAGACATTTCAGCACCTAAAGATACAAAAAACCAAAAAAACCTCGTGTCTCGTCGTTCATTTACCAACTATTGCTATCTGAAAAAAAATGGTATTAGAGTCAGGGTATGCAAAAAAATGTTTTTAAATACTTTGAATATTGGTGAATGGCAACTTAATAATTGGACGTCACCGAAAAAGGAGTCCATATGTGCTGCCACTGAAACTAAAGAAAATAATAGAAGTTTTAGATTTGAAGAAAGAAGAACCCATTTACATTTATTTTTTGACTCATTACCGAAGATGGAATCGCACTACTGTAGGGCATCCTCTTCAAAAATGTATTTAGAACCAATTTGGCAATCTAAGGCTTCTTTATTCCAAGAGTATAATCTAAACTACTGCAAGGGAGAAAATGTTCAACCTCTATCTATAAAAAGTTTTCATGAAGAATTTGATAAAAAAAATTTAAGTTTATTCAGACCAAAGAAAGATCAATGCGATCTGTGCATTGGACATCAGGTAAATAATATATCTGAAGATCAATATCGCAAACATATTGATCGAAAGAATATAGCCCGAAGAGAAAAAGAAACTGATAAAGAAGAATCGCACAATATTTACACTATGGATCTTCAGTCAACATTGTTGGCACCAATGTTGAAAGCATCTCGTATTTATTATAAGAAAAAGTTAACAGTGCACAATTTTACTTTATATAATTTGAAAAATCATGACGGTTTTTGCTACCTATGGCATGAGGGGGAAGGTGGTGTAACGTCACACGAATTTGCCACTATCATTTATAAGTTTCTTAGATCAAGACCAAACGTACATCCTGGAGAAGAGATAATACTTTGGAGTGATGGTTGTTCCTATCAGAATAGGAATGTAAATTTGGCCAATGCTATGTTGCATTTGGCAGCCGAAATGAATATATTCATAACACAAAAGTATTTAGTGTCAGGCCACACTCAAATGGAGTGCGACAGCATGCACTCCACTATCGAAAGATATCTTAAAAACAGAGAGATCTACTCACCTGCTGGTTACGTTAAGGCCGCAAAGTTAGCTAGAAGGAACCCAAAGCCGTATGAAGTTGAATACTTAAATCATACCTACTTTCTTGATTTTTCAAAATTGAACTTTTATAAGAATATTCGTCCTGGTTTCAAGACTGGAGACCCTGTAGTGACCAATATCTGTGCCCTACAATATCGGCCGAATCATGAGCTTTTTTACAAACTCAACTTTAGCGATGACTGGGAAGTCATGCCAAAAAAAACAAGGAAATCAATACTATCTAATGAAATCGTTCCCCTGTACAAATCAAACAGAGCTATAACAAAGTCAAAGTTTGAACACTTACAAGATCTTAAGGAAGTTCTTCTTAGTGATTACCATGGGTTTTATGACAATTTAAAATATGAATAATTTGTTTTATCAAATAAGGTATTATTTTACTTAATGCGTAGGTGTTTAATATAATATGTAAATTTGTGTCAATATATTTACTTACTTTTCTAATGATTTTGTAATATGCATAAAACCTTGTATGTCTAAATTAGTTTTTACTTTATTTTTAAAAACCTCGTATGTCTTTCTAAAATAACAAAAAAATGTATTATTTGCTCAAATCTCTTTTGGTTGTATTTAATACACCTTTTAACAATAACTGACAATGTTAAATAACTCCTTAATAATCGTTGTGATTAAATAATCAGTTTTTGCTCCTCCTGAAAAATTTTGTCAATTAGACATACGAGGTTTTAAAAGTAAGCCGACGATTGTCTTTGCGGAGCTCTTACCTGTTTATTTATAAACCTGAAACCAGAATTTACGACGGAATCAGAAATCCACATGTAAAGTTGATACCGCGATCATTTAAAAGCGACGATATTACAGACCTACGTATAAAGTGAGATATTGTATACCTACCTATTCGTTTGTCAAGGAATCTTGTTGCAATAGTTATTAACGTCATAAGGCCGATATGTAGCAAATATCAGAAAAGATTGAAGCCGAGATTTTACTATCAATCGCGTCTGTTATTTGCGTATCGGCCGTATGTCGTTCAGTATTTTTCATTATACCATAAATACTTTAATATTTAATGATTTGTAAGCCTTGCAATTTTCTTCAATTCATTTATCGACCTAGGTCGATATTGGTGTTATATCAATGAAGAATAATAGAGTAATGATAAATTTTATCGGCCTAGGCCGATATTGGTGTCATATCAATGAAGAAGAGAGTAATGATAAATCATAATATCAGAAAGGTATAATGAAAATTATATTTCTGACACATAATTCTTTGCTAACTCTCATACATGCACCCCCATTTTAATTTTCTTTTTTATTTATTGCTTCCCCCGATTTCCAGGTGCAATTTCGCATTTAACACGGTAAGAGATAGAATTCAAGGCTGGAAATAAGCTATTGGTAAGAGTAGAGTTTAAATGATACAAAATGCCAAGTAATTTAAAAGCCAATGTTCATCAATAATTTTTAATTCTTACTTTATCGCCTGCCTCAAAATTTGGCCAGTCCTAAATAAAACGGTATTGGCCACTTCAATATTCTAATAGCTTCCGCCATGAATGTTATCTGATTCCGATTAATGTGGTAATTAAAATTAATGTTTTCCATTCTGTAACAAAATATCGACAACAATTATTCATTTGTAAATTACTGACTGATATATGTATGTATTGGGTCGGTAACCATTTAGCGCGAAAATTAATATCCATGAAGTACCTACGTATAAAAAAGCACTATTGTGTAAATTCGAGATTATGAACGACTTGTTTTATATTGCAATAAAATAAAAATTGAACATGTTTCGAATTTAAGTGACTTTCCTCGCCAATTTAGAGTATTCAGAGAAATTTTTGTATTTTTAATAAACTAGTGGCATGTTTGATTACACAATACCGGGTATAATTTCTTCACTCAAAGACAATATAATGTAATAATATTTAAATAGTCCATTTCATTTCATATTTCAGAAATTTTTCACTATAGCTAGGTTCTTAAATTCGCTCCGAGATGAGAGCAGAGCCAGAGCAGATTTTGGGTCACGTGGTACTCGAGTTCCGAATCGGCGGATTAAATAAAAGAACGGGGAACGATGACTAGACTAGATTCTAGATGACTTGTTTGGAAATATGAGAATTTGAATTTGAACTTAGCCTATTTGTTGCACCTTGCACTTTATGAAAACAATGAGGTTTTACACATAAAAATGTAACAATTCTCTTACTTACCTTTTTGAGCCCTATTTAACTCATAACTTGTTTAAAATGACTCTAAATTCTACATCACTTGGATGGGTCATGGGTCATGGTCACTAATAATTGTATATCCAATCTATCCATCATTTATTTAAGTAGGAAAGTTGAAAATTCTAAATACAGCAAAGGTGAGGCAGAGGTTAGACAATAAGAGCAACCACGACCTAAATAGTAAATAAATTCTGTGAGAGCAACCCACGGAGTATTGTATCCTTGTCTTGTAGCCAATGAGATTGTCCTCCTTACGATGAACTCTCCGAGCTCGGCATTGTTGCTCGGAGCAAAAAGATTTAGCTCGAAAGCATCGCCGAGATTAAAAAAGAACACGGACAGATTTACTCTTTCTGCTCTTTATGTAATAAAAGAACGACAAAGGATTTAAAAGAGCCAATCGAGCGAATTTAAGAACGTAGCTTATAAATCCATAAAACAATTGAAGATTGCTCCGTCATTTTTTTAATAAATGCCGAATTTTGTCATGAAATATTTTAGCACCCATGACAGATAGACCATGGCACTGTCAAAGAGCTTTCCATAGTTAGGTGCTATAGGATACAGAATGTTCAGTTTGAAAAATTGAAAAAGCTATATTTGACGTTTTCTGACTCACTCGCTATAAAATGGCCGATATAAATAGTTGTCATTTTAACATTTTCATTAATTAGTTTAACCAATTTTTATCTCTCTTTGTGTTGGACTTTTAATACAAATTTTTCAAGGAATCGACTTCTTATTTAAAGGTGCATGTATGGTTAAAATTTTTCGGATAAGTTGTGTTACACCCTGTACATTTCTATCATCCTATTTTTGAACATTGTTGCTGTCTTTTATAAGAGATTCAGGATATTTGAACAATACGAAATTGAGACAACTAATACCTACATGCATTATATTTCCAGTAATAACGATTAAAAATTTCAAACTTTTTCAAGAAAACACCATTATACACAATTAAAAAATATATTGAAGTAATTACACCTTAAATGCGGTATAGAACAAAGTGAAAATAATTTTACTATATATTATATTATGAATTTTCCGATTAGAGAATTTTCATCATATGCAAAAAACTGTTTTTAAATTGAATGTGGTCTATCACGAAAAAATCGAATGCTAAAAGTTGAACGAATTTTCTGGTGGTTTTATTTAGTTAAACAGCATATATCCCAGACAGCACCAGATATTCCTGTAATATTCTGTAATGATTCCAAAAGGACTATATATATTTAAATAATCGTAGTTTATTCCTGGAATATATATATGATAAGAGATTATTCTTAGTATATAAATTTAAGAATAATCCTAGAATATAGTTTATAATTATACTGGGAATATTCTCTTTTGTATAAACTATAAAACTTATCCTAGGAATATTCTGAGAATATCATAATTTTCGGAATAAAAAAAAATATTAAACTTAAAAATTTTCTATATAGAAATCGTACCTGAAGATTATTTTTCTTCTATGCGTACAAATTTATTTTTTACCAGAAATTTACGAAAATATAGTGTAATAACCATATACCTACTTACATATACATATATAGTCTAATTTAAACAAAAATATAACGAAAATGATTTACATAAGTATGTAAATATACATTTCAAAAACTCTCGATCCAAAACAAATATTAACGTTTAGCTTTATTTACAAATATCACAATCTAGAAGTAAACCTAATTTAAAAGTTCTAAATTTCGCGCGTTACACTAAATGCTCGAATCGAATTTGTGCATGCTGTTTATTGGTCGAGGGGCTCGCTGAACTCTGCCGCCGAGACGAATTGTGCCGTGTTCATCCGATTGTCGATCGTCGATCGATGATCACAATCAACAATGGCGTCGTTCTGTCTGGATGCCTGGCTCGTGCCTGAGTTTCTGTCTCCTGTTTTTTGCTGCATTTTATCAAGAATTTTTACTCTGCATGTGCATTTCTGTACGCTGTAAGTAGTGTTCTGTGCAATAAATGATAGTAGTGGGATACGTAAGTATTTGTATTACTTATTAATAGTTTTAATTAAAAATACTTGTTAAAATGCCTAAATATACCAAAACAAAAAGAAAAGAAAATCATTATTTTCAGCAATTATAATAGTGATAATACAATTCTGAATTTAAAAAAACTGTATTTATTTACCTTTTATGACAACACAATTATTGTCACAAGCAATGTAAAATTTATGTTTACGTTTATCTGTCACCTCGGCCATCTACAAAAATCGTACAATAATGACTTTAATGATTATTTCTATCACTTTAATGCCGATTTTGGGGCACTCTAATGCCGATTTAATAAAAAAGATATTAATGTTATTGCGAGTCCTTATAATTATAAAAGTAAAAGATTGAGATTTTTTATTTTATTGTGAAAATGTAACATTTTATTAAAACCTCTGTATCTTTTTCTACAAAAAAGATAGGAGCAAAATCAAAAAATGTTTTAAAGCAGACACATAAGACAAACAAATTTTATAAAATTCTAATATACAGTGTGTTTGGTTAACCCTGTATAAACATGTTTCTGTAACTTTATCTTATAGAGTTAAATAGGTAAGATAGCCAATTAAATTTCCCTTAAAATGCTAAAAACCCGGCACAAATCCATAAATTTTTTACAGTTTTACAGCGTTATAAATCTTGGTCAATTTTAAGGTGTCCCGAAGCAAATTTTGACGAGTATATTTGGGAATATTTTCCTATAAATGTAACTTTCGCGATTATAATTTTATTTAATTTTTAGATGCCATACAGTTATGTGACAAAAATGTAACGAAAAAAGAGATTGAACTAAAAACTGGACAGTGGTTGGCCAAGGCAAGTGAACGATTGAAATCAATAAGAAGTAATGAAGATAAAGAAAATGAAGAGGACGTTAACTGAATATTTGTTTGTGTTTTTTATTTAATTTATATTGATAAAAAATTTATAAATAAATATAAGATATAGCAACAAATTTTATTTAAAGAATGAAAATAATAAAATACCTACGGAGAAATATAAAATATAAACAATAATTCACACGTTAGCCACTAATATGGCCGTCACAGGACTGTACGGTAAACTAGGAGCACCAGCTTATTGTTCATACAGTGCTGTGTCTACCATATTAGTGGGTAACTTGTGTGTTTTTACGGTTACCTGTGTAGGTATATCTAGGAATATTCTTAGATTACCTATAAGATGCAAGATGCATATTTCTTTCATTCTATAGGTATTCTAGGAATATTCTTAGAATAATCTTAACCTTTTTGGAATATTCCAAATCGAATATTCTGAGTTTATCTACATTATTCCCATTTTCACGTTCTGGGAATATTCCATATCGAGTTTATATATCTACAGATCATTCTAGGAATAATCAGTTTTCCTTAAATTTATATTCTTAGCTTATTCTAGGAATATCTTGTGCTGTCTGAGTTCAGTAAGTAATGGCTAAATGTTTACTTCCTTATTCATATACACTGTGGAAACTTTAACTGGAATAAATTAAGTATAACTTGAATAAAATATTTACAAAAATTATCCTAAAGTTTTTTCAAACATATAAGGGTTATGTCAAGTATGACGTTCTTTGGAAGCTCATTTTGAGGGTATTACGAGTATTATTTTATTTTGTAAGTTTTTTGCGGAAGCCTTGTTTATCTTTTGCCTAAAAACATCCCTAAATTTGTTAGTCTCCATGTGTAATTTATAAAATTAGTTACAGAAATGCCCTAATTATAGAAGCCCTTCGTAACGACATTTTAATAATGATCGGGCATGGTGAAAGGTCTTGGACCTTAGACTGAACCTCTAATATTTAGAGATCAGTATCCAAATTAATCACCTATTAGCCAAGAAACAATTAGTACAATTGGGGCACAATGCACGATACCGGGCGTTGTCATGTGGGGGATGTGCATTGTGCAACCCATTGTTGGAGACGATCCTAAGTTGAACGTGCAATTATTCACAATAATCCAATGACTCCGTGACAACAATGTTAGTCATACTACTATCCTGAAAATACTTAAAAATGAAAATTAGCATCCTTACAAAATATAGATGCATTATTAACTGAGGATGACCCATAGCGAACAAATGATGGACTTTATTATCCGTTATTACCAAATTAACTAAGTCAATTTATACATCCGATCTTGCAAAAGGTCAAGTATTGTAATTCTAATTTTTTAATAATATGTTGTTAGAACCTATGCCAATAGTAAGAAACCAAGTTTACAGCTTCGAAAGACTTGTGCTAGCTGCGCAGTGCCTCAAAAACAGCGATTTGTTTCGGTTTTTGCTCAATATCAACTAAAGTATCCTTTGTATAGAAAATATTATTTCTTTTTTTAAAGATTAAATTTGCGAGTTCCGTACGTCTAGAACTTTCCGAGATACAGACAGCTCTTCAGAAATTGGCAATTGTCTCAAAAAAGTGAAAAAATTTCGTGTATCTCATCTCACGAGGAAAGTCATATGTAATAAATTTGTAGTAAATTTAGCTTTAATTTGAATAAAAACCCTACAGATTGGGGGAAGATCGACGATCAGGGGCTCATCCAGTCATCCCAATCACTACCATATATCATGGGTCCTGCTACTCCTGCTCCACAAAATCTACTACGCTTGATATCTTTCTCATGCAGAAAAGGATGTAGTGGGGTATACAGCTTCCGCAAAGCCAGTTTAAAATACTCTGCAGTCTGCACTATGTAAATTTTGCTGTGGCATATCATTCCAGAACGTTCCATCTGTTCAACTTGAGGATTCCGACATCGACGCGGGCGTCATTCTGAGCTCAAATTAAAGCTAAATAAATTTACTACAAATTACTATGACATGATTTTCCTCGTGGCATGAGTACTTTTCCCGATATTTGGCAATATACATGACCAAAATGAAATTATTTCACTTTTTGGAGACAATTGCCAATTTTTGAAGAGCTGTATCTCGGAAAGTTTTGGGTACAGAACTCGGTTTGGGCTTATATTGTAGCAAATTTAATCTACTTTAAAAAAGGAAATAATAACATTTTCTGTGCAACGCATACTTTAGAAGATATTGACCGAAACAAGTGCAAACATTTCGCTGTTTTTTGGGCACTGCGCTACTAGCACAGTTCTTTCGAAGCAGCAAAACTTGGTTTCTTACTATTGGCATAGGTCCTAATAACATATTAAAAAATTAGAACTACATGACTTTTTGCAAGGTCGAACCCATTTTTGTGTATAAACTGACTGCCCTAAATATCTGTAAATTGATTTTTTTTCAAACGAAAATATGTTCACTTTACATGGTGAAGTTAATCTTCACAACTGTCGTCATTGGGCTGACAATAGCCCTATACTAGGTGGATGCGGGAAACCTATACGCAGGGTACTCAAAAAGGAAATGTGTGAGCTGGGATCGAGCCTGGGATAATTGGTGAGTAATAGCAAAGTTTACTAAATTTTAGTAAACTTTGGTAATAGGGATTATATTCTTCAACAGTAGTCACAATGGAGCAACATATTATATTACTTTTCTTGAAGATTTTGTTCCATGTTTGGCGGATTTATTTCCAATTCAATTCGATCCAGATTTACCCAACGAGAGGCAGGAGTATCAACAGGAAGGAGTTTCACCGCACTATGCTGTGACCAATCGTAAGTATTTAGACAACATTTTTCCTAACAGGTGAATAGGAAGGAGAGGTTCTGGTGATCAAATTACATTAAACAGCGTAAAATAGAATAGAAAATAGAAAATGAAAAATGCATTGTATAGGTATCTCTTGAAATGAGCTTTCAAACGACGCCGGGTGAAGATAAACGAAGAACATTGCCTCTAAAATGTAGATAGAGAAAGATTCTTTTATTATAGAAATACTGTATACTCCAATATAATTTATTCTAGTTAAAGTTTCCACACTGTATATATTGAAATTACTTAGTTATATAATTAATTTTATTAACAAATTGGGTTTTTGGTCCACTTTATTGAATCAATAGTTAGTTGCCGTTTCACCTTTATTCAACAGATTCTTTGAATATAATTGCATCAATGGTTATTTTTAATTCGCAGATGCAGTTTGAGTGATGGGGCAATTTGTAATATTTACTAAAAACTTTTGACAAAAACTTTATATTTTATAATTTATTTTTAATTTAATATGCTAGATGAAATGCTATCGCTGATTTACGTAAGACACTAAAAAATTCATCAAAATCGATGCTGTACCTCATAGGTACCTATTAATTAAACGATTTATTAAATCAATTGAATCTATTCCTAGTACACAATGGCACTTACTTATTTCCAGCTTGGTCGATGAGAAGGTACAACCTATGCTCCGAGTTTCTTAGACGTTCTGCGGTCGTAATTGGTTTCGTAAGATTTTGGGCGGCAGCAGATGCTTCCCCCATAGCATTTACGACTTCGGATACTTTTCCTACAGTGTCCCTGAAAAGATATAAATATATAATGTATCAATAAATTACAAATCGATGCATTATTACGATTTACCTAGTTTCCCTAGAATTTATGTTCTATATTTATTAATAAGAGGTATACATTTTATTTGTTACAAATTTATTGTTTTATCACTACACGTCAAGTGGACAACACGTGTTTCAAAAACACGAACTTTATAACGTGTGTTATAGATTTCTTATGTCATGAAAATCAATTATCAATAATTCTGAAAGATTGTATATGCATAGATATACCAAATATTTTAGAAAACCATAACATAATTTTAGCTGCAACGTTTAATTATCAATTTTTAGAGATTGTACCATAAATATACCACATGTTTTAAAAAACTATAACATAATTTTAACTGTCTTTCCACCTGATTGATAATACCCAAATTACTTAAATCAGAAATGCGTCTTCATTGAGTTCATATCCTTTCATAGTTGACTGGCAGAAAACACAGATCGAGATATAAATTGTTGAAGTTAGAAATTAATGTAAATTATAAAAACGGTAATTTATTGAACTCTATTTAATTAGACGACTGTGGTATTGAACTGGATAGACTGCTTTAAAACAAAAACTGCATAAAACAACTGACAAAGAAGGTTCAAATTCTCTGTACTAATCGTACATGTTGTCACTTTCATCAGCTCCAATGTAGGATTTATCGTGAGTATTCGTGAGTGGATAACGGTCAGCTTGTGTGCGAATTGTTAGTATTAAAGTGATAGTGTCCAGAAGGTCCAAGCATTGTTGTCGAGAGACCAAGAATAGGATTTTGTGAATGGTTATTGCAAAAAAAATCTCGAAATGCCAGAATTACATTCGATATTTTAGTCACAGATGAGGCTATTTTTACGCCTAAAGGGATAACCAATCTACATAATACGCCCTTGAATAGTCCTCGCAATTTGTCAGTTTTAATATATTTTGATAATACTTCGATATGCGTTGGATCAGTTTAATTGTTTAACATTTTTAAGTCGTTAATTCAGTTTTAACAGATAAATTAAAAGGGTATGACCCTATCATTCCCTTAAACTTTCATCGATACAGCCAAATTTTAATAGAATATGACAAACATTCTTTTGTATATGTTTTAAGTTTTGAATGGTTAAGTTGTAACTTTTTAAGGATGAATGTTTGATTATACATATAGGTAAATTAGGTTGGATCAACTTCAATCATGGTTAATTTTCCAAAACACATTGTACATAACAAATAAAAAAAAACTATTAGGTAAATGGACTTCTGGAAAATATAATAAAATATTTTAGTCCAAGCAAAATAGACATCGAATCTCGGAAAAATTCGCATAGAGCTAAAAATTGGTGTAGACCACGATACACATAAGCTTACGCGGTATGTTCTTGTGCATCCTAAAGCTATCTCTCTCGCACAATATGACGTCAGCTGGATTACAAAATTCGAAATTCGTGATGTAATAGGTATGGAGAATTGTGATATATATTATTGTCGCTGCTTTTAGGGCATTTTTCTTAGTTTTGTTATCATTTCGTTGTTGCTATATGATTAAATTTAATAAACACATAATATATATTTATCAATGATATATCTATTCTATAAGTTTCTCTTATAGCGCTATAAACATATACACTCTATAAAATTATAGCAGGATGTAAATGGCAACTTTACTTTTTATTATTACTTATTAAGACAGCCTATCTTATTACTTTCTATTTTATATAATATTCAGCAGTTTATTTAAATGCAAACTACAAATAAATATTTCATTCACTAAGTCTAGGGTTAGGTTTTTCTATAACACTTTACATCTCCGTTATAAATTTACAGTTGCATTTTATGGTATAGAATAGACACTATTTTATATTGGATGTAAAAAGCCAAGGTCAAAGGCTTACATCCCTTACAGCCAGCGCTGTAAAATGGGTTACAGAATAGCACAAGTTTTTATTATTTTTGAACTAAATTTTTTATGAAGTAAGAAGAACAACAAATTATAAAAATATGTAGCTTTATTTAAATTTAAGACATGCAAAATTTAAACGTTTTACTTTTTCTACATAGGTTTCATACAGAAAAATAACTTGAACAGATTAAAATTTACTTAACTTAATATTCTTTACATTGATTTTGTCCTGGCGACTACAAGCAATAACCCACTGTTTTATTAAATTAGCATCCTTTGGAAACGGAAAATACTTTATATTACTCCCTTTGGTCACTCGGGTATAGTTTTTACATTTTGCCACAGCACAATTCAACATTTTAGCCGTAAATCACAACGTTAGACGATTTACACATTTACATATTATAACATGTTTATATCACTATACTATTACAAAACACGTTTTATTAAGAAAATAACATTGAAATTATAAGAAAACTTGGAGAACATAATATTCTACAGATCAACAAATTCAAACCAAAGCAAAGCACTGCGACTGTGTCAGTGTCAAGTGTCTGCCAGCTGACGTCATGCGCGGCGATTTCATTTTTAGGTCCGTCTAATGAGCATACCATGTTTTCTTATACCATGGTGTAGACCTTAACATCATCATTACAAATGAAATATCAAAAGTTCCCATCGGTTCCACTTGTGTTAAAAATTTTATTCAAGGTCAACGGTAAAAAAAATTGGTTTTTCGCAAATACCTCTCAAACGGTAAGTGTTATTACAAAGTTTGTAGATTATATGATTCCTACGAATAATTTTTCGTGACATACCTATCTCGATTTTAAAAATTGCAAATGCTAATATGCACTCATACGAGGACTGTATAACTTTGCAATAACTATTTTTACAAAAACACTTACCGTTTAAGAGATATACTAAACACCGATTTTTTGGACATTTGACATTGAATAAAATTTTTAACACAAGTGGAATCGATGGGGACTTTTTTGATATTTCATTTGTAATGATGTTTTTAAGGTCTGTACCAATTTTTAGCTCTATACGGAGAACCTTTTTGTCTATTTTTTTTTCACTAGATTATTTCTTTAATTTTGCATTTCTAAATGGAGAGTCAGTATTATTTACTGCTCAAATTTGTATTACGTATGTAGAGGTTTTTAAGAAATGGGTAATTTTTATAAAGAGCGACTTTTTTCATAAATCGCTAAAAATGAGATGTTTTCTTCTTTCGTATACACTGAGTATATTAACCAAAACTTGAATAGGTGTTGGAGAATTTTAAGAGAGGCATCATTTGTTATGAACATATAAACTTTGTAAATCAAGTTTAAAAACCCCACCGAGGTGAGTTATAATTAAAACTCAATTATCCCGTTTTTTCTTTACCTTATGCATTGTGTAGGAATTTTTAAATTTGTTTATAAAATAATAACCCATTGTTCAGCTTTTGTTTTGTTTTAGCACATAGCATAATTGTTGGAGTCAACCCGGCGGCGCGGCGGTGGCACTTGGCTAGTAGGCTGCAGACATACCCCTTTTATCCTGTTTCTACTACTTGATTCCCTTGGAAATCTTATTGATCTTCAGATGATTCACGATTTCCTTCCTTCTTTTCACTTAAGGGAGCTATTTCTCTGCTCAAAAGAAAATCTCAAGAAGAATGAAAATATATTCCCATTTCTCCTACTATCTCTTGATTTTCTAACAACATTTGAAGATATTTATCTTTCATGGATAAATGTTATTTGCCAAAGTTAACTACTGTATGACCAACTTTAATAATTAGAATCGATTTGTTTTAGAAAGGTGTACTAGTGTACTCCACAGGGAAATGTAGTTTTAAAACAGATATTTTATCATTTCTATAATCTGTTTTCCGAATTTGAAACTTGAGAAAGATTTATTTTTCAATATTTACTTTTTGCAAAAATTTGTAATCATACTGGTAGTTTTAATAAACTCTTAGAAATATATAAGCATAATAATAATATGTATTTTGCTAACAATAATAACAGCACAAAGAGCTAGGGGCAAGGTAAGTGACATAGCGTGTTTCAGAGTTAATTAAAGGGGTATTATTCCATGCAAGATTGTTATGTAGGCAATGTGGGTAGCAAAAAACCGTCATAGGGTTATGTAACCTTAAAGTTGTTAAAATAAATTACAGCATGATAAGAGAAATTAATAATAGAGTAAGGAGCTCAAGCATGCTGGTTACGGTGTTGTGAATACCTGAGTAATAGTTAAAACGGATAAATTATGTCCAAAATCAATTTTAATTTAATATACGAGTAGGTTAGGAGTAAATTTGTCATTATTACGCTCGGCTAAGTTCACCAAAAAGTGAAACCACGCAACCCAGTTTTAAAAAGCGTTTGTATACGAATACTAATTCAGTTAGGGATGGAATAAAACTTATAGCTTAATTAATAATATACTTGTTAAAATCATTATTTTTTTATATATTTTTTATAAGTATATAAATACGTTAGGGTAGAGTGATCATTTACTTATAAATGGTTACTTGGCTAAATTGGATTTTGGTGATTAATTGCAAAAACTAAGCACATACTACTGCTGCTATTATTAGTTATTATTATTATTAAATTTGTGTATCAGTAATAGTTATGGTAGACTAATTCTGTTGGTTGTACTTATCCTAATAATAAAAATAATGGTTACCTCGATGATTATAACCACCGTAGTTAAAAAGTTATAATATCTTATCGATTATTGGATAGTGTGTAAAAAAACTACCCTTCTATACCTCTTCAATTCCAATTTCAGAATAAAATAATAATAAATATCGGAAAAATTCATTTGAATTTCAGAAAATACGAATTTAATATTGGAAAAAGTAATTTTAGTTTCGGAAATGGCGAAATAAATTAAATTCACATTTTCTGAAAATTATGCCACATTTCGAGATATTTAATATTTTTTTGTGAAACTGAAGATGAAAAGGTGTAGCGAATATGAAACAGTATTACGTTTTAATGATATATTCAATATATTAAACATTGGTTAAAATATTTCTTGAATCACATCGCATAAGGACAAGTTATTTTTTTATGTATTAAATATAACCTCCTGTTTATTTTACATAAACTGAAGTACAATGTAATCAAAGATATTCGTCGAAACACCGAAACAGTCATCATATAAAATTATATCAGAATATGGTCAATAGTTTCTGAAATATTTATAAAAAAATGGTTTCCCCCCTAATCCTTTATTGGAATGTAGCTCCCTTAGGAAGCGATTCGGTGTATAAGTTTACTGGAAATATTTTGTTTAAAATAAGTTTTTCTACAACCTCCTAAAGTCCTGAGATTAAAAACTGAAACACCCTGTATACTTATTGTGAGGTACCCGCTGTTTTTTTCGGATTAGAAAGTTACTAATGATAATAGCAACAAGACGAAATTTTTTATGGTTTTTTATCAGTATCTTGAAAACAAAACGAGATAGGGCAAAAATCTTACGTAAGTACCTACCTACTTTTTTAATAGAACTTAAAATTATCTAAAATAATCGTTATAACGAGAGAAACAGTACTATTGAAAGTTAAATTTTGTACCGGCCTTCTCAAAAAAGGTTCCGAAGCGCCTGTTTTCCTTCATTTTTTTATACTATCCTTACGATTTTTGTCGATTATCTGGAATGAAATAAGACATCTGGAAAACACCGTTCGTCTGTAGATCCTAAAAACTATTTTAAAACAGCACAACAGGATTTTTTCGGATTTTTTATACCTTTTTGTGTATATTTCTGCTATATAAATAAAATAAATTGCTTTTTTGTATTGTCCTAGTTTTATGGTTTTCAGGTCTTTGTTATACTTTGAGGTAACTCTTGTGATATGGATATTGTTTATGACGAAATTTGAGATGAAAAAGGTATTCATGTTTTTTTTTTGAGAATTATTTCAGATTATAACCGAAAACAGCAAAAAACTATGACAATACAAAAAAAATGCATTATTTTTCTAGCAACAACATAAACAAAAGTTATAAAAAATGGGTTGTGCCATGAAAAGTGTTTTTTGAAATCCACAGATGACGTGCGATTTCTTCAGAATTTTAATCATATTTTAAATGACCGACAAAAATCGTAAAATTTCTAAGTATAAAAAATTTACGAAAAACAAGCGCTCCATTTTGAAGACTAGTTGCTGGTACAAACTTAAATATTCACTGTATAATTTTTTTTATTATAACCATTATTTTAGATAATTTTATATTCTACCAAAAAGTTGGGTATCGTTTTTTGTCTTATCTCGCTTAGTTTTCAAGATACTGATGAAACAGCATAGAAAATTCCGATATCTTGTTGCTATTGTTAACAATTTTTTAATAATGAAAAAAGGGATATACCTTACAATAAGTATGGTACTCTAAAACAATTTGATTTTTTATGTGACAGCGATCTGTACAGACTACGTGATATACAAACATATTTCACGCTTGATCTATTACTTTGTTCACAGGTTGGGGCAACGATAGGCTAATATGATGTTAGCTTTATTAGCATGTTCATTGAAATTATTGTTTACAATTACGATTAAAATTTAATGCGATCAAAATCCAGAAAATGATTATATACTTGAAATATTTGCTATATTGATTGTTTTATTATCATAACACGTGCTGTTTTTTTAACATTAATCAAAATATATTCACGTTTTCTTCGTAACTCCTCGGCAATACATGAATATTATACCTACACAAATGAATTGGCATTTTAATATTTTTGCGTCGATTTTATAGCAAATGTGAAACAACACTTTGTTATTAACTTTATCTTCATTATAATATAACCGTTTATTTCAAAACCATTATTACTACAAATTACCTTCCTCAAAATAACGTGTCACCTACATATGAATTTTCTTGAGGATTTAATTTTACAACTGTATTCACTACTGAATGTTCTATAGCATGAGCAACAGTGCTTAGTTTTATGAATTCCCTACCCTACATCATTCCGTTTGGAGCGGAATACTTATTTGATTTCAACTATGCATAGCATACGAGTATATACTTAATTTTATTTCAAATAATATATGACCCAAAAGACTGTTTTTATCCATTATTTTTACAATGGGAATATTTTAACACTCATAATATTACGTTAAAAAAATACATAGTAACCACAAACAAATATATAATTAACTTCTCCTGATGATTTCCAATAAGAATGAAAGACTATGTACTCGTATATCATTTGAAGAGTATCGTTTTTGATTAGTAATGGATTAGTAAGGAATAAATCTTATGGTAAGTTAAATACAAATTTTTTTGCTTTGGATGCTGTGATTTGTTATTTAATTCAATATACAGCCAACGCAAAACTTGTTCGATCATAGGAAATACCAGGGGAATTTACAATTCCCAACAGATAGTATAGTAAATGCGTATGTGCAAGCGTACTAACGAATTTGACGCTCTAACGTCTTGCTGTAATCGTATGTTCATTCTGTTCTAGACCGCATCAAAAGAAATACATGCGTCAGTCACGTGCGCTTAGTTCACAAGAGCCCTTCATGCGTAAAATTCTAGACTAGACGTTGTTTAAAAATGAATTTAAAGAACAAATCACAATAATAACATTACGTAATTATCGCGTCCTTAACAATACCTAATATCTGAAATTAAACAATTCATGAAGTCTAAGAGCAAATGCAAATATTTTTTTACGCAAATTACATACAATTGACGGAATTGTAAATTCGTCTGGTATTTCCTATGATCGAACAAGTTTTGCGTTGTCTGTATAACATGTATATATAGTTATGGAAAATAGTTGTTTTAATGGATTCAATAATGGTTGTGTTTTAAAGTGTTTTCAATGGATATTTTATATTTGTATGTTAAGAAGTAGAACATCAATATAAATATATCAAATTGGATAGTTTTGTTATTCGTATGCATGTAAAAAACATAAATAAAGTTGTAGGTAAACAATAACCAAAGAAAGTAGAATCTGTTAAATTATATACAGGATTCGATATAAAAACAGAAATAATTAAATGATTTCTATTGTAAAAAATTATTAAGTGGCGAATAAATGATATAATTTGTAGAGCAATGACTCGACCATTTATCCCATTCGTGACCGTTTTCAAACCTATTTTATAAATTTAATTAATGACATTAAAATAATACTTAACAATACTAATACTATTTAAACTATTTAAAAAAATAGTTAATTTATATGAGAAGGCATTTATCTTTATTCTATACTTCTCCATTACAGATCCAACGTCTTTAAATTTTCATTTACTTTATTACTTTAAACTTGCATTAAGTTTGTGAATGACAATTTTGCTGGGTTAGTCCAAGAGGCAATAGTATTTTGATGTTAATTTATGCATGATGATATAAATAAATCCATAATTTTATCAAGAAACTTAATTAGAACTACATAGGTATATATTTTGATCATTTTTATGATTTTGTATACGCAAATTTGCATAAGCGTTCATCGAGGTATTCATCATCAATATTACAAGGAAATTGGGAAGCGTTTCGATCATAAAGCAGATTTTCCATTACATATTTGATATTGATGATATTTACATATTTGGAAGGCCCTAGCCAAAAAAATAACTAGAGCTTCGCACCCATTGAGATTTTAAATCAATAACTTTAGAACTGTAACATTTTTCAATTTTAACAAATTTAATCCAGTCTTTTTCCAAAAGATTTGTGCGGGCCTTTTGTTGTCATGGATGAAAGGCCTGAAATAAAGCAGATTTTAGTTGTCTACTTTCTTGTAGTTAAAGGAAATAAATTTATGTGGCTTTTAAGAATATTTCAGCATTGTTACTGGTGTAAGCCCAGCTGTGTCCACATTGTTTTGAACATTGGCGTCGTTCCACTATTGGCTTACTGATAGGTCCTGAATCAATGTTGCCGTGTCGGTGCGGTAGAGACTTTATTGGTTTGTTACGAAGATTTGGAGTATGGACGTTGGCATATTTAAAATGTTCGATCAGCAAATTTTAATGTAAAAATATAAGAGTGAACATACCTTGGTCTAAAGTGGGGAAGTGAAAGATTGTGACAGCAGTTAATTGATTAAAAAGTAGAAAATTAATTTATTTTTCATATAATCAATGAATGTATCAAATTTGGAAGAATATTTGTAAATTGAGCCAAATAAGCCCCGAAACAGACACACTTAAATAGTCAGGGAAATGGTATGCAAATTCGACGATGAAAGTTTTCTGTCTGACGGCCGGCCGGTCTTCTGACGGCCAGTAAATTGAAGAGACCATATAAATACCAAAGTTTTTTCTTTCTGGAAATTTTTGGTATGGTGGGCGGTTAAGGGGGAGGGGGAGGATATTTTTTTTAATCGAATGATTACCGATATCTTTCCGTATAGGTAGTTAGTATATGTATTTCACATACCCCAATTATGCTGGCAGGCGAAACATCCGGTCGGCGCGCGCACCCAGAAATTGAAAAAAGAGAAATTTATTTACAGGACCAAATTTGACTTAAAATGTTTGTTTGTTACATTTATATCGGGCGGTTTTTGCGCAATTTGCTATCAAAGTGGCGAAAAATGAACCAAAACTGGAAATTTTCAAAAAAAATAGTTAAAATTGAAAAAACGTCAGCCCAGCCAGCTTATGATTAACAAGATACCCAAAAACCCTAACTTTGACTTGCAGACATTTTTACCAAATTTAAAACGCTAAACCGCCCCTTAAAGGGTCAATTTTTTTTTTTTTTAGTTTTTTCGTGAAAGTACAAAAATCTGTCCAAAAATTAATAGACTGAATATAATAAAAAGACAAATATGCAAATTCTGCGAATCTGTGTAACTTTGGTGTAAATACGATAAGTTGCGAGATAATTTACGTTAAAATGCCACATAAATAATTTGAAGAGTATTGTATTTTATAAATCGCAAAATCAGATCTATTTTCATGATGTCACTCGGTTCTCTGAAAATTTGGTAAAAACACGTGTGGTTGCGCGTTGTGTGAATTAAATGTATAGTTAGTCTGATGAAATTTATTTTAATTTGATGGTATATAGTTTTGCGGGATTTAAATTATTTATCCCGCTAAATTTTATCGTAGTCTTCGGTTTCTTGCATAGAAATGAAATAAGTATTTTTACTCTCTATTTCAACTTGTAACTTTACAAACGAATGCGTGCATGTTCAACAAAATAAATATTCCGCCTCCCATATCCATATTTGATATTTGAATTTAATGACTTCTGAACCTTGACCTGGCTATAGAAATTTGAGCTTTAGTGGAGAAGACTCAAGAAAAGGTAATGATAACCACTATATTTACAGATATCTTCCTATATAAAGACGTTTTTTTATAGAAATTGGTAGGCCTATATTATTTAAAAAGAAAAGTAATATTATTTAAATCGTTATTCTGTGGCCCAAAAAGGGACATAGCATTCTTAAGGCTGTGTGACACTTTAGTTTTTCTACATTTTTTCATGCAAAGTACAGGATTGCAACGTATAAAACACTAGATATCTGCCAATTTCACACCGTTTCAAGTTGCACTCCTGTGCTTTGTATGAAAAAATGTACTAAAACTAAAGTGTCACACAGCCTTTACTCTTAATAGTAATCAAATTGTAAACCAAATAATTTTAAATTTATTAATTATACATACCTATCAAACGAGTTGATAGCAATAAACCAGTAGTAAAGAATCTATTCTTAATTTATGGAGCATTCCATGTTGGAAGGTTAGAAATACCATCTGGGAATCGGTTTCAGGCTATCAGTTATCATCAACATGGAACAGGTAGATCTATAATACGTATCGCGATATTTCATCTACTTGTTCAGTTTAGTGTTGGAGAGCTGGACAGCCAGAAACTGATCCACGGATAGTATTTATATTATTTTATATCTTCTTCCCAACATGGAATGTTCACTGAATTAAGAAGAGTAAATATCTCACTGCAGATTTGCTGCCATCAACAATTCTTTGTGAACTCTTAATTTTCTTTTAAATGTTAAATATGTATTTACTTCTAATTTTTTTTAAAATTATTATTTTTCAAGAATTAATCGGAATTATTCCCGTGTTTACCCGAGATAATTTAACATTCCAATATGTCGTGTCTCACAATTTCGTTTATAAGTTATATCTACGTTATTTGAGAAGATATAAAATTACTTTCTTAAAACCGTCTTGCTTCTTACAACCCTTAAAAAAGCCACAACTAACTTTTTCCCAAATTGCATCTTCAAAAATTGTACACTGTAAAGGAATCTCCGATTCATGGTGAATACTGTGATATATTAATTTTAATATTTTAGTTGCAAAATAGGTGTCAATTATCTAAATATTTTGACTTTGATTATTAATAATT
Source organism: Rhagium mordax (assembly GCA_963680705.1). Taxonomy (NCBI): domain Eukaryota; kingdom Metazoa; phylum Arthropoda; class Insecta; order Coleoptera; family Cerambycidae; genus Rhagium; species Rhagium mordax. The sequence continues at coordinate 48,600,308 of OY796656.1, read as the reverse complement.
TTGTCATTTTTAATTTTGGAAACCTATAATTTTGAAGGGAAATAAATTGATGTCTTCTTTCAAAATAAGTTTAAATATACAAATTATTTCATATAAGATAACATTCTGCTGTTGGCCTACTCTGTATAGATAAATTAAAATACACTATCCATATAAAAATTAAAAATTTCGACACAAGGCAATATTTTGAATTTTTTTAAAATGTTAAAAATAAAATGGGTGTATTTTTCGACAATGTATAAATTCTCTGGGTATTGCCAGTGAAAATATCTTAATTTTATTACATCTAACATCTAAGATATCCAAAATGAAAAACCAAAATAAGGTAACGATGGAAAATTAAAAGGATATATAGATATGAATGATACAATTAAAGCAAAATACCTCGAGAAAACTAGAGTAGGTAATATTACCCTGTACAAACACTGGCGTAATTGCTTTATTGTTGATAGATATTTCCGAGGAGATTTCCAATCACACGTTTAATGTGTGTTGGATAATATTGCTATTAACTTCAGAATCCTATTTCAAATCGATATATATCTATATTTAAATTTATTATCTACCCTTTATATTAGGTGAACACCTATATGTCAATACCAATAAACAGAGTATCAAAATTTTATTATTATATAAAATATACAGAGTTATTCGTAAATGAACCGACACAGAGCAAGTGCATGCAGAGGGACTCAAAATATGTAGATTTAATGATTTACCTATACAGGGTGAGGCATTAATATGTCGGACTTAAAGCAAAAATACAAGTAAATTAGATAATAAAGTCTATAACAGGAAATTATTTTGGAATATACAGGGCGAGCCAAGAAAATATTACAGGATAATTTTTTTAAATATGTGTATATCAGTACATTTTTTGTAGCCTCTTTCTAGACTCTGTTCACTTCCCCTTGGATATAATCAAATTTTTTTTGTTGAAATAATGCTATCTGCAGATGCATATTGAAAAAATCACTACAGACACAATTATGAGATTATAAGAAATAATACGTGAATACTAGTTAAGTGCGATACATCTAATTAATGTTTTTGAATAATTTTCATTTTCTAATAATATAGAGGGTGGCTAAAAATTATTTTTCAAGAACTTACTGAATTGAATTTTCTCAATTTTTCGACGATGTGATGTAGAAATGAAAAATGACCATTTCTGGTATACATCTTGATGGCTATTTGTAACCATTTTCGATTTATTAAGCAATAAGTTCAAAATCCAAGAATAAACTTAAAAATAGAAAATAATCCAACAAAAAAAATTATCATAATTGCATGTTGCTCATTTTGATTGACATACATCTCTGTGTGCTTTTGAAATGAGGCCATTTAGTTGGATCATTTCTTCCAAACCTTACTGTAATAGTTTTTTGTAAACTTTTTTGTTGTTCTCGGTATTCAAACAAGCAATAAAACCTCAGTTTGGTATAAATTGTCTTGTACAAACGAACATTGATCTCCCTTATCGGTCGCCAGTTCTCATTTGCGTTAATTCAAAAATATTTGGAGTTGTACAAAATTAATTTCAGCAAATTAGAACTTGTAGACATGACTTTTGTTTTGGGCGAGTTGGACAGAAATTGTTTGCGTGCCAATAGAATTTATAAGTAACGTATCCTGAGAGAAGGATTCCTGATGTTAGCAGCTTCCAAAATCCCTTCGAACAGATTTATGGACACTGGAAATGTAGAATACAAGAAAAGTGAATGAATAAAACAATATTTTTAATAAAGATTCTTACGCCCAGTTTTTCAATATTTAATTAACTTTTTAATTAGCAAATTTATACCTTAAACTTAAGTGTGACTTAAAATTGTATGCGTTTTTCAATCAAATTTGTAATAGTAATTATCTAAATGTTGATTTCCCCTAATTTTCATAATGTTGGTAGTGAATTGTCGGGTCGGGACAAAATTTTATATAAGATGAAGAAGAAGATGTTCCATCCTAACCTCACAAAACACGGGCAGCAGATCGATGACAGGTGACAGGAGTTCGCGCCTTTATAGATATATTTTATGTTTTGTGAGTTCACGAATAAATTTTAAATTAAAGTGTGCAGTGAATTTGTTTGTATCTAAGGTAAATCCCTGAGTTATTCATCTGTTTGATTTTCGCGAATAGTTTTGTTTTCTTAAACTTCTGTTCACTTTTTAAGGAATGGATAAAAAACGAGCAGCAAATTTTACTCCAGATGAGGAACAATTACTAGTTGGTCTTGTTGAAAAATACAAAAACGTGATAGAATGTAAAAAAAGTGGTGTGGTGACTTGGAAGCAAAAAGAGGCAACGTGGAAGCTAATTGGAGACCAATTTAATAGTAGAGCCAGCAGTAGTTCCTTTAAATGCAACAAAACTCTCAAAGTAAAATATGCTAATTTGAAAAGTAAGACAAAAGAAAAGTATTCTCGCAATAAACAGAATATTTTAAAAACTGGAGGTGGTACCTCAAAAGTAGAGGATTTTACAGACATCGATATAACCATAAAGGACATAATCGGTGCACAGATTGATGGCTTGGAAAATAACTGCGATAGCGATACTATTGTACAAAGTAAGCTGTTTAACAAATTGTAACGGTACAAATTTTAATATAAAATAAAAATTATACTGTAAATTCCTATATCCCTGAATATAAGTTATGACTGATTGTCGAGGTGGTAGCGTACCTGCCTCTCACCCAAAAGTCCCGGGTTCGATTCCCGGTCGTGGCAATGGAAAATACTTTGAGAGGGATTTTTCCATTATACACGGATATTGAATGTGTGTCCCATGTCTCTAAAAGTGTAGCCCCCTCCCGCACAAGGTTCTTCTAGAGCCTTCTGGGATAAAGGGGGTCGTCATTACATGTGGTGTATTTATAAAAAAAAAAGTTATAGTTACTTGTAATTTTTTTAGGTGCTGAAAATGAAGAAAATTACATAATTTATGAAGGGGAAGTGGAAGAAGGAATAATCATCGAGGATAATGGTAATGATTATGAATTTTATTAAGAATATATTATAGTTTTTCTGCTAACTGTTTTGTAGATGTACAAAATGAGACAGTAACAATATTTGAAGAAAAATCTAAGAGCGATTGGTCCGATTACTGTTCAGAAAATTTAAAGCAACCCGTAGCTACCAAATTAAAAGTTTTAAGAGAAAAAAATATTCCACGTAAGCTTCTTTTATATACTCTTTTTAAAGTGTACCCTCTAGGGACCAAATATTTAATACATTATTATCGGAGGGACGTTATAGAAGTGTACATATTGTGTACTGTAATAATAGCTATTTGTATCACTAGGGAGGAAAGTGCCACTTTTCCTCCCGTGGGTGAAGTTCACTGCCCGACGCGAAGCCGAGGGCAGTGATCACCAAGGGAGGAAAAAGCACTTTGATCCCGTGTAATACATATGATTTTTTCTCCTACCTGTATAATTAACTTATATATGTAAATAGATCAATTATTTGATTTTATTGAAACTATTTATTGAGTAAAGAAATAAAAACAAATCCTTAAATATATCTTAAATACATTATTTTTAGATGTTAGAATTATTGGTTATATTTATATTCAATGTGCAATACACTTTCCTCCCTCATATGGGGGAAGAAAATACTTTCCTCCCTAGGGAGGAAAAGTGGCATTTTCCTCCCTCATATGAGGGAGGAAAGTGTGTACTTTCCATTATGGTAGGAGGAAAAATAATTTTTTCTTCAAGCGTATAACAATACTTACATTACATAGTGCAACACGTCCTGTAGAAAGAGCCTATTATTGTATTAGTACAAATATTTCTCATTTTTTTCCTAGTACAAATATGAAATAACGTATCCATGGCAACGAATTAAAAATCTAAATTATGACTTGTCATAAACTGTCATTTTAAAAGTTGACGTCGCGTGTCGAGCCCTTTTTTAAATTTAAAAGCGAAAAAGTCTGAAGAAATGCAGTGCGTACCACCTGAAATACTTGAAATTGCAAATTCACCTATGTCACGGTTCATTGATAAATAAAATGGTTAGTATTACATATATTTTTTTTTACTAAGCTGAACGCATTTGACCTGACGTCATTTTTCAAAATTAAAGTTTTGATATTTTTTATTTTAACGCTTGAAGAAAAAATAGTATATGTCACTCGGAGTAGAAGGCTCATTATGTGTTTCGCCCAGTTTGCTGCCTCGGCTTCCGCCTCGGCTGAGCAAACTTCTGGGCTCAACAATAATGGTCGCCTTCTACTCCTAGTAACATAATATACTATTATTTCATTTTATTCTATTTTGATTTTTTTTTTGGCTGTAGTTAATATATATTATTGTTTTATTTATAGATGATAAACCAATACATAGCAGAAGAAATGCAGCTACAAAAAAGTATGTGGGCATCAATCACGAACTTATACAGGAAAAAATTGATTTTATAAAATTACAGAGAGATAAGTTTTTGGAGGAGCATTCGCTTAAGATTGAACTGTTGAAAAAACAAATTCAGCTAACTGAAAAGCAATTACTGAAGTGATTTTGTTTTTTGTCAAATAATGTAGCTACTGTTTCAGTTGTTTTAAAAAATGTACTTAATGGTTTAATAATTCAATAAAGGTAAAATGTTCAAGTTCTTCGTTTATATCTTACTACAAATAATTATGTCAAATGGAAGAAAACAAGCATTACATTACTTTTCTTTGTATATTTTTTATTAAAGGCAGCTAGTTTTCGCTTTTTTTACTCGCATTGATTTATAGTGGCAGCCAGTGAAATTTAGGTTAGCGATATCTTGGCATTGGAGCATGCGACGCAAATCATACTTTGAGGCATGAGTACAAAGACTAAATGAAGAAGTTTGCAGGAAAAAAGGCTGAGTTGAAATTTGCGAAAAAATGTTGCAAGCGTAAGTTTTCTTTGTCCGAATGAAGTATTTGTAAAAAATTTTTTTTTCCAAAATCGGGAGGAAAATTGATAAACAAATTTCATTAAAATTTTGATTTTACTTTTTTTTGTAAATTTTATAAATCAAAACTAGGTCTATAATAATAAAATTTCTGTAACTTATAAAAATCAAAATTTAATGAAATTTAAAATCTGTGAATCATGTTTCTTCTGATTTTGAAGAAAAATATTTTAAAAGTATTTTCAAACATGTATTTTAAAAAATTTCTTATGCAAATTTCAATCGCAATTTTTTTCCCACAAAACTTCTTCATAGTCTCGGTAGTCACGCCTCAAAGGTATGGCTTGGGTCCCACGCTCAAAAATTGCTTACCTAAATTTTATCGGCCACCACTGTTGATTTATATATTACAATCTAGCATAATAGTTATTTATTAAATTGTATCTAGTCATATTATTAACGCCACCCCTCACTTCTCGAATATTTTCTATGTTCATGTTATTTACAAAGTTAATGGCAGCTTCCTGCTCTGCATTAACAGGTGGTACATTTTCTCTCTCATCACAAGCAATATTGTGCAAAACAGCTGTAGCTACCACCAAAACTTGCGTAGTGTTTATTCTCAACCGTAAGCCCATTGCTAAGGCAGGAAAGCGTCTTTTCCAGACTCCATACTGTCTTTCAACCACATTTCTGGTCCTAATGATTGATTCGTTAAATAGAGCTTCAGCCTCATTACGTGTGTTCAGAAGTGGTGTTATCAAATAATGCTTCACTGGATAACCGCTATCACCTATAATAAGACTATCTCCAAAAGTTCCTGCCTCAAAACGCCTACAAATATTTGAATTTCTGAAAATATGGGAGTCATGGGCTGATCCTGGCCATCTTGTTACTATATCCTGTATTTTTAAATCTGTACTGGCAATAGTCTGAACATTTAATGAAAAAAATTGTTTTCGGTTCCTAAATATTTCTGCATCATTACCACCAGGGGATTGTATTTTTATGTGCGTACAATCAATAGCTCCTATGCATCTAGGGAATGCAGCAATTGAATAGAAACTTTGCCTGGATTCTGAGATTTCTTCTTCAGTTTGTGGCATTTTAATGTAATTTGGCCTCAAAGCAGCTAAAGCTGTGCTAACTCGTTTAACAGTTTTGCATGCAGTTGACCTGCTAACACCGCAGAAATCTGCAGATATTTTTAAAAATGATCCATTTGCATAAAAACTTAAAGCCAAAAGCAGTTGGTTCTGAGCGGATAAACAGTCATTTCTGTTCGTTGGATAATTAAGTACATCCTCGATTTCTTCCAGTAAATTTTCTACTGTATGAGGAGAGAGTCGAAATCGATCAAAAAAATCTTTCCCATCAAACTCCTCAAAATAATTTGGTCTGTACCTTATTATTTTTGGTCGTCTTGGTTCTGCATCATCATCACTACTATATGCATTTACGTTATAGTTCATCATAATAATGGAAATTTTTATTTTTTTCCATTCACAATTTCTGCTTATAATAAAGGAGCTGTTATAAGTTAAAATATTACTATTATAATAATTTGTTTTATTATAAAAATATTGTGACAAGCTCGGTGACAAGTTTTAAATTTACAAATTAACTTCTAATTGAAACTTAATTCATGGTTCATCCTTCAATTATCTTAATTTTTAATTAAACGGAATATTTAACTTAAATAACATTTGAAAAACAGTAATATCCATTTAATTAAAAATTATTTGTTAATTGTTAATTAATTACATATTGAAAAACCGGGTCTTAGTTTTCTGTGGCGCTCGTAACGGTTAAGAATCCCCATATTGTGTGAGCTCATTAGTTGGAATAATAAGACTAACCAAAAAAAAAGAAAAATTTTCACGCATTTCATATTCAAATGCACCAGGAACTATCTGATGACAATTTTCAAAGGCGTCTACAGTTTTGTAATTTGGCCAGAGATAAAGTACAAGATGTCACCTTCTTCTTCAATATTATTTTATCCACTGATGAGGTAACTTTTCAACAAAAGCGGATTTGTTAACAGGCACAATTTCTATTACTATGCTTCGGAAAATTTTCACTTTTTTAAGCAAGTTGATAATCAGCACATATGGCAAATAAACGTTTGGGGAGGAGTATTGGAGAATGTAATAGGGCCACACATTTCTTTGATGATACATTGACTGCAGCTATTTCTGGTGAACTATATATGCCACAATTATTGATGAATCTTCCTGAAAGGATTCGAAATAGGATGTGGTTTCAGCAAGATTACCACCACATTATTTAAATGCAGTAAGGGATCACTTAAATAATATTTACCCACTCCAATTGATTGAAAAAAATGGCCCCACTAAATGGCCTGCTAGATACCCAGATCTAGCAAATATGGATTTATTTTTTTGGGAATACGAAGGAAATTATTTATAGACACACTAACAACAGTCCAAAATATGAAGGAAAGGATAATAACTGCTTTCAGATCTATCACACCGACAATTTTAAGAACAGTAGAAACCGCATTTTAAAGGCGCATAGAGATTCGTGTCAATCAAAATGAGCAACATGTGGAGCACTCATTATAATTTTTTCTGTTGAATTATTTCAAGGAACCTCTATTTCTTAAATTCATTATTGAATTTGAACTTATTGCTTAATAAATCGAAAATTGTTACAAATAGCCATACAAAATATGTTAATTTTTCATTTCTACATCACATCGTCGATAAATAAACAAGGTGTTCCATTTGAAAAAATGAGAATATTCAATTCAAAAAGTTCTAAATTGAAAAATAATTTTTGGCTACCCTGTATATTTTTAGTACTTAAGTAAAAATGATTTAAAAACATTAATTAGATGTCTCGTAACTATACGATTCACATATATTTTTCTTATAATCTCATAATTGTGACTAGTGATTTTTTTAATATGCATCTGAAAATGGAATTAATTTAACAAAAAAATTACATCCAAAGTGGTTGGGAGATAGTCAATAATAATAATATCGGAGTGAAAGGAGTCTAGGAAGAGGCTACGAAAAATGTACTGATATAAAGGGTGTCCAAATTTGAGGTTGCTTTTTGAATTACCCGCCATTTACAGTATTCAATGTTATTTGTCGTGTTGCATGTGGCATTTGTGAAGTAAAAGCATCGCGGTGTTTAGTTATGGAACGCTATACGCTGCAAAAATGCCTATTTATAATGAAAACCTATTACAAATATGGGCAAAGTATCGCGGAAATGGTCAGAAAATGCCATATGGAATTTGGAAAAAACAATGCTCCATTCAAAACTACTATTGCAAAGTTAATAAAGAAAGTTAAGGAAACTGGTATAGTACAGGATGCAAGAAAACGTGTTTACCATCGTAATGGTCGTTCACCAGAAAACATTGCTGCTGTTAGTGAAAGTGCTCTGGAAACTCTAAAACATCAATTCGTCATCGAGCACAGCAATTGCACATTGAAAAAAATAACCAGAGGAGGTCACAGCCCTGATGGTGTTTTCCATTATTAACCGCCATTGATGTACTTTACCTTAAAATAAAAATATCGTACGATCTAAGTAATGCTTGTGTTTTATTCCAAATTCAAAAAGCAACCTCAAATTTGGACACCCTTTACATAGTATTCCATTAAAAAGAAGCCACTTGATACTGTAATAGTGTTGGCTGGCCCTGTATATTAGAAAAATAATTTCCTGTTAAAAGTTTTTTATCTAGTTTAGTTGTTTTCTTTTAATTATTGTCTTGGTGACTGGCTGAATGGACTCCGTCCTTAATGCCAAAAAAAAAAGTTGTACTTTTTTTTTCAATTTCTGACTATTATAGAACACGAGCCATCGACCCTGTATATAAAGTTGTACCTCTGAGAAAATATAAGTTTCAAAAGTGGGGCTTTAAATTTCGAAAACAAAAATGACTTAATGTTTACAACACTTCAACGTAAAAGAACCAACTGTGGTACACGATTTGGACTCATTGCGTGCCTTAATTAACGGTAAGATAACGTTAAGGGAGCACTGCAAAGGGTTGAGGGGGTGACTCAACCCTTAAATTATACAGGACTTTTTTGTCCACTGCCTTATCTTCCTTTTATGCGGATTTTTATTTTACAACTTTTATTACTCACATTAATTTTTAATAAACAGTACAGTAAGGCGTAAATAGTTTTAATTAGAAAATAATTAAAAACTAAATAAAAGTGAAGAGTATCGGATATTTTCAAACGGAAAAGAAAACGCGGACGAGAGTTTGACGTTTAAATAAAAATAATGAAAGTGTCGGGCAGATTTATTGGTTTATTTGATTATTTAATTAAATATTATGTTTAAGAAATATTTACGAATTTTTCATTATTTTCTAATTAAAAATATTCACACCTTGCTTCAGTTAATCCCGTTTTTTCTTGAAAATTATATACAGGGTGTCAACGGAAGTTGGAAACAGTCTGCCATTTGCTTGTATTTTCAGTTGGGGGTTTAGAATTTAAAGGGTTAAAATGGCATAACATTACTGATAATTTGACTGTTTCGTCCGTCTCAAGTCACTTCCGGTTTCACCGAAAGTCGTAGCAACTTTGTTATTTCAAACGAAACGCTTTATTTTTTATCACATCATCAGATTCTTCATAAAATTCTCTTTCCAATGATATATCATATGTCGACATTTTATTTCAAATTAACCTTAAAACAGCTAAAACTAAGACAAAATTACAAAAAACAAAAAATTACAAAAAATTATTGAAAATTGTTGTGTTATCATCATTAGTCATCGAGATAATATTACCAGAGTATTTCATTTGTATGCATTATTTCTTGATAAAAATCATTATTCTCTCATTTCTTTTTAAATAGCAGCCCTCCCCCCAATTTTATTATTACCAATGAAACATACATTACCTCCCTTTTAAACAAGCCCACGCCCAGTAATTTCAACATTTTCAGAAAAGTGGTTGTGTAGTAAGTCATAATTTAAATTGTTTATGGGACTAAATTTCAAATATTTTTTTCGAGATTTTTTTATGTTTCGCATCACTCAAAGCTGTGAAAGTGTTAAACTCGGTGTTAAATAAGACTTACCTACATGAACTACTTTAATAAAGGAAGAAAAGACATACAGGGATGCAATTGCATTTAATAACTGCTCAAAATGTCCATTTTGATTTCTGCATAAGACAACCCTATCTAAACTTTCCCATAAACAATTTAAATTTTAAATTAAATGACTTTCTATGCAACCTCTTTTCTGAAAATGTTAAAATTAATAGACGTGGGCTTATTTAAAAGAGTGTTAATGTGTATTTCATTTCTAATAATAAAATTGGGGGGCTGCTATTTGAAAAGATAAGAGAAAACATCGATTTTTATCAAGAAATAATGCATTCAAATAATAAAATATTTGGCGATATTATCACGATGTTGGCAACTCATGGTGACAATAGAAGGATTTTCAATCCTTTTTTGTAAACCATGGCTTACTTGATGAAAATTAAAAAAATAAAATGTGAAATCATCTTAGTTTTAGCGAATAATGCCTGTTTTAAGGTTAATTTGAAATAAAATGTCGACACATGATTCATTGGAAAGAGAATTTTAAGCACAATCTGATGATGTAATAAAAAATATGTTCCATTTGAAATAACAAAGTTGCTATGACTTCCGGTTAAACCGGAAATGACTTGGGACGGACGAAACAGTCAATATATCAGTATTGTTAAGCAATTTGAACCCTTCAAATTTTAAACTCCTAACTCAAAAGACAAGCAAATGGCAGACTGTTTCCAATTTCGGTTGACACCCTGTATAGTTTATTAAAAATTAACAAAAGTAGAAAAAGTTGTAAAATGAAATTCCGCATAACATTAAATTAATTTCTTATTTTTTTAATATCAGCCAGCGGACAAAAAAGTTCTGTATAAGTGTAGGGGTGCGTCATTTCAATCCCCCCCACGTGAACCCCTTGCAATGTGCCCATTAACATTAACTTACCGTTAATAAGATCTCTAATGAGCCTAAATTGTGTACCAAATTTGGTTCTACCCTACCGCGTTAAAGTTTCGTAAAGATAATTTTTTTCGAAATTTAAAGTTCCCTCGATAGTTCCATTTTGAGGAGGTAGTTGCGATAAATTATCTTATTTTGAGTTCCCCTACGTATACCTGCTCTGTGTCGGTTCATTACGAATCACCCTGCATATTATATATTTTTTAGCTGATATTACTGTCAATTTTAAGGTAATACAGAAAATCGAAAATCCAAAATAAATCGCAGGATCGTATACCCACATAATAAAGGAGGCGCAACTGTCAAGGTTTCGAGATTTTAGTATTGTATTTTTTTGCCAATAGCTTCATCATTGTCATCAATTTTTAGTGCTACGGGAAGGTATTTGTAATGTGGCTGTATAGCCCTTAAAATTGAACACAATCAAATCATGAAGCTATTGGTAAAAAAATACAACACTAAAATTTCGAAACCTTATTGACAGTTGCGCCTCTTTCTTATTTTTTACCAATGCCCACATCTTACCAAAATTAGTGTTTTGTTATGTCCAAGTTTACGTTATTTCAGACTTCAGACCCTGAGAATTTGAGTGAACAACCCAGTATATACCTATGTTAAAATACCTAGTAAATATCAAGTGGGTGCACAATATAATATATATTATTACAGTTAGATCTTATTAGTATTTTCCTGAACTATTGGGATATAAAAATAAAAAGAAGACTGATCATGTCGGGGTGTGGGGTGTATAAGTATGACTTTGAAATAAAAATAGAAAATTTATTCTAAAACACCAATTTAAATAGAATCTAAAATCTAAATCTAGTTAAATAATAAATTGTTCAATCATATTGACTAGCTTTTAATTTAAAATGTAATATCTCTAGAATTTGACTTACCATAACGCCCTTCTGTCACCACTAAAGCCAGGAGGAATTAAATTATTATGAATTTCCACAAGAGGCTGTTTAAAGACATCGTTGACATTAAATTTAAATTCCATTTTATTATTGAAATTTCACTCTAATTTGCGCTAAGATATTCCAAGGTTGCACTCTCTACACAAGTTGGCAATTATTTTCCAGATATTTCATTTAATTCAAATACAATTTCGAATTAACACCTCACTTTTCACTGATTGACATTTAAATAATTCCTAATTCACGTACACAGCCTTCTGTCTGTGAGCGTGACGAAACCCCGTTAGATTTGGTTGGTTTTATTTTATAAAGGAAATTCTGTATCTTCTGGGTTGCTGCGTAATGCTTATCCATGGGCGTAGGAAATTAGTATTTCCAACAAGTTAAAATAGGTATATGTTCTTAACCACTAAGGATATCTAGTATTTAGTTGTATATCGTAAGATATACCTACTCTGACCATGTTTGTTTGCAAAAATCAACACAATTTTGTTTGTGGTTACATTAGACAGTCATATAGGTACCTTTAAATATAAATTCATATCAACGGGTAATTTCTTCATAATAAATGTATTCTTAACAGCCTCTCAAGTCAACAAAGTAACCCCCGGAAAATCCTAGGATTTAACGTTAGAAAAGAGAGACGAGTTTATTTTGGAGTCCGAACCACATCTTCCATAATTTTCTCTCCATTTAAGTCCAAAGCAAATCAGAAATAAATTTTTAATTTGCCTCACGATGGATTCGAACCACCATCTTTGCAACGGATTTACCTACTCGGCTACCGTGTCTAAAATGTATAATCTTGTCACTGTCATATTTATTAGAATAAAGGTAAATAGGGGAGGGGAGTATGTGCTTATGGTCTAGATTGGGAAATAGGTAGGTACCTACAAACTTATTATTTAACTGATATTTTTTAAGTTTTTTATGTGGTTGAGTGAATGATTTGTGGTCAAATTAATTCAAAAATTAAATAGTTCAATAATTATACTTCGCCTTAGCGATATAAGTGGGTTGAAAAAATCACGCAAAATGCTTTCAAAGATGTCGCGCTCCACCCAGTCGGAGAGATATCAAAAATAAATCAGGGTTGGCTTCAGTTGTTACTAAATATTGACGATTAATTTTAGCAGCAATTAACACGTAAACAGTTGCACGCACAAACGAGACGGAAGCGAACTCTGTACTCCAATAACATGTGTTATTCCATCCCCTAGCAACTGGTGACCGCAGCAGTGAGTGAGATCTGCGCATTATTATTTAGTGAACGCTGGTACTGTACTCACACGATCACACGAGTTACTGTAATGTGACATCTCTGCATGCGTATTACTACTTTTTCCAAAACCGTGAACTTTTGTAATTTGGTGGGGTTTGAAATGTGTTCTAATAAAATAAAATTGTTGCTTTTTTCGCCCATCCTTTTTAAAGTATTTGTTTATTACTGAACAGTACTGACACTACTGACATTGCCTAATTACGCAGTTGGTTGAGGTATAGAATTTGATCTCTTAACATAATTGTCCCCAAATTATCGTGATTGCAGATAGAATGGCTTGACTTTTTCTGTTTTTCAACAATCGCAACGATAATTCATTTATGTATTATATATAAATTATTTAAAATATAGCCAAAAATATTAAATAATGAATTACATTATACGTTTTACGTTTTATAAATAAGCACTTTAATTTGAGATGTTAGAAACTCTTGATGCTGAATAATTGATTAAATATCGAAATATCCAACAAAAGAATTATTAGGTAATTTGATCTAGAGTCGTCGTTTTTATCTACTAAATTATTAACGAAACTCTAGCTGTATCTATTTAAATACTTCTACGATCTAAGTATTTTATTATACCGTCCTGACGTACTCAAGAATATATCTTTAACTCCGAATGTTACACCACTGCGTGAATTATTATCGATTGTTCTTATTGGCTGAGTCGCTTTGAGTGTGCGCAATGGGTTAAAGTACACATGGTTAAGTTTAATCACAAACGTAATCCATGTATTAATTCACCTGTTTTGTTGGAATATACGTAATTACTACTCAAGTCGATGACTAAGTTTGGTTAGTGAAAAATGATTTATTCAATTATTAAATTTTCCATTGAATAATAATTGATCAACATATAGTTACATATATTATTAAATTGAATTTATTTGTTTTTTGTCATACTTAGCAGTTTTATTTTCTGTGGTCATTGTGGAAACGTGTTTTCTGAGGTGTATTCTGTATGAATCATATCTTCGACTTGCATATATTATATTTTATGAGTAACGTGGCGAAAGTAGAGACGGAGACAACCCACCAGCTACCCACTCCCATTTTTGTCTACAAGAATACGAAAAATACGAATATATACAAGTTGCAAAATATAGACCATTTAATAAGTACAGCTCTTAGAAGCTTATTCCCTCTAAAGTATTTCTGTTCAACTATTTTACAGAACATACAGAAAGCAGTTTTCCGGTTAAGGTTGGGAATAAATGGGTTGGGCGGATTGAATAATTTCGTTATGAGTTCTGCTACCAAGCTTTAGATGTCGCCGTATATCCAATTTGAACTTCACGTCACAAAACTGATAAATGTTGTTATCATTCAACAGTTTTGATATATTAATGAAATTGAAACTCTTATAAAAGTTATTTTTTTCACAAGGCAGCAAGCGGATTAGGTAACTTTAATATTAGCAGTTTAGCCTTTGGGCGGGTTTGCCATTTCTGCTAATTTGAAAAAGGCATTGTTTTGTTTTTGATCTGCAACAAGCAATATTTTTTCCTTCGACCTCATCTAAATATTGCAGATCCGCCAGCGAGTAGAGCAGGATTAATCCGAATAAGAGTTTTAATACAGGGAATTTCGATGTCTTAAAAAAAATGTAAAATTTTATCGCAGATGCTGACCGGCGCTTGGTAAAATTAAAAAAAAAACATTTTTAATGTGTCGCTTGATAACTATACAAATAATTTTGTGTTCATGAATGAGGGATTAGGGATTAGGTACCTATTCACAAACTAAAAAATAAGTTTGTTCTTTTAAGGTATTTTTTTATCTCTGATTATTTAAATAGTTTTAAAGCTTCCACACTTATTCGGATCAAAATCTATCCATCGAAAATTGATTCGTCTATACAGGGTACCTATGTTAACTGTGGATAAGGGTCACCGAGGTGGTTCCAAATAACCTATATTTAATGGGTCTGTCGCCCTTATAACAGAGATACAGGGCGTTTTATTAATTCTACCTATTTCTCTTTTGATTGATCACTAACAAATCACCCTGTATATTTTTTGGAAATTGGCACACGTAATTTATTCTACATAACTTTGCGAATCAAGCAAGACATTAACAAGAAAGAAAATCCAGGTCCGGTTTGACAAAAAATTTACAAAATCTTCCATCCTCAAAACAACACCCTGTAAATGTGAATTCTTAAAATATGTTCCCATATTTTGAAAGAGCGATAAAAACTGAATTTAACCATGTAACCAAAATATTTAGTTTTATGAGTATTTTGGGAGTACACAATGTCATAACTAATGAGGATTACCTACTTCATATGTACAGGGTGTTCAACGTAACTTGCTACCCCCCCATAATTTCCTTATTTTATAAGGTAATAAAAAAATAGAAAATTTCATCTTATTGCATTTTTCACGTATAGTACTTTTTAAATATGTTATCAAATCATATCCATGTCAGAAAATATACAGTGGGTGTGAAAAAATGTGTTTTTCTTTAATGGAACACCCTATATATTTTTACATATTTGGATTTGCCTACTTTTTCTGATTTCAAAAATATATAATACTTGTATATTTCGAGCAATATTAAGGAAGTTATTAATAAAAAACCGTTTGCAATAACAGATAAATTATTTTTATTTTATCTTTACAACAATCATTATTTGAAGAAGACGAGATAAAATCTGATAACATATTTAAAAAGTATGTGAAAAATGCAATAAGATGAAATTTTTAATTTTTTATTACCTTATAAATAAGGAAGTTATGGGGGTAGCAAGTTACGTTGAACAACCGTACTTCTAAAACCTACATAGTTTGTATTTGTATGCCTCAAGACCACTAGAAAATATAATTACAGGTTCGTATTTAGGACTACAGGAACAACCAATAAGAACACCAATAACTATAATAAAGAAACGGAATACTATGGAAAAATTGCAACAATTGCTCAAAATTACCTCCATTTTGTTTCATGCATTTTCTTGCCCTTTAAAAATTCATATATACAGGGTGTTGTTTTGAGGTTGAAAGATTTTGTAAATTTTTTGTCAAGCCGGACCTGGATTTTTGTTCTTTTTAATGTCTTAGTGGATTTGCCAAAATATGTAGAATACGTGTGCCAAATGTCAAAAAAATATACAGGATGGTTTGTTAGTTATGAATCAAGGAAGAAATAGATAAAATTGATAAAACACCCTCTATTATAAAGAGTAGCAGACCCATTATGTATGGGTTATTTGGAACCATCTCGGTGGTCTTTATCCACAGTTAACAGGGATTTTGGACTTCGAGGGATAGGAAACTCTTAATGCTCTAGATGTGGTTCGGATTACACAATAAACTAGGGCTTCGTCTCTCTTTAACTAACACAAAATTCTAGGATGGTTACTTCGATAACTTGAGGCAGCTAAGAACACATTTTTAGGAAACATTAATAAAATACGTACCACAAATTCTATAAGAAAGATAAAATCTTATGCTTACGATACCGCTGCCTTTTATTTTCTGATCACCCGGAATGATCTGGAAAATAATGTAAAGGAAAACCTGAACGAAATAAAAAACAATAAAAACGATAATAAATTATTAATCACCAATTACACAAAAACGTTCTACATACCATTTACTTATCATACAGTAAAAATTTGCCGAATTTCAGTAATTGACCATCAGAGATTAAAGTAGTAAATGTGGAACCTCTAAAGTGCAAAAATCTATTAGCCACAGGCCCGGACTGGAGTGGCGGGCAACCAGGCAAATGCCCGGTGGGCCGCTGGCTTACGAGGCCGGCTGGCCCACCGCACAGTGGGACAAAAGTGACTTTTTTTGTTTAAATAAGTCTGCAGGGCATAATATTTAAGCAATCGAAAAGTTCTTTTTTTTTTAAATCTTCGTTTATTGATAGCCTATCGATCTGTCGAGCTACATTTTCGATTTTTGCCATTAACTTTTCAAAAATTTTCAAATTTCTTTGAAAATTTTAAAAAAAATTATGGGCAAAAATCGAAAAATCTAACTCGACAGATCGATAAGCAATTAAAAAGCGAAGATTCCAAAAAAAACTTATCGTGATTAATTTACGGTCTGTAAATAGTGATATTTACACAAAAAAGAGACGTTATTTGATGAAAATATAACTTTCTTTTTTCGTTAATCTGCAGATCTTAATACTTACGCAATCGGAAAACTTTTTTTTGAAATTTTCACTTTTTACTTATCAATATCTGTTGAGGTAAATTTTGTTCCTTACTTTATCAAAAGATTTCAGAGAAATTTGAAAATTTTCGATAGGCAATTAAAAAACGAAAATTAAAAAAAAAGAACTTTCCGATTGCTTAAGTATTAAGACCTGCAGACTGATTTGAACAAAACAAGTCACGTTAATCCCACTGTGCGCGTCGAGAACCTGCTTTTTAAAACAAATATTAAATTAATAAAAAGTACGCTCATATTTTTATCGTGTATAATACAAAATATGCAAGAAAATATGCAAATAATAAAATTATTGTTGTATCTCATCATCAAAAAAATCGGTTGGGGTGGGACCGGTCAAAAAAGTTGCCCGGTAGCAGAATGAGGTCCAGTCCGGGCCTGATTAGCCAGAAATTCTTTAAATATTAAATTCCTAAACTATTTAATATGCTACCGGACACTACCGGTAGAATATAAGAAATGTAAACATTATATGAAATACAAATAAATTGTGAGAAATTGATTAAAAAAACAAAATTTTCGAAAAACTTAAAAATATATAATATGTATATTTCATTTTTTGTTATGAGTTTTAATTCAAATTCATTGTTTATGTTATAAACATAATCATATTTCAGTTAGGGTTAAAGGGCTATGATGAAATAAAACACATTACTTCAGTCCGGGCCTGATTAGCCAGAAATTCTTTAAATATTAAATTCCTAAACTATTTAATATGCTACCGGACACTACCGGTAGAATATAAGAAATGTAAACATTATATGAAATACAAATAAATTGTGAGAAATTGATTAAAAAAACAAAATTTTCGAAAAACTTAAAAATATATAATATGTATATTTCATTTTTTGTTATGAGTTTTAATTCAAATTCATTGTTTATGTTATAAACATAATCATATTTCAGTTAGGGTTAAAGGGCTATGATGAAATAAAACACATTACTTATTTAATTTATTTAATATAGGTACAGTGAAGTCGAAAAGTAAGGAATAAATTCAATATCTTCAAAATGCCTAAGATTTGTAAAAATCGCTCAGACAGGTCGATTTTGATTTTATATTAGGCCTATTATAAAAATATTTTTTATTCTAGAAGGTGTCCCAAAAAAGCTGGGCTCTGATCAACGTTGATTTTTCAAATGTTGCCATTTGTTGCCCCAAATTATTTTGCAATTTCAAATTCCTTGTAAAATTCCAAAAATTTTCTATGTACATACATCCTATACCTAAAATCAATAGTTCATGAAGTCCTAATGTGACTTTCAAGAACAGCTAAAAACTAAACAATAAATACCTGGAATATATTTTTTCATTATTTGGTGTTAAAGTGCATTTTGTTTTAAGAAAGTACCGAAAAAACTTTATTTCGCTTTTTCTAACCTTGGTCATTGTGTATGGAAGAGTTAAGAAACAATATTTGATTAATATTTTTCAAAATTATTGAAAAAAGGTACCACCTACTTAAATAGCGAAAAGTAAATATCATTCAAAGAAATCGAAAACCACATATAGATTCATACATTCATAAATATTTAGACACACCGAGAAACATTTTTACTATCATCCGAGTTTATCGCGATGTGCAAAATGTTACTGTGATTATTCAACTTTTATGGTCGTTTATAATGCACCTATTTGATTACATTAAAATAAATATATAATCAGCTCAAATCGTACTTATTACATACCAATTATAAAGGAAGAAGAAATTAATTGTTTGCTCAACGTGCCGTTTGAAATAAATGAAATAGTATATTACGTAATAAGAGTTGTAAATAGCGTACAACTCGAATTATGTACTATCAGTCCAGTCAACGAATGTCCCAAAAGGGGGTGTAGAGTGCGTGAGCAGGGACCTAAGCGGTTTCTTCAGAAACTTGTTCAGGTTGCTTAGGGAGTTAACATACTAAAAGTCCTGACGTCTAGGAGGTGAGCCAGAGGAGGGGGGGGGGGGGGCTGGCACAAAGAAGGTCCCACTTTTGGGTCTTTCGCTTATATCTCGAAAATGATGCGTCTTAGGAAAAATTTTCTTATACCAAATGAAAGTTCATTAAATTCTCTGCAACTTTCATTCTATACACTTTTTTCGAATTCGCAACCGTTTTCGAGCTATACGCTCCGGAAAAATGAAAATTTTCGAAAAACAGATTTTTACGTCACATTTTTCATCAAACATTCCTTCATTCCTTCATATCGTCTAAACTATTCATCTGAGAAAAAAATTCCCTTTGAGGAAGAATTTAATTCCCTTTAAAAATATATATATATATATATATACATACCCAATCTCCAACCCGTCAACAGTTACACCAATTTTAAGATATTTCGTAAAATTTCGTCATTTCCAGAAATAGTATATTGTTTTGTTAGGAGTAAAAGTGGTACTTTTGTGACCATTTTGTAGATTTGTCACAAGAACAGAGGCGTCGATACAGACTGCGGAGGATTGGCTGACATTAATTTGACATGGAACACATCGAAACAAGAAGATTTTTTGTCCAATCCTACCAACAAAAGTCAGTTCATCTCCTTACAACAGATAACGCTTCAGGAGAATGGGATACAGACTCCCCAGGCCACCAATAATGCTGAGGTCCTTATCTTTACTAAAAGTCCTGACGCCAAGGATGTGAGTCGGAGGAGGGGGGCACAAAGAAGGTCCCACTTTTGGATTTTTCGCTTATATCTCGAAAACGGTGCATCGTTGGGAAAATTTGCGTATACCAAATGAAAACGAATACGCAACCATTTTCGAGCTGCACGCTCCGGAAAAGTAAAAATTTTCGATAAATAAATTTTTAGCTGAATAATGGAAAATTGTATTTTAAAAGTGATTAAAAAAGTCACATATTGTGAGTAATTTTATTCGATTTCAATAATTCTATTGTTCTCACTGTCAATAATTTCTCAATGTTAAACTCTCAACTTTCCCTAGATTCATGTTTTCATACTCTTTGGACGTGAGAGGCATCATCCTCAGTGGTTCTTGCTGAACGGCTCTACGTCGTCTTCATCGTCATCCTCGTCTTAAACAGGCACGCCGTTGAGGCACTTCCCTTGGCAGGTTAGTCACGTCGCAGAACAGTTCAGCATTGCTTTCCGGCATCCACATTTGCCACTACCAAAATCCTTTGTGCACCGACAAAATATCGTTTTCAGTAGGATCTTCGGTTCTGGTGGATCTTCTGTTGTAATTGGCACCGTCTCCTACATGTTTCCACCTCCACTCTTGAGAGGGGTAGTGGGTGCGCCGGGAATTCTGTTTAACTGCGCTCTCAGCTGGTGGAAGGGAGCCTGATGTCGGGCTTAATATTTGTCACTGACCTCATGAACGACTGGAAGCGGTACCTACTGGTTGAGGGAGGTCTGTCTTACTGGTGCCCCATACCATTTGAGGAAGAAAATCTTCCCAGTCTCTTCAACCTCGCCGTGAATGGAGGAGGGGTTATCAAAGAACACTGTCACTTCCTTGATTATTTCTGACTTCAAGTACAATTTTGGGAAACCCACTTTGCTTCTCCTTAAAGTTTCAGATGTTGTGTCACAGCCGGTAAATGAATATAAGAACAGGATGTGTTCAAATCCATGCTGCTGCATCTCTTGGGTGGACAGTGCCACTGTTTTGGTTTTCCCTCGGCCGGGTTTCAGCAGCAAGATGTCTTGGGTGGGTGGAGTGGAAGCTATCAAAAGGACAGCGAGGCCCACATCCTCACCAACGACAGCCACAGAACTGCGAGTGAATTGTTCCACAGAAGTATTCGCGATAAAGACCTCAGCATTATTGGTGGTGGGAGTCTGTATATTCTCCTGAAGGGTTATCTGTTGTAAGGAGATGAACTGACTTTGTTGGTAGGATTGGGCGAAAAATCTTCTTGTGACAAACCTACTAAATTGTCACAAAAGTATCACTTTTACTCCTAATAAAACAATATACTATTTCTGAAAATGACGAAATTTTACGAAAAATCTTAAAATTGGTGTAACTGTTAACCGGTTGGAGATTGGGTATGTATATATATTCTTAAAGGGAATTCAATTCTCTACAACATCCTCAAAGGGAATTTCTTTCTCAGATGAATAGTTTAGACGATATGAAGGAATGGAATAATGTTTGATGAAAAAATGTGACGTAAAAATCTGTTTTTCGAAAATATTCACTTTTTCGGAGCGTGTAGCTCGAAGACGGTTGCGAATTCGAAAAAAGAGTATAGAATGAAAGTTATAGAGAATTTCATGAGCTTTCATTTGGTACCAAATTTTTCCCTACGACTCATCATTATCGAGATATAAGCGAAAGGTCCAAAAGTGGGACCTTCTTTGTGCCCCCTCTCCTCCGGCTCTCCTCCTATACGTCAGGACTTTTAGTATGTTAACTCCCTAAGCACCCGGAACAAGTTTCTGAAGGAACCGCTTAGGTCCCTGCTCACGCACTCTACACCTCCTTTATTGACTGAACTATATACTTTACCTACGACCGTATTTATTGAAAGTTTGTATTTCATTTTTATTATTTATCGCTTATGTCAGTTTTGACAGCGTCAGAAAATTAAGTATTGCACTTGTCATTTTTAATAATTTTTAGAGAATAAGTTTGTTTGTATTGACCGTTGCTAGGCGGTTGCTAGGAAAACTGTACGAACTGTGTTCCAAGTTGTGCGATTTTTTTACCGTGCGTAATAGGAATCTTACATTGATCGCAGACGGTGTGTTTTTAAGTACTTACAGTAGTGGTCGTAGGTAACATTTTAAAATGAATGAAAATTGGCCAGTGGTCTCAAATTAAATAGCAGTTGCACAAATTTTTTGATAAATATATTATTGATATATTGCAAATTCATCCACCGTTATTTTATAGGTTTGTACAGCGTAAAACTACAGGACCAATGTAGTTTTTTTGGTTGCACTTAAAATATGGAAACAACTATTTAAAATACAAATTAATTTCTTTATCATCTTTAATCAGCATCAGTCAATTAGATTTCTTCACATACGTAGCTGAACTAATTTGATGAAATAAATTCTTTGACTCAACGTATAATCCATATTTAATATAATATCTTTCACGATTTTTTTCATGATACATTTTCCTTATATTTCATTCCAAGTAAATATTAGTTTCCTCCATGGTATTTATATTATATTATCCTCAGTTTCATTACTTTGTCAAGTTATAGATCAAATTTGTCAGAAATTCATTATAATATAAGATTACATTACAATTTTGAGAAGTTAGCAGCTGAGTAAAGAAATAACAAAATTTAACTAGGGATGAAGATCAGGATACAATAAAACGAATAATCTTGATTTAAAAAAATCTAATATCTACTTAAATATGCAATGCGACCAATGCGTAGAGTTTAATTAAAAACAAGATAATTGGAATAACGACTAACATACAAGCACGCTTTATTTTGTTTTCATTATTAGTTTCGCAGAAAATTAATTTGTGGAAAAATTTGGGTTTATTGGGCAAGTTAATTTTGCTTGGTATTATTCATAGTGGGCTTTAATAAATAATAATGAGCAAAGGTAGAGAGATGTTGCGGAGTACGGTTAAGAGAAATGAGCAATAACGGAGGCCTTCGGGAGTATGCTGTCCGTTAGTGGTCGCACAAATCATGCAGGCACGACCATCTGTACACATCTTATGCGAACTACTGACCATACATCTGCATTTCAAATCACCCTATTAGGCTCCTCCACTTCGCTGGACAACGCGCTTTCCAGATGAAATGACCCATGCTATACAGAGTGTTCAAACTATATATGGAAATTTGTAATAAACAACTAAGAAGTTATTTTATAGTTTCAATAATGCAATATAGTAATTACTAACTAAAATATTACAATTATATTGACTACCCAGTATTTCGCTTGAAAAATGTAGATTTATGGTATAGAAATCAAGCCTTACTATTAATTAAATTTAAACATTTTTAAAAACCAATGACACAAGTTTCGTACCACAAAATAAAAATGTTTTGTCAATACATTTTTTTCATTATATGTATAAATTTTTTAGAAAATGCCTATTCTTTATTTGCTTGTTCTATGTCAATTTTTTAAATAATTCATATAAGAAGGTATATATTATAAAAAATATATGTCGACATTCTTTAATCTATTTTCAACTGAGATATTCTGTATCTAATAGGCTCATTTATGCCTAGGTTTGAGCAGGATTTTATTATATAAATTAAACTTCTATTGAAATAAATTAATAAATGGTATTAAAAATTTGAACCGTAGCAACGAAAAAGTACAGTTACTACTTACTTGTGCCATTCAATATTTTATGAGCAAACACTGCCGTTGCAATCACCCTTCTAATTTGTAATTTCTCAAAATTAAACTCATTTAATAATATTTCATATGATAAGAAAGACCAAATCAGTGAAGTATATGAATTATGTATTCATTATTAATATCTTTTGTATTTACATTTACTGTAAATAACCATTAGCATTAGCATGTTCTTACTTTTAAAAACCTAACCGCTCAACACCATATTATTTATATATTTTTTCGTAAATTACAAACAAAATCAACCTCGAGAACATCAAATTACTCCCAAGTGTTAACAGTGTGATCTATAACTCTCTTTTTATAGTAATTTATTTTTCTTATTGTTAACATACTTGGATGTTGTAAAATGTATATACAGTATGTTCACGAATGAGGCTAACTATACTTGTAAACTTTTTAATTTTGTTGCTTTTAGAGAAGAAATAACTTTTTCCAAAAAGTTTTGCTTATTCTGAAAGTAATTAGCCAAAGTTAGATTGACGATATAACTTACAAGGGTTAAAACATAAGGAAACATGAAACTGTAACAAGACTAAAGAGTACCAGTAGTTACTTAAATGAAAATTAAAAATGTTGCAGGAAAAAGTTTTTTCTAATGTCAATGGAAGTTATATCTCGAAAATTGAGTATTGAGTGGAGGAACGCTTACACTAAACTTCCCCATAATATAGTATATAAGGCGTGAGAATAAATTTTTTTTAAAAGTGCAATGGTATTTCTAGAAGAAAAAGTTTTTCTTCAGCGACCTAAATTCATAAACGCACTACATGTATATCAAATATTGCCATATTTTTTCATTCTGTAATTGTATGATTTGTTGAAATTATGTACAATTACAAAATTATAAATTAAAGTAAATAAAGTGTAAATATTAAACAATTTCTATTATACCCTTTGAAATAATTTTTCTAATATTTTCTCACTTCTACTTATTGACATATAAAATAGTAGTCACCGAATATAAAGTAGTAGACAATTAGTTTGTTTTGTTTCTTTTCTTCCAAACGAGTCTTTTTTTGGAATGGATAGACGATAGACTATCATTTTACAATTCACATGCAAATAAATAAAACTGCGCGCAGGACTCTTATTACAGATTTTTAGCATCAGAGGATTTGAAGTTTCTTTGTAGGAATTTAAGATATTCTCCATTCCTAAGTTGACCGCACAATATATTCTTTTTTTTTTGAACCTGGACATCTATCACTAGTAGGTTTTCACGCGTGAATTTGTAGGAGATTGGCGGTGGGTGATATAGTACGGTAGTAACATCAATATTCAATAGGACGACTGGTACAAGGCATCAAATTTATGTGGCCATGTTTATAGACTCGTGGGACAAGTGTGGCCATTCCTTTCTTTAATTCCGGGACGGCTTTATGTCTCTCTAGGACGTGCCGGAGATAAACAACAAAATGCGCGCCGGAAACTGCTGCATGCTACCGGTTTCTTTTTCTTTTTTCCTCCTATCTTATACTGTATTAAAAATTGTTTTCTTTAAAAATTGTCTTGTTTATCTATTCAATTTTATAATTTGTATTCCAAGTAAAATGTAAGATGAATACGTGAAATCGATATAGAATGAACCTAATTTTTACGTTAAGTAAACAAGCAAAATTCTATTAGTTTATTGCTAAACATAATGCAATTGCAAAGTACAACGAATATCTATTAAATAATGATAATATTTTATTTTTTGGATCTCAACTGACGTTTTGTAAATTATTTATATTGCATTATAGTTCTCTCCCTCTCTTTCAAGTCAAATGTTGATAAAAGCATGTTGACAAAACTATATCCTACTAAATCTATGGACAAAACTGTCACGGTCAATTGTGTCTTAATAGAGAATCAAACGAAGAGACCTTTGACGAATCGAAAGAAGATTTAATCCAAGTGAAGAATAACATGACCAAATTTAACTATAATTTTCAGTCTGAAAATAAAGACGAATACCTGCAGTATAAAAAAGGATAACTTTCAATCGTCATCTATGATTATAAGTAGCACTTGAAAGTAATTTATAAATACATATTTAGATGAAACGTGCTTTGTACCTCCTTCAACGGTGGTGTTAAGTCTCAAGTCAAACAGTATATATTGTTGAGTATTGCGTTAAATTTTAACTGACTGGAACCCTGAGAGCCTCACGGTGAGATAGTGATGCCGTCACCTAAAATATCAATTCCTGTCCTTTAGTAATTTGAGACTTGCCAGTGTTCTGCCTGCCTTAATATAAATTTTAGAGAAAATAATTAAATATCAGATTAAACCTAGCAAGATTTTACTTTTTATGTGTACTCAAGCTAGTGAACGGTGCAGTTTACTTACTAATGCCGAACTAGTCGGACGGACAACTGGAAGCGAACTGAAAACTACGGTGTATTTCACTCCCCCAAGTCGTTGGATTTCTAAACGGTACAAAGTGGGAGAATGTGCATCATATCGGTGTAGTATATTTGTGTACTTGTGTAAAATTTCAGCCACAATAACGGATATTATTTTAAGTTACAAAATTTACTTAATCCTGGACTGGTCGGGCGGACTGCTAGAAGCAACCTGAATTCTACTCTTCTGGTTTTCACACTCCAGCTCACGGAATTAATAACCGATACAGAGTGGGGGATGTGCGGTAAATCGGCGCAGTAAATTCGTCGATTTGTAAAACTTCAATCGTCTATACCGCCGCACCGCACCGGTACAATAGCTGAAATTACTCCATTACTAGTCTATTTTACTTACTAGCTCTAGTTCTTCTGTTGTGTGACGATTAATTTAAGAGCGGACTGCCAACTAACTGATTTCAAATCTCCCAGTCTTGATACAATGAGCCGGCAATTCTACAGGGCATAGTGGGGAACAGCATAGTGTGTGGTTTAATATGGAAAATATAATTTTATTACTATTAATAGATAATTCAGACATTTTTTAGTTATTTATATTTAACAAAATATACTTTTTTGGAAAAATCTATTCTATGTCGCCACGAATAAAACATCTCAGGTAGTAAGGTGTCATCATTATGGCGTTAAATTTAGGTCACCGATGACAGTAAGATGACCTCTATCATGACGTACATAAGAACTCAAAATGACGGTCACAACCCACTGACGTCATATTTGCGTCGTCAAATTGACGGTATTATAATCACTATGCCAAGGACGTAAAAATGACGTCTATATGACGTATTTCTTGGTTTTGCGTGGGACCTAAATCAAATTTTGTGTTATTACTACTGAGCCCCGATAATAATAATCTGCACGTAATTATGATTTGTTTGCAAATTATTTTTTTGTAAAATGGCGTGCTCTTTCCTTTCCTTAAAATTTCCAGGAAAGGGACAAGCCATTAAAAATTAAATATCGTCAATATTTATCAGATTTATGTTCCTGCAGAATATTATATCTATTAGAACTATGTAAGTTCTAATAACTACAATGAAATTTTATTTGGAGCTCAAGTTACAAACCAAACAGCACCTCTTGCAATGAACGCCCACGCTCCGATTCTAATACTCTTATCCCTTTAAGCGTACTTCCTTGTAACTACATAGAACTCGGTGTATAATAAATGCTAAAATTTTTTTTAACCAATACTTATTTTATCAAGAATTTCAAGAATAAAAAATTGTGACTAATTCATGGTTTGTGCCGCTAATATATTTGTTTACTTTTTAATTATACGTATATATGACAGCAGATTTGTGGCGTCAATATAACGACTCTAATGTCACGTAATTTTTATGTCAATATCTGGTCAACTGACGTCTAATGACGAGAGATCATCTTAAAACGACGTCATAATGACGACACCTTGCTACTTGGGGTGTTATTGTCGTAATTGAAATTAAGAGGTCGAAAACACATTGTTATATTTTTGTGGTGACATTCGTGACGCTCTTTTTTACCTTGCTGGGGCTGTTTGTAACTGACTATCTACAAACAGTACCTGCCAGCTTTTTTAAAACGGAATCGCGGGCGCCAGTTCCTTATTTTAGAGTGCAAGAAACAGGACTTTTTCTCATGGTTGTTTCCAAGACAGGCGAGGGGGATGATTGTCCATTTTAGCGGGCTGGATAATTTCCCTACAGTTTTACACAACCTAGATATCATAATTCGGAAATTTTAGAATAACATACTTTATTTGTGGATAAAGTGACAAAACAATATATACCTACCAATTGTGGGTTTTTGAATATAGCGCTAGCTGGCAAACAAGCGAGGTTAATATACCTGATACGTGTGTTTCGGAGCAGATTTTGATATTACTGCGGTCGTTGGTTGTAAATCGCAGCGGTAAGGTTAAGGATAAGAAGTTTTTAGATATCTGGTCTCCTCTTCCGGAGAGCCAAAGATATCTGTGTGCTACTTACAGGGTTGTTATGACCAATATTACGGAAACCTACTACCTCAAAGCAGAGCTGTTATAGGGGTATTTACGTCACTTATTTACAGTATAACAAGTTCGGGTGCGTTCCAGTGAGACCCTATCTCCCGAACGAGAGGCTAAAGGTTTCACTGTCAACCGAAATTAAAATACTCCAAATGAAGTGCTATCTTTCGGACGAGAGGCTTAGCACTTCATCGGCGTATAATAACTTATTGTATTTTGATGCAAAATTCGAATTCTATTAGCTATACTCTAATTTGATAGTTAGGTTCTACGGTAACAAAATGAATGCTTTAATCCACTTGATATATCTCCGCCTAAACAGACGGACGGCGAGGAACAACTTACGTATTCTTACCAATGTGTAATTTCGGGATGAATTTATGCGAGTATAACGGCGGTGTGTGTAAGCGGACTGGTGTTGATTAGCTCAACCACTAGACGAAAAATCTCTGCCTAAACAGACGGACGGCGAGGAACAAATTTCGGAAATGAATTTAAACGAGTACAACGGCGATGTAACTTGACAGTCAGACGGTCTGGTACTGGTTAGATGGCTAGACGGATAAGATTCGATTGACGACTCAACGGATAAGATATAAGCTTGACAACTCGACGGAAAAAGATCTAAGATCCTGTATATCCCGCTCCCGGTGAATTTATTACAAATTTTCTCTGCTCTACCAAGGTCTAACGCGCTACATAACTTACAACAGTTATTCGGCATTAGGGTTTTCAATCTCGGGACGGGATTAGACTTTCGGTATTTTCGGGATTAGAAAGTCAAATTCCGGGATTTTCCGGGATCCCGGGATCTAAATACATTTGTCGAATATCAACATAAAATTAAATAAGAAACGATTTATTGAGCAAGAATAATAATAATAAATAATAAAAAATAAATAATAAAATAAATAATAAAACTCTAAAAAAATTTAAAAATTAACAATCTATTGCTACTGTAATCTATTGATTATCTATTCTATAAAAATGAATAGCCTAAAATTTACTTTGAAAAAATGACCTGAGAATGGCCAGTGTGTCTAGGGTGTCGTCCCCTAATCTGGACCGGATCTTTGTACACAGAATACATGTGAGATAAAAAGTAATATGTATTTTATGTAATTTAGTCATATCTAATACTCGGGATTGATTTTTGAAATCCCGGGATTTGCGGGAGTGAAAACCTGCCCGGGATCACGGGATCCCGGGATTGGGGATCGATTGGGGATCCCGGGATTGGAAACCCTATTCGGCATATCTGGAAACGGAAATATTTTTAAACTATATATCAAAAAGAACTGGATCACACTTAATATTATTTTGTATTTTGACGTAATTTGATTTTTTTGACGTATTTTGTTTTTTTTGGCGTATTTCGTTTATTTCAACATTTGGACATAATATTATAATGGATTTGTATATTAGATCCTATTTCTAATCTTTCATCACAAATAATTTTTTTTGTAAAGTTAGAAATAAAAATGTTGGGGTCCGGTAGACCCCATTCCAATGGACCGATTTTGCTCATCAACGAACTCAATCTTTTCCTTGACCTCTAGAACGTGTGTACTAAATTTGAAAGCTTTTTCAAAAACTGTAGCTGCTATCGTGATACACACACACACACACACACACACACACACAGACAGAATTTTTTTTCGTCTGAAATTTTGTGTATCGTCATAATTCGTCGAGAATCGTCCAGAAATGCAATAAAAATTTTCAAAAATTTTTCACGAATACGTACATTCCTCACTTTTGGTGACGAAGTAATACGATAAACTATCCAGGTTAAGAAAATCAAGACATGTACTGAGTGTGTCAGAAAGTGCCCATTTTTCTCACTTTTTTCTACAATTTTCAATTGAAATTCTAAAATTTGAAGTAACAAATATAATCGATTGTCACATAATTGCCAACCAGTATCAATAAGTCATTTTTGGCGTAATCGGAAGTGACCTCAACTTTTTTGATTAAGATAACAGTTTACATGTTTAAATCACTTTTCTCATAAAGCTGTAACTTCTCTTTACAATGGGTTTCCCAATTTAAGATGAGATCATAAATAACAGTAAAAATGACACGGTGATATGATATTTGTTATTTCTATTTAATTTAGAATGGTTCATAGGTATTTGTATTTCCATATTTTCACTGCATTTTCACCAGTTTTGGTGCATTTCAATTCATGCTAGCATCAAGCTAGCATCAACGACTTAGAACTAACTACACACTAATCTGGTTAATTTTTAGATGAAATGAAAGGTACCTACTCCATTTGAAAATTTGTAAAAACATTCATTAAATATGATTTATCGGTTTTAGGATATTAATCCTTTGTTTACATATGCAAAAGTAGGCTGGTAAATAAGTCATAACTAAAGTTGTACAGTTATATTTATTGCTTGTACGGTAATATTACAATACAGATCTGTCAATAACTGTCAACAGATGAAATAATAAATAATGAAACTATAGGGCTATTTATTAATACAAACAGACAGAAAACTCCAAACAATAATAATTAAATACTGAAATCCAACTGAAATGTATTTTCCGGCAATCCAAGGTCCATTTTTATGTAGCCGTTGTGACATTAAAAATGTAAACATTTATGTAATATGAAAAAAGATAACAAATAAAAACAAACAAAATATAACTATAACCATGGCGACAAATCAACCCATACAGACTTGACCAACTAATGAAATGAAAACGTTATTAATAAGAGAATATCAAAAGGTAATATCTATTAATAATGTCTTTATTTTCTGAAACAGATAAACTATTGAACAAATCACGGATGTTATGAATCATAACAGCCTTAGATGTCTTAAAATCAAACCGACATCTGCGGCAGTTATGATAGTCATAACATTCCTAGATATGTTAATAGCTATAAAAATGGTGTTACGATATTTTGTATGTTCTGTAAGTATTGTTAATCTAGTATTTCTAGTAACTGATGTGCTGTTGTCAAAAATCAATTTCCTAATTTGTTGATATGTTTGTGAATAATGAATTTAAAAGATACATATTTCAAGTAAATAATAATTATTGTTACACATGTATGTCTATTAGGTAGCCAACACTAAGTGTTAAAAGCTTTTAACAGTAAAAGTAATGAACGTTACTTATGATCAAGTACAAAATGTACAAAAGAGTGAAGAGCTTGACTGACCACCTACCACAGTATGAAATTGCCAAGCACGCGTGCACTTTCATGCCGATATATTAAACTTGCATAAGCACATGTGGCAGAAAGAAAGCAGGATAAAATTTAAACACACAAAATATCTTCTCTATTCACCGCACGACCAACCCAACATTAAATTTTTTTCTCAGCAGCAGTTTTACCACAGACAAGTTTTTGAACATTACATATTTCATGAATGCTTGATTATTTGAAGTGCACGTTTTTGTCTTCTTTTTAGCCATTACCTTTATATATATTACTATCTGCTGGTATTAGGATTATTAGGTAAAATTTATTTTACTTTGTTCTTAATTTATAGTTGAAAAACCGGGGTATGTTCAGGACAATATGTTTTCTTTTTTAAGTTACGTTTTTCCGTATCTACTCCTTTTATTTCTGTATTTCTGATTATAGCATGTTTCTTGAATTTTGTTTAGTTTTCAGGTGTACAACTGAGAATTTCTATGTAAAATCCAAATTTGGTCTATTCTTTTAGATAATTGTTTATACAACTTTCATATTATTGAAAATAATGATGATTTTAAGGCAGCTAGGAAAATAATATCCCAGTGGCGTACTCCAGTAATATATTCCATTGAAAGGTATTATTAATATGAGACAGTGCTCAGGTTAATGTCTGATAGGTATATAAATAGATCTTTTGGTAACTATATCCGTTTTGGCGTAATAGATCTACAGTTCGGGCTTCCCTAAATATGTATATTATTGTATATACATTGCACCGTTCATCCGTACGAATTAATAGGTTTAAAAATTAAAATAACCAAAAAATGTTATGCAATATTTTGAAACTCAATCCGGTGTTTTATAAAGGTACAAGGCGTATGTTCAAGCACAATAATTATTACCTATGTCATTTAATTAATTCATGGTTTAGTTTGATTGCAAACCATTTTGGAAATTGTCGCTTGTATTAGTTATGACACCACCGTTTTCTTTTACTATTTTAATATACGTTTTGCGTGCACTATTTAAAAAATATTTTTCTTTTCGTAACTAGAACTTTACATTATTTGATGAGGTCAAATAGATTATGGTTTTGGCAATGTAGCCTGAATAAGATCAAATACGGATATTGATCGGTTGTACACTATTAATTATTTTCTAATACCTGATCTAGGCGTTGCTGATAAAAAACATTTATTAATTTATTAAATATAGGTAAACTAACTATAAAACTATTATAAATAAAAATGAAAATTTAAGTTTTAAGTGACAGATTACATAAAAACCCGCTTGAATACGAATATACCACATTCAGGTGGATTAGGTTTGGATCACTAGTGTACGTCATGCCCGACTCATCTCGGGTCGTAAAAAAATCACACTTATAGAAAATTAAAAATAGTATCTACCTATTAATCTTTTTTTACAAGTAACGTTAAATAAATTAAAATTGGCCGATTTATATTTAATAAAACCTATATTTCTGTGACATAGTTTACACTGCTAATGTGGAATCAAGTCATTGACTGATTACATACTAATAAATTCTGTGCATTTATTAAACGGGTTTCTGAGGAAAGAAATTATAGAGAATAAAGGGGTGTGCACTGTATTTATCGACTTCGAAGTTGCTCTCGAGACAATAAATCGCATCATAATGAAACTGTAAACGTAGACATGTTTACTAATAAGGTCTCAAAAAAATGACCGATTGATTGGATCGTTGAACGTAGAACTGGTACGCAATTGAAGCGTCATTGCAAGAAATATTATATAAGCTGCTAAGAGAATGTAAAAAGTGTGCGTTTTCCCTAGAAAATTCCTCTGTTCTTATATGTTTTTACTTCATCTCTAACCGCTATACTCCTATTGATTGTAGAAAGGTGACTATATTAAACATAATGATATAAGCCAAAAATGTCAAAATTACAACGTTTATATTCTTACGTGTTTATACCTTTTAGTAAACACCCCAAGCGTGGATTCAGTTAAACTATAACACTAATTACTACTTTTAACATCTATTATTCACTACTTGTCACTCTATTAGTCACTGTTCCTTTTCCTGCTGTATTCAGTTCATTTTCAAATATTCAACTCCCTGCAATGGACCATCTTGGCTTTTATATACCTGCAGATACCTTTTAGCGTAATCTAAATGCTCCTCTAGATTATTCCACAATTCTCTAGATTTCCCAATTCGTTTCCGTACCCTTGGCGCCATCCATTGGACGCCTGCCGAACCACCAAACTTAGGAACCTACTAAGAGAAAGCATACTACAGGCCTCTGTAAAGTGGGTGTAAATTCATCACAATATTTAAGAATTTCTGAACTCATCATAATTTTTTTCCTAAAACTATAATTTTATAAAAAATCCCATTTCCAAGTTGCCAAGGACTGGACTATTACATTTAAAATTTTTTGTATAAACTCCCACTTCGGTTAAATGCCTTAGTGAAAAAGTTTAAATATCCTTAATAACTGTTACTTTTTACTACAATTTACGTGTAAAATTGCTCATGAGCAAAACATTAGAATTATTTTGTTTTCCTATACGATATCTAAACGACACCGACCGACGCGACGTCGTAATATTTCTATGTAAAGAAAGAAGTTAGGTAAAACCTTTCATGTTTTCAATTGCTGGTAAGGCAAATTACGAACCGATAGCATGTCGCTGTCAGTAAATATACAAATTATTCTTAGTGGTTTTAAATTCTTAATAAATCTGAATGTTTTGAAGTGGCAGCTATACTGGAACTATGATGACCTGGTAGTGTCACGAATTGGAACCTTATAAACGAATATCATGCAAATAATTGTCTTGCAGAACACAGACAGCTGATTGAAGTTGTCATAAAAATTACTCCATTGTACATAAATTATTAGTAAGTACCCTTATCATGTATTTTTCGTAGTACTGGGTGATTTAATAAGTTTCAAAGACCTTTGATAAACACAAAATTACATTGTGTTTATTAGTAGTTATTGTCACGGTTGCTTTAACCAAAAAGACTTAAATTTCGTAAATAGTTGACACATTTCTGACTCTAAATTAATTACTACTAACTACGAAGGCGTGTAAAGGCCAACAACTTAATTTTTTTAGAAACATATGGAATTGTCACATCGAAGTGACAATTGTCACTTTTGGAACGACAATTGTCACTTTAAAATGACAATTAATTATCATTTCAAAACGACAATTGTCACTTCAAAGTGACAATTGCCACTTCGATGTAACAATTTCATATATTTCTAAAAAAATATTAAAAAATAATGTGAAGTTATAAATTTGCACACACGTACGTCTCATTTGAAGCCTGCTTCAATAAAATGTCCCCATTTTTCAGTGTTGACGAGACCAGAAGGTAATAATCAGATAAATTTAAAAAATCTTTCTATTTATTTCAAATTGATAACGCATGAGCAATGATATTTTAGGATTTAGAAAGCACGTTGCTGTAGCATGATGTGTATATGTATAAGTCGCGGAAAAAGATACATGAGAAGGGTGAAGTGCGGCAAGACGTATTGTGTGCATAAGCGCATTGCTCTTTCTACCATATAACGTCTTCCGTCTCAAATATAGCTTGCATTAAAGCGAGAGATAAGGTCATTGCCGTATTATTAGCGCACGCACATACAATCGTTGGGATGGAGATTTCTCCAGTCAAGACAGTAACGGACTTTAGAATGTGCGTGCGCTAATAATACGGCAATGACCTTATCTCTCGCTTTAATTCAAGCTATATTTGAGATGGAAGACGTTATATGGTAGAAAGAGCAATGCGCTTATGCACACAATACGTCTTGCCGCACTTCACCCTTCTCATGTATCTTTTTCCGCGACTATACATGTCTATGGATTATCCGATTTCAACATTCGATATCTTAATAACCATTGGAGTTATAAATAAAAATGAAAAAGATCCTTAAATGGGATTACTCGTAGACTATATTAACAAATCTTTATTTGTCGTTCATACATACAGGGGGTGACAGAAACCAATTTTTTTTATAATGGAACACCCTGTATATTCTTTAATATCTTAAAAGAACGCTGTTTCTGAATTCAAAAACACATATGTTTAATTAAAATATTAGTGAGCTATTTAATAAACTAAGTTTAAATGTATGAATATCCAGAAAAAATGTGATATTATATTTAGAATGGCCGTGTGCCCTTTGTATGTATGAACGACAAATAAAGGTTTGTTAATGAGTCTGTAATCTACACGAAATCCCATTTAAGGATCCTTTTCATTTTTGTTTATATCTCAATGGTTATTAAGAAAGATATCGAGGGTTGAATTCGGATAATCCATAGGGAATCACCCTGTACATGGTGAATTTCATTATTTGTATGACCAATTATGCAAGCGCCCAAAAATGTTTAATTTTTATTTTTGTATGGCTATAACAACATTTGATTATATTTTGGAAAAAATTCAACATAAGTTAATAAAAAATTGATACAACTTGAATTGTAACCCTATCAGTCCCACAAAATGTAATTTTAGCAATGAGGAAAGCAGAGAAAACAAAGTTGTTTAAATGCGCCGCTAGCAACAGTACTCGTTCCAGTTCGCGCCACTATGTTGTACTCCATTATTTGCTTGTTTTCGCCGCTTTTCTCTCTGCTCTCCTCACCTCTCTACTCGCCGCTCTACTATGTGTTTAGCCTAGGCTCTAGGTCTTTTTGCACTTTTAACAGTCCTTGTCGGTTTGTATTATAGTATAAAACTTGAGAAAAATTTACAGAATTTCAAGATACGAACTACATCGCTCACAAATAACAAAAATAGAATGGGTTCGATATGCGACCCTTGAGGAACACAATAACTGATCATAACTTTGTGTGACACTTTACCACCTATTTTAACACACTGATATCTGTTATCTCTCAATTTTAAATAAGCAGCTGTGACGCCCATATCTATTTCTTAAGAAGATGGATGACAAACATTGTCGAAGGGAACTTACAAACCTTCCTCAATATTAGAAACCAAAAAGTTTTGATATGTGCCTCGATTTGTAGCTGTAGAGTGACCTTTGTAAAAACCACTTTGTTCTTCAATAATATATGTTTTGAAAGTATTAAACAGTTCATCGGTAATCAGCGCTTCAAATAATTTAGGTATACTGGATAACAGAGAGATAACTCTATAATTAGAAACAATTATTCAATCCCCTGATTTGAATATTGGGAATAGTGTGAAATTTTTCCATTTTTCGGGGAAAATTCTAGTATTGCAGAATTTCTGGAAGAGCAATACAGGGTGTATTCTAAAATCACCGACAAACGGAAACTGGAGATTCTGTGATCCAAAATAAGACGAAAGTTATTATAAATGTATTTCCGAAAATGCTTCCTAACCAAGCTACAGGGTTTTAAAAAAAATTTTTTTTGTAGTTTTTGGAGTTTTTTCAAAAACTGCATAAGATATTATATTGAGATTTGGTACACTCGAATGTCTTACTGAATACAATTAATGAGGTGAGTTTGAGTCGATTGGCTCAATCCAGTGGCGTAACATCGTTTAAGTTACTCCCTCAAATCAC
This sequence comes from Rhagium mordax, assembly GCA_963680705.1. NCBI lineage: Eukaryota > Metazoa > Arthropoda > Insecta > Coleoptera > Cerambycidae > Rhagium > Rhagium mordax. Next base: position 48,563,590 of record OY796656.1, on the reverse strand, counting down.
AAAAAAACGTACGCCACTGCATTTTTTTTTAAAATTTGTATTAAAGTACGACCACACATTTTAATAAGAAATAAAATTTGCTTTTTATTTAAATAAAATTTATCAAAATAACGCAGTTACATAATAAAAATATTTTAAATACATTGAAAAAGGAATTATTAATTTAGATACTGTTCAAAATGCTTCTTGCTTCTTGTTGGATGCAAGCAAAACCCTGTAGCTCGGTTAGGAAGCATTTTCGGAAATACATTTATAACAACTTTCGTCTTATTTTGGATCACAGAATCTCCAGTTTCCGTTTGTCGGTGATTTTAGAATACTGCCTGTATAGAGTTAACCAGCGAGTCAGAGCAATTTAAGAAATAGTAGAATAGAAATAATGGTGTGGGATGCCGCCTGGACCAGTATCAAGTGAATTTATGTGTTTAACAATTTCTATGGTAATAAAATTGTGATGATATAGTATATCGTGAAAAAGCACTTTTTTTGGCACTTGAAACACGTCCAATTAGCCAGAAACAAAATATTTATGATGGCAAAGCTGGAACTCAACTATTAGATACATTCTACAAACGTCAAATGGAAAAGCACTTCAGTAGTGGTCTTATTGCAACCATCCTTATATCGGAATAAGACGATTCAAAATGGTCTGGGGAAGCATCGACGATATTTTGAGGAGTTTCTAGAATTACATCATTAAATCCCATGTTTTTAGGGAGTCCATTTAGTTCTTCCTTCAAAGAGTTGATGTATGACCAGAAATATTTTAGATTCGCAGGTATTATAGTTGGAAATATAGAGTAAATAATACATGTTTATTTTATGTGATATTTTGTTTCTTTCCTCAAATCTGAGTACTTCCTATGGTCGCTTTCTAATCAAGTTTTTTTTTAGATGCAACGTGTTTTTCTGGTTTACAAGTTTTTTAAGATCGGAACTGTATCATCGAGGGTATTATTATTATAGATTCTCACAGAAGTTAAATTGCGTCGTTTTTTTAATAATCCCGACCAAATGTTTAGAGGCCACCATTATAAATTTTAAAATTAGTTTTTGAACTGAACGAGAATTTTCGTCGGAATATAGTAATAAAGTTTTGCGAGTATTTGTGAGACCCTCTTGAGTAATAGAGATTAATTGTTTTCGAGAAATTTGAAATTTTGGTTGTTTGTTCACTGTCGTTATTATACAGGGTGTTTCAGTTAAAAGTCCCCGGGCCATTATCTCGAAAAATAATAATGATATTTTATTTTTGTAAATGGAGGATGATAGATACCAAAGGAGGCTTTAAATAACTGTAGTTAAAATTTTTACTCTACGGTTCACAGAGATGGCGCTGCGATGCAAAATTATTTTTCGATGGCTGGAACCTTGAAACATGATTCATGTGATTAAGGGATAATTTATGAATAATTTTGATGGTATAGAAAATTTCGAAAAAACCAGCCCTTTTGGAGTTATTGAATTTTTTTTAAATAAGATAATAAATTCCTACTAATTTTATGATGAGCTAAATTTAAACTTTTGAGATATTAGTTGGCCTTGAAATTAAATTTTAATTTTGACAGTTATTTAACAAAAGCTTGTAGTGCATTTCAATTAAAGTTTTAAGCTGTTTAGTTAGAAGTTATACATTACAAATGGTTCGATACACCAATTGTTTATACTTGTTATCAAATTATTAAGTTTAATTTAGCTCATCATAAAATTAGTGAGTATTTCCTTTATTATCTTACTTATTTCAGGTTTTAGGCACATTTTTATTAGAAGAGATAAAAAAAAATAAATAACTTTGAAATATGTAATAACATACAGATTATTGTATTTAAAATTTAGCAGGGTCTTATTACTTCCAGCTTAACCGGAAGTGCTACACACGTTTTTGTATTTTGTATTAGTGCATCAGAGCACTTTCGTTAAGTGAAAAAAGTTTCAAGTAACCGACAGTCTAGAACTGTTAATAAAAAAGTTACAGAATTTTATCAAGATTTACGTGTACGGAAAAAATGAAAAAAAAAAAAAATTGAATAACTCCACAAGTTTTTTCGAAATTTTCTATATCATCAAAATTATTCATAAATTATCCCTTAATCACATGAATCATGTTTCAAGTTTCCAGCCATCGAAAAATAATTTTGCATCGCAGCGCCATCTCTGTGAACCGTAGAGAAAATTTTTTAACTACAGTTATTTAAAGCCTCCTTTAGTATCTATCATCCTCCATTTACAAAAATAAAATATCATTATTATTTTTCGAGATAATGGCCCGGGAACTTTTAACTGAAACACCCTGTATATAATTTGGACTTAACTGTAGTCTAAATTAAAATCATCCATTCTATGATAACTACTGGATAAAGATTGGTCACGAGTTATTAGTACTTACAGTATTTGTTTTTGATTCTTTACTTCGAGTTTGAAAATATCTCTCGTAATTTTGATTTTTGGAAAAAGAGTACTTGTTAATCGAGTTAGCAACATTTGATTTTGATTTTTTAATTCAGAACTTGAAAAAATTTTAACGATTACAAAGAGTTACAAGTATTTTCTACATTTTATTTGCGCATTCATATTATTTTACATTTATCGCTTCATAAACTTACTCTTCAAATTCGTAAAATATTGTTTAATAAAATTATACAACCTATTTATTATATAGTTACAAATTTAGGTACATTGTATGCACTTCCAGTTAAAATCAAATATCACCTTGCGCCCACTTCATCAACACGAACTAGCGCTTAAGAGCCTGTGTGGTAATTCACCAAGTTTTATTATCAGAATAAAACATTAATGAATCCTAAAATGAACCTATACCCACAGTTAGAGTGGAAGAAGGGCAATAACGCTTAAAGTGTAAATTGGATGCTATTGAAAAATCTCATTTGAAGGCGGACATTACAAGGTCGTCAATAAAGTTGGAATTGACGGAGCGCATCATTCCGCCAAACTGCAAATAGTTCTGCGGAGAAGACAGCAAGGAGTAGTAGTGGAGGTATTGTGGCTAGAACTCTTGGGAAATCAACAGCACTCTGTTTCTCTCGCTATGCCCGTTTCTGTACTGGAACCCACTACCCATGTGTGTTTTATGTTTTTATGTTTCTTTTATTTTATATATATATTTTTATATTATATAATTATGTATATACAGTGTGTCCCGAGAAGTTGTCTACAAATGGGAAACTTTTTCATTCATTATTGATTTCTCAGAAAATTATATTCCTGCTAAAAAATCCTGCATCACTTAAAAATCAATAATCAAGAATAAAATTTGTTAAATCTTTGGTGGTATACAGGGAAAATAGAAAATAATGATTTATACTGAAGAGTAAAGTACTTTTAGATTCAAATACAAAACAAAATGTTATTTGAAAATGTTGATAGGACTGAAAAATTATGTCTAAATTTAGATTCATGGTCTTCTATTTAAAAAAATATCAATTAGTAGATAAAAATTCAAAAAAGTTCTAATAAACACTTCAACATGAAAATCAATCAACATTTCATTTTCACCTTCAAGATAAAATTGAAATTGTTGTAATTGTTGGAGACAATTATAAAACTTTAAGGAAAGCCACAGAGATGTTTAACAATTGACACCCTGATCAAAATATATATACACTTTCAACATCATGAAATGGATTAAAAAAATTTAAAAGTTCTGGAAAGGTTGCAAATAACTTTAGCAAGAAACATCGGACAATGAATGTGAATAAAAGTACAGTTGCCAGGATATTAAGAGAAAACAAATTTAAACTTTACAAACCCATACTCAGCCATACCCAAAAACCAGGAGATTTTGATAGAAGGTTTGAATTTTGTGCTTGGTTCCAAGTAGAGTTAGAAATTAATAAAGTTATGGCAGTAAATTTTCAAAATAGTCGTTGGTGGAGCGACGTTAATCCAATTTTATAATACAAAGTCGAGATCAATACTTATTTAAAACCAATGTATGGTATTGGTGTGGTATTTATAAAGATAGACTAGTTGGACCTTTCTTCTTTCGAAACAATATGAATGTTGAACGTTATTTACAATTTTTAAACAATCAATTGGTTGATATTCCTAATGAGATACCCAGACGTAAAAGACAATGAATATGGTACCAATATGATGGCGCATCATGTCACAGTACGATGTTCGAGAGTATCTCTTGCACATGTTTAACGGAAGAGTAATAGCGAGGTATGTGGAATTTGCTTGGCTCCCAAGGTCTTCGAACCTCACCCGTTTAATTTTTTATGGGACTACTTCAAAACCTTCAATAGCCGTTTGAAAATATTAATTATCTTGAGAGAGTTAAGGGAACATGTGACGGTATAACTCCTGGTGTAATTAAAGATTCAATAAAATAATTTTCTGGAAGAAAAATTACCTGCTTAGAAAGAGTCGGTGGATATATTAAGACACTTGTTCGGTGAGGGAAGAGTTAATCCATATTTTTATTTCTTATTACATTATTTTGGTAAATCAATATAAATGATTCTTTCTTATTGTTATTTATTATTATAATTATTGTAAAACAAAAAAAGCTTAATTTTCTATAAAAATGAGCGGTAAAATCTAGGTCAGTGCAGTTATTTTTAAGTGATTTTGATTTCCTTTTTTCAATAAATAATCCAACATTGCTGAAGTATTTATTGGAACTTTCTTGAATTTTTATCAACTAAATGATATTTTTTTAATAGAATAATCTAAAATTGGACATAATTTTTCATTCCTGTTAACATTTTTTTCAGTATTTGAATCTAAAAGTACTTTACTCTTTAGTATAAATCATTACTTTTTATTTTTTCTGTATACCACTTACCATTATACAAATTTTATTCTTGATTATTGATTTTTAAATTGTGCAGGATTTTTTATCAAGAATATAGTTTTCTGGGAAATCAACAATAAAAAAGTTTTTCATTTGTAGACAACTCTTTGGAACACACTGTATATCGAGGGGTAACTTAAGTACGTAATAATATTTCAGAGTGGTCTTCCTTGCCTAACTTCATATAAACAGGTGTATAAAAATTCTCCATTTTGGAAATCCAAATTTTCAAAAATATATTCTTGTCTTTATTAGTGCAACTAAAATTTAAACCAAATTGGACACACAATACGCTTATATAGGAAGGATATACCTTATGGTGTGATTATAGATAGCAAGGTCTACAATTGGCTAGGGTAGGAGATACTCAGTAATAGCACAAAGGCTCAAAGAAGCCTAAGAAAACACCAGCGGGAAGATTTCTTGCGAAACCCACCCAACACCAAAGGGGACAAGGGCTCCAAAAAGGGAAGCAAAAAATCAAAATGACTCCAAACATAGGATGCATCCAGATAAACCTTCATCATGCAAAAGCTGCCTCTGACGTGCTTAGCAGAAAGTTTGTCTGGCAAAAATTGGACATAGCGCTCATCCAAGAGCCTTGGACATATGGGAGCCAGGTAAAAGAACTTCCAAACAACACATGTAAGTTGATCTATTCAAAAGAACATGACAACCCAAGAACAGCACTGCTTAGTAACAAAATAAACTTTGTTTCTCTTCCAGAGTTCACATCAAAGGACTTGGTGGCAGTAGTCGTAGAGGTACCGACAGAAAGGGGCAAGCAAGAGGTAATTTTTGCCTCGGCTTACTTCCATGGAGATGTGGACAATCCACCTCCTGATGAAATATCAAACTTAATCAGCTACTGCAAAAGAAGGAACAAACACTATATAGTAGGCTGTGACGCAAATGCACACCATACTGACAACGCCTTAGGGGTACGAGATATAAAAATGTTTGGAAAAATTCCCTGAAGGTGCCTGGATACTGGCTGGGGTTAGTTAAGTGACCACCACAAATTTGTATATTAAAAAAAAGTTGTTGGGCGCCAGTGGCAGCGTGTTAACTAGATCTCGATCCCGGGTCGTACTTGATGTGATTGATCTCAGGGTGTGTTGCTTAATCAACAAAGGAGTTATAGTACTTGCACTTACCTTATAATGAAGGTCTAAGGTGAACTTAAAAAATAATAGCACTGGCACTTGAGCTTTATATGAATTGCAACCGGTGTAACCGGAAGGGTTCACCATTAATGACTGGACTAGTAAAAAATATTGGAATAAATTCCTAGCTCTGTTTGATGTTAGTATATTTGGCCTTGACCACCTGAAAGTTGGACGGGTTACTTCAGTTACACATCACATCAACATAAACAGTTTAATACAATAAGTCATTAACAATATAAAATAAATGCTCTCTGATTCTATAAGTAGCCAATGTAATAGTATCAGTCGATCGCGATACAGTTTATGCCAGGCGGCAATGTCAATGTTCTAGTTCAATAGCCAATAAATAGTTCTCTTACCCTCTTGGAGTAAGGTTACGTCTCGCTTTGATAATCCTGAGCGTTACAGAAGACTCACTAGGGATTAACACGACATAAGTATTGGTTTAAAGAAGCACGCACTAGATACACAGTAGTATTTGTTAAAAGTTCGAAAAAATCCTCGGCAACGGACACACACGTCCAATACGAGTATTTATTGAAAAAGTCTTGACTACGGACACACACGGTCAATACGCGTATATGTAGAAAAATTCCTGACTACGGACACACACGGTCAATACGAGTATTTGTAGAAAAATTCCTGACTACGGACACACACGGTCAATACGAGTATATATATAGAAAGGTTCGTAAAGTATAGTTGTAGGTTATAAACACCTCACACTCGCGATGATTTACACACGAATGAGTTAAAGTAGGGTTAGGTTGTATACCCTTCACAGCGAACACACAAGCACAAGGTAAGCACTCGAGATGATGATACACGTATGAATGTTCAAAGCTAAACTACGCCGACGCTTAATGGTGACGAGTTTGTAAGAAGCACTTCACAGCGAACACACACGCACAAGGTTAGCACTCGCGTTGGTTATTACACGTATGAGTTGTATTTGATTAAGATTAGAAACACTTCACAGCAGACACACACGCACAAGGTAGGCACTCGCGATGGATGACACACGTATGAAGTTTCGGAACTACTACGCCGACGCTTACTGGTGACGAGTTAGTTTCGGGAGAAGAACCGACGTTGATGTTATGAATGCTCGGCGGGAACTCAATATTCCCAAAATTTGGTTTTTCTTTTATAGTAAAAATCAGAACGAAATTTTGTTCTAGAAGGTTTAAACGTAAATAATTTCAAAAGGCCCCTGTCACGTGACAAAAATTAAATAAAATTTTTCTTAAAATCCCTATAACTGAAGTCTTCTGTACTTTTTGTTAAAATTTTTTATATGGGGGTCTAGTACACCCCCCCACCATGATGTGGCTGTAATAATTTAATCCTCAGTGGGCACATAACAATACCATCTGGGGAAGCACAGACATCAACAAACGAGGTGAGTACCTTTTTGATTATCTGTCTGCGAATAATATAGACATTGTCAATAAGGGTAGTGAACGCCGTACGGAAAGAGGTATTAGATTTAACGTTAGCTAGCGCATTCATAAGCAATAAAATAGTAAACTGGCACGTATCTAGCGAAACATCAATGTCAGACCATAAACAGATAAGGTTTGATATAGAGGCAGCTATAACGCGCTTCGATGAACAGAGGATACCAAAACTGACCGATTGGTGTCTCTATCGTAAACACTTAAAGTCGGAAGTTGCAGACCTAGGCAATGTAATAGAGACCACTGAGGATCTAGAAATTGCCTCCACACAATTGCAAACTCTCATAAAAACATCATACGAGAGAAGCTGCCCTGTAAAACGTGCCTTGGTGGAATAGGGAGCTCAGCAAACTTAGAACCAAAACAAGACAACTCTTTAACAAGGCCAAACGTACCGGAAATTGGGGCGAATATAAAGAGGCGTTAACAGAGTACAATAAGGAATTGAGAAAGTCTAAACGAAGAACTTGGAGAGGGTTCTGTGAGAGGATCAATGAATTGCCCCCAGCTACCCACCCGACCCCAGAAAGTTCTTTCAAAAAACCACTCAAACGGAATTGGGCTGCTGCAAAATTCAGACGGCACCTATACCGAAAGTATAGAGGAAAGTATGAAACTGCTCCTGCAAACTCACTTTCCAGGCTCTAATATCGTGGAAGAGAGAAGCTGAAAACCCGACTCTCAAGGACGTACACCGTCCTATGAACCGGGAAATAAGCATCTCTGGAAAAATCTTCACGCCAAATAGGGTTAGATGGGCTATCAGCACATTTAAGCCCTATAAATCACCCGGAGGAGACAGTATTTTCCCGGCTCTCCTACAACAAGGAATCGAGGAGCTGTTACCTATATTGGTACAAATCTTCAGAACCGGCTATACCCTAGCTTACATTCCCCAAGCTTGGAGGGAGGTAAAAGTGGTATTTATACCCAAGGCAGGGAGGCGACCAAGCGCTCAACTCAAATCCTACCGCCCCATAAGTCTGACCTCATTTCTCCTAAAAACAATGGAGAAAATTTTAGACTTATACCTAAAAAGCGAAAAACTAACAAATTTACCGCTTCATAAAAACCAATTTGCCTACCAAGCAGGCAAATCCACAGAAACCGCTTTACACAGCCTAGTAAATTTTTTTTTCCTCTGATTGTTTGGCCTTGGATTCCAATCCTTTAGCCACGTATAACTTTAAATCTTTAACTCATTTTCATTTGTTAAATTACCAATACGTCTAATTATGACGTCGTCATTAAGTTTTAAGAAGAATCAACGGGATGTGTGACAAGGATACTCTCTTCTTGCCCAGGGGTCTTTCAGGGCATTAAAGACGTATACACAGGTAGACCACGGTAAAATTGGTTATTATGGACACAGGTTAAACAATTGGAAATGCGAATCTAAGGTATAATTTATTTCTTAAATTTGTAATTTAACTTTTTTTTAAAACTCTAGAACGTTACATAGTCGCTAGTAATAAGTATTGATGGTAGCCACATCGGGTCTATAATTCCTTTTTTTCTCAATTCCTTAAAAAGCCACTCTGTATGAGTTTGATTTATTTGGCAATTAAAAAATATATAAAAAACATAAAACATAAAACACACCACAGAAATTAGACAACCCCCAAATTCAAAGCCAAAGGCTGTCCGGGTTCGGTGGGTATGCTGTCACTCACGCTTTAGCCCACTACGCCACCGAGTCGGTGATATGATATGATATGATTTAGATCACCGAATTCTCCACATGTACAATTTGGGCTTTGCAATATGCCTATTTTAAATAGATGTGCGGGGAATCTACCATGATTTGACTTAAGTCTTGCGATTGTTGTTATCATTTCCCTGTTTGCTTTGTACCATATTTTTTTAGAGATTTTTGTATGTATTTTAAAATACATTGTCTTGCTTAATGTTCCATATTCTTTCCAGATTTGATCCCATTTTGCATATATATTGCTTTTAAGAATGTGATATACATCAGAAGGATTGTATTCCTGTACATCTATATATTGGAATTCGTTATAATTTTAACATTGGAAATGTTTTTGTTTTCGTATAGGGGGTTTTGGACTCGGGACGACTTCAGGAACCCGAAACAATTTTCTGTTTCTCGATAGTGCCTTTCCTTCACTTTGACATTTAATTGTATCGAGTATTGTATCCAAGTAAGAAACTGCATGTTTCAAGAGGAGGATTAAACAAATGTTTTTAGTTTCCTAGTAGGGGTCGAAAATCAGTTTCATGGCAGAATGACGTAACGCGTGAGATTTCAGTGGTTTCAGAACGTAAGACGTCAAAATTACACTTTTTCGTTCACTCCTATTGAGCCTAAAATCAGAGCGTGACCGTGCAATTCACGATGTAGTTCTAAGTTCGACCCTCTACCTTGGATTTCTTACCAAAACAGTCTCTCGGAAATTCGTTTGGAAATAGTATTTGAAGTTTTCGTGTTTTTGAAATTTTTTCAATTTTGTCAATGACTTGCAATTTGACAAATCATCATAGGGGTGGATTTAGGATCGGGGTTGCTCTGGCAGGTTGCCGATACCTGAATTGTACGTATTACGGAGTGTTAGAGGTTTGAGTGCCATTACTTTAACATGAGGTAGATTAAGCAAAAGTAAACAAAAAATTATTACATGGGAATTTATCGCTGCGTTAGAAAAGTCACGCCCAACAATCTCCAAGATAACTTAACATCGAGAAGGACGTCGAACAGCTTATTTCCTTTTATCTCGTCGAAATATGTATAGCCGAAAACCATATGTAACTTAAAATTTTGTCGTTTTTCGCAATTTACAAAGATGGCGGTGATTTGAAGGAAAATAAAATATATGATCAACTCCTCTCTCAATGCCTGATCCAATGATATGTCACACGGTTACAGTACAGGCAAAATGTACCGAAATTAATCAAATACCAAGAAAATTGCGAAATCTTTGTAACTCTATACTTATTATTTATGTAATTTGAAGGTGGATTTTTATCATCCACATTTGTACGACGTATGTTAACTACGTGAAAACCAAATTTAGGCAAAATTCAGTAATCGTAGCCCTCCCTCAAGAAAAGTTTTTGTCAAACGATTAATTTCAATGTTGCCAAAAATTCTTTAAAACAAAAGATTGTTTGAAAAACAAGCTGTAGATGATGTGGATTCACCTATTGTTAAAATAGCAATTGAAATTTGTACTTAGTTGATGAGGACGTTGATCTCCTTGTTCTATTAATCGCTTTAACTCCAGAAGAAAAAGATATACTTTTCATAAGGCCAGGAACAGGAAAAATTATATGGAAAATTCTTTCTTCGTCAGAAATCCAGAAATGACAAGAACGTATAAAAATAGTTATTTACATTACTAGATGCGAAAGGTTACTTTAAGGTGTGAGGTGATTTTTGAATGGTCGAGGCGAAGCCGAGACCTTTCAAAAAACACCGAATACTTAAAAGGGTTTTCGCATCGTGAAATGTATTATATTTTTTCTACTATACCGAAAAAAATTATGGGATATACTAATTTAAAACTAATTATTATTTCATGAAATTAATTGACGTTTTTAATAAATTTTATAGTTTAGGAAGCTGCCTGTGAAAATTGTTTCCATGGCAACGAAATATTACACGTTTTAATTTCTGGTGGTTTCAAACTAAAATAAACAAATACATATATTTTTTGGCGGTATAAATGGGAATATTGCTTGTGCCTTGTTTTACCCCAAGAAATCCAAAGCAAGGTATATGCCAACTTATGAAGCGTTTTTAAAATGGAGTAGGTAGGTACTACGTGCCGACAAAAATGTTGGCGTACTTCCTAGAAAGACCTTTCTTTATTAATACAAAATTGTTTAGTTGTATTAATTTGTTCAAATAGAACTAATTAATTTCGTTTAAAATTAGTTTTTCTACTTTTCTGTCCTGGCCGCATAAGTTTTACTTTCGTAGATAGCAACGCCTTAGCAACCAGGTAACTCGAATGTTTACTTTCGTTATCGCGCGTGTTGCTAGGGTTACAAAGTTCATTTATATAGACGGTAGTAGAAAAATACAATTTTACTGACTCATGCCTTCAGTGGCTATGATACCACGTCTAGAATATTTCAGAAAGAAAAATTAAAAGTCATTAAACTTCTTCAGAAAGAAATGCAGTTGGTTAATGTAGTAAGAACCTTCAATGGCAAGAATTCAACCCCCTCACAAGTAGAATAGGCTGGTGAAACTCTTTTCCTACTTGTATACCTTGCAAGGAAAATCACAAATGTCTCACTCAACTCATACAGATTTAATCAATTCAAAAAATCGCTGCACAAACAAAAATCAAAGTTGGAATTATTACCACCAACTTCAGAGGCAGTCGCTTAATATTAATTGGGAATATTCTACAAAATTCAGAAATGGCTTGGCAATGAAAAAAATCCACAACAGTGGGGATAGAAGAAAATTAACGGCTCCTTACAAACTGTGACAACACTTTTTGTGCCAACAGCAGAATCAATAATGCAGCTTATCTCCTGCAACCGCAACAGAAAAGCAGGTTGAAGATGCTCATAAATTTACGGAAATTGTCAGGGAGTGCGATTTCTAAATGCATACTTGGATAAAATCATCGAGGATCTAAACGACGCAGAAGATTTAGATGCTATCGATTCCGATCTTCTTTAGATAGAAAGTGTGTTTCATTCAATATATATAAAATTTTAAACAACTCGATAATCCTCACTTGTACAATGATTATGTACTTTTTCATTTTGAAGAATATACTCACAGATAAACAAGCAGAAAATGAAGGAAACAAACGTAAAATTGGTAAAAAATTTAATAAAAAAGTCAAAAATTAATATTTCTCTATAAATGAAAATATTCTTATTTTTTGAAAATTTCTCATGGTTCAATTGCCAATTTTATTATGCATGTGAGAACCTAGTTTGTTCATCCCACGATTTTTCAAGCAGGCAGCTCCGACGCACCCCTTACGGTTCGGGACTCTTAAGTTTCTTGAAACATAGATATGTATTTTTAAACGTAGGTATATGTCAAGTTTCAACGAATTCACTATGTTCTTGTTCAGTTTGGACACTTTTCCTGTACTATTAGCTGCGTTTAATAGTTTGCGATTAATGGATATCGGTATTTGTAATTGTTAGGAATCATTTTTCATCTTCCCGAAATTAGGTATATTAAATTATTTCAGTTTTAACATTAAAAATGTTTGTTAGTGAAAAAAATTTGTATAATACCATTTTAGTTTTTATTATGAAAATGTTTTTGTTAATAAAGTAACTTTTTATTTTAATTTCTAAATAAAACTACTGATAATAAGATTTTACTTTTTGAAAATGTTTTGTGTTAATGAAATAACTATTTACTACTTTGCAACAAATTTTAATTTTTATCACATGTCACAAGATTTGCGTTCTACTTCGTCATTTCCAATGTCTCCTCCGATTGCATCTTTGCGAAGGACTGTGAATTTTTTGTTATACAGGGTGTTTCATTTTTAAATGTCGTCCTTTAAGGAGGTGATAGAACATCGAAAAATAAGTCGACCTGCCCAAAAAACCTGTATCAAAAATGCATAATAACGAAGTTACAGGCCTTCAAAGTTGGAAGAAAAAAATCGTTTTTTTGTCATAACTTCTAGACCATACGACCGATTTTAACCAAATTTTGCACAGGCAGTACTGAACTACATACCTACAATCCTATAAGAATAACTCCTGTCAAAAATCACCAGTGGCGTAGATACTGGGGTGACGCCCTCTATTTCTCACCCTATTTCCCACGCCACTGGATATTTTTTTTTTGGCAGGTCGACTTATTTTTCGATGCTCTATCACCTCCTTAAAGGACGACATTTAAAAATGAAACACCCTGTATAGTCTGCTCGCTCATTACCAATTATACCATTATGTCCTTTTACCCATAAGAACTTCACATTGTATTTGTTCTCGTATAAGTTTTGTAGTATACACATAATATCTAAAATTAATATATTTGTTCCATTCTTCTAATTTAAGTTTACTAACGACTCAATAACTGACAGGGAGTCAGTACATATAATTGAACTCTGTATCTTAAACTCTAATATACACTTGAGAGCTTGTTGTATAGCCACTGCCTCTGCACTGAATATAGTACTGTGTGGATGCAATTTATAAGATTTTTCTAATTCCAAATGTGTAATATATAAAGCACAGGATGTTTGTTCAATTGATTTTGAGCCATATGTAAAAATGGGCAGGTGGTCAGGATACTTATATAATATTTCCTTAAATGTAATTTGTGGACCAATATCATAATTCGGAACGCAGGCGTCATGAACCGTAGTAATCTCGTTAATGTTTAAATTTTTTGTGGCCAAAGAAGTGGCTCTTTGTTCATTCATAGATATAGAGGGGGCTTTTAATAACACCTCCTATGAATCAATAAAAAGAGCCGAACAAAGAAAAGGTTTTGAACCTTCAACTATAAGATGGGTTCAATCCATGCTTAACAGCCGGAAAATAACGGCTACAATGGGAGGCGATTCAGTAACAGTAACAGTCATCAAGGGATGCCCGCAAGGAGGGGTTCTATCACCCCTGTTATGGTCTATAGTTGTAGACGAGCTTCTCACAAAACTAAGCGCCTCTGGATTCGACGTCCAGGGTTATGCCGATTACTTAGTCATTGTAGTAAGAGGAAAGCATGATAGGATGATCTCAGGCCTAATGCAAGTTGCTCTTAACATCATTAAAAAATGGTGCTTAGCAGAAGGTTTAAACGTCAATCCAAGCAAAACAGTCATCGTACCATTCACAAAAAGAAGGAGAAGCTATCATTCATAGCTCCAACGATGAATGGTACGCAAATTGACTTATTAGATGAGGTGAAATACCTAGGTGTCATTCTAGATCCAAAACTTACCTGGAATGCACATCTGACAAGAGGCACAGAAAGAGCAACAACGGCTCTTTGGACATGCCGAAGACTTTTTGGCAAAACCGGGGTCTAAAGCCAAAAATGACCTACTGGTCATACTTAACGGTCATTAGACCCATTGTCACCTATGCATCATTAATATGGTGGCAAAAAACAAAACAAATAACAGCACAAAACAAGTTGTTAAAAGTGCAACGGTTGGCGTGTCTTGGAATCACAGGAGCGATGAACACCTGTCCAACAGCAGCAATGGAAACTCTGCTTGACCTGCTCCCTTTACACATTTACGTAAAGAAGGACGCAGCTCTCAGCGCCCAAAGACTGCATTCTACTAGGAATTTTAAAACAGGTGATTTAGTCGGGCACTTGAGTATCTTAAATGAAATTCAGTTCGACTCAATGACCAAACCCACTGACATAATGCCAGCTAGGTTCGAATTTGAGCATCTATTTGAAGTGGTTCTAACAGATCGCCAGATATGGAGCTCTGGAGTACCTAAATTTGAAAAAGGATCACTGGTCTGGTACACAGATGGATCAAATATGGAACAAGGAGTAGGAGTAGGCATCTATGGGCCAAGATGTAAACTGTCAAAGCCCTTAGGCCATACTCCCACCATCTTTCAGGCAGAAATTCATGCCATAGAAACTTGCGCTCAAGAATGTATCCAAAAGAGAACACGAGGAGCAAGAATCTATATTCTCTCAGACAGCCAGGCAGCGCTTAAAGCTCTGAATTCATTTATCTTTAAGTCTAAAATCACCTGGGATTGTCTGCAAACAGTAAAGCAACTAGCAAAAAACAACAAAGTAACCTTGATGTGGGTGCCAGGGCATGAAGGAATAGAAGGGAATGAGATTGCAGACCGCCTCGCTAGAGAAGGCGCAGAATAATCATTCATCGGACCGGAACCGTTTTGTGGGACATCAAAAAATCACACAGTGGATGCGGTTAGAAAATGGGAAAAAGAAAATAAATCCTCATACTGGAGTCAAACTCCAGGACAAAGACAAGCGAAGAAGTTTATTAACTACTCGCAAAAAAGAACTAAAGAGCTTCTCGAACTTAGCAAGCCGGAGATACGGCTAATAACAGGCCTGCTCACAGGTCACTGCCTATTGAGATACCATCTCAAAGAAATGGGTAAAGCTGAGGATGACACATGTCGCTTCTGTACAGACGCGATCGAAACGGCGGAGCATATACTCTGTGAATGCAGAGTCTTAATCCGACAAAGGCTGCGACACATGGAACAGGTGTTTCTAACACCTGCCGAAGTGGAAAACATGGCCCCCAGGAACATTCTTGGTTTCCTTAGAAACCTAAGAATTGACGGGTACACATAGACCCAGGGTTATCACAAACGATCTGTCCAGGTCGAAGTGAAGGGAGGTTTTAGATGCCTTAACGACCCACCTGTAATCTAATCTAATCTACTCAGTAATATAAATTTGCTAAAAAAATAACAGGTAACGCGTTTTTGTCGCAACCATTGCACAAACAATATTTGGTTGGAAAACACTTGGCATAAGTACCTGCGCATCTCAAATACAGGTATAAAACTTGATCTATTAAAATCCTCCAAATAGTCATGTGACTTCCTTTTAACGGACTATTTTTTCTTGCCCTGGCATCTGGGTGCTCGTCAATTTCGTCTAGATTGCTTTGTCCAAGGTTGGATTACTAAAAGTCGGTGCAGTCTATAGTTGGGCCAAAAAGAGTAGTCAGTAGAGCCAGGGGCGTACGGATTTACGAATTTCATAAATTCCATAATTCGAACAAATGAAAGCGGATTGTGTCTTAAATTTTAAATAATATGCTTACATCTGGCAACATTATCGCCACGAATTAGGTATAGCAACGCAGTTGAACAATGCACATCCTTTGCGTTGCAGCATATGTGACGCCACTGAATGCGCTATCTAGACTCGCTGGACGACCTTTACAAGAGTCGAACAAATTATTGGGTATAAAGGCGGCACGTTCAAGCATGTACTATATTTGGTTGACTATACCAATTAAACATAATGACCTAGTTGTGGTTTTCATCTCTGGTAGGCGGATAAAACTTGATATATTTCTCTGAATTATATGGGATTATATGGTAAAACGAGCTGCCTCTTCTGTATTCCATAACAGCTAAATACTTTGAAGAATTTCCGGTGCATTTTTTGCTCTACTGACTACTCTTTTTGGCTTTAGTATAGTATAGCAGTATCCCTTGTAAAACTTCCAGTGGTGAAAGAACAGCGAAATATATTAGCAAATGTTGCTGTAATTAGTTATCATTGGACTAAATATCTTAGGTATGCCTAGTTACATATTGACAAAGATGCAACTGGCACCAATGTAGTTTCCACTAACACCAAAACGATACAATACGAGTTTCGCCAACCAAATTAAACTCAATGGAAACTACATTGGTCTCCATAATTTCGTTAGTCTTCATTATAGAACAAATTTAAAAAATAAAAACTACAGAGGCTTCAATAACATATACGTCGAAGAATTCCTTAATTAACACCATTCTTGAAAAATTGTTGGTGACGGATGGTAATTTTGCAAGAGAATAAAGTACATAAGTTATAAAAAATCCAGGGCAATTGGAGGTAATTTCATCAACCCAAACTCTTACAGGCATTCCTATAATTGTCATTGGTTTTAACATATAGTTTCTTTTTTCTGTATTAACAATAAAATGATGAGTGTAACATCAGTTTTTAAAGGAAATAAATATATTAATACGAATATATTTTTTATAGGTTAGCTTTGTATGCTATGGCATTTTTCTAATATGTTATTATACTTAACATTATAATTATAATTATAATTAAATAATATTTAACTATAATATAATAGTGGACTTCAAAAGTGATAAAAAATGTCTAAAGTGTGTGTTTCTGATCACCAAAGGTACAAACGTGTCTTTGGATGATCTTTCCTTTTGTTTCAAGTATTTTGTTGTTGGCTAGATTTAATTTGCATTTCTTCTATCTGGCTATAATGTTAATGGACAAATATAAAAAAATATGTTAGGGTTTTTAGGCATTGCTAATGAAGAGAAGGAAAATAACCCGGAAAGCGAGTGATAAGTGCAGTAGGAAAAAAAGGATGTTGGCCTTATCATAACAACACAAAATTGATATTGATGAAGTGCTAAAGTATCCTTTGAGGGCGACACCTAGGGCTTTCAACCAATCAGATGAAACGTTCAATAAAACCGACAAATCGCACTGATGAATCAATTAGAAAAAAAGACCGTAGCAGAGAATCCTGGGTCTATTGATGTGACCATCATCGATGGCTTCTTCTTACTTCTCATTATTGGAGAGGTGCCTCGAACGATGATTCTAATTTCTCATAAATTTTTTCAGATGGTCACGAAATATAAAGAAAAACATATTGTCATATGTCATATTCGATTATTATTTTAACCCAAGTATCAAAGACCCAGAGAGACAACGGAGAGTGTACCATCTAGAGCAACAAGTTTATCTGATATGCGGATTGCGGGGTCGATCAAATCAAACCCACAAATTTTATAAACTGCCTAAGAAGCAACGAAGTCGAAGAAAATTTCGTTAAATTTATTGTCAACCACTGGCAGGACCCTTCTATATCTCATTTTTTTAGAAACAAGATAACAAGAACGTCTATGTAAAAATTATAGAAATATATGGTACCAGTTTACCAGTTCAAATAATAATACCTTCCCAGCTATTTCTGATGATTACTCTTGCAATTACGAAGAAGACACAAGATCCCTAGGTTTCCAACAGTTAATAAGGTGAAGTACAGAAAATTTGAGATGGCTTACATAAAAATGAATGAGCCTTTATTAAGAGCTTCTCCACATTCAGATTTTTATTAATAATTTCCTTTTACACCTTGTCATTACTCGCTTTCCTGGTTATTTCGTTCTGTTCATTAGTAAGCGTGAACATTTTTTGTTTTTTAATTGGTGGTTCAAACCGATCGTTTTCTGGAATATTCTGAAATGAATTCGTCCTTTGCTTTTTTACCAATTACCAGTGTCTTAGGAAACTCGGTTCATCGGACAGTTTTTTCATCTCGTATTGTAATTTGTGAATGACACTGTCGTAAATATCTATTATTTCACGCCGTCAATAATAACGTTTCATAAAATTTCATTATAACCCTAATGCAATAAAGGGTACTTTTTATACCAAAATATGTGTAATACTTCACTTAATTTAATAGCTGTATAGGATATATTAAATACAGTATAACCTCCTAATAGTGGACACCCACGGGAATCCTAAAATGTCCGGTATATAGAGGTTTCCGTTATATAGAGGTATATTATAATAAAAATAAATAAAAAACAGAAATATTAATATTAAAATAAACCATATTATATACATACATAATTTCCAAAGAACAGGAAAAAAAATTAAAATAAGATAAAAAACTTATGTAACTAAGAATATGTAAGAAAAAACAATATTGTCTCTACAATATATTTGACAATATATGTATACTTTTTTTTTTCCCATTTTCTGGCCTTGCATACGCTGTGCTTTGGCCACGAATTTCTCAGTAGCAAAAGAAATTGAATAATATATGTATACATACAAGTATAATCTACCAAAGATCTGATTATTTGAAATAACCTTTAATTGTCATTTGTCTTGCTGTTTTAATTTTATTGTTAAATATTTCTGATTCGCATTCAAGTAGAGTTTGAGAAATATTCCTAGCGATGTTGAAATTGCTGAAGTTAAATAAATAATTCTCAAGATCTTTTAATCTTCTATAGGCTTCAGAAATATTTAAAATACTTGTTGCATATTTCTCTTCTTAAATCTCAGTTTCGATTTGATCATTGATTTCACCAATACTAGAGACATTTAAATTTTCAGTTAATAAATTATCATCAATTAACGAGTATGTTCTTAAATTTAAATTAGTGACATTAAAGTTTGGAAAATGCTAATGATATATCATCTTCATCTTAATGCATTGACTACTGTAATGCTTTTCTCTATCATTTCCAGTGACTCTTCTGTGTCCATTAATGCCAAAATTCTTTTAAGAAGCATACTTCTATAAAAAATGACTTTAAGTTTTGAATGATGCCCTGGTCCAATGTGAGGTAGTATTTGGAGATGGAAAATCAGCTTCACGTTTTGTAATGATAAATTCGGATGAGAAGTAAATAAAAAAATTAGTTTCCTTTTTTCTCTCTTCATCTTGCTGCCAAAATTTTTTAACCATGTTGACATAATATCCAAGGCCATCCATGCTTTTTTATTGGAGACCCAATCTATTGGCAATTTATCCACATACGTTACTTTAAAACATCTGGGCTTCTTACTTTTACCAATAACGAATGGCTTTTCCGTATCTCCTTCCATGTTTGAGCACAGCACAACAGTATGGTATGTCTTTCCTTTGCAGATTCTTCTCCAGCACACCTATCTTTTCTTAGTGCAAATGTCCTTTTAGGAAGTGCACGAAAAAAAATGCCTGTTTCATTGGCATTAAAAATTGGAGCGTAGTCCTTCAATATTGTCTGAAACTTGGCGCTCCAGTCGTTAACATTTTGCAAGTTTACGGAAGCAGATTTTAGAGACAAATACACGGTTTTGCTTGCTTGCTTGCTTCCGACAAAATTTTTCCAACCAACCATTGGAAGCTTTGAAGTCAGTTAGCTGCAAGCCTTTGAGCTGCCTCCAATACCTTTTTTTTGAGTAGAGGTTCAGATATGGGAATATTCTTATTTCGTATCTTACAGAACCAAGTAAAAACTGTTTCATCAATAGTTAAACCAGCAGTTTTTGGAAAATTTCTTTTTCGTTCTAGGTTTCCATTATTCTCAAATTCTTTTTTTTATTTCACTTTCTTTTATTTTTCAATATATCGCTAATTTGCGTTTTGTCGACACTAAACTTTCCGCGAGTGTTCAGACACTTAAATTATGTTGTTCACTAGCCGCAATAACATTAATTTTATCTTGAATAGATAAACGTTTTCTTTTCCGGAATCCATGTTGACACTATAATAGGTAAATACAAACTGAGGCAAAATATGTACATAACTAGCACAGCTAATTTTGCATTGATTGTGTATTTCCAGGATTTTATTAGCGTACTCGAACAAGAGTAAAGTCGGACCAGAGTGGCTGCAATAAAACCATTACATAGGTAATTCCAAGTCGCTATCTCATCTGTCCGCCATTAACAGGTAATTTACATATATTTTCTTGGTGACAAAGTAGTGTCTGCGTCCGTTTTATAGAGGTTCCGTTAGTAAGAGGTGGTAATATTAAAAAACCCCATAGCAAAATTTCGTGAAAGTAAAATTGTCCGGTATTTAGACGTGTCCGTAAATAGAGGTGTTACTGTATATATTTTTTTAAATGAGTTTGTAAATTGCACTATGCTCTCAATAAGAAATCGCTAGTAAATGTGAGCACGCTTTATAACGCTTATTTGTTGAATGAAACATAAAAACAATAAAACTGCATACTTATTAAACAAAAATCTAGGATACAACACTGCTGAGAGTTTTAATATTCCGAGATGAATTCAAAGCAAGTTTCTTTTTTGGCAGCATCACTATATTCATAGCTAACAAACGTCTCCTTACCATAATTCATTCATAGCAACAAAGCTTAATATAATCGCGCTTATGGTATTCAGTTATGTAAAGGTATTTTTTCAAGGTGCAATTCAAAAGGATGTTTACAAACTATAATAAGTTCCTGAGTAAAATGTGTTTAATATAGTTTCTGTTTATGGATAAAAAAATGATATGCAGAAGTTAGTTTGGTACACCCTGTACTATGCACTTGCACTTTATTATTAAGCGCTCTATTTAAAAAATTTATATTAAAAGTGAAACACTGTACGTACAAGATTGCATTAATGATGATTTTCAAGTTAAAGTTATACTAGATATCAAGAATAATAGCAATGATAGTCAATTTCGATGCATAGCTGTTTTATTATGCAAATATCGTATTAAACATACTGTGATGTTGTGTTTGACGGTTCGTCAAATGTGATGGTGTACAATCATAGGATATGTTACAGGTTCACCCCCTCTTGCTTTAGAATGGTGCTTTCCCTCGAGGAAGGGGCCAAACCCCATAGGGTTTTACTGATGCTCATTTTTGGCAGCTGTAATCGTTTTTGGATCACTGTTATACCTATTCATAGCTTGGTAGCTTTCCTATATTAGATTACATTCTTATAGTGAGAGATTGAAGCTTTATATTATACTTAAGTGGATTTTTGCTTATACTAAAATGATTTTAAAACTTATATTTGGAGTGTAACTGGATATTTGATACTGCAAGTTTATATACAAGTACTCCACTATACTCTGTCGATTTGATTTGTATTATTCATTTATTTTTTAATAGTAAAAATATAAAACCGAAACATTGGTAATAATATTGAGACATAAACTGAACAAAAATCTTCTTTTCCAATGTTATTAAAATCGTTACTTATGCATTTGATTTAATTGTTATCGCAGTAATATACATAAATTGATATTGATTTGAAATTAAGTTTATAAAATTAATTTTCCCAAATAACATATTATATGAGAAAATCTCTTTATCTCCTTTTAAGATAGAAAACATATTACCGGTACTTTATCTATCAATTAGGGATAATGCAGAATCATAATATTTTGAAAAGTGTGCAGAGAAAGGTAACGGATTGGTAATTATTTAAATCAATTGTCTCTACTTTCTATTGACAATAATTCAGTAAAATAATTCAGCTGAATGTAAAAATTATTATATTTGTAGGGAAAAATCGACAAAGAAACATATTCCTCATGATTATTATTATTATTATTATTTAAATGAGTATCCACTGTATAAAAAACTGTTTTAAAAATCAGACTTTGCTTAGTTCATTCATGTTACTTGTTAGTCTTTATACCTGCTGTAAATTCTTTTGATACGTTTTACTTTAAAAAAGCTTTGGTCTCTCTTAATTATTTATCTGAGATTTTTGCCGCAATAGGCGATTTAACTGGTTAATTATTAATTATACCTAATCATACATTTTTGCATACCTACCAAATTATTTGATGATATAACGACTGATAATATATCGAAATGAAACATATAATCATTTAAATACCGAGGAAATATAAAAAAAACCATGTTGATTTAACAGAAATTCAATATTCTGTTTCAGTGTGGAGTGTTTAATATGTTCACAATGATCTATAAGCCGGATAATGTACTCGGTGCAGTGGAGCTTTGCTTTGTAATGCCGATACAATAGAGACCCTCTGTTATGGGCATCATTATAATGTGCCATTACCAGCAAACAATATCAGTGGCTTTTATCTACTAAATTTCCTCCTAACTGGTTTTGAACGAAGTACTTATCTTATATAATGTTGTAGGTTATGATAGTTAATTATTATTTGGTGCTCTGTGGAGAATGTACTTAATGAAAATAATTATTATTATTTGCACCGCATGAGAGATTTATCGTTTAAGTCTTATTTTACATAATATACAGTAAGGCCTAAAAATTAGTTACCCCTCTATTAGCTGTTGAACAGTTTCAAATTCATTTTGGAAAGTTAAAGGTTATATAAAATAGATTTGCAATTTTTCCACTTTATTTAATTAGTCGAATTTCTAATATGACGTACGACCATCGCATCATGTAAAATCCATCTCTTATGTCTGAAAATATATGCGATTAGATCTTTAATTTAATACCCTATGAAAAATAACAAAATGACACTCACACTTTGATACTCACACGCTCATGTATTTGTCTGATATTTAGATTCAATGATGCCCGATTATTAATGCGAGTAAGCATTAACAGACGTAAGTTAAACAATTTCTAAATGAACATAATTATTTATAAATGACTTTATTTAGGTTTTATATTATAAACAATGCATATCAAGCAAAGAAAGAGAATTGTAAAAAAGTACATAATTATTTCCATCATTAGATACCCACATAGTTTCTTATAGGTCTAAAGAAATGGAAATAAAAAAGGAACTCATACCTCACAATTAGTATTCTACATTTCTAAAACAGTTTCATTTTGGTAATGGAAATTGGTGATCAGAGATCAGTGTTTAAATGTTATTTGTGGCATTTCATAAATTATTTCGTTCCTTTTCTTTTTTGGGATTTATTACCACATTCCTCGAGATTCCTATCCAAAAAAGTTCGATTTATCTAAAAAATATTCAAATTAACCAGTTTAAAACTGGGAAATAACCTCTACGCCTTTGACGTAATGTCAGAGGATCAGTTAGAGGGTGTTTTTTGACAACTAATAGGAATTAAATTAATACAAAAATACTGAGATCAGTATTCTCAAACTTTAGGCAAATAAGTGCATGTGTAATAAATAATGTATGGGTGTCGAATTTGTTCTAATGCCATAATTTTAAGTTGTAATTCATTAAATTATCTCGATATTTGAGGAAGTCGTTATAGATGAATAGAATATACCTTTAATTTAAAGTCTCGAAAATCCTGTAAATATAGTTTTGAGTGTTCGTATTCTTTTCTAAGAAGACTAGAGGGGACCATCTTTTACATACTCTTACAATATAATTTCTCTGGTAAGTGCTTTTGTG
This sequence comes from Rhagium mordax, assembly GCA_963680705.1. NCBI lineage: Eukaryota > Metazoa > Arthropoda > Insecta > Coleoptera > Cerambycidae > Rhagium > Rhagium mordax. Next base: position 48,539,619 of record OY796656.1, on the reverse strand, counting down.
AATACAAACTGAACACCTCAACTAGGAGTCCTTCTGTGTCCACTGTGATTTCATAAATAGAATTGAGACGCATCACTGAATACTAACTTATTTTGTTCTTAGTTTTAGAGGGCTCATCCATGTCACTTTTAGTGTTCGGTGTTCCGGGTACGTATGTATCAAATTCCATAATCAATATTGATGAATCGTCACTGATAAGTGTGTTAAATAACAGCTTCATGTTGTCAGGTTCTATCATTGGCCTGAATATCACATGATTTGTTTCACTAAAACAGTTCATAGGGTCGTTAGGAGGCATTCTTTACATTTTAGTGGTTTCTCAAACAGATCCGGATCCAATCAACATTTTGGTAAATTCTGCCTCTCAGTAATTGTAGATATCATGAGTAAACGTATTTTTTAGGTAATCATTTGAATGATTTTAAAATAATCTTGTTGGCACTAAATTAATGTCTATGGACAAAATTTGAATTTAAAGAAATATTTTTGTTCTGTTTTTATTGCAAGGTATAAATGAACTATAACATTTTTATTAGAATTGCTTTTGTCTGTGGGTATTTGCTCAGTATTTTCGTGACTATTTTCACTTATCCTACGTTATGAGTTCACCAATCAGTTTGATTTCTCTAGTATCTCCAGTATCTCCACTTTATAGTATAATTTTTGTGGTCTAGAATAACGTGTGTTAACGATTTTTGGAATGAAATTTTATTTGTGGTAACTACCTGGTGCCCAATTATATTTTGACCCTTTTTAAATCTATATAACTTTTGAACTATGTAGTTGAGATAATGAAATGCGGTTTTCATCAGTCTTCTTCAAATTTTGATAAGTTTATTCCTGAGTAGGTATCCGCCTTTTTTTGCTTACTTCCAGTTTAGCCGGAAATAACATGGCGTATTTTCGGAGATAGGGCAACTTAGTTATTTCAAATGGAACACCCTTTATATTTTTTCACAGTTGGAAAGCCCATTGTTTCCTCTTTCCAAAAATTTTATATTTGTCATGGAAATTATACAAAGTGATAAGCTTTTTAGAAGAAGACTGACGAAAACCGCATTTCATTATCTCATCTAGTTCAAAAGTTATACAGGTTTAAAAAGGGTCTGTAAAGTATAAAGAAAATAAAATGGTCCTAGTATCGAGCTCTAAAGAATACCTGAATTGACCACTAAACTGTCGGATATTTGTAACTGACCACTATTACATATTTTACCTTTTTACCTTTTTACATTTTCTGTGATAGGTAGCTACGAAACCATGCTAGATAGTATTTGATGTTTTAAGCTAAGATAGTGGAGTTTTGCTAAAAGCGTTTCATGGTCGAGGCAGTCAAAAGCTTTGATCAATCATAATTTATGTTCAAGAGAGCTGTAACAGTACTATGGCTTGTACGAAAACCCGATTTAGTATGTGGGAGTACGTTGTTAATTTGAACATATTACTTTAGTCGATCATATATTATCCTCTCTAATATTTTCGAAAATACTGACAGAACACTAATGGGTCTGAAGTCATTAAGCGATTCAGGTTCACTTTTCTTAGGCAGAGGTATAATGCCGTTTTCGATTGAGTAGGGACTGTTTTCGATTGCAGCGAGAAACTGATATATGCGTTATTGCATCCAAACAAAATGGGAAAATCATTTTTATCATGTTTAGAGAGAAACCATCCTCCTCAGCGGCATTCGATTTAATTTTAATTTTATTAACCGCGATCAAAAAAATTTTCGAGAAAACATTTTTTTGAGATAAGAATTTTTTTTCAACCATATATAATAGTATACAGGGTGCCTCATAAAATCGACACAAAGCAATCTTATGTTTTTTTTAATGGAACACCCTGTTTATTTTTGCATAATATGAAAATCCTCGTTTTCCCGATTTCAAAAATGTATAATATGTTGACGTTTACTATTATATCTATGCATAATTATTATTATTTGTTAGATCAATATTTCAGTTTTGCAATAAACAAAAACAGTACGAAATTTTTATTAATAACAAGATTTTATACATACCAAAGACTAAAAAATTATTGTAATAAATTTTCGACATTTCCCAATTTTCATCAATACATTTTCTATAACCTTTATTTGTTTTTGAAAATCATGGCATACTGTTTCTCATTCGATTTTTATGTAAATAGAAGCCGCTGTATATCGAAAATGGCCACAGTAAATGTCAACGTATTATACATTTTTGAAATCAGGAAAACGAGAACTTTCATAATATTCAAAAATATACAGGGTGTTTCATTTAAAAAAACATAAATTTGGTTTGTCCGGCTTTTATGGGACACCAAGAAAATTCATAGAATGCCCTAAAACTTTTGTTTAAATTTTTTTTCTTATCTCAAAAAATAACGAAGTTAAGAGGGTGTTCCATTTATAACCAATAACCCTGTACATAGAAAAATAATGAATAATTATAATATCGTAGAGGTTTACCAAGTTGATAAGGTTTATTTCATGGCTATTAATTGAATTCGCCTGTTATAAAGTAAAATACTAGTTTTAATATAGTCCGATTCAAACAGTTTTAATTTTTTTTAAAATTGATTAGCATTTACTATTAAATATTTAATATGGACTTTTCTATGAATTTTAGTTAATAATTTTGTCCATTTATTTAAAGATTTACCAATTTTAAAGAAAGGAGAATTTTTTTATACTTACCTTTATGCAACATTTTTAATTACTTCATAATTTATTTCTGAACAATATACATTTAATTTTTTCTAAATTTAACTTCACTTTCAGCTAACTATAATAAATAATAAATAATAAATACACCACATGTAATTACGACATCCTTTATCCCAAAAGGCTCTAGAAGAGCCTTGTGCGGGAGGGGGCTACACATTTAAAGACGAGGGGGACACATCCAATATCCATGTATAATGGAAAAATCCATCTCACAGTATTTTCCATTGCCACGACCGGGAATCGAACCCGGGACTTTTGGGTGAGAGGCAGGTACGCTACCATCTCGACCATCAGTCATACTATTTAAAATCTCTCCTATAACATTAACGTCATATCTAGTACAGTACAAACAGTAGGGTATTGTTAGCGAACATTTCAATTGGCATTTTTGAATTGCATTAACTATATGTTCTTAATATACAGAAGAAGAAATCTATCTAGGTTTAAGTCATGGATCTTTGTGAAATTCCATATTGTACTTCCTTGGAGTTTTTCATACTCATTCTGTACCTCACTGACCAATGTTTGTTTTACGTCGCTCGTGTTGGTATTAGCGACACAACTGTAGAACAAACATCAATGAAAATATGAATGACAGAAATGGAGATCATCCACAATGCGTTATGTTTCAAGATGGTAACTTGTAAGAGTCCTACCACCTGCCATCGTAAAGTTCGACTTTGGATTGATTAAAAATTTCTAATGTTGCTTTTGGGTACCAAACCTTTTAGCAGTAATATATAAAAGACATCAATATATCATTTAAAATTTCAGTATTTTTCATTAAGCATACTGCATTCACTTTTTTAGTACGTAGGTATACCTATCATTACAAACTCGTTCCACGTACGTAACTATAATGTCCTCAATCTTCTTCTATTGTTGCTTGCATTATTTCTAGGTATACTTTCAGTGATATCTTTTATTGATTCGATAAAATATTAAATTAAATTTCTCACGTTTATCCTTTGCTCCTACAATAATCATCATGTTTTTAATTTTTTTCCTTTTTCACTTTTACTGGTCTTTCTTTTACTAATTCTGTTGATATTAACTGTCCTTATGTGTATCTCTCTCCTTTAAGGTGTCACTTATCAATTCCTCACACCCCTTTAGTTTAGCATTTCGCTTTATCCATACAGCTTTTTTAGGACCGTGTTTATACTTTAGTAAAATGATTTGCCATTGCTTTTACATTTTATACTAGAAATCCTTTCCATATTAATCAAGTTAAGTTGAAAATTATCCACCTATTTTAATTTTCTAGAAACTTTAAAGTACCCATTCTTCACTTGTGTTTCCTACAAATATGAGAAAAACTTTGTAATTTATATCTTTGTAAGTAGTTGTAAATTGATTCCATAACTAGTTGATGTTGCGCATTAATTTACTATTATAGAAACTATTATATCGATATCACTTCCAACTAATCTGTTTATGAACTCTTCAAAGATTTCAATAAAATAACTGTGGTTGGACCTTGAGCAGTATCGTAATTAAATGAATGGTTTTCTGCCTATAACCATTTTAATTCTATAATTTTTAAACGCAAGAACTACTTCGATATCCAAGGTGTTTTAAAAACATTTGGACAACGCTTAGGCGTAGATTCTTGACATCAAACCAAGTCGATTTAACCCAAAAAGTAGGGGTCTAACTTTTTCTGCTTTTTCCAGATACGATGGTAAAGTAAAAAAATTGTATTCATATTTTGCCTATCTCTTCGAGACTATTATTCGTATCTACATCAAATTTGGCAACGACATGTATGGTGATATTGTCGATGTCACATTTTATAGAACGAATTCATTGGCGCAACAGTCATACTTGGGCCAAAGAAAATCCTTATAAAGCGTGTGTTAATTATTTTCAGGATGAATTTTCAATTAATGTCTAGTGTGGGATTATCAGTAACAATATATTAGGGCCCGTTGAGCTTTCCAATAAATTAAGTGATACTTATAATTTCTACGGAGCAACTTGGACGACTTATTAAATAATGCGAATAACAATATTAACAAAAGACAGATGTGGTTTACTCAAGATGGTGCTCCTCATCATATTTCATTAGCAGTCAGTAACCATTTAAATGAGCGTTTTCCACATTGCTGGATTGGGCGGGAAGCAAGTTTGCACAGTCAGCTCGCAACACGGATTTAAATCTCTTGGACTTCTTTGCATGGGGCTACAAGAAAAGTTTGTTCTATGGATCCCAAGTGATAGAAAATTGCGAGTTGTTCCGAAACATCCAATAAGCTGGAAATACTATTATAAAGATCAGGAAGAAATACCATTTCGTTTACGTTAAAATTTCATGAAACGGTGTAGAAAATGTATTGAAGTTAATAAAAATTGAAATGAAAATTTGAGATTATGAATTAAAAATGAGACAGTTTTGAGTTATCTCCTGTTATTAATTTACTACTACTAATAAAATAGAAGATTTCGTTGTTTATTTCATTTTATTTTTATTTAGTAGATTTAATTAAATTTTTCTGAAACGGTGCATTTTATCGCGTTTCAACAAGTATAACTTTTCTTAGGAAATTAAATTGCGCTTCAACGACAATGTACAAAGCCTAACCACAAAAAAGTTATGGCTTAAAATGTTATATAAAAGTACTACTCTAGCGCCCTCTATATAATGTGACATCGGCAATATCTCCATTGTAATTAGCGACCTGAAAAACATCGTCGTCACCAAATTTGAAGTAGATACGTATAATGGTTTCTAAGATAGAGACAAAATACGAATACAAGTCTTTTTACTTTACCACCCTGTATCTTGAAAACGAAAAGAGTTAGACCCTACTTTTTGGGTTAAACAGACTTGGAATGACGTCAAGAATCTACAGTTAAGCGTTGTCCCAATCTTTTCAAACATTCTGTATGCATATTGAAACACACTCTGCTGTCTAATTATTATTGAAAGACAATTTTCTAGTCTATACCATACCGTTCTAGTTCATTAACTCACTTTATAGGTTTGTTTTGTAATGTATGTTTCTAATAAACAGGTTAGTGCAAGATTGTATATTCACTACCCTATATTTATATAACTATAATACTTCACAATTAGGCTGTTATTGCTATGAACTATTTGCGTTTTACTTATCGATTGATTCTCTCCGAACAAGGACAGCTACGATCAAACGTGGAGTGATGTACAGGGTCATCCAACGAAAAGGCCCACCCTTATATTTTCTTTATTTTTCGAGTTAGGAAAAAATGTTTCAAATAAAAGTTGTAGTGAATCAAATTAACTCATTTAAAACCCCTGCAAAGAGTATACAGGGTGTTCCATAAAAGCGGGACAAACCTAACTTACATTTTTTTAAATGGAACACCCTATATTTTTTTTCATTTTTCAAATCTGTGTATTTTTGTGATTTCAAATATATATATATATATGTTGTATCTTATCTTTTACTGTTTTTTATTTATTGCAAATTTCGTGAACAATATTATTTATACCACCAGCATCTGCATGCGTATCAATCAGGTTAGCCATGGATGAAAAGTTTGCTTTTTGAATTTATTCAATTAGTCTGTAAGGCATAAGTGTCAAATTAATTGTTTTTCATCCATGGCTAACCTGATTGATACGCATGCAGATGCTGGTGGTATAAATAATTGTTCACGAAATTTGCAATAAATAAAAAACAGTAAAAGATAAGATACAACATATATATATTTGAAATCACAAAAATACACAGATTTGAAAAATGAAAAAAAATATAGGGTGTTCCATTTAAAAAAATGTAAGTTAGGTTTGTCCCGCTTTTATGGAACACCCTGTATACTCTTTGCAGGGGTTTTAAATGAGTTCATTTGATTCACTACAACTTTTATTTGAAACATTTTTTCCTAACTCGAAAAATAAAGAAAATATAAGGGTGGGCCTTTTCGTTGGATGACCCTGTACATTTAATTTTAGCTTAACTTTCTTATTCCTATACATATTTGTACGTCTGACACGACTATTATGTCTTTCAAAGTTAGTAAACACATTTTTTATCAACCCCATATTCGGTCTTTCATTTTAACTTTGAAGTTTCTGCGAAGCTGATCATTTGCAGAAGAGCTTTCAGGGTCTCTTTTGCGTTGAATGTTTAGATTTCTTGCGTTTAACCTATTTTGTTAAATCATGTTAAAACGTGTAGTAATCCTTTTTGCCCATGTCAATAACTTCTTCCACACCAACTAGCATTATTCTCGAATATTTAACTATTGTCAGTCATGTTCACTGTGCAATTACTCCCTGCCTCCTCTATAACGTTGTTCTTTACAGTTGTTACAGATTTTTGTATAGCTTTAATACTTTTTATTTTGTTTATTACGTTTTCGTTTTGTTTGATCAATTGATTCTCAAGACTCTTGTTAAGTTGATATAATTTGTAAAAGAGTTTCTCTTATGTATTTTGAATTATTGTCGTTTCGACCATTTTATCGTGATCTTCCTTGCTTCAGTCGAAACGTTCGTTAACAATTCAAAATATTCAACGTGGAATACTATACATATAACTATAACTTATCTGCATATCAATTCGTATTTGTTTATAATTTATTCTTTGTTGCACTATTTCCTTTGTTTTTCGGTGAGAACTGTTAATTAAGTTACTTAAAAGCGACTTCTTTATGTTATATAAAATTTCATTTTAGTATGAATTAATTTCTTATTAATTGATCTAAAAACAAGCTGAATATCACTTACTATCAAATTCACAGATGTAATGGAATTATTAATAAACCATATAATACTTCTAACTATATCTACTCCGACCTGCTATGATAGGAAAATCTAAATATTTCCCTGTGACGGACAAGCTCGTAACCATGACATGGGGTAATTTACAATGATAATCAGTTGACTGGACGATGATTAACTGTATGAATACCAGATTTGCTGCGAAATTGCTAATTTGCATTCAGCATATTACACGAGGTGCAGATAAATACACCGACACCCTAATGCATCCAAACTTGCTTATGTTGATTCATATTTTACAGCTCATAAATTCTGTCTATATTGTTAGAGTTAAACAAGTAAAATAGTAAAATAAAATATTGTCCAGATTTCAATTATTATGGAAAGAACTTGTAATTGCTACGTTAGGAGAATATTGAGCAATTATAATTACCTGTTCTATAAAAATATAAATACTTACCTATTTCTAGAAGATAATTAATTTTATGGTGTAAAAATTTATAATATAAAACCTGAGCTTAATAAAGTTTTATTTTATAATTTGAATTTTGTACAATCTCAAAGAATTCGTGGTCACTTGGGAAGAATATGAAAATAATAGCGCGTGCGTAATTTCCTGTAAATTAGAAGGACCAGCAGGAATAGCAGGAGGCAACAGGAGACGTAGACAGAAGCAGCTGGAGCCGGTAAGCAAGGGCTGCATATTTGTACCAATCTGTGCTTAGAGTGGAGCGATTGTAGTTACGTCATTGTTAGAGCCCGCCCCATCTATTATTCATGGCTTGGGCCGGGGCGCATTGGTGGAGTCAAAAGGGAACTGTGGGGGCGGCATATTCTCCTCTAAAGCTTCAGGCTGATGGTTGATTTACTGCTATTAATGTTTGTATTCGCAAATATCGACCTCTTACCCATATTGTTTAATATATTTCAATATCAATTTGTTAATATTCCTTGCACTCAGCTATTATTATTACCGGAAACAAAAATCTTTAACATGTTTTAGAATATTGTCAATTTCGCCGACATTTGTAAAATAAGCTTGCAGTTTAAAAATGAAAAATAATTAAGTTTATGCAGTAGTACTTAAAATACTTTCATAAAGACTACTTCTGTATTTAAAGATTTCACAGGGTGTTATATTTCACTGACTTTACGGAGGAATTATTAGAAGTACAATTATTAATAAATTTGTTTTTTTATCAGTTACTGTTGTATATCGATATAAATATTCAAAATTCATTCTCTTTTTGGAATACTTTGAATACATGTTTTTTCTATTCTTACGAATAATATATAATGGAAGGAAGCTATAGATTCTTTTTTTTTTAAATACAGGGTGTTCCTATATAATGTAAAATATTTAGGAGAATGATCCCTCGAGTGATTTCACTGAAAAGAGTTCATAATATAACCATATATTTTAAAGGCATTAGAGAAACGGAATTTGAATTGAATTTGTGTTCTGGCACATTTTCGCGATGTTGATCTAAAATTCAGTAACACTTATACTTTTCGGGAAAAAAAAAATATTCTATGATTTTCCTCTTTCAAACTATAATGTCGATGGTATTTAAAACTCTTGTTAAATTGATTCATTCTGGCACTTTCTTGTCTCGTTTTAGATGCTTCTTTTCATTTAGGAGGAAGGGTATCAAAAATTCAAATGCATGCCAGTATTGATCTTTTCTTTGACTTGACTAGGTTTACAAATGCTTAAATCGCAAACATTTTTGAATAGATTAGCTAATGGTTGTGCTTTGAAAGTCCGAAAGAGTCTATCTGAGAAAGCATTTGACTCATTGTAGAACATTCACCTACAAAAATTTTGCGAAATCTTGCTGGAGGACTTTTAATTGTTTGATTAACTGAAAAAACATTAGGTATTTTGAAGTTATTTTTGATTTTTCGTAAACTAGTACCAAATAAATAATTAGTTCGGAGTAAAAACAATTTTGAAGAAATATGTGTTCTATCAATATCATACCAACCCGTTCTGGCTTAGCAAATCCTCTGAGCAATTAGTTAGTGTTAGCTGATCAGAAATTAATAAAGATGGTTCTGATTTTCCTTCTAATATCTTGTCACACTACAGTCATGGTCTCATAGATTTCTAAACCTTAATCCCTTATATTTTTATTATGTATCTATCTAACGACATTTGTTTATACTAGTTTTACTGAAAACGTGGAATATCATGGCTTCCTATCAACCAGGAATTAGGATATTAAGACTGAGCAATCGCCTACACGGGAAAGTTCACGATTTTTTCCATCCCAGCAAAAGAAACTGAAAAAATATTATGATTTCCAATACTTAAATTTACATTCAATCACGCATTTCCCTGAAAATCGATAAATCAAATCCCGATTTAGTTCCCCCATAGTTATCTAGATGTCACTACGATACCATGCACAATGAGTTTTTATTATTTTATTGGAAAAGCGTGATTGAATGCAAATTTAAAAAATCAAGTCCTATCCTTCATAAAATTGGGAATCTTCTCGATTTTTCTTGATGGGATGGTAGCTGCAGAAAAAAATCATGAACTCTCATGTAGGTATAGGCGATTGCTCAATTTTGAGAATAGTATTAAATAGTAATAAACAAAATGGTAAATGTACTGAAAAAAAGCAATAGTGGAAGTAGTCATTTACAACGTGGTTGTGTTTACAGTACCTACGAGTCTACAAGACATAATAAATGGAAAAATATGTACAAAAAAGAACACATATCCACACTTGCTAGAAAATAACAGTAAATTAGAATTGAAGGTAATGCAAACAGCGCAGATGATTTAGCGTTGTAACTAAATAATCAGGTCTGCAAATTAGGCGTGGCCATCGATGCTAATTGTGGAACCTACATTATCATTTATTAGCACCCTTCAAATATTAAAAAACAGATGTGCTAATTGCTTTAAGTTATTATCAAGTTTAATTAAATAAACATATATTATTATTATTATTATTATTATTATAATTTCGGTGCCAATTTCACATCAGCACTACAACCATCGGTGCTAATTGCGGAACCTACACATTTAGCACATATTTGACACCCTCCGATTATGCAAAAAACAGAGTTGCTAATTCTTTACACCACCATCCCAATAACAAGAGCAGAACTAATAGATAATTATTATTAATCGATATTTTTAACAATTACCATATCTGCTGTCAAAGGTATTACCATTCTCTAATTGGATTTTAGCCATCCCGTCGCCATCTAGTGGCCAAGAATGAACTTTTGACAAACGAGACTGTTTGTTTAGGTTCGTTGTAAATGTAAATAAATATTTACATATTATTATTATTATTAATTAGCTATTATTAATTGGCACCTCTGTTTTTACATATTCTGAGGGTGCTAAATGATGGTGTAGGTTCCACAATTAGCACCGATGGTTGTGATGCTGGTGTGAAGTAGGCACTGAACTATTAATAACTTTGTTAAAACAATTACCACCTCTGTTTTCTTGTATACTCGGAAGGTGCTAAATTATGGTGTACGTTCTGCAATTAACACCGATGGTTGTGGTGCTGGTGTGAAGTACCGAAGTTATGAACTTGTTAATAACTTCATTAAAACAATTAGAGCCTCTGTTTTTTTCGTATAGTGAGAGGATGCTAAATGGGTGCTAAATGATGGTGTAGGTTCCACAATTAGCACCGATGCTTGTCGTGCTGGTGTGAAGTTGGCACTGAAGTTATAAACATATTAATAACTTTGTTAAAACAATTAGCACCTGTTTTTTTTTGTGTATTTGGAGGGTGCTAAATGATGGTGTAGGTTTCGCAATTAGTACCGATGCTTGTCGTGCTGGTGTGAAGTTGGCACTGAAGTTATAAACATGTTAATAACTTTGTTAAAACAATTAGCACCTGTTTTTTTATATTCGGAGGGTGCTAAATGATGGGGTAGGTTCCGCAATTAGCACCGATGCTTGTCGTGCTGGTGTGAAGTTGGCACTGAAGTTATAAACGTGTTAATAACTTTGTTAAAACAATTAGCACCTGTTTTTTTTTGTGTATTTGGAGGGTGCTAAATGATGGTGTAGGTTTCGCAATTAGTAGCGATGGTTGTGGTGCTGGTGTGAAGTTGGCACTGAACTATTAATAACTTTGTTAAAACAATTACCACCTCTGTTTTCTTGTATACTCGGAAGGTGCTAAATTATGGTGTACGTTCTGCAATTAACACCGATGGTTGTGGTGCTGGTGTGAAGTACCGAAGTTATGAACTTGTTAATAACTTCATTAAAACAATTAGAGCCTCTGTTTTTTTCGTATAGTGAGAGGATGCTAAATGGGTGCTAAATGATGGTGTAGGTTCCACAATTAGCACCGATGCTTGTCGTGCTTTATTGAAACAATTAGACCCTCTGTTTTCTTCGTATAGTCGGAGAGTACTAAATGGGTGTTAATGGTGGTGCAAATTCGTCAATTAGCACCGATGGTTGTGGTATCAACTTCAAATAATTCCCCTCTACATGAGATGTTAATTAACGTAAGAATTCTATCAACTGTGCATCCTGACGGCTTGCCTTTTCTCAATTATTTTAATGTACAAGCATACCGCTTTTTTTCAGCTCATTGATCTTTAACTGCATTTAGTTATTTACCGCATCATACTGTACGGAATTTCGTAAACTTTTCATGGCCATTAAATGAAATATTTGTACTTAATTTCTATACTGAATATTACTATGCGGTGGTTGATATGAGACGACCTGTATTTAAAATTAAGGCATATTTTTAACATTACAAAAATTAAGTAGTAGAGAGTTAATAGAAAATTAAATATGAATGATGGATTTTAATTTCGGGAGTTATTAAATTGAAATTAGATCTAGATTAGAGTTTTCAAATATTGGTCTAATATTTTCAAGGTTAGTACATTTTGTGAATATCTTTGACTGATTTGAATACCTGTATATTTTAGATAAAGTTATTGAGATAAAGGAATGGATATTACGTTTTTATATGAACAAATTAAACACAGAATGGAACACAATATAAATGTACTATTTAATCAATTTTCGACAAAATAGCTAACTGTGTATATCTCTAACAATACAAATAATTATTGATCATTTTTATAGGAATATTCGGAAATATTTCTTATTTTAACTCATTTTTTGAATAGTTTTAGATCGTTTAATTAAGTACATAATACATAATATTCTAACTTTAACTCTGACTATGTATTTCACCTTTCACAAAGATATACACACTGTTGTTGTGACATACTGACTGTAATGTACGGAGAGAGAAACGTTTGGTTACAAGTTCCATTCTGTGGTGCGTTAGGGGAATACCCAACCGTTATTACCAGCTCCGCATAATCTATAGAACCTGTCGGAAGGGTTGTGCAGCTCTGCGTTATGATTGCCACCATAAATATTTAATCGAGTAATTAATGCAAGAAATTACCTATTATGTGTATGATTCGAGTTGCTCTAATAATTGTGAAATATGAGCGCCGGTTACGAAGAGAAAACCCGCCTAATATAAGCTCCAGCCACCCTTTCTCTGCACAATTGTATTTATACATAATTATTTCATTTAATATCCTTTCCTAAAATTACATTTTACAAATCGGTCGACTTAATTAAAATTATAATTTAAATTCATTGAGCACATTTAAGATTGTTTTATCTCAAATATAAACTCGATATTTAAAACTTGACTTTTAAAATTCCAATTCTGTCATATGTTTCTTATATTATTTCAATCTCAATAGAAAAGTTTTAAAATTTGGCACATTTTTTCTGAGCAATGTAACAAACATTCCTTTTTCTCTTAATGTTCGGTATTGAGATATTGATTGGACTTGTATTGACGCTGACGAAGGGCTGTAAATATATATTGTAAAAATAATACTGTCTGTACTGTACTGTACTGTCTTTCATTTTCCCATATAATAATAATAATTTATAATGATTATACTAATTTCCAATTTTTTCTTCAGATTTAGTTCCTACGTTTCGAAATTTTATTTATTTCATCTTCAAGACACTGAAATAATACACAATGGAAATTTTAAGAGAACAATGAAAACGTTAGAAAAGGAAGAAAAACTATTAGTGGAGGGAAATTAGTCAAAATAATGCATGAAAAGTGATGTAATCGGGAAGTTGAACTTTTTTCATTGTTTTCTTTTTATACATGCAAATGAGTCGAAAACCGAAAAAATTAGGAAAATCGGGCTGGGCCTTCGCGAAAAAAGCGTATAAAAGTGCATTTTTGATGCATTTCGAGTGCATCGCTACAATATTTTTTAAATATCTCCAGCTCTATTGGTCGTAGAAAAATTAAAAAAAAACCGAAATACTCGTAAATGAATAGCCTACCAAGCTGTTGAGATCTACTTACACTAAAAGTATACATCTTAACCTAAAACAATCCAAGTTGCTAAGTTTATTTTTTTTTTACTAATAATGCAATAAGTGGGGTAAAAATCTTCTGATCTTTACGAAAATTGGAGAAAATATTTATTTTCATGCTATAGATACGTGATTAATTAAAAAAAAAATGTTTACTGTCGCAAAACGAAACGTTTTCCGACGAAACTGTATAAAGGTTTTAGTTTTATTTTAACGTTCTCTACAAGCTCTTAAATTTATGGTAGGTAGTCAATTTGGAAACACCTTGTATATGTTGTTTAGTGGGATTATACATATATACTTTGTATTTTATATGTATAGTAAAACAAAATTAAATACACCTAATAATACACCTTACGAAAGCTCCTTTAATGTCCATTCGATAGCGTCAATCAAAGCTGCTCTTGAACATTTATACTTTTCAAATAATTATTTTAACTGTCATATAATCTTCATAATTTAATTGAATTTCGTTTTATACAAAATTATATGAAAATCTGGCATAAAAGATATGAGAAAATGTCAAAAAGTGAACATTTTAACTTGCTAAACAGATTCTGGTATATGTTCGCAAAAAAGTACATAAAAAGACCTACTCTTAAAAAAAAGTTTACCATACGACCATTTTGCATTAAATGGCAACCGTTTTAATTTTTTTCGAAAATGTTCAATTGCGACAGAAAAAAAAAAATTTTTTTAATTTAATCACGTATTTATACTTAGCATGAAAATAAATATTTTCTCCAATTTTCGCAAAGGTCAGAAGATTTTTACCCCACTTATTGCATTATTAGTAAAAAAAATAAACTTAGCAACTTGGAGTTTTTTTAGGTTAGGATGTACTTTTTTTTTTTAATGTAAGTATACCTCAACATAGGCTATTAATTTACGAGTATTTTGGATTTTTTAAAATTTTTCTACGACCAATAGAGCCGGAGATATTTAAAAAATAGTGTAGCGATGCACTCGATATGCATCAAAAATACACTTTTATGCGCTTTTCTCGCGAAGCCCCAGCATGATTTTGCAAATTTTTTCGGTTTTCGACTCATTTGCATGTATAAAAACAAAACAAAGAAAAAAATTCAACTTCCCGATTACATCACTTTAAAATTTTAATTCCCCTCCACTATATATGTACGCTTTAAAAGGACGTGTACTAAAGCAGTTTCATTGGTTTCTTGATCAATTTCGTTTATTTTTCTAATATCATTTTTACGTTCGTAGATGCGTTGCTTTAAATACCTCCCAGTTTGCCCTATGTTTGATTTCTTACAATCAAGACAAGGTATTTCTTTCTGTTCTTATTCGGGATTTACTTCTACTTCTACACTTCTGAACATTTCCCAGACGACCTAAAGAAATCTGGATTTAAAAAAAAATATCATTCACGCCTGTGATTTTACATTGTAACCCTTACTTTAGATATACCTACTCTTAAATTAAGAACTTCTTTTTGTCAGTCCTCTCCTCATTAAGAAGAAACTTAAAGGATGAGCCAAGTAATTGGCTTGTATGGGGCACAATGATTAGTAAATTATTGTGACTGTTTCTAATCATTAACAAAATGGAAATGGTAGTTGTCTATTTTTTGGAATTTGGAAATTTGAGAATTTTACACAAGGTAAAAGGTTAGTTAAATTCATACAAGTTAATCTACATTGTTTATATTATGAAATACTGTAAAAATATCATCCAAATAATGTGTCCAATGTCCATATCCTAGGAAGTAATCAAACATTTTTTTCGTTTCTGTTTCAAAATGCCTATGAATAGATGGCAATAAAAGACGATAAAGTGTTACCCCTTGTGGTCCCGTCATGTTGGTTGAAGTCATTTTCATCAAATTTGAAGCAATTTTGGTCCATGCAAATTTTTGTGTATTAACTTTATGAGTATTCTTTAATTAATTGATTAATTTTGGTGACATCGGAGAACCTTTTTACGTTGATAGAAGAGTAATATTCAATATCCAGTACCTATGTATGAGCGCTACTACAATATAGCGAGACTGGTGATTGCTATACTTTAAACATCACCTTGAAGACAAATAAGTTGAAAACCAAAACAAACTTTTGCTTTGTTACTTTTGACCCAGAAGTTTATTTATTTATAATTTTACTGGTACTAACTAAACATTTGTGTTCATTTTGCAGAAGTAATTTTTACATCCTGTAGTTTACACTACTTGGTTAAGATTTCAACATTTGAACAAAACCATGTGAAAACGGTTGAGCAGTTTTGGAAATAATTGGTTTTAAAAATTGGATAACTGTTATCCATGTTATTCTATTATTATTTGATATTCCTGGACAAAATTAACGCATACAATTTAATCCTACTTATTTTCTAAACCTATGGTTCGATGATATTTTTTTCATTGTAGGTAGGTTCATTCTTTGATAATGTCATTGCACTCGTTATTTTTGATAAAAAGTTAATTTAAATTTTATATCAGGTGTAATAAAAATATTCTTTTTCGAGAATATACTCTGTGGCGTATACTAGCAACCGTAACTTATCGCAGTTAAAACGAAATTATATCCTCATATTTCCTTAACATTTTCATTTTTAGTTCACTTCAATCAGGTCTATGATGGAACAATACCATGAAACTAACGTGTTTATGTTGTTACTAAGGTACAAAATTCCTGATTGGCTGTAACCTAGTGATAACAGTCATGTTTAATAACAGATCTGATTATCTCTATTATTAGAGGAGATACACCCTTTTATAGCTCAACACGTTTTTGTAAACAAGTAAAATAAACTTTTTATCAAAAATAACGGGAACAATTACATTACCAAGCAATGAACCTACCTACAATGAAAGAAATGTCATTCAAATCAGACCATAAGTTCAGAAAAAAGTAGCATCAAATTTGTAACAAAGGAGTTTATTTTAAAAAGAGTATGAAACCATCATATTCAGAACGACCACAATAATACAATATGCATACTACATGACACTCAAACACATTTTATTAAGAATGACATATCTATAAAGCGATTTAACCATTTTATGTTCCCCTTTAAGCTGCATTGTCTATTGCGTTTTGTATGGTTGAGAAACACTATTGCGTTACAGATGAAGTAACGAAAAAGTATATTTTAGGGTTTAACAATAATCAATTTATTGCGTGTTGTTGATGAATTCAGTATTATTCCAAGAAAGGAACCTTTTATTTCATAGAAAAGTTATTTCGTTATATGGGAGTCTTCCAATGTTATAATATTGTTCTAGCAACATGCAATCAAAATTTAATATTATAAATATAGACTTTCTAGTATATTTCATGTTGATATGTATAGAATAACAATTCAAAATGTTTTGTAGTGGAACTTTTACTAAGTAAAATTGAAGTAACTTGAGTGCTACTGACTTGATGAATAAAATTATAGGAATTAACACATTTACTACTTTGATCAATAAAATTAACGGAATTAACCCATTTTTATGATTTGGTAGTCAACTGCGAGAGTTATGTGATTTATGGGCATATTCATCTAATATTATTGCATTGCAATGTTAAAAATTTTTAGGAAAACAGTCAAGATGAAAGTGGACAAAATGTAATTTAAGATTTATTACATTCCATTGAACAAAATGTATTCCTTTAGTTTAACGTCTGAGATATTCGGATACATAGTTGAGGTATAAACTTGTCTTATTCAAGCTTTGATAAACTGTTTCATCACACGGAGTTTAATGTGGAGGGGTGGAAGAAGAATTTTTCATGGATCAACTTGAAGTTCCTCAATGACATTTTTAAATCCAGGATTCAGTTATCCCAGAATCATATACAAAATCTTGATCTCCACACATTTGCCAATTGTGCTGTTTATGATTTAGTTTCCCGTTTCCCTAGAATTGATCATATTGATGTAGTTTTCTTTTAAAACAATTGAGTGTGGTATCGGAACAGGTCTGTGCTCATTAGACAAGTCTACAAATAACTTTTCTTCAGTCCAGTCATACATGAAATTCTTTGCCAAAAAGAAATTATTTTTCATTTGTTAGTAGGGGAAGTGGGCTTAAAACGGGATATGTAGGTTAAACGGGAAAAAGCTATTTTGACAACACGGCAACGTCGCTGTTTAGTTCTGCTACGATTACTGTATCACTGTATATCGTTATTGTTGGTGAGTGTCGCCGCCGAACCAATTTTGCAAGTAAAACGTAAGTATTCTTGTTTTTATGAATAATTTAAAGAGACGAGCTAATATTTGTGATTACCTACCAAGTCCTAGCATGTGTAAAACGCGTTGTATCCAGTCGGGGCTGCGTTTGTCCGAACTCGATTTGGTTAGGTTGGATAACCTAACGGGATTTCTATGTCAAGGTAAAATGGGATATCCCGTTTTGCCTACATCGATATCCCGTTTCACCTACATCTTTATTTTATATAATTTCATACATAAATCCATTTCTTTTTCAGATGCCTTCTAATTATAAAAGGAAATCTAACCGCAATTCGTGGTTCGAAGAGTCGATGACTAACGCCCTGGAGGCTATAGGAGATGGTACTCATGGTTATCTGAGTGCTGCGAAGACATTGGATAAGGTTGCCATAAATGGGCGCATGACTCTTGCGCCGGTGCGGAGGACGATGAAGACACATTTGTTTGTGATATGTGCAAATATGTCTAATAAATTTTATTGTTTTAAGTCATTTCATAAAAATATACTTTAAGAACATATCTACTGTGTAAAATTCGTATCCCGTTTTACCTTCATGTTAGTTCCCGTTTTACCAACACTAGTAGGTAAAACGGGAAATTGTGCACCTATCTAATTATTATTTTTTTCAGACTATATTTTTCAAATTTAATCAAAACCGTTGTAACCATGTGATGCACAATTCCATAGAGAAAGAAAAGCACCATAATCGAGTCCTATTTGTCTGTATGCTTGTGCTTCAGAAAATCTTTAATGAAAAGTATCCCGTCTTAGGCCCATCTCCCCTACGACCTTTTGAAGAAAAACAAGTTTTAAATTTTTTTTTGTACATACATTAGCTGAGGAAATATAAAAACATAAACAAATTGCGATACAGTCTATAATAATTCTCGCTTCTTATTAAAAATACAACGTATACAAATAATGAAGAATTCTGGACCTAATAATAATGGTATCGTCGTTAAAAACTGTGTATTGGATGGTAAAATTAAATTATTAGTTTTTTAAAACTATTTTTAACTCGTTTGCCAAAAATATTTCAACATTGTTAAAAGATATCCGCAAGTTTTAATGTTCTTAGTTCTAAAACTCTATTAAAATGTATTGCACCCTCAGGCAAGGTACCGACGGGTAATGATTATTTTAAATTATCTCTTTACTGCGAAAATTTCACATTAAACCTATCCTGTCTTTTAGATGGAGGAATAATTATGCGAATTCATTCAATGTATACATTAATTACACAAGACTTTGGTATTACAATACACTTACATTTTATGATAAACTCAAAACAGTTCTAACAATAATCGAAGAAGAACATTTATGAACAAACAAATGAATTTATAATAATATAAATACATCTTATATAATATATCGCTTATTGTGGAATATTATCTTATATTTGGGAGATATTATCGCATCCTCTTGAATATTTTGAAGTTCGAGATAATCTAAAAATTATTTTTTTTTTTATTCAACTTTACCTCTGTGACTTTACGAACATTGAAAGGTTATTTTCCTTGATATAAAATACAAATAAAATAAAAATAATGATATTTCGCAGACTTCAGAAACCAATCTGTTCTCTTTTTCAATTTTTTTAAAATTTATATGATTTGTGAAATTACACAATTCATAACCATAGATACGTTACAAAATTATTTTTATTTTATTTATATTTTACGCAAAAAAATCAATCTTTTACTGTTCCTTTGACGTAAAGTGCCAGGTGTAACGGTTTATTTAAAAAAATCCAAATATGTAATTTAAAATTTACTTCAAAATATTCAAGAATATGTGGTAATAAACTCTAAATTAGAAAAGAAAGAAAATTAAGCGATGCCACAAATAACTTTTAGACAATATAATTAATATATTTATTGAATATCTCCTGGAGATTTAACTATTATTTCCAGCCTTGATGAAACAGTAGAGCACTAATTACACCATGATTATGATTAACTTTCGGCTAGCTAAGCCGGTCGGCTTATGAGCTTTGCTCTAGAGTGTTTGGATGGGGCTTATACAAAGCTTAAAGCTTGTGTTGTTGATGTATTTACATGCATGCTACAATTTCTACTGTCAGCTCTGCTCTTATTTTAGGTAAGTATATTTGATTTTCTGTATAAAACAGTTTACTTCGACACCAAAATGTAGTCTTTTTCTATTGAAATGAAACAGTAAAATGTATACAAAAAGAGATTTTGTATCAGATATTGTTGTGCACCAAAACACTGAATATTTAACGCTAACGAATATTTTAAAAAGTTACGATCATCACCTGATGATGCCAGCTGTAAACCAAACTATAGTAAAAATGGAGTAAGATTTTTAATAAATATGAAATTAATTGTTTTATTAATTTAAAAATAAAAAAACTGGAGTGCTGGAAATGTTTTACTTAAATAAATTATTATAGTACAACTTGATTTGTTATTAGGAAATAATTTAATTGTTTATAAATAAATATAGTTTGCATAATAATACCTTCCTAAAGAAATACCTATCACCTTCAAAAAATAAAGAAGAAAAATATATAATAAAATTTTACTCAATTTTGCGTACTAGGTACAGGGTGTTTATGTATATATTGAACCACCCCTTAACTCCTTTGTTTTTAATTCTACAAAAAAATTTTGTTAATAAAACCTTTTTGTTCTTCTTCTGAAGATTTCAAATATGTACTCAGAAAAAACAATTGAACATCTGAGAGAGATGTTATACACTAAACTTATGTTTTTTTAAATGGAACACCCTGCATATTTTCGCTTTCTTTGATACATCTCTCCTTTCTGATTCCAAATACAGGGCGTATTAAGTATAAGTGATACATTGACCTAAAAGGAACAAAGTATTTTTCCAAAAAAAAAAAAAAATACAATAACAGTAACAATAACTTTAATTTTTGAAAGTTAATTACATATAGAAAATAAATTAAGAAAATTTAAGAGAAGATGAAGGTTAAATATGCGTATAGAAAATTGTAATGAGAATTTTTTGTCCGGTGGAGGGTTTGGGTGAAATAATTTAGTGTAATTTAATACATTTTTAAAGAGCACTATTTAAAAATGTATTAAATTACACTAAATTATTTCACTTTCTTTGATACATCTCTTCTTTCTGATTCCAAATATATACTGATGGGTTGATCTTTGATAATTTTTGAGTTATCATAACTACCCATCTTCGACATCAAGAATAAATAATGATAGAGCAGGTTATAACGTGACTACTTACTCAACAATTATTAATGCAAATGAATACTTCAAACGTCAAAATTTTAAATAAAATAGTTTTAGAATGGTCTGCTCTATCATTATTTATTCTTGATGTCGAAGATGGGTGGTTATAATAACTCAAAAACTATCAAAGATAAACCCATATCAGTATATATTTGGAATCAGAAAGAAGAGATGTATCAAAGAAAGCGAAAATATGCAGTGTGTTCCATTTAAAAAAACATAAGTTTAGTATATAACATATATCTCAGATTTTTCTGAGTCCATATTTTAAATCTTCAGAAGAAGAACAAAAAGTTTTATTAGCAAAATTTGTTTGCATAATTAAAAATAAAGGAGTTAAGGGGTGGTTCAATATATACATGAACACCCTGTACATTGTCTATCTACTTATTAGTGAAAGCTAACAAGAAATTAATTCTTATACCTACCTAATATAAGTTTAAAGCAATGTAAAAATTAATTTCGCAACCAAATGTAGATATTCTTGAAAGGTACACGTTTTTGCCCCTTTTTAAATGCACATTAGGTAAACAATTGTCAACAGTATGTAAAACAGAGTGAAATTTTATTTCACACTTTTTAAACATCTTTTTTACTTCTTAAAGACAGTTCAATTATTTTTTTTATTTTTTTTCCAACTTTCTTATTTAGCTAATGAAAATATCGTAATAATATCTGTACCCTTTGTCTTCGTACGAAGTGACGATAGCAAACCATTCCACCAACCAAAGATTATTATAATTATAAAAGTTGATTTATAACTAGTTCAGAATATTTTTATTTTTGAAAGATAAAGATGATACGATCTTTATTCCGCTAATGAAGCCTTTCTAATATGCTGAAAATTATGTTAAAAATCGATTATCATTTGTACAATAATTAATTCACTATTTATAGAAAATATGGCGAATGCGCGGTGAGTTTATATGTATAATATAGAGTGGCCATTAAAGAATGTTCCAAACTATAATCATTTTAGCTGAACATACCTTAGTGCTATTTTGCTTCCTTAAAAAGTTATGGATCTTCAAAATCAATTTTTTTATACGTACCTACTAATATGTTACTGCACAATGAAAGTTACTAAATTGCCATCTGTTGTCTGTCTTAGAGTTCACTGTAGTAAATGTAATATATTATTCCATGTCATAGTATCTATATATTTGTAACTTTAGTTTTGCTCTTTATGTTTCAAGAACCAAACACAACAACCCTGCCATTTTATTAAAACTAATGAATTCTGATTGTCGTATCACAACTCTGTTACTTTCATTTTAATTAATTCTCTACATAAATAGCCAACTGTGTTCTATGTTTCGAAGAGTTATTATACACATAACGATAGATTTGTTCTAGAAACCAGAATTATAATTCCTTCACAAGTGCTTGTGGATACCAGAATATTGTTAGATGGGAGTTAATGTATTATCATTTTTGTTGTAAATATTGAATCAGAGATCTTTTCGTCCTTCAGTCGTATTTCATTAATTTCTTTTTCTTTTCTCACATGATTTTGTCAACACCTTTAAATATAAGATGTCTTTTACAAGAAACAATTGCACCATGTGAAAATATTAATATTGTGTAAAAAGCAGTGTATTTTATTAAAATTTATAATTTTTTTTGTGTGGAAAATTATTAATTGGTAACTCCTATATTTTCTGGGGTACTGTTTTTATTTTTATTAATTCAGTTTTCAGATTAATTTGGTAGTTACTTCTTAGGTTTTTAATTTCATATGTTATAAATTATTATTAGCTGAGCAGGAATAAAATAATTGTATAAATTAATATTAAAACGTCGTCCATAATACATATATTAATTATGGTTTATACTACCACACCAATAATATCCTGTCAAATAGACAATATTTAGTAATGTATTCTGTTTCCTTTGCTCTAAATAGACTAACCCCCAAAATACGTTTTGAAAAAGCCTTTGGCCAAAGGCGAAACGTTAACTGTCTGTTTTCTACAGTGAAGAAATAAAATAAATATGTTTGTCTAAAATGATGCATCTGTATAATTAATAACCTTTTTCCTACTCATCTAATAATTTAAAACATATGGAATTGAAAACCTAAGAAGTAACTACCAATTCTAAGAATACATCAAGATACTTGAGATTAAGATGTATATATTTTTGATAATAAGATTTACTATCATATAGAAAATAGTAGAATAACCTATATTAAGCTTCTCCTACGAAACTTTGCTCTTCACACTTCACTGTTTTAATGAAGTCATTATTATTATTATTATACATATTCGCTGGTGAAAATAAGGCCTCAAGATGTTTAATTGCAGACAGTGTGTCCGTAAAATATATAATAAATTAATTATCTCATAATATAAATGCAGGGTGTTCATTAAGTATGTACAATAAATTTAACAGACGATTATTTGAGCGATTTTAAGACAGAAAGTTCATATAAACATGGGTCCAAAAATGCTTCGTTTTCAAGATACAGGGTGTTAAACTTTTTAAAAAAATTTCTCCAAAAATACTTTTTACAAAAATTACAATTTAATAGCTTAATAAATTGACAGCAGCTGTCTTATTGTTTGCCAAATGCTGCAATCGTTTTCCAATGCAACCCTTGATTATTTCCTACGTTTCCCCATGTTTCTTGTGTGGTCCAGGGATATGCAATTAATTGAATTTAATTTTCTGTCTCGAAAACTAAGCAAGATCCGAAAAAAATGCAAGAGACATAAACGTTGTATTTTCAGTTGCTTAACCCAAAAAAAATATAAAAATCACAAAATAGTCAGTGGCGTACATTTTTTTGTCAAAAATATTCGTCAGGGTGCCGCTCGGGACACCACTGGACTTAATAAATTTTATCAAGTTAGTGCGTAATAAGCCCTTTAATACTACAAATAACGTTGCCAAATTACAACAAATTTGGGTAACGGATACTTAAGATATTTACGAAAAACCAAATTTTTTAAAAAAGTTTAACACCCTGTATCTTGAAAACGAAGCATTTTCGGACCCATGTTTATATGAACTTTCTGTCTTAAAATCACTCAAATAATCTTCTGTTAAATTTATTGTACATACTTAATGAACATCCTGTATATTACGAAAAAATCCTCATCCACTTCTATTTCAAAATATGCATAAACATGAATTGCCTTTTGCTTAATATAATTTATTGTATGGCGTACTGTTTGTTCTGCTTTTTTGATTATTGAAAAAAATAAAAAAATGCGTCCCCTTTAAATTCCTGATCTCACATTTACTCTTCCAGGATATGGTTAGTCATTTGACTAACCATATCCTGGTTAGTCAAAGACTATATTATGTTACCAAAGCTGTTATCCTTCGGTTTTGTCATCACCATTATCTGCCATTATGTTATACAATATTCTAAAATATTTTCTTTAAAGCTCTTTGTACGTAATTGGTAATTACTTATAATACCATAATTTTGTGTGGCGATTTTGTGTCAAGAGTGTTTTGTGTCAAATGTTTTTATTTGCAATAAATAAGTAGAAAGAAACAGACTTTGTGTTTTAAATACGATGCCAAATTTTTACTTTTGTTGTGAATATAGTGACAGAACTAAATAAAATGACCCTGATGTTATTATACCTTATACTAGAAATATACTCTTTTTTATAATAGCACCTCTGTTAATTAGTCTATTAACAGCTTTTCATATTACTACTGAAATATAAGACATTTGTTAAAGTAAAGGGAAAGCGATCTTATACTTGTGTCAGGTATTTGTGCCTGTATACTAATAAATTTTCAGTGAAGTTTCAGATGCGGATCAGATTGGAATTTATTTGGTTGTTAGTAGTATCAGAGATTATGAAGACTCTAGATAGTTACCGTCAATGTATTTACTGGACGCGGCAAAAATGGATGCAGAACTCAAGTAATTTGAAAGCATGCCACCGAAACTTAGACTAGTGCCGATAATATTCATTCATAATGTGTTACGCACATTATGAACGAACATCATCTGCGTCAATCTAAGTTTCGGTGGCCTGCTTCCAAATTACTTGAGTTCTGCTTCCATTTTTGCCGCGTCCAGTAAATACATTGACGGTAACTATCTAGAGTCTTTATAATCTCTGGTAGTATTAATAAACTTGAGCATGCTTTCTTTTTCGAAGCAAGGAATATGATTTTGAATTTGTGTCGTTAATTCTCGGATTATCTTGCATCATATAGGAATTTAACGAATAACTGGTTTGGATTAATTGAGACATGCTAATGCTGCCTTTTCTTCAGAAAGATAAGACAAGGGTTAGTTTATTAAAGGCTGATAAGACCAAATTCGAACACGATTGTCTCTTGGTACAATTCTCTGAAATATGGTGTTCAATTTTACTTAGCTAGTATGCAGATTGTGTTACCAACAAACGTATTTAATTAAAGTGTGCCTGAAGGTAAGATTAGATAGACTTTGAAACAGGTTGCAGTTTTATCATAAAAAATTTGTGAGCTAAAATGATTTTTTTGCAATTTAGTTACGAAAAGTCATCTTTTTGACACTGATTGTCTTTGTGATAAGTGGTTCATTTTAGCACAAGTGCTAAAATGAGATTTCATTTTAACACTTGTGCTAAAACGAGTTTTTATTTTAACACTCACGGGAAAATTCCCATTCGTGAAAAAATCTCACCTTACGCACTTGTTGCATACAATATTTTTTCTACTACCAATATGGTTACTAAGAAATATATGTATAAAGTACAATTTACGCACTAGTGCGTAAAGTATTTCATTTTTTGCACTAGTGCGTAAAAGCAGTTGTTGATTAATGCTGCATTCTGCTTAAACATTAACATACTTGTTATACGAGAAAAAATTAAAACTTCTGTACTTAACAAAGTTTATTGTAGTAACGAAAATTACGTGATTAATTTTATATAATATATGAGATATGTGTTTCTAACAATAGTAATTTAAGCAAAACTTAACCCGAAGGTAGTCATTAATATGGTTTTTTGTGCCGAATTGGCTATATACGACAGAGCAGTGCATTCAAAACATATATAAATCAACATCCATATTGTACTTATCTCTTCGAGAACTAAGAAATTTAAAATAAAATAAAATTTAAAGGTGAAAGTTACATAAAAATCATATTTAATAACAAATTTAAAGGCTTCCTTACTTAAATTTTCTAATATAATATTTATCGGTTTCAGGATATTAATCCTTTGTTTACATATGCAAAAGTAGGCTGGTAAATAAGTCATAACTAAAGTTGTACAGTAATATTTATTGCTTGTACGGTAATATTACAATACAGATCTGTCAATAACTGTCAACAGATGAAATAATAAATAATAAAACTATAGGGCTATTTATTAATACAAACAGACAGAAAACTCCAAATGATAATAATTAAATACTGAAATCCAACGGAAATAATTTTCAGGCAATCCAAGGTCTATTTTTATGTAGCCGTTGTGACATTAAAAATGTAAACATTTATGTAATATAAAAAAAGATAACAAATAAAAACAAACAAAATATAACTGTAACCATGGCGACAAATCAACCCATACATACTTGACCAACTAATGAAATGAAAACGTTATTAATAAGAGAATATCAAAAGGTAATATCTATTAATAATGTCTTTATTTTCTGAAATCGATAAACTATTGAACAAATCACTGATGTTATGAATCATAACAGCCTTAGATGTCTTAAAATCCTCGCTCTACGAGCTCGGATTTTAAACCGACATCTGCGGCAGTTATGATAGTCATAACATTCCTAGATATGTTAATAGCTAAAAACGAACTTCAAAACGTCAAACTTACTTAAACGTCAAAATTTAACAATGACAAATATTGCTATGGCCAACTTAATTTTAAATGAGTGACACTAATCAGTTATGAAAGTATAAATGAAACTTCAAACTTATAACAAAATTCAAAGATTATTGTTAAAGAATACTGAGAATTAGGTATGTTTTATAATAATACACCGTGATTTTAAATAAATGGACTACATAAAATTAAATAACCACATTTAACGTTTTTAAAATAAGATATGATTATAATAGGTGCTCTAATATGCAATTTTTTACTATTTTACTTTACGCACTAGTGCGTAACGAAAAAACACTTTACGCACTAGTGCGTAAAGTTTAACTTTACGCACTATAAAACGTGCGGAAAGTTGGTACTTTAAGATCGGTAGTAGAAAAAATATTGTATAAAACACGATGCAAAACTGCGTGTTTTTTGCACACGATTAGTGCAAAAGACACGCTCATCTTGCAACTAGTTTTATAAATAGCTATTTTACCACTTCTGTTAAGCAAAATTCTAAATGACACATAATAATATGTTTTAATCATTCCTGGGTTATGTCAGCTTGGTTAACGAAACGCTCGTTGAGAAAAGTTTTTGGTGATTTGATGTTAAATGGAAATTATGTACTACGTTAACGGCAATATTAATCAATCCGGTCAATTTTAGCCCAGTCGTCAGAGCAGTAAACAGAACTCTACCTGAAAATAATTCACGGAGTTTTGATTTTCGGTGCATGGAGTAGTGTCAAGTGTCAATAATAACATGTCCATTTTGCGAAAAAATAATTTTTTTCGAAATATTTCGGTTCTCGTGCGTTTTAGGAAAATATGATTCTGTACAAAATGAAGGGGACCAAATTTGCTACAATTTATGTTCTCTTAATTTTTACCGTAAAGTTGATAGTTTCGATGCAGTAACCATGACAGATGGAATAATAGAAACATCGGATGACGACCAAGAATTGGAATCCAATGAGGGCAGCGAAAGTGACGTATCACAAGCTGAAGAGCTTGGGAACCAAGGTCATCGAGAAGTACAAAGCGAAGGAAACTCAATTAATCTCGCTTCGTGGATTAGGCCTAGGCCTACTGGGGGAATCACAAAAAAAAAACGCGCCGTGTACTCTACCGCAAGAGTGGTGTGGAAATGAGTAGCACATATAATAGCATGAATATTTGTAGGTAGGATTTTTATGCATACTAATGACGAAAAGTCTCTAAATGTCCACGGAAACTCGCGAATCTCAATTTCTGCGAATGCGATAAAAAGTACCCACTTACATTTACAGACCCGCTGCATCGAAACTATTAACTTTACAGTAAAAATGAAGAGAACATAAATTGTAGCACATTTGTACAGAAGCATATTTTTCCTAAAACGTACGAGAACCGAAATATTTCGAAGAAAATGATTTTTTTCGCAAAAACATGATTTCTTTTCAAATTTCCATAAGGATTTCGAGGTCGCAAAATGGACGTTATTTTTGTAAAATAACCTGACTGGGCTATTTAAGTATGATTTCGGGAGCTACTAGACCGACCATGATCCTTTTTGATTCTAAGGCTCTCATGGATAAGATGAGATTTGTAGAAAAAAAACATGAAAGAGAACCGGCAAACTCTTCTACAAACGATCCCATTTTTTTATCTTATCGCTTAACCCAACGTTTCCTGTTTCTTGATACCTTTGGTCGTGATGTTTCAGTAGTTTTTCATCGCTTTCTTTTGTTGCCATTATGTGTCCTATTAATATGTTTGCTATTGTATTCCACGCGTTGCTGTCTATTAACATATTACACCTATTATATTGTCTATATTTAAGCTTCCCCCATTAAAATTGTTAGTATCCTGGTTGTCCGGCGCTGAAATATGAACAAAATCCGTTTGTTTCTATGAACCATGGGCGTATCTTTTTCCGTTTTCAAGATACAGGGCGTTGAAAATAATTTTCCTTAAATTTTAATTTTCTGTTAGTAATAATTAGTTATTCTTTTTTTTCAATTGTATTCAGTATGTGTTAAACTTTTCCAGAAATAAACTAACTATTACTTTTTATCATTACCATTCAAATAATAACTTTGATTTTGAGTTTTATTAATGAAACTAATAGTAATAACAACTAGGTGCCAAAGCCTACTTGAAATAAAAACCAACAATTTGGGATACCAGCTGCTTGACTTTGGTGCACTATTCCTAGTTTTTCTCGAAAACGGACAAATTTTAGCACTTCTTTACAAGAGTACCTTTTTTGTTTAGAATAAAATTTGCCATAACAGCAAGTAACAAAAGGGGCAAAAAGATTAATCTAAAAAAAGTTAGGACCTAAAATTTTCCCATGGAGTACTGTACTGAACGCCCTGCCCTGTATGATATAGCCAAAAACTAAATAACACCAGAGCATTTAGCATCCCCAGAAACCCCACATAGCAAAATTTCAGCTCATTTGGTCAAATTTTGTGGAAGATAGGACCGAAACTAGATTTTTAAAAATTATTTTTAACGCCCTGTATCTTGAAATCGGAAGAAGATGGTTCATAGGAACAAATTGTAATATTTTTTGAATTTCTATCAGCCCCTGAATTTATGCAAGTGTTTTTCAGAACACCCTGTATACCAAAATTTGTATTTTTGTCATTTTGAAAAACTTCCTTATTTATGAATATTTTTCCTATGACTATGACTTGTATTGTAGAAATACTTCTGGACTTCTCTATACTTTCTTAAACTAACAAATTTTAAATTTTGTACTCATAATCATACTCATATTAAAAATGTTAAAATAAATAATGGATTAATATACGAAAATGTATTTTCCAGTTGAAACCATCAAGCGAATTTTTCGTGTAAAATATAAATAGATAATTCGTTGCCTAGGTATGTGAAAAATACGAAAATACTGGTTAGAGCTCAAACAGCGTATTTGTTTTCAGAACAGAAGTCGGTTTGAGGGAAGATTTGTGTGCCAGTCAAGTGTGCTGACGCGGGGTCGAATGGCTGAATTATACAGAGGCTTACATACTGCATGAGCACCTAAATGCGCCGGTTAACTCCGGAGTTCACCTCTGGACCGATCACTTACCCGCCCGCTGTCGAGCCTTCATACCCATCGCCGGATGTCAACTACCCTTTCCCACCGACTATTAAACTTGAAGACAACAGATAGAAGTTAATAAACAATTTAAGATTGTGAAACGAATCAGTATTGACATTTTTATATACCAAAGAGAAATAAAGATGTGATGTTACTTTAGCGTTTTTTTACGTCAACTTAGGTAAGAATTAAGTAGTGACTTTGGTCACGCATCAAATTCTTCGTTCGAAAAAAAAAAACACAGAAAAGACATTTAATACGTAATAAACTTCATCAACAACTGACACAGCAACTGTTGATATTTAAAGCTTATGCTTTAAATAAATGAACGTTGTTGATTAATAACGGTACTCTGCAATCAAATAAATATAAAGAATTTAAGACAATGGTAATAATAAATATGAAAGAAATGCACACTTTTGTCGAGGTTTACACATACAGACTTA
Source organism: Rhagium mordax (assembly GCA_963680705.1). Lineage (NCBI taxonomy): Eukaryota > Metazoa > Arthropoda > Insecta > Coleoptera > Cerambycidae > Rhagium > Rhagium mordax. The sequence goes on along the minus strand of OY796656.1, from coordinate 48,509,069 downwards.
GGTATCAGTTCCGGTTTTGGCTTTAAGGAATCTTTTATCTTTAATATTTTTTTCTATATGATAAGCAGAGATATGATATGTGGAAGCTATAGTTTCTGAAGTAAGAACTCTACCCGAAATAAAACATAAAACTAATGAACTGGAAAATATTTTTTTGACACCTGCTTCCGAAAGTGACATTTTCTGTTGTTTGTCAGTGTATTTTCTATTAGCGAAAATAGACGTTTGTCTTCCTTCAGTCGGTTTCCAATAGCAACGGGAGACAATATACATTTACTCCCGTTGCTATTAGAGACGGGAGCCAATATTAACATGAAACCAAATAAAAAAAAATCAATTTTTATTTATCATTATGAACATTAATGGTACAATTTGTTAGATTATTAAAACTAATGGCAATAGAAGATTTTGATGAACAGCTTAACGTTGTTGTGTTAATATCAATGTCCTGATTTTCGCTCGTTATTGTTGATAGTGATTCACAACCCTCAATAATAATTTGCTTGTCTTTATTTATATTTTCGCAAGTTGATACTGACTGTGATTTTTTATCTCCAGTAATAATTTGTTGAGCCACTTTACACTTTTTTGAGATAGAATCTTCTAAATATCCTTCAGCAACTGCTGAGGACCTCCATCCCGCATGCCTCTTCAAACTTATAATATCCCCTCCAGCTTCTACCAGAAGCGATGCGGATGTTCTTCTGAAACTGTGTCCAGTATAACTAGAAGGTTCCGGCAATTTAAGATACTCGGCAACTTTACGGGGTATTTGGGAAAATGTATTTTTTCCAACTGCTTGCACTGTGCACTTTCCTTTAATATAATTTACGAAAAATCTGGAATGTGTTGTTTTTGCAGATCTTAATGCAAAATAGTTCCTATATATGTCAATAACGTTATTTCCATTAATCTTATCATTAGTTACAATAAAAGTACGTGCAATGTGCGTTTTTGTGTCTGGAATCGTAATAACTAAAAATGTCGTTTTTATCTTGAATATCTTCGAGACGTAAATAGGTTAATTCGTCACACCGACAAGCCCCACAAATTGATATAACTACAGCGACCTTAAATAAAACAGGATGTGTGAGAAAAACTACTAATAAGTCATAGAACAATTAAGTTTACCTTCATGAACAAATATATTTCGTCAGGGGCTTCTGAAATAAATTTATTTATATCTTCCCTACTGAAAGTTTTTGCTTTCTTCGGTTGATATCCAACAGCTTGCCTTTTCAAAAAATGTAAGGTGGAGTGGGGTAAGTGAGAATTCGGGGTAAGTGAGACTCATGAAGTTTAAAAATCAATCAACATTATTATTAGGGTAAATTATTTAATAGGAAGTCTTGCCAGAATGTCTTCGAGCAACCCTGATCATAAAATCACTTTTATTCAAAATATGAATGTAGGTAGTGAGTCACAATAAAACACGATGCATTTTATCTTAAAAAAAAAGGTTACATTTTTTATTGAAACGTTCCTATTTATCTCGGCAGTGACTTCATAAAGGATTTTAAAGGCCAGCTCGGAAGAAAAAACCTTGTATTTTCCAAAGGAATAAGCGAAATTCATCTAACATGGATGGTTAAGTTGGGACACCGAAGGTCCCTCTTACCCCCTATTTGGGTAGTATTGGGGTAAGTGGGATCTAGCAAGGTCTCACTTACCCCATAACAATTTTTTAATAGAACTTCACATTGCAACATTTAGATTAAGCTATTTAAATTGTTATTTCTTTTCAGGTTGTCTAGAAGGCTAAAGAACAGTGTATCCTAGTATAGTAAAAAATCAACAGAAGTGCCAAAAAAATAACAAAAGTGAGAAAAAGGTATTTAACAAAAGTGTTACCTTAACTGATAAAGTGCGAAAAAACTACAGACAGTGTAAAAAGACTCAAGTTTCCAAAATGGTTAGAAATTATAAAAGAAAAACCAATAGGGGGGACTCTTATTCCCAAGACAATCTAAAAGAAGCAATTCGCAGAATACGTGCAGGAGAAATAACTTTGTACCGTGCTGTCCAAAGATATGGTATACCAAAAACTACATTGTATAATCGGTTTAAGGGAAATAGAGGCCAACTAAGTTCTACCCAAGGAAGAAGAACAGCTCTCCTACCCGAGCAGGAAGAAGAGCTAGCAACATATCTGAGACTAATGGAAAAGTGGGGATTTGGCATAACTCGCAAAGAGCTTTTCCAAATTGTTGCTGAATTTGTACAACGTAATAACTTTCAAACACCATTTAAAAACAACTTTCCAGGCGAGGACTGGTTCTTGCAGTTCAAAAGAAGGCACAAGTTGTCCTTAAAGAAGCCTCAATCTGTTGAAATAGCCCGAAAAAATGCCGCCTCGGATCCTTTTTCTGTCAACACTTACTTTGACATCCTCAAGGAAACCATAAAGGATAATAATTTAGAAAACAAGCCGAATCAAATTTACAACTTGGATGAGACGTACTTTTGCCTGGATCCATCGAAATTGAAAGTAGTGGGTGCTATCAATTGCCCATCAACTCGCACCACTAGCGGACCAGGTAAGGAAAATATAACCGTATTAATCGCTGCCAGCGCTAGTGGTAACAAGCTCCCCCCCATGATTATATTCAAAGGGAAGTACTTATGGGATGCCTGGATGGCGCCCGCGGACCAAAGTTTCCCACATTTAGCATATGCATGTTCCCAAAAAGGATGGATGGAGACAGATATTTTCCATAAATATCTTGAAACCAGTTTCATCCCGCATATTGGAGAAGCCCGCCCTGTATTGCTGATCTACGATGGCCATACGACTCATATTGATCCACGGACTCTTAGGCTTGCCTTGGAAAATCAAATAATTATTATTAAGCTTCCACCGCATACAAGTCATATATTGCAGCCCTTAGACTTGAGTGTGTTCAAATCCATGAAAACGGAATGGGAGGCGAAATTGGTTGCATGGCAGAGGAAACATGTCGGACAAAAAGTTAGTAAAAAGACCTTTTCAATTTTTATCAGCGAGATATGGACCCAAGCTGCAGAGTAGATAATAATCAGTGGCTTTAGAAAGGGGGGAATTGTCCCTTTTAATAGAGAAGTTATAAAACCAGCACAATATGATCCTGCAGCTTATAAACGTTGGCAATCTCATGTACAATTGCAAAATCAAAGACTAGCAGAACAAGTCGAACATGAAGCAAATAGAGCAGAGACAGTTGAAAGACCACCATCTACCCACGAAATAACAGAAAGTAATGAAGTAGTTACAAAGAAGAAAAAACATGAAGTTGAGAGTAGTCATTCATATCATGAAGTCACCCAAAGTGTATCCAATATAGGAAATTCCCTTTCCTCAAATATGTCTTTAGATGATGATGTTGTCACTTCATCACCATCATGTAGTGGGACACGATTTGAAGAAATTTTATTGAGACAAGTCAGGCAACAGGGGAGTACTAAAAAAAACAAAAAAAACGAGAGTTGGAACAGGAGCAGAAGTACTGACGACGAAACAAGCCATTGAAAGGTTAGAGGAAAAGAAAAAAAATAAAATGAAAGTGAAAAATAAGAAAAGTTCAAAACCTAAAACAATACCCAAAAAAAAAACGTACAATATCTAAGAAACTCCAATCAGATCATGAAGATTCAAGTGACGAAAATAGTAACACAGTACTATCATTACATGACTCAGAAAGTGAGTTTGAAAATATTGAAGAGTTTGTTCAACAGTACGACGAAGAACCAGATGAAGAACCAGAAGAACCAGAAAAACTAAAAGTGGGTAAATGGTTATTAGTAGAATTTGCTACGAAAAAAACAAAGAAACATTACGTCGGGCAAATACTCCAAATATATAAAGACGAAATGAAAGTAAAATTCATAAGAAGGAAGGATGGCGAAACCAAAAACACCTTCGTTTGGCCTCTAAAAGAAGACGAAAGTGTCATTTCAGAGGATGACATTGTCATGGTCATACCCGAACCCAATCTAGGACGAAGGGGAGAACTTATTTGTACCGTCACATTTGACGGCTACAATGTTCAGTAGCACTGATTAATTTTTTTAGTTTTCTCTTTTATTTTTGATTAATAAAACAAACTTGTTGCTTCGTATTTGACGACTACAATGTTCACAAGTATTATTTTTAGTTTTAACATTTATTTTTGATCAATAAACTTTTATTTTTAATTAATAAAACAAATTTGTTGCTTCGTATTTGACGACTACAATGTTCACAAGTAGTATTTTTAGTTTAACATTTATTTTTGTTCAATAAAATAAATTTCAAATTTGACTGGTTCTGATTTTCCTCCCTACAACTCTCTAAAAAATGTAGTAACTCAGAAAGTATAACAGATAAGTGCAATCTGAAAATTGCCTTAGAAAAATCTCATTGTCAGAAGTATTCTCACTTGCCCCCGATCGTTCAGTAAGGTGTTATGAATATTTTACAGCAGTGGTTCCCACTTGCCTCAAGTACCGGGGCAAGTGAGACCCTCAAGTATACATAGGTACATTAATTTTTTTACAATTTGCTTTTTCAAAATACCATATTTTGGACTCTTAAATCGATAGTAAACATTACCAAGTATATTCTGTAAAAATTAGAATCTTCCAGGACTCTTACAATTGATTTTATATACAGTCAAAACCGAACTTTTAAAATTCTGGGTCTCACTTACCCCACTCCACCTTATCAGTTTCTGTTTTTTTATCTCGGTATCTTCTCTTAAGAGAAGCGTAGTTCTTAACATCGAATACTTTGCCCAAAGGGTCGACGATTTGTATTTTTTACTGGCAAATGAAAAATAAGCCAAAATGACATCATCATTTATTATTTTGACGTTGCTGGTTGTCATCCATTTTTTGAACGTATTATATTCGTTTTCATATTTTAATCTCGATTTTGCTGGAAGAAGATTTAGTGTGGCAATTCTTGCTTCTTCTACAATAGCTTCAGGAATTTCACAGTCACTATCCGAACTCATTTTCTTTTTCGTAATGCACTAACTCGCGTTGCAATAATAATTGTGCAGTAAACAATTTTTTGTTTGACTATTACTCGCTACCATAGAAACTGGAAACATTTACTAGCCTGCTCATGGTTTTTATATTTAAATATTTTTGATTTCAGCAAAATATAAGAAATAAAGCTTTATCATAAATAATATGTGTGAACGAGTATGTGAAGGTGTCAAAAAAATCATATGTTCAACTCTGGAGTAAAGTATCATTTCCTCCCTTGGATGATTGCTGCCCTCGCTTCGCTCAGGCAGCAACTTTCATCCGCGGGAGGAAATGATACACTTTCCTCCCTAATTGTACAAATAGCTATACTTTGAAATAATTTTCTGTCGCAAATTAATTTGCTGCATTATCAGGCACTTGAAATCGTACAAAAACGTATAGAAAATTGAATAATATTTGATAAAACGCTTTCATTAGTTTCTTTTTTTACAAAATATTTCTTTAATTTGCTAATATCTTCAAAACTACTCAAAATAAATGTCATGTGTGGGGGATCATCAGAAAGCACTTGTCTCTATTTGATTATGAAATAATATACAGGATATATATGTTCCATTTAAAATAAGAAAGTTTCTGATGTTTTTAAATTTACATTTTTTAAATCAAATTATGATAAAAGTTTAAAATCTAATACATAATTTGAAAGTCCGTATTTAGCTTAAGCAGCCGCCACAATAAGAAGTTTAAAATTATTTTTAATTTGAATAATATGGCATTTCTCTTAAGGTTACATATAACTTGACAAAGTTGGTTACTGCCTAGCCTAAATGGAACATCCTATACAATTAGAAATATTTTTGCAGTGTTGATTTTCTGAACAACTACTGTTTGAAAGATTTTTGTCTATATCTATAGCTAAGGAGTTATGGAAGAAATACGCACAACGTGGACACCCTGTATGCTACATTTACTTGCTACACGGCTTGGAAACTGGTATAAATTTTGTAAACTGTATTTCTTAAAACGACAAAATTTTTTCACTTGCTAGGTATATTTCAGTGGATAGCGCGACCACCCCTTTTGTTGTCTAATGTAAGGGTATGTCAAGTGACATATCATTTGAGAGCTTATTTCGAGAGGAATACTTACAATGCATTTTTTACTTTCCAAATATTTGAAGGGGTTGAGTGATAAATAAACCATGATTTTAAATAATCTCTTCAGTATGGTAAATTTCCCAAAAAACTAAAAACTAGCACAGTACATCCTATTCAGAAAATTACAAATACAATAAAAGCGTCTGAGTTTAGACCTATAAATACTTTACCTACACCTGAAAAAATTTTAGAACTGGCAGTATATGAACAACTCCTTAGCCATTTTGAAATGAATCATATCTTAATAAGTAACCAATCAGGCTTTAGACAAAAATTTTCATGTGAAACAGCATTACAATTAACATTAACAAAATTTAAAAACTTTATTGATCTTGATAATTATGTGGTAGCGGTATTCTTAGACCTACGTAGAGCATTTGAAACTATTGACCGCGGCATTCTTATAGCAAAACTAAAAATTTATGGCGTTCAGGGAAATGTAATAAATTGGATTCAGGAATATTTGTCAAATAGAAAGCAAATAGTTAAAGTAAAGGATTCCTTTTCTAGTGAGATATATAGTAAACATGGGGTACCCCAGGGAAGTATTTTAGGTCCGCTCTTATTCATCATATATATTAATGATATCAATTTATTTATCGATTGTGATCTTATAAACTTATTTGCGGATGATACACTACTAGTTTGTAAAGGTCAAAATTTGGTGGATGCAATAGATAATATGAATCTTGTATTGGCTAAAGTTAGTAGTTATCTTAATATAAATAAATTGAAACTGAATACATGTAAGACTAAGGCAATGATATTAACAACTAAATTTAAATATAGCAAAATAAATACCAACGCCTATAACTTATCAATTAATGGTGAAACTATTGAGTTTGTGACAGAAACAGAAATGAAATATCTAGGTTTTAAAATAGATAATACATTGACGTTCTCCAGCCACTTTCGCTATATATATAAAAAAATTGTTAAAAAAATGTACTTTTTCTCTAGAATTTCACACCATCTATCAACTTCAACTAAGATTATAGTATATAACACTATTATTAAGCCACATTTTGACTACTGCTCAACAGTAATGTACCTCTTTGACCTTAATAAAATCTCTCAATTACAAAAATTACAAAACCGTGGTATGAGAATAATACTTAAATGCAACAGGTTCACTCCAGTAAATACTATGCTTTCAACTCTAGAATGGTTAAACGTGTCAAACAAACTTTATCTAAGTGCAATGATTTTTATTTACAAAGCTGTGAACAACTTATTACCTAGCTATTTTGAAGAGTTTATTACATTTAATCATGATACATGAGCATTTCACAAGATCTAGAGATAATCTACATTTAAACCAAGTGCATCAAAAAAAGTCCATGAACTCTTTGTTCTTCAAAGGTATTGATAAATTTAATAAATTATCACCTGAAATTAAAAACAGTCCTTTGGTCAAACAATTTAAATATAATTTAATCAAGCACATAAAAGAACTGTGATTTGCTGTTGTTTTGTTTTATTTTATTTTGGATTTTATGTTATTATGTAATTATTATGTTTTATATACTCACATATTCTTAATAATTATAAATTTGATTTACTTTTATTATCTCTGTTTTTATATTGTGATTATAATAATTTGTGATATGTTTTTAAGTGAAATGTATTTAGATATATGTATATTAGGATTTCCTATTTTAAATAAATTACTACTACTACTATAAAATAGTATTTAACGTAAAAGATTTTCAAAATGTTCACCATTTCTTTTTTGGCAAAAAGCCTACCGATGGTAAGACCCATTTCTTACATTTCATAATATTTCCAGAGAGAACTGCTTGATTTCATGCCTGATACTATAGAGCCTCAATGTTGTCCGGTTTTGAAATCTTCCTCCTAAAATAATCCCCATAAAAAGAAATCGAGAGGAGTAAGGTTCGAATATTTTGTCTGCCACTCAATTGTATGACTTCTTCCAATCCACCTATTGGGAAAAACTACTTACGATCGGTCACAGCATAGTGCGATGAAGCTCTTTCCTGTTGATAACATAGGTCTTCGGTTAAGTCTCCTTATTTGAAAATAAAGCTGCGAAACATGGACCGAAATCTTCTTGAAGAAAATATATGTTGCTCCTTTAAGATTATTGTTGAAGAATACACAGGCCGACAAAATTTAACCGACTTTCTAAACTAGAAACCAGAGTATGCTTTTCCTAAGGTGTTTAAGGCGCTAAATCCGAATGCGACCTCAGAATTGCTCCACCACATCAGATTTTCGAGACATTCTAACCTAGAATTAGAGAAAACCCAGTTTTTCGCTACATTTGAGGCTATGTTACATCACGAGGCAACTTTTCTCTACAAAATTCGTCACGGAATCTGAAAGTACTAATCTTCCCCTTCGGAATCCAAATTGCATTTTTTCAATATTTTGTTTCCTTTCCGAGAAACCGTTAATTGAAATTTATAAGTCTGACATATTAGTGCGTAATCGGAATATCAGTACCATCAGATGAAGACTTCAGAAAAGAGAAGAATCAATTTACAAATATCTACATTCCCACCTTACAGTAAAAATAAATTCATAAATATCAGAACATATTCATCACCATATCGCTTGACTTATGTCTATTTATGAATAGAAATAAAAATAACTAGAAGCTAAATTTTCAGGTCATAAATATTTATTTAAACAATTTTCGATAACAAAACCTAGTCAAATAAATAGTACTATGGAGTATTCAGAAATTAATCTGATTAAATCCATTGCGTTTCTGAACTATAGAGTAAGAATTTATAATATCCAACACGTTATTAGTTTTACTACTTATAACCTATGTATGTTTGAAATATTCAATGAGAATAAGTAAAAAGAGATGATAATGAATATATGCTGATATTTATGAGTGTATTTTTACTATAAGATAGGAATTTACGTGTTGGTACATAATTTGATTCTTCTCTCTTCTAAAGTCTTCGTCTGATGCTACTCAATTTCCGAAATCCCATTAATTCATACTCATACATCTAACGAATTCTCGGATAGGAAAAATTATATTGGAAAAATTCAAATCCCTTAACCAGTTTTGTGGAGAAAAATTATCTCATGATGTAACAACATCAAATGTAGCAAAAAACCGTTTTTTTTCCCTTTTAAAAGTGAAAAGTGTAGTTAGTCCGGTTTCTGGTGTAAAATTTGTCGGCTTGTGATATTGGTTCATCATCAATTATCCAAACCCACACATTTATCTTTTATTGGCACTGAGAATGGGTTTTTCGGATCAAATGAGGGTCATTAGCACAATAACAGCAATTGTGCCGAGGTAAAGTCCATCATTTTCGCAAAATTAAATTCCGCGATCTGGGTCATCCTTAGTTAATTCCTATCGCATCTTTTCAATTTTAAGTATTTTCAGGAGACTGGCATTATCGTCACGGGTTAGCTGCCGATCTGGAGTTACTGGATTCTCTTGAATTGTTAGTAACATGTTTAATTTAGTATCATCTCCAACAATGGATTATATCGTTGTCCAAGCACATCCCTCGCATGATTCAACTCCTGATATCGAGCCTCAATTTCACTCACTGGACCTTAGCTAATAAATGGTAAATCTAAATGCTGTTCTGTAAATAATCGACCATCCTCAATCTGAGTTTGGCACCTTTCACCATACCCGATAGACATTAAAATTTTAATATGAAGGGTTTCTGGATTTCTGTTGGATAAAGTATTTTTTAAATAATTGTAATCCCAAAAAAGTACATAAATTGGAAGAACAATATGTGTAGCTTGCAAACTGGATATACCTAGCAAAGTAGGTTCGATTTCCATTTACTACAAAATAATTGTACATTAAAAATCGCAATAAGCTCTAGGGCTCTGCATTTCTTGTGAAATTTAGACGTAAAATATGTCTTAGTATTTTTGCAGTCCGACACTTTTATAAACCCCAAAGGTAGCAAAATAGGGTTTTAAAAGTTTTATTTATTATGTGTTAAATTATATGTATTATCAACGGAGTTTGTAGTGTAGGTACGTTAAAACTATCAGATAATAATATATTACAGTATTCGATCCCTTTTATAATGAGGGTTCTCGAAGCGCCTTGTGACAGAGACAAAGGGCATAATCAAATATCGTAATATACTGAAATTAATTTTTTCATTCGAGAAAATTTGAGTAGGGAATTACCGGTGACGTTTTACTAACTTAACATCAAACGCGATACTTTCGAAAAAATTCTAACATATAAACATAAAATGATTAAAACAAATTCAGCGGTCAAATATTAGATTAACTTAACCAAAATACTTACTGTTACTGGTAGGAGGTGCGGTTCAACTTACTAGTGCTGGTAGCAAACTAAATTTTACTCTCTGGAGTTCTAGTAGCTTCATGGTGAACGGATTAATAGCGTATCGCCAACTAAAATTATAATCTCGCGGTCTAGCTATCTTAAGCCGACGATTCGATTAATGCGGCGGGGACAACTTACTCTGATGCGTACGTGGCTCTATGGGCTACGGTGTCAACGGACGCCTGTCCTGTGCTAGTGACGAAAAAGAAGAGGTTCCAAAACTTAATTATAAAGTAAATTGAAGTTAATTAAATTTGCCTGCCTTAAAATAATACAATTTATTTATATTAAAAATACAGAGTGCAGAGGGATGTAATCTGAACTATCCTAAAATCACTTCGTTCCAATATAAACAGAGTATTTCGGTTGTATCAAAATGCATTTGATAATAATTGTCAAAATATTAACAACTACATCCGGTATAAAACATACTGATATCTAAATCCAAATTACACATTTCGAGAATGATTTAAATTTTTTAACAAAAATAAAATTGGTAGAAAACGGCGAATTACTTAAATACTTAATTTAGCACTATTTTTTGTAATGTTCCATATTTTGTAAGTGCATATTTTAAAAAAGTCGTTTTTATCTTAATTTCTATGATAGGACCAAATTTGAGATACTTTTTTTGGAAATTAAATATAAATTATACGTTCTATAAATTCTTGTATTTTTTTAATTGGAACTCAAAATTAACCTTTTTACATAAATAACATTGGCATTAGCAAATACACGAAAATATTTATTACTTGGTGAAAAAAAAAAATAAAAATGTTTACAACAAATATGTGAAAAAAAAATAGGTATCCTAATTTGAGATAGGAGGATATCCAAATTTGAGATACACCCGTAATTTGCGACATTATTCAAAAAATCCCATTTCTTCGCAGAAGGAGCAAATGAAGGTGCTACTTTTGAGTTCTGCACACTCTTCATGTCCCCATCTGGGACACTGAGCACATTTAGCCCATTGTTCGCCATGTTTATCTTGGGAATATAAACCCGTAAACCCGTACAGAACAAACATTCAGCATCACTTCCTTCATTTTCGTCCGAAGAAGAATCGGCCAACACAAAATTTTCGTCGTTACTTTCTGAATTTGAACTAGTCCAACTCTCTTGTTTCTTCTTCAACCTTTAACTTTTGATTTAGACGGCTTTTTCGAAGATACAAGCTTGCGTTTCGTCTTCAACTTTTGCGCTTGTGACATGGAGGGCTGTTCCTTAATCCGACTGGATTTTGTGCCAGCCAAATTCTTTTTGGTAATTTGTTTTTTGTTCCTTTTTTCTAGACTCTCTTGCCATTCTGTTTTATATGGAGAGTAATAATACTCGCCTTTCCTACTCTAGAATTTGTTTTAGACGCGTCATTTTTGTAAGAAGGCAACGGACAAATGTCTTTTGGAGAAATTAATATATTTTGAAGAATTTTTATAGGTGGAGTTGGAGTTCGCTGTTGCCATTCACGTGCAGAAATAGGTGGAAGAATCAACTCAATAGATCCCTCATTATTGGCAGCCTGATTTAGCTGACCTATTTCATTACCTCGATCCTCTGCATTAGAATGTGAAACTTCTTGAAAGATACCGAAATCACGATCTTTAAAAATGTGACGATTTAGAAGTGCTAATCCGGTTTCTCTAAAACCATTGCAAGACGTCTCCATTATAATAGCTATTGCATATGGGGATACTGTGCTTAATTCGTTTTCCCAAAGCCTATTCTCTATCTCTTGGGCGTACTACGTTTTCATGGGAGACATAAAACTCACATCCAGAGGTTGTATCTTGTGAGTTGAATGTGGTGGCGGACAGATAATTATTACGTGGTTTTGTTTAGCCAAATCTATAAGCTCGATGTTTCTCGTGTGAGAATAGTGACCGTCCAATAAGAGCAGAATGGGGTCACAAGCACTAGGTTTCGCGAATTTGATAAAATGAGCGAACCGTTTAGTAAAAATATCAGTTTGTACCCAGCCTGATGGATGGCATGCTGCAATTGCTCCAGCGGGAGCTCCAAGCATTAGCTCGTCCTTCATGTTTTCCGTGAAAAAATTGAAAACGGTGGCCATACACACCTGAAGCATTCATGCATGTGGTTATTAACTTTCCCCTTTCGGCTGAAGTGAGTGACGAAACTTGTTTTTTTCCCTTTAGAAAGATGGCCTTACTATGTTTATGTTGCACCACATTGATGCCAGTTTTATCTACATTAAACACGCTCTGGAATGGATTGTTGATTTTGTTTAATTCTGATAGATAAAAAAATATTGAAACATTCTCGGGAGTGAAAGATTTGATCCGAGCAGCTAACATCCCTTGAGAAGTTCTCATGGAAAGCTGAGGGTGCCTTTTAAAAAATAGTTGCAACCATTTTTTTCCTGTTGATTTTTTATTTGGGTTGAACGAATGAGGTATGCCAGCTGAAATGCCAGTCGCTTGATATTACGTGCTCGCAGCCCAAAAAAGCGCTCATCCATAGCCACTGCGTATTGAACCAGCTCCTTTTCAAGATTTGGAGGAAGAACGGTCTTCTGGCCAATTCTCAAACTGACAAGTTCTTGTGGAGTCTTAGCGGATTTCACGTATCTTTCCAAAGTCCCATTGGGTACCCCAAAAATTTTTGCGGCCTTTAAATATCCCATCTCTTTATTTCTAACAGCATTGACAGCCCTTATCATGTCATTGGAGTTCTAATTTTTATGTTTGGGTGGCATCTAGAAACACAAAATACAGAAATAATCCAGTAAACCATTACCGTCTCCTATGTAGTGCAAAAAAAATCAGGGAAAGCTGATATTTTCAGGGTTATTCGGGGACTATCTGCCAAGTATCCAAACAAAAGATCACACTTGAGCCAGCTTCTTCAGAACTTTTTTTTTATAAATGATATCTTTACTTATCAAAAATAGTGTACGTTGATTTGGTGCCTAATTTGAGATACGTCTCAAATTGGGAACCAATAGGCATCTCAAATTAGGGATTTTCATTTAAAAAATTGACAGCCGTTTTTTTAGGTTAATTATAACCTGACTTGAAAATTATATTAAGTAAAAGATAAATTAAGATTTCAATAGCCAGCCATGTACTAGGAATTGTTTTAAACTGCTTACCTTTATTTTATGTGTAAGATTTTCTTCACGTCCACAAAAACTCAAAATGCAAAATATCCAGATATTTCACAGTACCTCGTGTCTATTTACCATAAGTTCTCGCTATTTTTTGATGATGGCACTGCATAACAAGAAACTCAGAATGCTGTCTCAAATTAGACGAGTATCTCAAATTTGGTTCCTTTCTTCTATAATAAGTTTATTTACAAAATATTTCTTCCAGAAAATAAAGTTATAAAAGAAAAACTGAAAGAACATATTTGATGGCTAATAATTATTGTAAGTAAAATCATCGCTCAAATTTTCAAGACATCGTGCGACTATTCAATTGTCAAAAAATGCTCCAGTATTTTGTCATCAAATAAACCAAAGTTCACTTACTTAGTTTATATCTAACGCGCAATTTGCATTTTCTTGTGCTTGCTACCACTCATTCTCCTTGGGCATTCTTTTAACGTAGTTTAATAGAAATTTCATTAGTTAGTAATACGGTATTAATGATGAGGAATTTCTAATTTGAATTACATACGTCTCCCTCTTGGAACTTTGTAAAATCCTAAGTTTAAGGGAATGACACTATTTCTTCTTTAAGAATCTGAAAACTAAATGATTTTCAACATCAGATACCATTTAAAACGTTTTAACAAAAAAATAACTATAATATTGTGCCGATTTCGTCTTGAGAGAATCTTTCAAATGACGAAATACTGAATTTTCTTATTTTTCTCATATCCATGCTGGTCATAACGTTAGCATCAAAACACGCATTCAAGAAATAATACGTTTTACACAATTTGTTTCTTTCATGCATCTGAATTTTATTCCTTACTTCCGTAGATCCCGGTATAAATAATTATAGCTACGATGCCTATCAATTTTATGTTGTACTTTAGTTTATTTAACTTGAAAACAAAAACAGTTTAGCTAATACACATTGTCAAGAATTGGCGTTGAATAAATAATGTATGTTTCCAGAAAATCAGTACAAACTAAAAATAATAACAATTAGATAAAGTAAAACAAAATTGAAGAGAAATACTGGAATCATTGGATGGCAGTGAAATTCCCGAAGGATTGCCCCAATGACCCTCTAACTGTCAGGAACCCCGTCTCACTTGATTGCTTCTTGATAAAACTTTCAACTTTCTCTTGTTTTAAACAGTAAGTGCTTTTCCAACAAAACGAGGTAGTCGTTGAAAAATTATATTTAAAGAAATCTAATGTATGGGACCACTTTTTGTTGTGTTCAATTAATTTTAATGCAAATTATAAGTAATTGTTTATATTCATCTATAACAAACAAAATTAAGTAACCTGAGAAACTATTTTCATGAATAAAAATGGAAAATACTGACGTATTTTCCACAAACACCAAAACACTGACTCTGTACTCGACGCACGTTTTGTCAACCAAGTTGGCGTCATCCGGAGGTGATTAAGACAGTGTTAATATCTTCGAATGATGCCAATTTGAATGACGAAACGCGCGTTGAGTGCAGTATTAGTGTTTTGATGTTTATAAAAATTACGCCAGTGCTACAATCATGTTAAAAGTTCCAGATCTTTTCAGGACAAAAATGAGAAATGTCCCTGAATTTAGACTTAACAAAAATATTAAATATTTGTACATAAAGTTTTTGCCATTCTATCGTCGACTATCGTAAAACTGAGGTTTTGGTAAACAGATGACAAGCCGTCTGTCTGTGTGAAAATTTCTGCAGTCGATAGATATATTTACGAGATAAATACGTGACATATGAAAGACTATAAAGAGAATATTAATAAAATGAAGACGTGAAAGGATAAAAAACTAAAAACGGAACAAAAATTAGGAAATTTAACAGATTTTAACTCGCTTAAACTGGATTTATCTATTAAGTGTTAATAATAAATAGGAGTAAATCCAAATGGGTAGCCAAGTTTATTATTCGTCTTTTCTACACCAGACACAGACCGGTTTCGAACTTTTTGTGTTCTCGTCAGTGTGCCATAGGTAATTAAAAAGACGAATAATAAAGGCAAACCATACTAGTGTCTATGACAGACAAGCAATTAATAACAGCGAAGTATAAAATTATCCCAGTAAAGACAGCTAGTAGCAACAACTGACCACTAGATGGATAATTTTGTTCTTTTCTGGGATAATTTTATACTTCGCTGTTATTAAGTGTTACTTGTAGTTCATACCTGAAGATGTATTGAACTTGAATTAAATTAATTTGTGGCCTGTACAGTTAGAAATATCAATTCAGACTGATAACTCGCTGCCTACAGGAAGTAAATAGATATAATAATTTCCTGTTCCTTGCATCTAGGTACTTGAGTATACACATTGTACAGGGTTATTCCCCATATATTGACACCCCATTTACAGCAGTTATTTGATGAGTTATTTAGAAACTGTAAAGACAAAGATTTATCTCTATATTTTTAGAATTCGTTGTCAGAAAAAACAAATGAACATCGGAATTGTAGTATTTTTGCATAACCTTAATTTTCTTAAATAAAAGATCCTGTATATGAATCCGCGTGTTTAAAGACTACTAACTGAGTATGTGAGAGTTTTTATGTTAATAGGCAACGTAAAGATTTGTTTCCCAAAGTACCAGTATGGAGCACAGTAGTTAGAAAGCAGCATTAGCACATAAAACAATATAACAAAGAAACAAGTTTTGATAGGATGTGGCTAATTAAGTTTCAGCATGATCATTACACATCTGTCCTTAGGATAATTCGAACGTTTTTGACAGTCAAATAAAAAAGTAAAAGTATGCGACGAAACCAACTTAATCTTTAGTGAAACTCATCACATTAACGTCCAGTATAAATGCTATTCAGTATTGTAAGCTTCTGAATATTTTTATTATTAACAGATGGAAATTGCTTAATACATATTAATAATATGTATATGTCAAAGAATATTTAATAACAGCGCAAAATACTTTTGATTTTAAATATGTGTTTCTTAATTGAAACAATAAAATCAAAATCTACTAGAAATAGAATTTATTATCTTAACGCATTTTAAATATCACGACGTTTTAATATAGAGCAAAATAAGCACTGAGGATTTAAAATTCTGTATGGTGGATTTATGTCCTTTTACTAGACCTTATTGACAAAAAACTGCATGCTATATTTACTATATGTCCAGAGTAAGAGGTTTTTCTTTGTTTTTCTATATATCTATAAGGGAGCTTTCAACGTTCAAGATTTAAAAACTAAAATGGTAGATACATGTAGGTAGAACACATTATTTATTTAAGTTATCTCTTTTTCTTTGCCTGAATTATTAAAATATGCCAGGGTTGCAAACATTAGGGTTGCAAACATTAATTATAATCAAACTATTAAATTATAGTGATTTTATTTAATGCATTATTAATAAAATATCATGCAAATAATACTAATACGTACTGTTTAAAATATATAAGTATAAATATAAGGTTCAGTAATAGATCAATTAATACATTTTGAGAACTATATTGTCTCATATAACTTTTCTGTTAGTAAGCAATCAGTAGGTGTATCATTTTTTTAATTGAATGACACTTCACGAAGAGCAAACTTATTATAGGATCGCTGCTGTGAGTGTGAGAAGTCTGGAGGAGATAAAAGAAAAGGTGACTAATAAAGCTATGTTTGGCAGCTATGCAGCTTCACAGTAAAGGAATTGTTACATTTTATCTAGTAGTACGTGTAGTCACCTGCGATGGTATTAATGGCCCAATTTCTGTAGAACAATCATCATGACAATGCCAATAAAAGATATCGAGAGCATATGGTGGTAATTTATTTAATAGACCTTGTTATATTCTATCAAAATCTTTAGAAATATCTAAAGTAAAGCCATGGAATGATAGTAGTCAAGCCTCTCGATTGCTTTAAGTGGGAGTGCAAAACCATATTGCTGATGATTCAAGCTACTTGCTGATTCAAGATATTGTAGTATAGTTACATGTTAGTAACGATTTTCATCCATTAGCAGAAAACATGAAGAGCACGGTGATGGGACAAGAGTTTTTTAACCCATTTTCTATCTTCCTGCGCTCTGGATATTTTAAGGACAACGGTTGATATTTCATTGAACTCTTTTTTGAGAGGTTAGCGTTGAGTTGTAGCAAAATATTTCCGAAAGGAAATGAGCCTTACCTCTGGACGAATTCGTTGTTAAGCCGTCTACTTTTGTCAGAAGAGAAAGAGTTCAATTTGTTGCTTAATGGCTTTCTTTCAGAGATAAAGCCACTATATTTTTTTCCCTGATGTTAAAGTTAATTTTTGCCCTAGCAATTAGGTATAGTTATACCATTATATTTGGTCTTATTGGATTTTTGTTCATTTATGGTAAACTACAACTTGTAGGAAAACAGCTTTAGCATTTGAATTATCTAGTATACATTTAGATCGACATTTTAACACTTTTAATTTACTGCACGCTCTACTTAATTAATCCAATTTAAATTTACGTAAAACCTAAAGCAATGGACGTTAATTAAAATGTATATTAATTTGTATCTTAAAGTTTTGCATAAAATGAAGTTGGGTAACAATTAAATTACATAAAAACTTCTCCTTAAAACTTTAATCAAATTTTAAAACACGTTCAGCCAGCAATTCTTAAAGTAATATTTCTTTCCTCATTTGAAATTCATGACAACGAACAACTTAACTAGTAAATTAAGAAATTAACGTATTCCCACTTGTATGGTTTATTGTGGCTTTACTTATTCAAGCTAGGCTCTGTTGGGAATCATGCATTCTATATTACAACCAGTTCGTGAAATGTCACGTCGTTACTTTTTATTCACTGTCCTCTGATTCACCTTTAATTTTCAGTTTTGTGTCTTTTTGGATCTAATTTTATTTTAAGTCGCAAGAGAATGATGTATGGACTGTTACATTATACGCTGAATGTTTTAAATTCATACCCATTAAAGATGTAAGAATTAACACAGGTACCAAAAAAAGTAGGAATAATGAAGGTGCACAATGAAGTTAGATGTTGAGTCTTAGTTTTATTTATACAGTTTTGAAATGATATGCATCGCAGATATCATCATAAGAACATGGCAATTTAATTTTAAATTTAGGTTCAAAACGTGACAACTGTAATTTATTTATGCATAAAATTGTGTAACATATTCTTTTATGTAATTCTTTTAACAATTTTAGAAAATGTAATAGATTATGTTTGAGTAGCAAAACAATTCTTGCAGCCTGGTCAACAAATAGGTTCTAATCCGATGGTAACGGCTTTGAAAAATTGCTTACTAGTTGGCAAATAATCTCGGTGCACCTGTTTTGCAAGGGTGAGGTAACGATTGTTTTTATCAGCTGAAGTTTTGCATTGACTACTTGATTAACAGCCTTAACCTCTTTGTCCATTTGACTTCCTTTACCTTAAATAAATTGAACAGAAACAATATAGTTTCCACTATCGCTGTTAAACCTCAAAATGACAATATTTTAATTAACCTCTGCAACATACCTACGAGGTTTAACTACAAACTTAAGTTGTGTTCATCAACATCTCCAAACTGTGTGATCCCAACTCTACATCCAAAAATGCATCAACCTAATGTACTCATTTGCTTTACTTCGGTTATGAACTCCATGAACTGCATGATGTTCAGTGGCTCAAGTTGTCTTTAGCTGGCACTGTAAAGTTTCCATGTTGGCTCCTTTGCTTTCGATTATGAAAGCAAAAGAGCCAATATGGAACGAAAATCGACTTTCATAGAACAATAGTCGAATGGCTTGGTGTATGCATGATTATTAAATCTAGCTAAAGTCGGGCTCACCAATGTTTGCGGCTGACTTATTACTTAAAGATGATATTACAGACATGCACGCTGTAATACTAAATATCTTCTTTGCACCTTTAGTGCAGTTGATCAGACTGTACTAAATGTGCATATGAGATATTTAGTATTACAGCGTGCATGTCCGTAATATCTTCTGTAAGTAATAAGTCAGCCGCAAACATTGGTGAGCCCGACTTTATTCGACTATTGTTCTATAAAAGTCGATTTTCTTGAAGAGAATTTCCCGGAACTAGAAATAGTTAGTAGTCATAGTAAATTTTAATTACCACATTTGAAGTTTTCTGATATATTTTAATAAAACCGTCAATGTAGGTAAAGAAACCGAAGCTTTTAGCAATACTTTGTTTCAATTTATTCAAAAGATCACTAGATTTCTTTCTAACAACCAATTTCTATATACGTTCGTCTCCATCTATTGGTAATCCATATTACCTTATTACAGCCTCCTGTTCTTCAATGGGATGGATGATTCATTCATATCCATGGCGCGATGTTTAATTTAAATTTAAATGATCCATCTACTCGTTAAAAATTTCTCTCAAAAGACAATTCAACAGTGTCATCAATAGATAAGGCTCATCACTGTGTGTGTTTCATTTATCGGTATTTTCATGCAAATTGTTGAAAATTAAAAAAAAAATTTAAATTATAATATGGCGGTGGTGGAAGCGGAACGAGAAAATAATGTTTAGCATTCACGGCTGCAAACTGTGACTGCAAACGAATGAACCAATTACAGCAAGCTACTACACGACGGTTAATTTAATGTCATTGTGGTGCAAATATTGGCCAATATTTAACTTTTGAGGGCAAATGAGTGACAATGTATAGTTTTTGATGGTAATTTTGACGGGTTAGGTCAATAGTCAATAGTCCGATTGTTGGGTTGGATGCTTACCAGTATTTTTTTGAAGTGACAAGAAGGCTATCATCATCATCGTTTGTCGGTCACTTCCTATTGAAATAACATAAATTCACAGTTTGTGAACTACGTAAGTTCATCCCGTGCTCGCTTTTAACACACGATGATGGCGTCAATTCAAAGAATCGTTGATTCGATTGTAGCTTTAAATACTGCCAAAAAGAAATGAAAGCCTATCAGGGATCGTTAACAAAAGTAAACAGAAAAGATACAGATTATGAAAGTGTATATCTTTACATAGGGAACCTCAAAATATAGTCATCAAAATTTGCTTCGGGACACCTTAAAATTGACCAAGATTTATAACGCTGTAAAACTAGTAAAAATGTATGGATTTGTGCCGGGTTTTTAGCGTTTCAAGGGAAATTTAATTGGCTTTCATCTTACCTATCTAACTTTAACATAAAGTTACAACAAATTATTTATACAGGGTGTTCAGACTATTTTATATTTTAAATATGTTAAGTCCGACCCTGTCCAAACCCTCAATGCACATGCGTGCATAACTGTCAAATAATTAGTACAAATACAGTCCACTAGAGATACATTAAGCGAAGCGTTATTTTTGTAACAACAGTTTTATTAAAAAT
Source organism: Rhagium mordax (assembly GCA_963680705.1). Classification (NCBI taxonomy): domain Eukaryota; kingdom Metazoa; phylum Arthropoda; class Insecta; order Coleoptera; family Cerambycidae; genus Rhagium; species Rhagium mordax. The sequence continues at coordinate 48,488,189 of OY796656.1, read as the reverse complement.
AAAGTAGTAAAATTATCTGTGCATTATGTTCAATTGGTCACAATAACCACCAAAACAAGGTAGACTACAACAATAGTTATCTACCAAACATTGGTCCCACGAGCAGGATAAATAAAATACCTACGCAGAAAGATAACCTAACCTAAGAAAAAAAGGCGCCTACAATCGTCACGAGAAACCAAGCCAAGTGAAAATCTGATATCATCCACAATTACAAGGCGATAAAGTGAGTCATTTCCTTTATACTTCCGTTCTATAACTTTATGTCCTTTAGTTTATGCATGTCGTAACCTGATTTATTAGTTATTACAAGAGAAAAATCATTTCTATCTCGATTTATGTGGTATCGCACGTTTCATTATATTTCCTCGATTACACGTTTCATCAACGAATTCAATAAATAAACATCACAAACATGTCGGAAGACGAAAAAAAACAATTAAAAATTCGCCGAGGGCAAATAAAAGCAGGTTTAACTCGATTTATTGGTTTTCTAACAAATTCCAACAATCATAATGACACATTTCAGATAAAAACTCGTTTAGACAAATTAGAAGCAAACTTTTCAGAATTTGAATTAGTGCAGTCAAAATTAGAGTATTTTGATCCAGATGAGACAAAAGAACGAGAGGCTACGGAAAACGCATTTTATCAATACATAGCAGAAGCTAAAAAACTTATAACTGTAAATCAATCTCTACCAAATTCTAATCAAATTTCAGAGCCTGCAATCAAACTGCCGCAAATTAATTTACCAACATTTACGGGTAATTATGAAAATTGGCTGCATTTTTATGATACGTTCTTGTCATTAATACACACAAACACAACTTTAAGTCCTATACAGAAGTTCCATTATTTAAAGTCATCATTACGCTATGAAGCAGCACAAGTAATACAATCATTAGAAATTACATCTGACAATTATAATATTGCATGGGACTTATTAAAGGAACGGTTCGAAAACAAAAGAATTATTATACATAATCATCTTAAATCATTATTTGATATGTCAGTTATAAGTAAGGAATCACATGTTGCATTGCGGCAATTATTAGATAATGTTTTTAAAAATATACGAGCATTAAAAACTTTAAGTCAACCAGTCGAGCATTGGGACACACTGATAATATTTCTAATTAATACAAAACTCGATCAAACAACAAAACGTGAATGGGAATCTAGCATTAAAGATAATAAGTTATCGACTTTAAAAGATCTTACAACCTTTCTGAATAACAGGTGTTTGCTGTTAGAAACTTTAAATGTGAACAAAAAATCTTCAATTAGCAATGAAATTTCAGTAAAGCACAATAATCACAAAAAGCCTGAACAAGTTTTTGCAGCAATACAATCTCTCAGTTGTTATTTTTGTAAGAACTCACATGCAATCTACAATTGTCAAGCATTTATAAATTTATCTTTACAAGATAAATATAATGAAATAAAGAACTTAAAATTGTGCTTAAATTGTTTAAGACCAGGGCATTCCAAGATTTCCAAGTTTAATTGCAAATCCAGCAACTGCAGGAAATGCAACAAAAATCACAATACACTGCTCCACAACTCGCAAGGTCCGAGTTCGGGTTCAGAACAATCATGCGAACAAAATAATTCTGATGAAAATCAGACTTTATCTTCACAAAACTTAAGTATAATTAATGAAACTCGTTCCAATGAAAACTCAATTTCTGCTCATTCAGTATACAAAAACAATTTACAAGTGTTATTGTCCACTGCTGTAATTTATATTTATGACAAATTTGGAAAGGCACATGAATGCAGAGCACTTTTAGATTCTGGAAGCCAAAGTAATTTTATCGTCGTTACGCAAAAAATTACAATTAAATGTAGAAAACTTTAGGCTACCCATTGCAGGTATTAACCAAAAAATCACAAATATTTCCGAAAAAACAACTGCTACCATATTGTCTAAACAAAATAATTTTACAACAGAATTAACGTTTTTAATACTGCCTACAATAACTGAGAAAATCCCTGTTACATCATTTAGTACGAACGATTTAGAAATTCCAAAATATATTAGGCTAGCAGACCCATATTTTAATAAATCAAATAACATAGACATATTGTTGGGAGCAAGTATATTCTATGATCTTATTTCTATCGGTCAAATAAAATTAGGTAAGGGAAAACCTACGTTACAAAAAACATGTTTCGGTTGGATAATTTCAGGCATTATTCATTTCAATAACGAATCCACTAATACAAGATCAATTTGTAATTTAAGTTTAAATCAGCAACTTGAAAAATTCTGGATTCAAGAAGAAACTGAATTTCAAAAAAGATATTCATTAGACGAACAGTATTGTGAAACTTTTTTCAAGGACACCACAACGCGCGATGAAACTGGACGTTTCATTGTAAAGTTACCGTGTTACGATTTCATAAATAAAATCGGTGATTCAAAAACCATAGCTTTAAAGCGTCTAGAATCAATTGAGAAAAAATTTGAAAGAGATCAAAATTTAAAACAGCATTATGTTGCATTTATGAAAGAATACCAAGATCTAAATCATATGTCATATATCACTTTAGATTTAAATGATTCAACATTTTCATTTTACTTACCACACCATGCAGTAAAAAAGGATTCTAGCACGACAACTAAATTGCGAGTAGTCTTTGACGGATCAGCCAAGACTACTACTGATATATCTTTGAATGACTGTTTATTGGTAGGACCTACCATACAGGATGACATTTTTGACATTGTACTTCGATTTAGAAAACATCGTTACGTGTTGACAGCCGATATAACAAAAATGTATAGACAAATACTCGTTCACCCGGAACACAGAAATCTCCAAAGAATATTTTGGCGGTCTTCCCAAGATGAATCTATTAAAATTTTTTCATTAAATACTGTTACATACGGTACTGCTACGGCACCCTTTTTAGCTATACGTTGCTTACATGAACTTGCACAAGAAAATATGTCACAATATCCTGAAACTTGTAAAACAATTTTGAAAGATTTCTATGTAGACGATCTTATAACCGGGACAGACACAATAGATGACGCGATTACTCTAAAAAATTAACTAATCAAAATTCTACGATCTGGTGGTTTCGAACTACGTAAATGGTCGTCGAATGAAAAACAAATTATTAAACAAATATCAGAAGATGAGCTTGATAATTCTGAAACAAAAATTCAAATTAGCGATAATAAGGATATTAAGACACTGGGTCTTATTTGGAACTCAATATCAGATTATTTTCAATATTCAGTTAAGCCAATTACATCAAATGAAAGATTTACAAAACGTCATGTATTATCAATTATCTCCCAAATATTCGATCCGCTTGGATTAATTGGCCCAGCAACAATTAGAGCAAAACTTCTCATGCAAAAATTATGGCAAATTAAAATAAGTTGGGACGAAACCATTCCTCCAGAGTTATATACATATTGGATAACATTTTTAAAGCAAATTCAAGCTCTCAATTTAATAAATATTCCCCGTTATGTATTATGTATATCACCAAGACTTGTAGAACTTCATGGTTTTTGCGATGCATCAGAATTTGGATTTGGCTGTTGTATCTATTTGCGGTCAATCAATTCTTCAAATACAGTAAATTCACTTTTGAACCAAAGCAGTTTGTGAGTGAATAGGAGATAGCAGTAAAGCGAGAGCACTACACATGCGTGACTGCAAGTCGATCTCAGAATGTTAGCGCTCTCGCTTTATTCTCTCCTATTCACTCAAAGTGCTTTGGTTGAAAAGTGAATTTACTGTATATATCATGTGAACCTGTTATGTGCTAAATCCAAAGTTGCTCCTTTAAAAAAAATCACATTACCAAGACTTGAATTGTGCGGAGCAGTTTTGCTGGCAAGATTAACAAAAAGGGTTCAACAAGCATTACATTTAAATATTAATAGGTGTTTTCACTGGACAGATTCAACAATTGTCATTGCATGGTTGAAAACAGAACCTTGCTAACCGAGTTTCGGAAATAACCGACTTAACAAATGTTTCAGACTGGTTTCATGTGAGTAGTTATAATAATTCCGCCGACATAATATCACGTGGTATTAATCCAGACAGATTGGAACATAGTGATATTTGGTGGCATGGTCCACCTTTCTTACGAGAAGAATCAGAAAAATGGCCTATTGTAGAGAATTTACAAGTTAATACACTTCCGGACATGAAGCAACAAACTAAATCATTTGTGACTACCAATCATGTCGAATTAAATATTTTTGATCGTTGTTCAACACTTACTTATACTTATAAAACTACAGCATGTTGTTGCATATTGTATGCGATTCAAAGTAAATACATTAAAAAAGGAAAATAAATTGACAGGTCCTTTATCAGTAGAAGAATTAAATCAGGCCCTAGTACGCATTATCAAACTTACACAATTAAATGAATTCTCTAACGAACTAAACGCCTTGAAGCAATCTCAGTCTCTAAAAAACAATAGCCAGATATTAAATTTAAATCCCTTTCTCGACAACCAAGGCATTATTAGAGTAGGTGGTCGAATCAGGCATTCTGAGGTTCATTTCAACCAAAAATTTCCAATACTTTTGCCAAGCAAACATAAATTAACATAACTAATAATTATGAGTATACATCTAAACAATCTTCATGTTGGTACGCAAGGTTTATTATCAATAATACGGCTAGAGTATTGGCCACTATCCGGAAAAAATTCTGTAAAAAGAGTATTAAGAAGGTGCATTAAGTGTTTCAGAACAAAACCTTCTTCTATGACACAAATAATGGGTGACCTACCATTAGATAGAGTGACAATTCAAAGACCATTTCTTAAATGTGGGGTTGATTATGCCGGTCCATTTTTGATAAAAAACGGTACATTACGCAAGTACAAGCTGATAAAAACTTATATGTGTTTGTTTGTGTGTTTTACAACAAGAGCGGTACATATAGAATTAGTTTATGATCTAACTACGGATGCATTTTTAAATGCCTTAAAACGTTTCATAGCACGAAGAGGTAAACCTTCTGATGTGTATTCTGATAACGCAACTAATTTTGCAGGTGCTCATAACGATTTAAAGGAGTTATATGTTCTTTTGTCTGATCAAAATCATCAAAATAAAATTATTAACTTTTTAAGTAAGGACCGTATATCATGGCTTTTCATTCCTGCCCGATCACCACATATGGGGGGTTTATGGGAGGCAGCAATCAAATCTGCTAAGTATCACATTAAACGAACCATGACCAATGCCTCTTTGACGTTTGAGGAATTGTATACTCTTTTAATTCAGGTTGAGGCTTGCATGAATTCAAGACCCTTGATTCCTATATCCAATGACCCTCTCGACTTTTCCTCTCTTACACCAGCACATTTCCTAATTGGTGACTCACTGGCTGCTCTACCGCAACTGGATATAAAGGACATTCCCCTTACCAGACTTTCTCGTTACCAACGAATCCAACAAGTATTCCAACATTTTTGGAATAGATGGTCACGCGAATACCTGTCGCAACTTCAACAACGGACTAAATGGAAAATGTCCCAATCAAATCCATTGAAGCCTAGTACGCTCATCATTCTACGAGAGGACAACATTCCGCCACTTAAATGGCCGTTAGGAAGAATTGTGGACATTCACCCTGGCCCAGATGGCAAAATACGTGTTGTGTCAGTGCAAATGTCTAACAAAACTATTGTGAAACGAGCTATTACTAAAATATGTGTGTTACCAATTGATACTGATGAAAGTGAGGACTAAAACAAAAAAAAAACTAACCAAGTAATGTTTAAGTTATCTGTTCACTAATTTTGTTATTGAAAGTCAACTACTTTCAAGGTGGCCGGTTATGTTCAGACTATTTTATATTTTAAATATGTTAAGTCCGACCCTGTCCAAACCCTCAATGCACATGCGTGCATAACTGTCAAATAATTAGTACAAATACAGTCCACTAGAGATACATGCTGTAAGCGAAGCGTTATTTTTGTAACAACAGTTTTATTAAAAATAAAGTAGTAAAATTATCTGTGCATTATGTTCAATTGGTCACAATAACCACCAAAACAAGGTAGACTACAACAATAGTTATCTACCAAACACAGGGTGTTAAACAAATGCCTGTTTTTTTAATCAATTTTTATCTTGGGCCAAATCAAACACCCTGTATATTAGAATTTTATAAAATTTGTTTGTTGTAGAAAACAGATACATAGGTTTTAGTAAAATGTTACATTTTCGCATAAGTATCACGGCATACGGCGATGTATGCCAGTTCGTGTTCGATGTTTTAATGAACGGCCAGACAGAATCTAGCATGGAACTTTGCGATAGATACCTAATCTTGTGATTTATAATATTTAATATTAAATAGTTTCAGTATTTATCGAAATTTAAAGTGTAAGTTTTGTGTTTGTGCATAGTGATAATATAAATTACGTAAAAAACGTTGTGAATCACATAATTAAGGCAGAATACGGACTTCAATAATTAATAAATTTAGAAATTCTACGGTGCGGCGAGTTTAGAAAATAACACTTTCAATACCTGCTATGAGAAATGCAGATCCAAGGTAAGACAAGACTTCTTTAATATTATTGTTAGAAAAATTTATTTTCTGTTCGGTATTAATAAATAAATACACCACCACATGTAATTACGACCCCCTTTAACCCAGAAGGCTCTAGGAGCCTTGTGCGGGAGGGGGCTACACATTTAAAGACAAGGGACACACATCCAATATCCGTGTATAATGGAAAAATCCCTCTCACAGTATTTTCCATTGCCACGACCGGGATTCGAACCCGGGACTTTTGGGCGAGAGGCAAGTACTCTACCATCTTGACCATTAGTCATAATGTTATATTAAATTTTTTAGTTATTACTTTTTTTGTTGTTACACTTAAGGAGAGTAATTCTTTGTTATTGTTTAGATAGTACATTTTGTTAGTTTTTTGTTGTGTGTTTTGCTTTTTTTTGTTTCTGTGGCAAATATGGCTCCTGGCGAACACTGATTCAAAAAAATAACGCCCTAAAAAGCAGTACCTCGTGGGTGGTGTGGAAATTTGCTCTACTATTATATTCCCCGTATTTTATTTGAATCGTGAAGTTTGGCAACAACGCACTGTTCAAGACAAGTTTGGTCGCCTTATTTATTAGTCGTTACTCTCACTAGCATTTTCCACTGGCGGGGTACCCAAATTAAAATAAAAAGGGTTTAAACAATATTCATTTTTCATGGCATGTTTAAAAAAAATTTGCGGTTTCGCGTTCTATGGGAACGCGTTGAAAGGTGTCACCTCCTATGAATATGACCCCCACTCAAAGAATCACCCTGTATATTCCATCATATCCTGTAAACAAATAGACAAATTTTTTCGAACTTGGGACAGATTTTTAAATATGTTTTTATTATTATAATTTCCTGGTAAAAATTATTGATATAATCACTCTATCCAAAAAAAAATCCACGCAACATATTCTTGAAGATACATAAAAACTGGTCCATGACTTAAAAACAGTGTTAATAAAAGTAATAGTCAAGTCACCCAGGGAAACCCACATACGTAGAATGAAAACTCATACCAATTTATTTGTTTGAATAATTTATGTAAAATATTTTACATGTACAGGGTGTTTCCTATAAAATTATACCCTCCCTTATTTCGGTTAATTACCACCGATTTTAATTTTTGAAAAAACCGGTCTAACACAGAGTTTTCCGTAGATTTTGAATAAGCTATTACTTTTTTTCCTACTTCAACCGTATACGAAGGGCAGAAAAAAGTATGGTTTTTTAAATGGAACACCCTATATATTTTTACATATTTGGATTCGCCTAGCCCTTCTGATTACAAATATATATGACACTTATATATTTGCTATAAAAATGGCGTAAATAATTAAATTTAAACTTAGGGCGTATCCTTCAAAACTATACCCCCCCTTATTTCGGTTAATTATTAACGATTCAAAATTTTCAAAACCTACATTTCATATATGCTATTACTTTTTTTCTCCCTTCAATGGTATACGAAGGGTGGAAAAAAGTATGTTTTTTTTTTATGGAATGCCCTGTATTTTTTTACATATATAAGTATATAAGAATGGGAATTTATGGAAGACCAATTTCTATCAGACACCGGATATATCCTAGTGTAAGATAAAATAGATATTAAGTAAATCAATCTGTCAAAAAGAAATGTAAAACATAAAATTCAAAGAAAATTTAACAATTTTTGACTTACTAAGCCTAAATGCTCCTATTTAAAAACATTATCTTTTAGTTGGTCTGCCTGCCAGTTACGATAATTTAAGAAAATTGGTATAGAATTTCACAATACTGTAATAGTCAATGAATAATTTGGCAATTTCTAAAATAATTTCTATAAATAAATGTTGACTTAGACCAAATTTTTACCATTTTCTACGGTATACACTGAATATTTTAGAGTTTGATGAAAGATATGGAGTAAAAACTTCAAGTAAAAAGCCTGATCAGTTCGAACTTATTTAAACATTGCGTTAAAAAACTATTAACACATTAATAACAATTATTTGAAAGATAGGTCGGTATGAAACATAGTTTTTTGCTAAATACCTATATGGGGATAAGGAATCATTGATTTTTTTCTTTTATTCACTTTAGCTTTATGTCAATGCGGCACTATTTAGAGATTAATTTTTAATACGGTTATATCAGATGTTATATTTAAAATTAGTGTAAATCAAAGGGCACAGGACCGTCCCGTGAGACTGATCTGACCTCTAGGGAGGCCCAGTGCATTATCAAATTACCACCACCCGCCCCTTCGCTTCTGTTAATCTGTTTTCAATGAACCCCGTACTCCATACACATGATACTGTACACATCAGTGGGGTGGGATTGACGCTCGCTCTTTTATGTAGATCCTTTACCAAATCTAAATCATATGTGCGAGGGGTTTGTTTCATCATAATGTGTTTGTAGAGGTTAATACGATAGGGTTACGGAAAAGAGGATATTGAATTTATTACAAGGATTGATCAATTGCTACTGCTCTTATGACTGGATTTTATATGTCTATTGTCATTTAATTTAAATATTTACTACGATAATTGATTATCTCGCCCCAACCAATACAAAATTGAACAACATTTTTTGACAAAACTTGGTATAAAAGTTGGCAATTTCTCGAGTTTCGCGAAAATTGCAAAACGATTTTTTTTTCCAATCATATCAGTAACATACTTTGGTAGAGATCACCAGATTTTAGTAAATTGAATCTGAAAATTGTGACTTCTAAAGCCTTAAATAACAATTCGAAACAGCAATTAATATTAATCTACTAGGATAATCCCTACGAAAGATAATCATATTTAAACTCATAATGCGGAATAATGATTGCATGACAGTTACATTGTTGGCAATGGAGAGAAAACTCTACTACAGAGAACCGCCTGGATGCATTAGTGTTTACATGTTTATACGATTGTAATAGGGACGGGGTGGAAGCAATATAATGAATACAGTAGTGTACTAGCTGAACAATACGTTAAAGCGTTGGGCAAGGGTTGCACACACTGGCCAACTCAAGGGTTTGACGCATCTAAGTGGATCAGACCCACTACTTAGAGAGGGTGAAATTTTCTAGTCAATTTTACAATGATGTCAAAGATAATCCTTTCACCAAGTTTTCACGAATGCTATTTATGTATTAATTAACAGAAAATATTGGAACTATTTGCGAATCACTACATAATACAATATCAAATGAGCTCTTGAGAAGTTGACGTAAAGGAAGCAGCTGAAGTCCTAACGAAGAGATATTCTAAAAACTTTCCCAAATGTTTTTTTTTGTGCATATTATGTTGATTTACTTACTAACAGGAAAGGTTTCAAGATTTTCCTATAGGTAACTTATTTTGTTTCCTACTATAAGATCGATAATTTAACTCTATAAATTTCTAATATAGTCTCAATATATTCTGCTTCTGTAAAATATATGTGTTTTGAAATGTATCGAATAATAAATGAGTACAATTTCCGTAATTCGTAATTCACCATCTCAACATTGTAACCTGTATAACGTTTTATTATACGAATCAAGTTATGACAAATGTCGTTCTGCTTGAATTTTTCATACATTCTTGGTACTATTTGTTATTATTAACAAAAATATTTTCTCAATAAGACAAAAAAATAACATAAAGAGTCATCCCCTAGAAATAACTTCCTCAAATAGCTCTTCCAACTGCCTTATATCCCTATAGTACAATAGAATTGTCTAAGAATATAAAATGCTGCCAAAAATTTTTAATTAAGTTTTAATTCTTCTTATAAGTGGCTCTTTTATGATCTGACTGAGATTTTTAATTTAAGCATTAAAAAAGCCATAAACTCAAGAACACTTGGGGACGTGGCGGTAATTTTAACAAAATTAATGCGACTGAAATGAAAGGGAGAAATTCAATACTGTGCTATTTAAAATTTGCCTCTAAATAGAACTTTCAATTTTGCAGTCTAGGATGTAAATAGGGCAAAATATTTACACTACAGAGGGTGTTTCGGATAAACCTGTATAAACTGACTTTTTGTTTAAATAATGTCGAAATCTTAAACATAGGTACTAGTGTGTTTTAACATTGTTACAAAACGAAAGCTGTGGGATACATTTTTGGTTCAAGTTTTAAGATTTGTGATTAGCCATTTCAGCTGTTCTGCTCATCTCGACATGGACTTTTCAATTTTCGTAACTACTAGCATTTATGAAGCGACGAAAATTCTCACTTTGTGCTAAATGAAAGATATTATTACAACTTTTCAATAAATATTGCCGGAATTGTAGGCAACAAATTAAACAGATTAAATAGTCCAGCCCCATTTAAGCCTTATACAAATTGACCAGTATTCACTTATAGACGATTTACCTCTTGCATTATGCCAAAAGCTGTGGTTAATGCAGGAAAGTGCACTACCTTATTATTCTTTAGATGTTTGAGAATGGCTACACTTAACATTTAAAAATTGGCGGATTGGAAGGGGGCTAGAATGACCCCCTCGGTCACCAGATATGAATCCATTGGAGTTTTACTTTTGGGACCGCTTGAAAAACGTTGTTTACTAGACACCTGTCGAAGTTTTAAGGGAGACGATTTTAATGCTGCCAGTGAAGTTCGAAACTCTCCACATGTTTGAAATAGCTTGTATGGCAATTTTAGGAAACGGTTGCAAACGTGTACCTAGTCAAGTTGAAGGCCGTCATTTTGAGCAAATGCTTTAATATCTAAAAACAACACCTTTTGTGTATTTTGTGTTACGTAGTTTACTAGAAAAAATGACAGGCAGAAAAATATTTACAAAATTTCAAGAAGGGTAGTTAATTTCACTCATTTCTATACACATTAGGTGGATGAAATAATTTCGTTATATGTATTTTGATTAGTAATCGAGATGAGCCAAATTTCGTCTTTTTCCGATTACGTTATTTTGAGAGAGATTAAAAACCATTTTTGGCACACCCCTTTAAGGGGTCTAGCTGGACAGGGAAGGCTTATTTAAAAAAAATTTATATGAAGTGTCCACCTTAATTTTCGACAAGTAATCGCCAGTTAATTTTTTGATTGTTATTACGGGACACCCTGTATAATAAATTTGCAGACGAATTTTTTCAAAATCGAGAGGATAATATTTGGTCAACAGATTATAAATCTCACTAAGAAATTTAGATTTTTTAAAAGTTATACATTCTTGAAATTTTGCATTTTACAAATCAAAAATAAAATTTAGAAAATGTGTAACTTAAAATTTGTCTATCAATTACGTATCCTTCTTTGAGAAAAGAGACCGTGGGTGGGCTGCTCCTTTTTTAATTTTTTTTTCCAAAAATTTCAATCGCAATTTGTTTCCAACAAAACCTTCTCATTTGGTCTTAGTATTGATGCTTTAAAATATGGCTAAAATCTAAAATATCGCTGATTTAATTTCACCAGCCGCCACTGCTTGAGTCAAATGAATGTACACTTTTACCATGAAACTTACGACTAAATTTAAACGTTGCTGAATTAGAAGCAACTGTCTCTAATTTTACAGATTTTCCGAAATATCACCGGCCGATTTTTGGTGATGTATCAAAAGTATTAATTTAGTGATTAATAGAATAGGGAGATCAACGTCCTCATCGACTAGGTACAGGTGTTCGTCCATAATTTGAGATAATATGAAATAAGCTGTTCGACGTGCTTCACGATGTTAAGTTGTATTGGGGATTGTTGGGAGTGACATTTTTAACGCAGCGACAAACTGCCATGTAACACATTTTGTTTACTTTTGCTTAATCTACCTCATGTTAAAGTAATGACACTCAAACCTCTAACACTCGGTAATACGTACAAACCAAATATCTACAACCTGGCAGAACAACCCCGGTCCTAAATCTATCCTTATGATTTTTCAAATTGCAAGAAATTGGCAAAATTGAAAAAAGTGCAAAAACACGAAAACTTCACACTATTTCCAAACGAAAAAACGTCACCGAAAGACCGTTCTGGGAAGAAATGCAAGGTAGAGGGTCGAACTTAGAACTACATCGTGAATTGCATGGACCCTCTCTGATTTTAGGCTGAGAAGGAGTGAACGATAAAGTGTAATTTTGACGTTCTGAAACGTCATTCTGCCTATGTCATGTTTCATAATATGCAACATGAAACTGCGAAACCAGAAACATTTCCAATGTTAAAACTCAATATAAAGAACTTTCTTGGCCACAATATTTAAATATCTAATATATATTTTTACAGATGCAAGTGGTATGTGACCGCAAAAGAAGAATCAGGAACGTATTTATCGGATATTCAAGTTCTGTTCATGATGCCCGGGTTTTTAGAAATTCTCCGTTGTTTGACTCTCTGGCAGAAAAATGTGCCGATAGATATATTTTAGGAGATAGTGCTTATACCCCCTCCCCTGCCTTAGGCACCTCCTTACGCCCTACAAAGAAACAGGACACCTAACACAAGTTAATAGAAATTTTAATAAATAAACTATCATATTGCAGAGTGCTTACAGAACACACATTTGACATTTTGAAACAAAAATTTAGATAGTGATGATGACTCGGATGATGATGTCCAGCAGGGGGCCTCTTTCGAAATTATATCTCAGCAATGCTCAACGTTTGATTCTTTTTGTGTTGAATATTGAAATGTTTTTTGTCGTTTTCCCCAAATTATAACTGGTGCAGCTACGGACACATGTTTTCTTCTTTATTACCTCCAGTCTTTCAGTTTTCAATCTTAATTTTTCGTTGCAATAACTATTTAAATCAGTTTTTATTCATTAAGAATGTCATTCCTTTTGATATATGTAGCAGATCGCCTTTTTCTTCTTGGTTTTTATGTATTCAAGATTTTCGCTAAAACTGGTCTTTTTCAACTCTCCATTTGTAGTATCTACTATATGTATGGAGTACTACTTTACAGTCTTCAAGAATATCTTGAGGATTAATAGTTGTGCTTGGTTTTGCAATTGCAATTTTTTATTGCTCGGTAACTGGATTTATATTGATTTTATTCAAAAATATTTCATCGAACTCTTTTTAAAATTCAAGGATTTTTTTCTTCCGCTGCCACTTTTGTTATTATTGTCTTTTGTTTTTTTTTTGTAGTTTCTCTCGAGTACTTTAAATTCGTTTTCGAAATTTATTTGCGCCAATCGTTATTCTGAATGTTTGCATATTTGTTGAAGAACCTTGAATTTAGTGAAAGCGTTTAATATGACCAATAACAGCGTATGACACGTTCGTTAAGAGATATTAAAGCAAAAAGCTTTTTTGTTATTTATCTGACAAATTTTCAGAAAATTTGGTTGTGTCAAATCTCTCAAGGTTCTTGTTGAAGTTGGATGTTAATACTAAAAAATAACTTGAACAGGTTTCTAGTAAACAGCAATGCCTACTTTCTTGGAGCTTTTGTCGCTGATAGGGCACGAACTTTAAAAACTTTTTCCAGTTGTGAAGAATCATATTTGTTGATGGAATTAAAACGGTTAATCTTAAATTCAAGCATCAACCTGTGTCATTTGTTTTCTCTCAAAAACCAATTCAAAAATACGATATCTGCGAATTTTACGCATCTCACATTTAGATGTTCGCAAAAAGCAATGCCTTGATTGTTTCAAACTGAAGTATTCGACAGCATAATGTCCTAAATTTTAAGGAGCTAGCCCTTTTACCCTGCACTATGTTGTCCGATGAATATATTTACATCCCACATGATGATGAAAAAAAGTTAATGGATAAGTTAGCTATCGCACACGCTAACACTCGCTCTCTAGTCCCATTACTTGAAGATGAAGCGGAGATAACTGATAATAAACTTAATAGACTTTACATTGCTCATGTCAATATTAGATCACTGGTTCCATCATTTGATGAATTGAAAGACTTGGTTTTAAGTGAAAAGTTCCATATCTTAGCTGTTTCGGAAACCTGGTTATTGCCGGATTATCCTAGCTCTCTATTAAATATACCGAGTTACACTATGTTTCGAACTGATAGATTAACAAGAGGTGGTGGAATTGTGGTATATGTATCAAACTTTTTCCACTGTGAGATAATAGATGCAACATTTGTTACCCACGAAGATAATGGTTTAGAACACTTGTGGCTTTATGTTAAATTTAAACAGTTAAAGATTCTGTTAGGTGCACTATATAAACCTCCCTTAGTACCGTACAAAGATATATGTCATTTAGAAAAAATACTTTCCACAATTTCCATCCAATTTGATTATACTATACTTCTAGGTGATCTAAATATAAATTATCTAGAACAAACAATTGACAAAAGGTTCTTAGAGCAAATATTGAATAGTTTTAATTTGGATCAAGTAATTTCTGAACCAACAAGGGTATCTAGAACTAGTAGCACCCTGATCGATATAATCTGTGTAGACCGCAAATTAGAAATAACTGAGACAGGGACAACTGAAATGTATAATCAAACTGACCACAGATTAGTCCATTGTAAAATTAAAGTTAATATTCCTAAACATGTAGCTAAAACAATATCGTTTCGAGATTTTCGTAACTTTGATTTAAGTAATTTTGAGGTAGATATAAAAAAAATCAATTTTAATGGCATTCTTGAACTTGATACTTTAGATAATAAAGTGATCGCCTTCAATCAACAGCTAACTGACATATTTAATATACATGCTCCAATTAAAACTGTTGAACTAAAGCATCCATACAAGCCCTATATAACAGATTCGATTAAGGAGATTATCAAACTTAAGAAAAAAGCCCTTAATAGATATAAAAATACACTAAACCCAGAACACAAATTATATTATCTTGATTTAAAAAATTACTTATCATTTGCTATAAGAAATGAAAAGAGAGCTTACATGAATTTTGAAATAAATAAAATTAGTACAAATTCAAAAAACTCTGGGCTAAATTAAATCAATGGGATGTTCACTCAAAGCCATCCAATGAACTCCCTACCTACTTAAAAAACGTCAATGAAATAAGTGAACATTTTTCACATGCAAGTCAATTAGCCATCCCTATTAGTAATACAACCTTAGATTATTACAATCACAATAAGTTTAACGAAGACATATTATTCCGGTTTAGACTCATTACAAAAAATGATATCCAGAATGCCTTTAGACAGTTGAAATCAAAATGCATGGGAATTGATGAAATCAGTTATGAAATGTTGGATTTAAGCTTGCCACATATTATTAAATTCCTTCAAAACGTAATTAATGAATCTCTGCAAAATGGAGATTTTCCTAACATTTGGAAAATGTCTATAGTAAAGCCCATTCCAAAAATATTAAATGCTGTAACATACAATGACCTAAGGCCTATAAATATTCTGCCTATCTTATCGAAAGTCACCGAGAAAATTGTTTTTACCATGGTGTCTGAATTCATCTCTGATGCAAATTTGTTGCCCACTACTCAATCAGGATTCAGACCTAACTATAGTACAGCTACGGCATTAAGTAAAATCTCGACCGACATTGTGAGTGGTATAGACAGATCGGAGGCAGCTTGCTTGGTCCTGCTAGACTACAGCAAGGCCTTTGATCTGTTAAACCATGAACTTATCATTGCTAAGTTGAGTTACTACGGGTTCTCTGAGACAGTTTGCTTGTGGTTTGCAAGCTATCTAACTGATAGAACTCAATTTGTAGAAATAGAGGGATCTAGGTCAAATCCTGTCGTTATTAGACAAGGAGTCCCACAGGGGAGCATACTGGGTCCTACATTATTTAGCTTGTACACTGCTAGCTTACCTCATGTTATAAATCACTGCTCTATACACCTTTACGCAGATGATACGCAACTTATAAAAACATTTGATCCAACCGAAGCAAGTTATGCTCTAGAGGAAGTCAATACAGATTTAGGCAGAATATTCAATTGGTCAGAGGAACATGGGCTGCGTTTAAATGCAACGAAGAGCTGCTTTTTAATAATAGGTACTAAGGTCTTAATAAACAAAGTTAGTTTATATAATTTTACCACCTTACACATAAATGGAATAGAAATACCTCGAAAGGATTCAGCTAGAAATCTAGGAGTCATAATTGATACAAATCTAAATTATGAGGAACATGTAACCAATAAAATAAGGGTCATTTATATGAAACTGAAATCATTTTATAAATTTAAATTTATTTTCTCAGAACAGATCAAGTATAAGCTAGTGGAATCACTGCTTTATCCACATATCGACTACTGCATAACAGTCTATTACAGTTACTTAACTGTAGAGTTTAAAAATAAAATGCAACTAGCCCAGAACTCATGTGTTCGTTTTGCATACGGCATCAGGAAATTTGATCATATAACACCTACCTATAATGTAAATTCCATTCTAAAAGTTGAGTTCAGATGGTTACTACTTTTTGGGGTATTTCTATTTAAAATCTACATAAACAAAAAACCTGATTACTTGTACAACTGTGTAGTACCCAGACAAGAATTGCACAATTTAAATCTGCGAAATATAGTAAGATTCACCATACCCAGACACAATAGCAAGAAATTTGAAAGTTGCTTTGCATATTTAGTTGTTAATCTACTTAATAAACCAGAATTTTTTGATATGTTGCAAAATAGATCAATAAGTAGTTTTAGAAGGATTTACAAAGAAAATATACTAGAGACACAAAAAAGCATGCCGCGTTAGTTGTAAATGTATATATACACTGTTGGCAAGCTTCGAGTTTGGAATGCGAAATCTGTAATGCAACTAAGAGAGAAGGTACATAGAGGCAAAGCCTTCAGTTAACAAGAGATGCCTAACCATTCCTACACTCCTACTAAAGAGGGGATGTGCGTGTAGCGCGCTCGACGACATCGTCTCAGCCGACCTAGCCGTGCCACAGGGCCCACAGGTGACCTGTGCCGCGACACCGCGGCCGCTCGACACATTCGCCCGATTCCGTCGTCCCCTTCGACCGCGTGTTGTAAAGAATGGAAGGTGGGAGTTAGGGGATAGCGCGTTGTCTGTTTAACTTGTAAATGCTTTAAGTTATCTCCGTCTGATGCATTTATATCGGCTTCCAAGATTAAACGTTACCAATAGTGTATATATATATGTGTGTGTTCTTTTATACCCCATTTTGTTTGCTCTTTGTTACAATATGATGTAAATATTAGGATTAAGTAATTTTTATACTTGTCTATGTGGTGGCATGGAAGAACGTATATACGAATGTCACCTTTTGTGTTTGTATAATGTCTTTTGTACATATATAATTCACAATAAATATTTTTTCTATTCTATTCTATTCTATTCTATATTATATGTATTGACCCATGAAGAACTACCTACAAGCTGTCTTCTGACCCTAGGTCATTTTCTCACATTGCCATTGTTATTAATTTCGAATTACATAGGGGATACAACTCATCTCAAACTCTTAAACGGTTAATATATATATGTAGGAACTTCACCACTTCTGGAAGCGCTAGCATGCCGAGTACCTTCACACCAATTACAACTAACTTAAGCTTTGTATTCTGGTACATTAGTGGTAATCAAAGAGAACACAACCCCTTTAATGCAGTGACGTTTCGGGCGTATCGTGGAATCGATTACAGTCAAGGACGGCATACACTGAGGAGCGGTTTTACGCACCGAATAGTTCAAAGAGCTGTGTCCGATGCCTACACACTAATTAGTGCGAATCTATGCATACCTACCTTTTCGTTACTTATTTTTAAAATAAATTTAGGAAAATACGTACTCATTTTGATGTGGGGATGTTAGATAACCATTACGCGATCATCATAAATAGGGTAACCGAACGCCTCGTCATTTTTTTAAATACCACCCCCAGTGACATTACTTGCAAGAGAGTCGTAGAGTGAATGTTGTACAGTTAAAGTAGCAAGATTGCATAATCCTTGGGACACTCCAGTTTTACAATTTTACTGTGTTTTTTCGTCGAAAAGTGTAATCATCGAAAATCTTCAAACGCATATTTTCAAACGTCTACAAGACCCAGCTCCCAAGACTTTCAGTTCGTTTAGAAAACCATTACAGTCCACCATCTATAACCTTAACTCCTAAGTCCTATTTGCTCATTATTTTCAACACACACAACTGGACGCCTATTTCTTCATCGTCATTGTATTGCAGAACTCTAATTCAAGGTTCGTTTCCAATTCGTAGATCACTTTATCAAGTTGTTTATGAATATGCTGCATGATTTAGAAACGTTTGTGTCAAAATAGTTGCATTTATATTTGTGTCAAATATTTGTACCCTTTCAGGAACTATTATGAAATATTGCTTGTGAATAATTTCAAAAATGTGAACGATATAATCAAGAAACAACGTTCCAAAATTTTAAATAGATATACTTATTATTTTATCAAAGAATTATGGAACGAATAGAAACTATGCAAATGCTCAAATTAGCCTTTAATTATTCAATAGGACAAACGAGTATCGAACTTAAACATATACTATACATACCTAATATACATATCTTGTAGAATTATGAATATACAGTGTGAACCTAAAGAAACGCACAAAATTCATATCTTTGGTATGTGTCATTTTTCAAAAAAATCCTCGAACAGGTCGATTTTAGTTTTGTAAATGCTACATTTTGTCACTATACCTAAATTTATGACGTTGGTTTTTGAGTTATGACGTCATCATAATTTTTTTTATTATTGGGCCACATTCTACCACCGGTCTGATACGCTATCCTTATTCTACTCA
Organism: Rhagium mordax; assembly: GCA_963680705.1. Classification (NCBI taxonomy): domain Eukaryota; kingdom Metazoa; phylum Arthropoda; class Insecta; order Coleoptera; family Cerambycidae; genus Rhagium; species Rhagium mordax. The sequence goes on along the minus strand of OY796656.1, from coordinate 48,468,968 downwards.
CACTTCCGTCTATTTTCCTCACAGTAAAAGTTGGACGAGTAGCCGAAATTTGTGTACAATAAAACGCACCTATTACCTAAGGTATTATTTTGGAATATTTTTATTGATGATGATAAGATAACATTACTCGTGAATTTGCGAAAGGTAAGCTATTTTTACATAAAATGTCATTTTTCCGAAAAAATGGCTCAGGTAATATCAATGTCGACTGTTTCCATTAAAAAAAAATTTATGATGACGTCATAACTCAAAAACCAATGACGTCATATATTTTGGTATAGTGACAAAATGTAGCATTTACAAAACTAAAATCGACCTATTCGAGGATTTTTTTGAAAAATGACACATAGGTACAAAAGATATGAATTTTGTGCGTTTCTTTAGGTTCCACACTGTATAATATAGTATTACGTAGTATATGCTTTCATTCGAACAACGAAAATACATAAAATTCTTTTCTACATGTTGTTTGTATATCGATTGCTAATATATATTTGATAAAGACCAGCGAAAATCTTTTTCGTTGCAACGGTTGGCAAAAGAGATAATTAAATAATGATAAGGCTTGGAGGTTGTACTCTCTGACATAACAGCGAAGCCATCACTGTCACGAAGACCAAACATTTCACAGTGGAGCATCGAAAAACCATTTTAGGTCCTTGTCTACTCATTTAGCTCATCATTCGTCCCTTGCAATATATTAGACTGTTCTTTTAGTATAAAATATTTACCACTCATCTCTCTACATTAAGGTTTGGATTTAACCAATGAAAAAGCAAAATAAAAACATAGTTTGATATGCACATTCAACTTGAATATATCAATAAATACATATATATTTTTTCGTTTCTGTATTTCGCTTGTTTGTAAATTGTAACTTTTTGCGAAATACTGCGTAGGGTATAACTTTTTGTAGCACCCTACGCCATACACTTACAGTATATTGGGTGTTCAAAATTAAATTTATTTTTTGCAACTTTGAATCAAACCCGTTCTCTTCGCTGTTTAAAAAATTCTAAGCAGCAGCCGAATCTATGCGCAGTATGCACTAGCATGCAGCACTGAATATTCACTTATTTTGGTAAGAATATTGGTTATTTACCTTAGTAACTTTACTTTGAACAGATTTTGATTAAAAAACTACACTAATAAAACCAAAGGTGTAAAGAAATGTATAAGTATCTTTAAGAAAGAGCTACATTTTGGTACCTGTACTGCCTCCAGATGATGAAAATAAAAACCAACAAATATAAATCTCAGTAAAAAGAATTTATAAATGACTTGATTTCGTTCTGATGAAGTTCAATAGCAGAATCAAATAGTATTGCCAATCTAGTTCAAGGTAATGAATCCCTCAGTTTATGGATAATTAAATTCAAATTTTTTATTATGACAATACCTTGTTTTTACATTATTTGCATGTAACTTATTTTCTACATAATATTTCTCAATCGCATTAATTTTAAACTCGGCTATGTGAAATTTGTTTTTCTGCCATACAATTGTTTTATTCACATTTTTCTCAACAAAATCATTACATTTCCTTTATTATTGTCTTTTTCATCTTTTGTTTCATCTACAATTTGATGTGCCCAACATGGTCGTCACTTAAAAAATAGGAAAGTTACGAATCTGGGGAGTTTTAAGTGGCGCACCCTGTATTGTATAGATATTAAAAATATACATACTTTCATGGTACTGTAGAAATGTATATCGTATTCGTTTCTTTCAGTAGTATATCCTGTACATTTCTTAAAAGCATCCTTTGTATTTAATACAGGGATACTACGGACAAAAACCAATCACATTCAATAAGTATTAATGCTGACATTAATAACATCATCAATGTGGGTATGCGAGTTTTTTTAAACGTATAATTTTTAAATAGAGTTATATATCGAATTTGGCACACTAGTTATTATTATATTCAAAATTTATCATTTCATTAGCACGACACAAGAAAAAATGATTTACATAAAAAATGTATTTAATGTACCAGTTTTTTTCACAATTTGGTAAATTGAAGTAAAGTTCTTGAAATCGTATTTGTACATTATTTAATCGTTTTCAAACCATTGTAATTTATTATTTTCATACTGATTTTGTTCCCATCAGAAACGGATGTCGTGCGTATTGAAATTCTGTTAATGATAGGATTGGAAATCGAATGAGGAGTCAGCAAGAAATGTATGAATTATTCAGTGAGAATTATCCCAATAGACCGATTACACAGTCCACTGTTAATAAAATACGAAGTAAGTCAAGAAACGGGAAGCGGCAAAGATGGAAAGATGGAGTCATTTACGGAAAATAAAAAAAAATAGTAAGTCACCTAAAATAATAAGATTTAGTTTACAGATTTTTAAAGAACGAATGATTTTATATTTCAGTATAGATACATATTGTTTGGTAGTTGGAGGAGTAAAGAGAAGACTTTAATTTTGTAAGTAAGTGATGGATATTAAAATCAGAATTTTCTCAATAAGATTATCATTGACGAGGCAACTTGTTACTCATTGATAATACGATTGTTAGACAAAATTAGAATTACTAGGCATACCATTTTATTTTAGAGATACAAACATATAATATCATCAAAAAGTGGATGTATGTTGTGGTTTTTCACAATTTTCTCGATTTTCTCGACACTAAAGAAAGAGAAATTTTAAAATTAATATCTATTCCATATGAATATTCATATCCTCCTTAGCTGAATTTTTGAAGACATCGGCATAAGTTATTCACCCTTTAGGAAATAAATTGTAACAACTTTTAGGCAATCAAAAGGATAAAATAAATGAAAGTAAATAAAAAAACTAAGATTTATGAAATTAGTTGTTGTGAATATAGTGGTTTAAAATAAAAACGAGATAGCCAATTCTAACTAAGTAGGTTTTTAAAAAGCTATGTTTTAAAGTTCTACAAATTCTACGTAGATGGAAACTATACATACTTCTTGTATTTAATACAAAAACAATAAATTATTGTTGTTTTGGTGATTCAACATTTCTCTGATTGCATTTTTGTAAAAATCTAGTTTGTTTCTGGCTCTTCTATTTATGTGACACGAAATATCTGAACTGTTTTTTGTTTGTTAATTATACACATTGTAACGCCATTACGGAGAACACGCAAGAGGGATTTAGACAACCTTCTAGATTAATTAAAGCCTTTTTAATAAATCACATAAAATGCATTATTTTCTGCGGGCATTTTCTTATTTTCATTGAGAATTAAAGCCACTGATCCGCAAAATATTGAAATTGATTTTAGATAATTAATTTGGGGAATTTTCATTTTACGTTTATTTAGGTTTATATTAAATTTATCTGATGGGATACATAGCGATTGATACTTAAAGTGTGTGACAGTTTGACTGACCGAACAAGAGCACTGAGCACATTGCGGACGACAGTGGCTGCATTTATTATGTATTTGCTAGTCCCAGACTCAATCACGGTCAGGTTCGTTGATGGATGTCTCGATAGACTGTGAACTAGGCATCCGCCAACTTTTCACCGCACACAGAAATAGACAAATGTAACCTTTGCATACTTAAACGAACAAGCTTTAGCTATAAATGACATCTAATTATCCAAATCCTCAATAATTAAAAACTAAAGTTTATTTGATCGGTAGCTATATTATTTATTTCATACAATGTTTTATAGAAATAAATTATATTTTTTAGATATTTATTATACGCGTCCCTCACCTTCATAGTACTTTAAATAATTTATTAATCATGCAATTATAGAACATATTATGTGATTAAAGTACGATGAAATTAATAATTTCGTTAAAAATACGTAATGATTATACCTGAAATTAGTATTAGACAATCATTTTAAGAAGTCAGTTAAGAAAGTTGAAAGTATACCTTTTTTTATGATGCAAAAAAATATGTTCCTATTTAAAGTTCGTTCACAAAATTTAATTGTTTCCCATAAATTTTAAAACATGTGAAATCTGCGGGAAAAATACGTTTTTAAAAAGAACACGACAAAAACATGAGTATGTGTCAAATGCAACACCTACTCCCTATAAGATTCAAAAATAAAACCCCTTACTTCTTGTGTTTTCAGTTTTGTCACATTTTTGACGGCATTTTTCATACAAATGCCAACTTGTGACATATTGCTCAAGTCAGAATTTCACGACGAACAAAGAAATACAAAAATATATAGGGTGTTCTATTTAAAACAAGAAAGTTGGTGTCACTTCCGGTTAGAACGGAAGAAATATTCTGTGCACAATAATTGTGTCAGATTCTCATTGACCTAATATCCGCCTTTCAATTTCCAAAAAGAAATCTATTTTTCATAATAACCCAATAATTATTCTGTAGGCAATACTTTAGTGGCCACCGTATACTAAGGAAAAACTTATTCTTGATAGCTGACTTTATTGGCTAGTACATTGGCTAGTTGGTGAAACGTGCCTTAAGTGTTAAATATTCGGTGTTTTGTTATCCGGTGTTGTGCTAAATTTCAACACTTTAATTGAACAGTTTTGGATAATAAATAAAAACCATCAACAAGGGCTCGCTTTTAGGGGCCCGCAGTCCTCTTCGGACGCATTTTGGTACAGAGGTAAGTTTGGTCTAATCTATTTATTTTGACGTCGGGAATATGTGGTATCTTTTTGTGCACTTATTTCTGAGACACCCTGTATAATTCAATTATTTCAAGTACCTAATGCTATTAAAATTTATACCGGCGGGACAAGACTGCAGAAAATCTAAATGCAGCAGAACATAAAATCTGTCCCATAATTATGAGTACTCCTTCATCTTAAATCCTCTCCTTAGAATTTTTTCAGCAGAGTCATTGACTATTTTCCAAGCCGTAGAATGAGCCACCTCTAACAATTCCCCCAAATAGTAATGTGCTCTGCCGAATCGCAAACGGCTTCAAAAAAATTAAGCAACTTTCCTGGAAACAGTTTTTATCCTAATCACTATAGGTATATTGTTAAAATCATGGAAAAACTGACTATGACCTCACATCAAAAAATAAATTTTCATTTTTTGTGTGACTACAAGCCCATACGAATATACCAGAAAACAACAAAGAAGATAACATCACCAACCACACTGACATCAATAAGGCTGGAAAACACACTACTATCGTCTCCTCCGATCTTTTCCTTGTAATCAAAAAATACCTGCTACAAAAATGGAATAATCAGTGGCTGGATTATGGAAAACAAACCAATAGGTACATATTATTACAATATTCACCCAAATATTCTGAGGTCGCAATGGTACTAAAATGGCCACTTGAGTAGAAAAAGATTATCAGTTATCAGTAGAATTCAACTTAATCATGGGAAATTCCCTGCCCATCTGTTTGAAATTTGAATACGTGAAGATCCATATTATCCGTGTGGCGCAGTCAGTGACGGTAATTATTATATTTTTAACTGCGTCCCCTAACAGAAGAGAACTCAAAAATATTACTTAATTTGCTTTACGATAACGATGTAGGTTGCTATTTGAAAAAATTCCCGATAACGTCATGTTGGGAACATCTATGACGACACAAATACGATTATCTCGTCAAAAGTTGCTTGATTTTAAACAAAAAGTTATGTGTCCGAGGATTTTTCCTAAATATTGCTCTGTTTCGAATAACTGAATGTATTCCTTACTTTATGTACACACTGTATAAATTGAGCCATGGAACAATATAGTTTATGTTAGATATGGAAGAACAATGTTTATATTGACAATTTTAATTCTGAATTGATTGTAGCTGCACAAACTTATTACGATTTCAAAATGTCATTGTTCCTCCGCTCTATCAGTTTTTTTTTCAAATTAGTAAGTAAATTAATCTATTGTTGTGTCAAGTTGTTTTAATATTTTAGTAAGAGCATCAAATTTCTAAAATTAAAAAAATATATATAACTAGACAAAATTACAATAGGGTATGGGAGATTTTTAAGCAAAATTGGTTATAAAATATAGTTAATGCTATAAAAAAATTAATAACAATAAAATTTTATCAACAATGTACCCCTATATTTATGTATTTGTTAATTAAAATTCATATTATTTTTATGTTTACGACCACTGATCGAGAACAAACGATGAAATCCGAATCTCACCGTGACGTCAATCACTCGATTTTTTGACAGAACTTTACAGAATCTTTTATATTCGCCGTTGAGCAATATGTCATACTGTTTACGTGTAGATTCAATGTGCGATTTCGGTGTTAAATATAAACATTTTTCACGGAAAAGTGAGTTTAACAGATTTTGTAAAAGCCCAGAGAGATAATTTGGCCAATGTTGCTCTCTTCGTTGCTGTACTACTTTTAAGTGGAAGGCGCCTTTTTCTACCAGTTTGACAATCAAAATACAAGATCTTTTAAATGTATGTAACTACCCATTAATTTAAACATCATAGTTTTCTAAATCTTCCTCTAATTGAAAAAAAAAGTAAAATACATAACCTAAAATTATATGATTTTAAAAGGTACAAAATCGCACTAACGCTGAAATGATCCTCACATACAACCCCTTTAGTGTGTTCTGATATATCAGTTTCACTCCTTCTCATGGTACGTAACAATAATTTTCGTTTTTTCTTTAATTTAGCGCTTGATTGTATATTGGTAATGAGACAATCCTTTTTTATGGTGTTTTTTTATGGACGACTGGCACTGCGGTATTTAACAGTACCTTGGATGCTTAATATCAATAATATCCTTGTTTTCCATTGTAAAATGCTGCGTTAAACGCTATTTTAACAAGTTTTACACAACATCAAACACCAAAATGCGAGTTTCTGACGTCACAACACCACAGCAGCCATTTGCATGACATCACAGTCATTTTTGGAATAACCAATTTTTGTTAATTTTTTTTTTGGATAATTACATTTCAGCCGTTTTTATTATTTAGTAAGTTAATTTACAAAATTACATTTAATTCAAAAATCATGCGCATACCTTATTGAAACGCCACGCATTCTTATACATAATATATAAATTATAACTACACGAGGAGCGTCTGGAATTAAGTGGCATATGTCCAGTATTGTGATCTAAACTTTCTTCTTATCGTATGCTTTTGTGGTGTACTGGTGTATGTTTCCAAACATATCCGATTGGCGAAAAGTAAGTATCATTTCACTAAAAAACATTCAAATCTTTTGGAACCTCCTGATTAAGACATCATTATGGGGTCTGTCGAAAAATAGGTTTTTTCAACCTTTGAAAATAAGGTATAACAAGACTCAGTAAATATATTCTTTTCCATTCATGTTCTACAAAGACTAAACTTCTTTAACATACTACTGCACTCTATTCTATAAGTTCATGTGCACCGTTCCTTCCAAAGTTGATTACCTGATTTTTTATCACGTCTGCTAGCTACGTTCATCCCAAACTAACCAACAATTTAAATTCATCTCTAACACTATTCAGTTTCATATTGACTTAGTTCTCTATGTTTCCGTGTCAGTGGCCAAATGAGCCAGGGGAGGTACGATGGAAGGTTAGAGAAACTTTAGATTCGATAAATAGAGTGGTTGGATAACTCGTAACAGCAAACTGTTCATTTGCCACAAATTTGTTTGGTAGTTTTTATTTCAATGGTGCTACGTAAAGATCTGGTACTTCTACGATTTAAAACGATATCAATGATGTTAATAAAACAAACATAATAAGGTAAAAACTTAAATTGTGTTCAATTTTTCGAGTAATTAGCAAAAAAATATATCCCTTAGATTCTCATCTAAATTCTGCACGCACAATGTAGTCAGACATCTAAAAATAATATTTTTTAATGCATGTTTTTAGTTAATATCACTTCTTTAAATTCACGGTTATGTAAGTCTGAGATATCAAATGCTGTCAAAATATGAAACTTTGGTTTGCAGAAAATATATTACGAATTCAATGAAACTTTCCTACATCCCCTTAAACTACATCTTTATATTACCCGAAATAAATGTACCTCACTTCCTTCCGAAAACGCGAATGTAAATTTTTATATTCAACACAAATTAAATCATCTCATTTACAAATTTGACGATGTTACATTCATTTTCCGACGATAGAGTGGATCAAAATTTATAACGTCCTGCCTTCGATCAAAAGTTCTTTGATCGGAGCGTCCTGCTCTCACGAGATGGCTGTTTTACCTGAGTCTATCGGAACAATTCACAAAATTTTTAAAATTTTGGGAGGCAATATCTAAAGAAATTGAAAAAATTGCTTCAGAGGTATTGCATAATGTGGTAAAAATATGAATGTATTTAAAAAACAGGAGAACGTAAATCATCACAATCAAGAATATTGGATAAGATATTGGCGTGAAAAGAATCATGCAAGCGATGTGGACTAAAATATGACACCTTATGAAGATTTTAAAGGTGAACATGTCACCGTGTGGGTAAGAGTGAGGTGATTGTTTGAATGTTTTTGGGAAAATGTATGAAATTTAAGTTGAAAGCTCCACATTTTTATATTTAGGATATTACAATAGTAAGTTAATATATTAAGAAATAGATCAATATCATCCTGACCAACGCATGGGAGCATAGAGTATAGACCGTTAAAATTATTATGTAACTCGAGTTACCAACAAAGGCTGTTCTGGTGGTTTGTCTGCTGATTTTACTTTTAGATCAACAAAATTATGAATTCCCATGAATTCTTTACATAAATGTAGGAACCACAATGAATTTAGATTGAGACAAGCTTCCTTTATAGGCTCATAGCTCCCTATTTTGTTTGGTACACCAGTGCTCAGTAAGGCACGTTACATCTGAATATTTATCTTCATACAATGAATGCCTTTCTTGTGGGCTGATTTGCTTTAATCTTTTATTCGATACTATAACTTCTAATTGGATGCAGTAAGTTTCTGAAGTATTCTTATGATTATTAAGTAATTTCATTTGTCATTTCCTGTAAAAAAGCTCTTGGTTATATTATTTTATTATTAACATCATTAGCATTAATTTTTTTGCTTAATCAATCGTTCTAATCTTACGTCATTCGGCTCACCATCAACTATACCATACATATACTCTTTAAGTTTAACTAGTATAATTTGGATGTCAATTTCCTCTTTCAAAGTTATATTCATTCGTCTTAACAATTTAGACATATTGATTATAAATGAGGTATAATATTTTAAGTCTCGTATTGTGCGACGCTTATGTTTGAAAACATTTTTGTCAACATAGATATATAAGTATAAAGTATAGTAATGTTTTTATTATAAAAGCAGGTTTAATTCCCTTTATATTGTTCAATTTTCGACTGTAAAGAAATCACACGACATAAAAGGCCTGAGCAGGTCGAGGGAAGTAGCATTGAATGGAGTGGAACTCGAGGAATGTAAAGATAAGTGACCCTTTTAAAAGTATTCATGCGTACGATATACATATGGTTGTATAAACATAGATCCTGCCAGATCGTTCGCTGGTCGCGTTCCTGCTAGAGGCTGAACCATTGTAGCTGTTCGTCTCCCTGGACCGTCTGTCACATTGTAAGCGATACATTGGGGACCCCTTTTATATGGACAAATTATATACAAATATGAACTGCTGATTAGAGAGCTTGTATCTAAAAGGGGGTCGAATGGCTTCTGCATTGTATTCAACTTTATACTTACCTTCTGCTCTAGTTCATCGCAAGATTAAACATTGTTTTCTTTTAACCACTATACTGTAAACGGTTGTCGATTTTGTATTCCATATAATATTTAAAATATCACCCAATACAGAGTAGTTAATATTCTTAATATGTAATAGTTTTAATAAAAGTTCATGTACATTTTTGGTTCAAAGTTCTAATGGGAATGACAAACGATTTAATTATTTACTATTTACTAATATGTAAAAAACTTGATAAGCATTGACTTGGGATTGTCTGTTACTCGTGTAAATTTAATAATAATTTGATATTGACCAGTTCGTTTAATTCTTAGTAGTAATTTTTCTTTTTAAAAGGAATTCTTTGAAATGCGTATATGAAAATCTTCGATTACTACTATATAATACTATTTGAAACGTTCAGATTTATTCCGTGAGTACGTAACTATTCTTCTTCTATTTCTCGTCACATGAGAATAAAAGGAAATTTGTTATACAGTAAGAATGTAAAACGCAAAAAGAATTTGGAAAATATTTTCATGAGATTTGGCTCAATTTCGTCTGAATTTTGTGTAGACAGCATTTAAATAAAAAATTCACTAGTCAAAATTGACCATTTTTGATAATGAAAAAATTTATAGTAGACTTCGAAAATTGAAACTAAATTTTAAAATTGTTTGGTAACGTTTCCGTTCAAAATAATAATCCAATTTAAATCTGATAATAAAAATTTTTTTTTACAGGGGTGATTCTATTCTTAGTAGGTTACACCGTACATGTAGGTTATATTATTCTCAGATTAACCATTTAGATTGTTAAACATGTGGTTTTTATTCGTTTTTGCTGATTTTATGTTTACTAACCATAGCAATTTTTTTGTTTTCTTGTAATGCCATAATTCCTCAAAATAAGATATAATTATTATACATTTTTGAAGTCGCCATAAAGAATTCTAAATAACTGTAAATACATACATATGTAGATTTTTTTTTGTTTTATATATTATTTTGTTGTTCTTTGCCTGAAACATGATCCGTCAGCGATTTTATTATGTATTTGTTTCGAGTAGAGTATAAAGTATATACCTGCTTGAAACAATTGTTTTAAAAATAATATACGTATGCTTAAAATTCCGCCACTATTGAAATTCTCAATACATTATTCTGAGAAATGCGCGTAATTTTACCGTGATTATGGATATTTTCAATAAACTAGTTTCTGATTCTGTTAAATTTGGAAATACTAATGTGGATTTTTAAGGAAAAAAGAGAAAACAGTAAACTAGATCAATTTTAATAAGATAAAATAGTAAAAATAAATTTTACTATTTACGTCAAAGTTTGTTAGTCCTAATCCTCTAATGTCTTAAAAAGACATTAGAGGATTCAGAGCTTATTCGCAAAAATCTACATTTAACTGATGAAAAACCAGTACTACGAATGTAGAAAGCAAATAATTTAATATTGCAATAAGCCCCACCAGACGGATTAATCCAAAAAAGGACTCCTTCTGTTATCAGGCAGTGCACGTCACCATCCCATGGACCGGTTTCTGGCTTATTAGCCTTCATCAGCATGGTACAGTTAACGCACGCTGTATGACAACAAAAGGTCCAGTTCTTGATAATCTCGATCGACATGAAGTCGGTGAGATGAAGGCTAATAAGTCAGAAACCGGTCCATGGGATGGTGACGTGCGCTGCCTGATAACAGAAGGAGTCCTTTTTTAACTGATGTAAAACCAGTACTACGAATGTACGTAGTACTGGTTTTAAATGTAGATTTTTGCAAATAAGCTCTGAAAAGAGTCTTTATGTCTTTTTAAGACATTAGAGGATTAGGACTAACAAACTTTGACGTAAATAGTAAAATTTATTTTTACTATTTTATCTTATTAAAAATTTACCTCTATGGATTTCTGACTTCTTTGGATTTCATTTCTAGATCAATTTTATTTGGCAGTGATACACTTTTTAATTTCCTTTTTCATATTATGAAACAAAAACATATCCATATTGAAAAAGTGTGTAAAAATGTATTACGACATCAATAAATAAAGGTGTATTGCAGATTCTCTTTAAATTTGTCACGATCGAATCCGATCGGTGTAAAATGTACATATTATGTAGGTATAAAAGGATCTAATATAAAAGAAACCAGCAAGCCTTGACTTCGGAAGTTAAGAACCACATTTTGCCATTTCCTTAGTAATTATTTAAGCTTTGACTAAACAGTAAAATCAGAGTACATTTCTAAAATAGGATTTACAATTTTAAAATTTTTTTTCTCGACATTTTTGGTGTTATTAATTATGTTAGGAATCTATGTGACAATCATAATCACGTACATATTTTGAAAGGGTTTTTTCATAATATACTGACATTTTGAGAAAAATGTACGGACAAATTGTAAAAAATGATTTTGTTTCTTATAAAAGGTATTTCACAAATAAATAACGTGTGGTATGGTACACTTGATTTCAAAAAAAAGTAGTACAGCTCTTAGATAAGGAAATGGGAAATGGCCTATTTCTAGTTGTCTAAATTGTTCTTTTGACAGTAAATTATTGAAATTAACTTAATAATGAAACTGTAGATGGCAGTCAGTTGTAATTACGTAAGTTTATACTGATAAATAAATAAATAATCCTATTTTTAGTAGAAATATATTTTAAATATAACATTTTGAATAAAAATTTAAAACACAAATAAACAAATTACAACATAAATAACAGTAATTAATATTTAGTCATTGCTCAATCCCCATCTAAAATTGCTTGTAGTCTCCTAGGCATTGATAAAACTAAATCTTCTGCAATTTGGGTATTACATAAACTTTCCCATTCATCTTCAATTATGGCACGAAGTTGTTCCGCATTTTGATGACGATAGATAATAAGATAATAGTTATATGTCCATCATTACACAACTGGAAAACTTTTGCGTCAGAAAATATGACTTTTGACCAAAAGTCTTCATTGTTCAACAATAATATTATGGTTGAGTGCAAAAATGGCCAGTCCTTGTTTTTTTCCTCCGTTAATTTGTATTATCTAGCAGCACACTTCAGAATGCTATTTTTAATTCGGTAATTTTCTATATTACGGAACGTCCGATTTTTGAAATTTTTTTGCTTTTAACATAGTACTTACGTAGTTTTGCCTCCTGAACAAAAAATTCTAATAAAAAAATCGGCGGTCGGCGACGGTTTTCGAGATATTTGGCCCCAAAGTCTCTGAAAGTCGTATTTTTCCACTGCCATAATCACTTATTTTCACCAAATTTCTCACTTTATGTTTATGAATACCTCTAATACAGACTTATTTAAACATTATTAAATAGTTTCAACATATTTATTCCATCAATAACTATTTTCTGAACCTTCTTATAAAAGCCATCCAAACATAACCTAAAATTTCAAACAACACTAAGATCATCCGACGAGGTTATGATAGTGCCGTAAGATCTAGGGTACGGTATAAAACGAATATGTTCCTTCTTTGATATAAAAATATACTGCACCCGCCCGCCCCGGGGGCGGGCGGGTGCAGTATATTTTTATAACAAAGAAGGAACATATTCGTTTTATTCGCGGAACTTGTAATGTTTGAAATCTAGAATACGCATAAAACTAATATGTTCCTTCTTTGAGATAAAACGATAAAAATATATTGCACCCGCCCGCCGCGGGCGGGCGGGTGCAGTATCTTTTTATGTTAAAGAAGGAACATTAGTTTATGCATAACATAGATCCCGCACCACTATCGTATTGTTTGAAATTTTAGGTTATGTTTTCATGGCTTTTATAAGAAGGTTCAAAAAATAGTTATTGATGTAATAAATATGTTGAAACCATTGAATAATGTTTAAATAAGTCTATATTAAATGTATTCATAAGTATAAAGTGAAAAGTTTGGTGAAAATAAGTGATTATGGCAGTGGAAAAATACGACTTTCAGAGACTTTGGGGCCAAATATCTCGAAAACCGTTGCCGACCGCCGATTTTTCAAATTTCAAAAATCGGACGTTCCGTAATATAGAAAATTACCTTTAATTCTTCTACAGGCAGTAGATCTTGATGCGGGAAAATTTGTTTCCAAAACTGCATTCACTAATTTATAAGGGTTTCATCTTGTTGCCCATTACTTCGTTTAGGCCTACCAGATCCATGCTTGGGGGATATAGTTTCTTTCATTTTCCCATATTTTTTTAACTTTCATCAGAGTGGATTTATTTATGTTATATTCAGAAGCAATTCCGCACCATCCATTTTCCAATTTGGAAACAATACCTAATCTTCTGAATTTCTGTTAGTTGTAAATATTTAAAATTTTCAAGAATGGTTCCCTAATCAAACTTGAATATTAATAAACTTCAACTTGAAAAAAAATGTGACAGTTGACTTTTAGATGACTTATAAATATTTTTGCAAAAGTCATGTTTACATTGCTAAAATAAAGTGTACTACTTTTTTTTTAAATCAAGTGTACATTGTTTAAAAGCTCATTTGTAAAGGAATATAATGCGTTTTTTTTCTACAAAGATTTCAAGGAGATAAAAAATATATCCTTTTATATAGTTTATTATAAAACAAATGGTCATAGAATACATTTCTTATTTTGTCGCAACTTTTTTGTTGTAACTTTTTTGTTACAACAAAATCCTTGTTTATCTTCTGCCTAAAGAAACTCTTGAATTTGTTTGTTTTCATATGTTATTTGTAAGTTCCCAGCTCTGTAAAATAGGTTAAAAAATTGATTTGTTTAACAGAAGCCCTCAGTATCGAAATTTTAATGATAATCAAAATATTGGTTTCAATAGTTATAATAGAAAGCATATTTCGACGTAAAATTCTTTACCTTCTGATGGCTCACAACCCTTGGTGAATGTGTGTCCGTTTTATCATGTTTTCATCCGATTCCATCATCTACAATTAATTTTTTTCTAATTTCATATTTTAGAATTTCTAAAATATCATTGATGCATCTCTCTTTTTCATTCTTTCAATCCGATGGTTTCTTGAGGTGATATTATTACTCCAACATCTTAACTGCTGTCAGTTTACCAATCTTACGTCTACTAATAAATTAGTTTCAAAGAATTTCATGATTCATGCATATTCTTTGAGGTTCTTTCTTACTTTTATGGGCAAAAATTTAATTTTTTAATTTTACGTTTCCCATATTTTGGAACCAAAGTCAGTTTGTCTTAGATTTCAGTTTTCTGACAATAACGCCAAAAGAAGTTCCATTACGTGTTGTTTTTGGAGGTGTAGACTTTCTACCCAACACGTGTGACTTCGTGCCAATAAACTGGATAATTTTAGCAGTAGTAATCTCAAGAAAATCTGTTAGGTATATTTAGACATTAGACCCCATTTTGCGACGTACTCTTTTAATTGTTTTTTTATATAAACTTGTATAAGTACTTTTTTTTATTGATATTATGTATTAAGTATTTATATTAAATATTTTTATTTCTAAGTTTCTTCAAGATCCTAATACATTGAGATTGTGGCTAAGTAACTTGGTCATTTGGAAATTTAGTACCTAATAAAAATGCAAGAATTTATTCAGGCCACTTTTCACCTCAAGATTTTGTGATTAAACGCAGTGGTGTTAAATATTTTCAAAGTTTCCCGTACCAGCTATATCTAGTACCAATAGATCATGCAGATTCTTCAGACTACTGACTCCAATAAGGAAAAAGAAAGTGCAGTGTCAAACGTAACATGTCAAATTGTTACCCATGTTTTTTGGGAAAATATTCCTCAAATTGAGTAAGTATATGTTTGTAAACATTTGCAACTGTATTCATAAACAAAATAGTACATTGTAGAAATCATATGTAAAGTATTTAGTTCGCTTTAATTTCTAATTCAAAAGAAATTTGGAAGTAGCAAAACAGAGTGCTAGTCAAGGGAGGCAAACAATAAAAATATTGTAACAATTTATTATAGATGACGTAGGTCAAGAATTGTTTGTTTGCATTGACTGATGGCTTACTCGAAAGAAAATCATTATGTAACTGAGTCTGCTGAAACTATAATAAAAGTAATGTAAATTAACTACTTCTGTGCTATTGTCAAGAGTCAGGGTGGTTTAATTAATTATTTATTATTCTTTTCCAAATTATTGATGAATTAAATATTAATATAAATCTAATATAAACCTAAATTTATTATTTCTGTAATTTTAAAATATATTATTTCAAATTCTAAATGTATTGCTAAGATTTAATACTTATTGTTTCAATAACTTGATGACAGGATATTCAGTTCAATAACTTTTAAATATATTAGGAAATAAAAAACACTCTTACTCTGCATTATTTTATTAATTATAATTATGGAAGGTTATTGCAATAAGCACCGAGTTGATCGAGTCAATTATAAATAAATAAATAAATACACCACATGTAATTACGACCCCCTTTATCCCAGAAGGCTGAGCCTTGTGCGGGAGGGGGCTACACATTTAAAGACAAGGGACACACATCCAATATCCGTGTATAATGGAAAAATCCCTCTCACAGTATTTTCCATTGCCACGACCGGGATTCGAACCCGGGACTTTTGGGTGAGAGGCAGGTACTCTACCATCTCGACCATCAGTCATACTTAAAATTGCATTACTGCAGTATTTGCAGAGACTGCAGAATTTTCGGAAAATCGGCGGCTAGGCAAAAACTGAGGGCATTCTGGTTCTGGGGTTTGTGGTGAACAGTTGTAGTGCAGTGCCTAAGACATATCTCCCAAACTATGCTAAAAGCAGCCCTAGTAAGTATGTAGTAATTAATGTTAACCTTTTCAATGGGCTCATTTCGGAAACATTTTTTAATTCATATTCCGAAAGTACACCTTGTAATTAGTAAATGTGCAAAATATTAAATTTTTTTTTCAACTGCTTCTCCCTCAAAATAAATAATGAAAATAGAGCGCTGTGACGTCACACCACTCGCAGCGGTCAGCCGCTAGCTTGTTTCCTATAGTTTCATACCGGCGGCAGTTACTACACACACGGTGGAAGTGGTAATTTCGTTCATCTTTTAAGTGCTTCGTCCTTGGTACAGCGAAATCTAAATACCATATATCCGCATAACT
Source organism: Rhagium mordax (assembly GCA_963680705.1). Classification (NCBI taxonomy): domain Eukaryota; kingdom Metazoa; phylum Arthropoda; class Insecta; order Coleoptera; family Cerambycidae; genus Rhagium; species Rhagium mordax. The sequence goes on along the minus strand of OY796656.1, from coordinate 48,452,251 downwards.
CATAGAACCAGTGGAGTCGGGTGGTGTGACGTCATAGCCGTTTCAAATATGTTACGAATTTGAAATCAAATATTAGGGTTAATATTAACGCTAGCGATCTAATTTTTTCACTATATATTTAGAGGATGAAATACTTACGGAAAATGCTAAAATAAATTAAAAAGCAAATATCACGAAATGAGCCCATTGTGCCTTTTAAATTAAATTAATAAATATGTATTTTGTTTTTTAACTCAAGTGTTTTGATACCATCTGCTACACCCCCAACGTGCGTGTACGACCTGGTGGAGGCCGTATACGTAACACTATGTAAAGAATGCAAGTAGTGATTAGAGAGGAGCTTGGTTTGTTTGCTTGGAAACGTAGACTGTAAACGAATAAGTATTTCTTTTATGCCTCACTTCCTGGAATTTCCGCAGATATCATGAAAAAAGTTTTGAAGGGTCCTTCTCATCAAAAGTATGATCACAATTTGAAATTATTTGCTATAACGTTATATTTCAACTCACCGAAACTTATGACTTTGTGAGAGAAAAAAATAATAAATATTTACCACGCCCAAGTGAAACCATTAAATGGTTATCAGTCAGTCGATGGAAAACTTGAGTTTACAGGAGAAGGTATTCGTGCAATTAGTGCCAAAAGGGAAAGTGAAGCTAGGGGCAGAAAGTTGCTGAGAAATCTAGTTGTCGACAAAATATACATAATGAAAACATGAACAGGTCAAAAGTTCACTGGATTTGTTGATGTTGAGATCAACTTAGATTCTGATGATAACCAGAAGCAATTGAATCACTGGTATTCATGATAGTTGCTCTGAATGAATCGTGGAAAATTATTGGATACTGTTGGATACTTATTTATGTTCTCTCTGGATTAAAAAAAGTTAATTTAGTGAATAATTGCTTAAAATTTCTTAGCTATAACTTCTTTCTATAACTTTTGACGGAGCTGTAGCACATTTTAGTATGGTACATCTTTTAGGAGTAAAATTTGATAATACATCCTGTTCAAAAACATATTTTCCTTACCTAATTAGCAATAATAATTGTATATACATTTATTTAGTTCTGTCATATACTGAAACTTATTAGCGGTTTTCTGGCCAGCCAATCTGATATACTAAATGGAGATAATTAACAAATTGATTGGAAACATTTAGAAATGTTGATTACATTTCAGAATGAAGAAATATATTTACATGTAGCAACAAAATTAAGAAAGCGGCATATAGAGTGGACACGAGAAAACACGAAGGTTAAAATACCAGCACAAACCTTAAGGAAAAGTTGTGGTTGATGCATTAATCTGTCTCTGTTGCGATTTAAAGGTTTGCAGTAGCAACAAAATAAAAAATGATTCTGGTAAAAAGTTATTAGAGTCTACAGATTATTTAAAATATTCAGCGGAACCAAATTACCATAACTGTGCGCCTTCCAGAATCTGGCATGTGACTGAGTATAGTATGCTGGATTTGTAGTACGGAGATAAAAAAAATCTGTGATTTGTGTAAAATATTATCAAATAATTGAAACTGCAAACCCGTTAAACACATGTTTGTTGCAGAAAAGAAAAACATAAGGGAATTTAATATTCGCTTCAAATTTCGTAATTCAAATTTATCAGTTTGGAAAACAATGTGTGAGGCTACTATCGGTGAAGTCAGCTCAGTTTGGCTCTACTTTATAATAACGTCAAAACGTACCTAATCCATTCTTCATTAAGAAGTTTATCGCCTTCACTATTTAATGCGTTTGGAAATCACAGAATAGATATGACTGTAGACATAGTGAAACTCATTAGAAAAGTACTATGAAATGATTTTTAGACATAGTTCATAGTAAAAGTCTATGCGACAGTTTCACCTTTATTTTATACAAATTTCTCTAATTTCTAATTTTTTTATTTTTGTGGCAACGTAGGTAAATACCTCCAGTATTTGTAATCCTCAAATTTTTCTTCCAATCATTGATTCTTGCAGATTTTTTTAAAAATTATTGGTGTGTGAAATAAAATATTTAAATAAAATAAAAACAACTAAAGAAATCAATTTCCAACGAGCTGTTTATAGTTCAAATGTTGTTAATGTTAATAATAACAAATAGAAGTACCTAAATTAAATGTTATTTTATTTTCCCTTAATTATCTTAGAACAATTATAATATTTTCAAATTTCAAAGTAATATTGGTTATTTTTGGAAAAATAAAATTTTGAATTGTTTAGTTTAAATGATTTTTGCAGTAATTGATAGCACGTCTTTTATAAATGTTTGACTCTACTTTTAAGTGTGTCATGTAGTGTTACTTAACGTTACGAAACAGTGACACTCTGCGTATGCTAGGGTCCGAAATTAAAAAATAGTTTTTTAGTTAAACATGACCGAGAATTCTAAGAATCTCCATATCAAATTAGATATCAACGACCAAGGAAGTGGAAATCACTATATACTTATCTAATAGAAAATGTGCTTTCGTACATACACGTAGTATAATTGTAACGGGATAATTTTCTTTCTTAATGCAATAACTAGTAGTCAATAAGTAGGTAATTAAAATATCCATATACCCTCACTATAATAGCAGGAATGTAGTTGTATTACAATTTCCCTATAATTATTAACTTATAAACACAGCTGTCATAAGAACAAGTGTTTATTTCACATACTTGTATTATATACTCTTGACAAAATAATTATGGTAAATTTTCCGGCTTAATGTGGTTAAAATATTCGTGTGTAGTAAAGACCTGTCATGTTAGACCGAGTTAGCATTTATATATAAAAGGGGCTTGATATATGTCGTGTTTACTTAAAGGGGACACCTGTGCTTCCGGGCAGGAAGTAATGCCCGGAAAATCCGGTAGCCAGTTTACCGGAGGAAGCGTACCTTGACCATGGAAGACTAATAAAAAATCAATACAGACACGTTAATATTTTATATATCTCTAACTATTTATTTATAATTCTCTTATTTTTCGTTACATATTACGAAGAACTAATTGTATTGTATGTTTAATGATTGTGAAAATTAATTAACATATTGTTTTATTTGTTGGCAGATTTTGTTTTATTTTTAAATATAAACAAAAATTTTATGTACATACATGTAATAGCGCGCCTTTTTTATAATATTTAACAAAAAAATCTTATTTGGTAGTAATAGATATCATCAAGAAGAAGTTTTCTAAATGGACACAACCAGAACTTTCAATGTTAATTTATTTTAATATTGTGTTGATCTTGAGCAATCCGGTGTACAAATTAATATCCAGATAACACATCTTTTATGTACGTGATTAATTTCGTGGAAAACAACTATTAGCGTTTCACTATTTATAATATTTAAATATTTAATGTAGAAACAATGGCACACAAAATTTTACGTACTCATACATTTAATTCATATCATAAGAAAGTATCGAAAAACGACATTTGCTGTGTATATGTGAACATCATGCTATATACTTAAGTAGTCTTTAACCAGAGCTTCCTTGTCATGTAAGAAATGCTTAGAATTTTTCTATAAAACAGGAATCTAAAAAAATCTTGACGCATTTGTTCAATCTGAAACATGGAAAATAATCCAGCTAAATTTGTATATGGTGTGGATGGAGTAAGAAATGAAAAGTAAAAATGATTTACTACGCGTTAACCGAAGACATGCGTGGGCGTTCGATTTATTTTTATCGGAATAAATGTAGGACAAGTATCCCATCATCCACATATTCTTTTCGACATAATTTAGTACTTACGAGTGGCATACTCAAGAGTGGTTTGGTAGGAAAATGTTTACTATTTTTATTAGTTATGTTGAATGTGCACATGAGTGACATATTTAATACTTACTTATATGTATACAGGGTGTCCCACTTATCGTGCTCACCACGGGTATCTTGGTAAACGGTAAGAGATACAATAAATAACATCAAATTTAGAGCTTAACAAGGCGTACTATTATGTACAACGATATTTTAGTAAAATCAACTCGTTTTTTTACATAGGCAAAAAACTGATTTTTAACATTTTAATTTTTTCATTATAACTTTATCTATTAAAATATTTTAATGAAATTTTTCCATTCTTAGAGCACTTTTTGATACAGATTTTGAAAAAATTATAATATTTTTGTTAACTCTTTTAAATTTTGAGATATTAACACCAACTTTTATTTTTCAAACACAACCTAATTTTTATTCTCTTTACAATAGACAATACTTTATTTCTAGAAATAATGTAGTTATTATTATTTGTCTCTTTTTTATTTTCCTCGACGAAATTGGAATTTAATTCCATATTTTTGTTTAAATATGATTTAAGAGATCTACTTCTATAGATGAATATGAATACATTTAGGTAATCAGTGAAGAATAACTAGAAACACAAATACTGGCGTTCTTGCTTCCGATAAATACATAATAAATTAATGTAATAAACTCTTTAGCTAACAGAAACTTCAACGGCTATAATTTTTGTTCAGAGCATTGCTCAAGTTGGTAAAAAATTGCATTTAATACCAATTTTGAAAAAGGACAAATTACCTGCAAATTGCAAGAGGTCGTCAAGTATATGGTATTTAGAAATGAAATCTAAAGAAGTCTTTACTGAAAATTAGACGACGTTTTTGTTATTGTTATTGAGCTTAGAATATTATAGTTTGTAGTAGTCATAGTTAATTGAATGTACAATAGAAGTTAATGTCAAGTCCAATAAGACTAATCTTAGCCAAGCCAAAGTTTGTGGTAGATTAAGTGCCGAACGAACCTCTCTTCCCATATTGTTCCATAAATGCTCTATGGGGTTAAGGTCTGGGCTTCTGGCTGACCAAGTTCATTACGATAATGCCAGTTTCTGACAAATACTCCCTAACTACTAGGACAGTATGAAGACGTGCATTGTCCTACATTAAAATAATATCGTTACCAATAGCTGGAGCGAAAACTACAACGTTGGGCTCCAGTTTCTTTGAGTCAAAATATATCCCATCCCAAATCGTTATTATTTTTTGTCCGAGTAGTTAAGGAGTATTTGGCAGAAACTGGTATTATCATAGTGAACTGGCCAGCTTAAAGCCCAGACCTTAACCCCATAGAGCATTTATGGAATAATATGGGATGAGAGGTTTGCTCAGCACACTTAACAAACTTTGGCTCAAATGTTAATTTGCAATTTAATTTTAAGTACCTATGCCAAACCGGTGTCAAACTGTGATAAATGCGAGGGGTGGTGAATACCCATTATTAACCTCTTAGTTTAATTTATTTAATGTAATTATTCTTGTTTTTGACACTGATTACTGATTGTTTTTTTACTGTTGAATAAAATTTGTAGGATACGAATTATTAAAATTTTGTTCTTTACAGTAAGTACAGTAAAGAAGATCGTCTTTGTACTACTTTGTAATACTTTTTGAGTTTCCCTATATAACACCGAATATGTGGTACTGACTTGCAAAAGAAATTAATAATCCGCACATAAAAATTTACCAAAATTGCTTAAATATTGATGAAAATATGAGTACATAAAGTTGACCTATTTTTTTACATATTCCATAATTTTTGTGCGAAGTGTATAACATTATTTCCTTTCATATCGAAAAAAATATAGAGTGAAATTCCTGATTTCGATCCTTTCTCTTTATGGTAATGAATTGCCAGCGGATGGATTTGAATACTTAATAGTTAATGGATTTTGTCAACCAAGTTGGCATCATCGGGTCATTAATAAACAGTTTTAATTATTTCCCAATGCGCGTCTTCAGTATTCGATATTTTGATGTTCAGAGAAAACTACTTCGGAAGCAGTGCTCAAAGTTTCCCCTCTGTTTAGGTATTGTGCCTTTAGAAAATGCGAAACTTGATATAAAGTATGTTGACAAAATAGACTATTTGGGATTTGTGATTCATTTTTGAGAAGGGAAGACCATGTAAAACATGTTACTAATAATCTCCGAGGAATTATACATAAACTTTATCTATGTCGACATATTCTTTCCCCTGAATCAACTAAAAATTTTGTATTATGCCCTAGTAGAGTCTTTATTGCAGTATGGCATAGTTGGTTGGGATGGGATAAAAAAACTTTACTGGACCAATTAGAGAAAATTCAAAAACGAATCCTAAAAGTTATGTATTTAAACAAACACGTTATTCCTCAGATAAACTCTATGACGATCTTAAGTTATTGGATATTAGACAATTATTTTCAAAGACAGTTTTAGTATTTTTCTTTAATAACAAACAAACCCAATACAACACTGGTGTAATACGAGAGGAAGAACGCTTGCTCATTTGTCCTTACCCAGGGCCCAAAAAACAGTGGGACAAAGATCTTTCATCTACATAGGACCAATATTGTACAATAATTAATATGCCAAATTTTCTTAAACAGTAATAGCTATTAACATATCAATGAATGTTATGACTATCATAACTGCCGCAGATGTCGGTTTGAAATCCGAGCTCATAGAGCGAGGATTTTAAGACATCTAAGGCTGTTATGATTCATAACATCCGTGATTTGTTCAATAGTTTATCGGTTTCAGAAAATAAAGACATTATTAATAGATATTATCTTTTGATATTCTCTTATTAATGACGTTTTCATTTCATTAGTTGGTCAAGTCTGTATGGGTTGATTTGTCGCCATGGTTACAGTTATATTTTGTTTGTTTTTATTTGTTACTTTTTTTCATATTACATAAATGTTTACATTTTTAATGTCACAACGGCTACATAAAAATGGACCTTGGATTGCCTGAAAATACATTTCAGTTGGATTTCAGTATTTAATTATTATTGTTTGGAGTTTTCTGTCTGTTTGTATTAATAAATAGCCCTATAGTTTCATTATTTATTATTTCATCTGTTGACAGTTATTGACAGATCTGTATTGTAATATTACCGTACAAGCAATAAATATAACTGTACAACTTTAGTTATGACTTATTTACCAGCCTACTTTTGCATATGTAAACAAAGGATTAATATCCTGAAACCGATAAAATAATAAACATCATTTTAAAAAGCAACTAAAGGAATGGATACATTCAAAAAGTCGACATTTTTTTCATAATATTATTGATCCCCTAATTTAAACTGATTTTGTTACTATAGGTAATGTGTATGAAATATAAATATATTAGGGTGTTTAATTGCACCTAAATGGATTTTTTCTATATTTATTTACATTTTTGTATGGTATTAAACCACATTTTGTACTATTTTATGTATAGAAATAAATTAATATTATTATTATTTCCCTAGAAATGGAAATTGCATGTAGCTGTCCTGAACAAAAAGCTGTCATGAGGCTGTTTTTGTCTTAGGCCAATGGTAAATAGGGCTCATTACCTAAGAATTATTACGGTATTGTTTTTTGCTTGTTTTATGCCCAAGTAAGGAATTCGTTAATAACTCATAGATTCCTTTTAGTGAAAGTAAATACAGGATTTGTTATGGTCATGACGTCAAAAACAAGATTGAGTTTAGGTGCTGTGAACAATATGAACATTTTCATATACAATAACTTGTATTTAATTAAGTCCGTGAGATCAAGGTTAAATAACAGCTAAAGAATTTCAAAAATCCCACATGAGTGTGGACGTATTTATTGGGTGAATACTAATACAAATACATTCATACAGACCTGCCTGTTGTTACGCCTCTGGACATCAACGTAGGTAGCTGATGGTTGCTGATGGCCCTTTACTAATGGTAGTTCACACAAATGTGAGAAACACGCTTTTCGAACTTCTTAGAAATAATGCAACGTCTTTCGTGTTAGGGCGTTTTGTAAGATCATATTTTAGTTGGGTCTGATATTTTTTCAAAAATTCAGTGATAATTATGGTCACTTTTGTATTTTACACTAGGTTGTCATAAAGTTTCAAACCTCTGTAGTATGTTGTTATCAAAAGTAAATGTTACATGAATACTTGATAAGTAATTACTTACTATCGTAGTTTATGCAGCAACTAGTTATTTTATATACTGAAAGAAAATAGGTATATAATATAATACATCTATGAAATGCCCCCCGAAATTCTGAACTTATAGATACATAAATTAATATTTGACTTTTGCTACAAGGTTTCAGATCTCCATAATTCTTAGTAACAAAAGAATGATGGCAAAATGTCAAAAATAGCGAGGAATCATTTCTAAAAATTTCCAGGAGACATTTTCTTTTGGTAATTAATTATAAATTGATAAAATAATACACCAATATATTGACTGTACTTTTATTACATGACTCAACCATTTAAATATATTACAAGATGGTTATAAAAAAAGTACAATATTTTGCAGAATTTTAGGCCTACTTATTTAGATTTAAAAAAAATTAAACAATAGGAAGCGAATATACATAATATTATTTTATTCAGTTGTTTCGAAACCTTGGAATAAACTTAATTCTATATTTTAAAAGTTTCTTAGGGTCGTTGGTACGAATTTTATGTACAATGTGTTTAATACTAATTATTTACAAGACGTTTAGTAGCGGCTGCATTTATATATTACAAAATTAAGATACGTAGCAGAATATTTAATTTAATTTAATTTTATCTTTCTAATATACATGATTAGATACGAAGTAATATTGCTTTTTTATTACTTGAACAAAAATATTTAAATAATAAATTTTTTTCTTTAAATAAACAAACAAACAAATATTAAAATCTTGAACAGTCACAATTGAGTTATGAACAAATGAAAAATATTAATAGAGAAAAAATGGAAGGTATTTGATAAACAGATGAACGTATTAAGGACAACTTCATAATACGCAATGTTACACCATATCGAGTATCTCAAAAAGTGGCACCCTTCATCTTGAGAAGCAATTCAACAAGTCGAAATTAAGAGCTGATGTCCGATTGGTCTTCTTTACTGAGATATTGAAATATATGAAAATAAATAGTTTAAACATTTGACCTGTATTTTTGTTAATATTTACGTGGTACATAAGTACGCACGAACTCGTTGCAGAATGCCTGCAGTTATTAAAGTCGCAGCTGCTTCAATAAGAGCGACGATTCCGTTATGTTCATCAGTTATTTAAAAAAAAACCTGCTCCTTAATATATCTCCAGAAAAAGAACTCTATAGGGGGTAAACGAAGCAATTGACCCTTTCCACAAAGAAACTTGTTATTTAAGTACCTAAAAAATATAGCCTCTTGATAGTTCTTTCAGTGAAATAATGGTAAAGAATCTTTAAAAAATATCAACTAAATTACTGAAGCGAAATGAATACGCGTAACATGTGGATCAAGTATATTATCATTATTTAGTAATGCGGCTTAAATGTTTACAGACAAATTCTAGCAAGCAATCAATTAAACCGTCAGTCCAATTATGACACTACTCGATTAAATTGAATTTTTATAGTATTAACATATATACTGGGCAATTCTGTGATTAAAAATTTTTGAAATTATTGACACTACTCAATTAATTGTATTTTTATGATATTAACAAATATACTGGGCAATTATTTGATAAAAAAATGTTTGAATTTAAAGTAAAAATTTGAAAACTGCAATGTTAAAAATTTTGAGAAATAGTAGTTTTGATGAATCAAATTGAAAATCCATGTCATTTTTTTCAAGATCTTCATATATGAATCCCTTGGATGTGGGATATATACAAAATAGAGATAAGTCGAGCGAGGTTGAAAACCAAAATTATTTCAGAGAACATATTTCTACTGATGGTTAATTCACTCGGTCTTTTTAATATGCGAAAATTAGATTGGACAGTCTCGTCCCTATATTGATAGAAACGGTCAAAATTTTGAACGGTTAATGTAAATGAAAATTTGCGGAAAATTAATTCAAAGGTGCTTATACAGGGTGAATTTCAAATACACTGAATAATTTTAATCCGTTAAGCTCTATGGTCCGTAAAATTTCTTAAAAATAGTCATTTGTAAAATAAATGAAATACAGTCAAGAAAAAAATTTTTGAATATTTATGAAATAATCACGACGCTCCTGTAGCGACATAAATGCCTGTACCCCCACCCTTCTTAGCTACCGTGTTGGCGTAGTTCAGCCTGTGCACCCATGACGTCAAGTGTGAATTTTTCATAGTGTTTTAGATTTCAGTTTTGGTTTTACTTGGTAAATACTGCGAATACTGCGTAGAGGTATTTGTTCGTAACCAAGTCAATGTCAAGTTGACCGGTGTGTATCCCCAGTGGGACGAGTTTAGGGTTTTTTTTGTTGAAACAACTATGAAATTTTGAAATTAAAACACTGCGAATTCATTAATTACGCTATAAGAAATTACAGATTAAAAATATTCAGTGCATTTTAAATTCACCCTATATCCTTAATTTTCTAAGCCGAGGAGGTTCCTTTATATTTCTAGTAATTTTAAAAATGTTGCATTCCATTTATTTAATAATATTGCCGACTCAAATATTTCTGTTATTTTTACTTACAGACGGAAGAGTTATAACAATTTTTAGCTTGTTTTTATAACCACCTACACCAGATAATTTTTTTTCACTCTTACTGTTTACACTATTTATGCAAAAAATTAACAGTTTCTATTTATATAAAAAAATCGAAAAGTTTGTTACTGTAACAGTTATTTGGCAAGAAACTTACCCCCATTTCCGTTCATCTATGAACTTAATCTCGTGCTAGTGGTTAACATTATTTTTTCTAGCAGTTTACTAAGTAGGCTATAACTAGATATATTTCTAATTTAGTTAAGTGAGGAACTTACAGTTTATTCATGTGAATACTCTAAGCAAATAATAGATGCGGTAAAATGTATAATATAAGCATCTTTGTAGTTAATAATTTTGTATAAAAAAGTCTTATGAAATGCAGTCATATAAAATCTCGTATAATTTGCAAAATGTCGAGAAATATTTAAATGCCAAAAATGGATTGTGTCGATAATTGTTGTAGTCCAAGTTATTCTTAAGAAAAATTCTTATTGGTTCATTCTCTTTATAGACTTATTTCGGTACTAAAGATATCAACCTGACATTTCTTTTTTAAAAACAAATTTGCTTTTTGAATAGTAACCATTGATTGTTTTGATAAGCTCTTGGATTTGAAACGATGTGAGACATTTAGTTGTCGATATATAGAGATGTAAATACTTATACAGGGTGGGTCAAGATTGTAAACTAGACTCCGGCCGCTATAAGAACAAGCCACCAACGTCATCAAAGAATATCTGCGCGGTCGTCCATCGAAGTCCCGCCCTCTAGCATAAGCGTATCATCATAATATTTTGAAAATCTGTTATTCGCAGCGTTGAGTTTGCTAAATGCACGCCACTACTTACTTTGTAGAAGCATGGTATCGCCAAAGCTAGCGCAGCCGTTGCAACGCCCCTGGCTTGTTCTTATAGCGGCCGGACTCTACCCCGCACTAATCTTATGGAAATTGAATCCCGGTCAAATCGACTGAAAATGTATGTTATATGCTTCAAGCCATTCTGATTAAAAGTCTCCACACAAATATATAATTTCGTTGGAATTTTTCATAAAATTATGTTCTAGTCAAAACAAGTTTTTCAGATAACGATAACTTCTAACTTATCCATTTTTGGACTTTGTGTCCATAGAGACTTTTTATCAGAGTGGCTTGAAGCTTAATATTTTCAGCCTATTTGACCGGGATGAAATTTCCATAAGATTAGTGCTGGGTTCTTTTATTTAATAAAAATTTGTAATATTAACTCACTCTTTTTAAAAACATACATATACATCTTAATGTCATAAAAACTAAATCTTTTACATCATTTCGATTTCAAAAGACAGTGAATTATTGTTTATTACGCAAAAAAGATTTTTTTTATTAAAATAGAAAATTCAAATCTTGAGATACTCTAGTAGCCTATAACAAAAGTTATAATTTAAGATTTTTTTACTAATAGCTACAACATATAAATAATTCGGGTATGTTGACAAAAAGCCAAATTCAACTATAAAAGTATGCGGTGGTTCCTTTATCATATTTTGAAATTAAAATTGAAATGCATATAAGCAAATTTGCGGAAAATTTAATTTCCTGCGAAAAAGCCCTTCCTTCATGTTTAATTCCTTAACTAAAAATTAAAGAAATGTTGATCTGTAATCTGGGGAATAAACAGTTTAATAATAATAATATATATTGTCTTTCATTTCTAGACGTCTTTTTGGGGATAAGTTTCTACATGATTGTCGCTCTGTGGCCTCAGGACGAATTATAATGCAACACCGTCTCGACACATATTCGAGAAAAAATAGTTTTGATTTGGATGTAGGTATATGAACTTATCGACTTTCATATACAGGGTGTCCACTTTTTCGAAGTGATTGTATAAGTAACTTCTAAACCGTAAGAGATAGAAGGGTGAAATTATAGAAAAGTTGTGCGTTTCAAAGCTTGTTAAGATGTCTTCTTGACTTTAAAAATGTTCAGCAGTTTCAGAGATATCCTGAAAATATTGCAAATTGCCATTATTAATGCCAATAACAGAACAGGCAGTTAATAAGGTTTAGAAAAAAAATTTAAATAGCAGTAGAATGGTGTTCAGTTGCCTATTTAAAATTCTCAAATATTTTTATCATTTCAACTGTAGGCGCCTAAACGACCAACTTTTGTTTTCCACATGGACGCCTGACCTTTTTTAAGGAAATTAGTTTGGCATCATCTTATTACCAAATCTAACCATATCTTTTAGTACATGGGTCTGCACTAGTGTTATTATGACTCTTGAATTAAAAGCAATGATTTGCACTTTTTTCAGGATGTCTCTGAAACTACTGAACATTTTTCAACTCTGCAAATGCATCTTAAGAAGTTTTAAAATGAACAACCTTCCCCTAAATTAACCGACCTTCTGTCTGTTACGGTTTAGGAGTTACCCATACAATCCCATTGAAAAACTGGACACTTTATGGCACAATAGCGGTTTGGTGGTGGTAATTTTACACTGATGAGTGTATCTCCTGGTATTTGCGATGACCTTTAATAACGGAAATAGACCGACCTTAAATAAGTCATTTAAACAAAAAATATGGTTCAATGAGTTACGCGACCTAATTTGGATTTTTGAGTTACACCAATGTGTTTGGATTTTACCATTTTTTGACAGAACAAAACTAAGAGTCGCATTTCATAATTCTCCTACGAACAGTTAAAGTAGTAATTTTTTAATTAAATGAAACGGCGTCTCGTGCACTGTTTGTTTATCTAGCAACAGTGCAGATATTTTTACAATTAATAGACTTGGAATGAGAAATACGTATAATCTGGTAGTCTTGTCCCTCGTATGGTTCAATAGTTCAAAAAAATATTTCAACTGCCTATCAAGACACTGGAGTAACGCCCGAAAAATCCTGGGATTGTGTGTTCAATAAGCCCATCTAAGTTCGAATCAAATCACAAATGAATTTTTAATTTGCCCCAGGATGGAATTGAACCATCAATTTCTCAAACCCAGGTCCCTTTATAATAATTATATAAACAGTATCAATGAACAACAACATAAACAAGAGGCTACATTCTTCTTCTTCTTCTTTTTCTTATACGTAATATTGCATATATTCAAAAAGCACAGATGACGTCATAGGTAGGTACTTCTAAACTAACATTTATTTTAACCGAAAAATGGACACATTCTGTACACGGTATCTCAGAAATAAGTGTACAAAAAGTACCTCTGTACCAAAATGCTTCCTAAGAAGGTTGCGGGCCCCTAAAAGTGGGCCTTTGAAGATTGTTTTTAGTTATTATCTCCAGAACTGTCAGTGTTGAAATTTAGCACAACCACCAAACTCTTTAAGCCTAATAAAATGGGATGATATTCACCTCAAATTGTGTGTATCAGAGTTTTCACAAAGAAAAAGTCCTGTTATGTAACTTCGATCGGACATATCGTTTTCGAGTAAAACTGTTTTCAAAAGTTTAGTACATGCCTAGTGATTTTTCCATTTTTACCCCCACCCCTACAACTCGACCTGCCCTTAGTAAAAGTTTAGCGGTTGTACTAAATTTCAACACTTTAACAGTTTGGAAGATAATAAATAAAAACCAGCTTAAGGGGCCCACTTTTAACCCTAAAAGCTTTCTAAGGAAGCTGCAGACCCCTGCAGCTTCCTTAGAAAGCATTTTGGCACAGATGTAAGTTTGGTCTAATCGATTTATTTTGACGTCGGGAATATGTGGTATCGTTTTGTGCACCTATTTCTAAGACACCCGGTATACATGATTTTTTTAGGGTACGAATGTACCAAAATATTTTTTTTGAATAGGTCTATTGTCCAAGTCCAACAGGTATATGACAAATATCTAGGTATCTAATGAACGCTTATCGGACATTTTGGCACTTTCCACAATGGTACGACCATTACTTTTGAGACACGCTGTATATGGAGACAATGTAAATATTAATAAAAGATGTACTATATGTAAAGTTGTATAATTCAGGTCCATCCTCGCGGTTAAAATTTTGACCAACTTGAACTAATGTGGTAAAAATTATGTTTACGAAAGGCTTTATTGTATTAAGTAATTAGTTTCAAAGTCTAGTAAATAAAATTTTAAAAGTTCCGAGCAGTAGAATTTATGATATTATCTGTACCTAATCTATTAATTTATTTATTTATTTATTTATTTTAGTAGATATTGCACGCATTTAGTAAACTAAGTTAAGAACTGCATTAAAATATTAATATTAATATTTAAAACAATACTTTTTTAAAATTCCTGCTAGGTGGAATAACAATAATTAAAGAAATGTCACATCAATGTGTATTCAGCGTTTACAAAAAATTTGGACAACGCTAAACAGTAACGTTAAACTAAATGGATTTAACCTAAAAATAATGAAGAAACTTATTCAGTTTTCAAGATAAAGATAATAAAATCGATTTTTTTAAATATTTTTTGTCTCTATTTCAACTATAACATAGAGGAAGATTATTTAATCTATTGATGCTATTCTATAACTTTCCCTTATAGCGCTATAAACATACACCTCTATAAAATTATAGCAGGATGTAAATGGCAACTTTTACTTTTTATTATTACTTATTATGACAGCCTATCTTACTTTCTATAATATTGAGCAGTTTATTTAAATGCAAACTACAAATAAAAATTTCATTCACTAAATCTAGGATTAGGTTTTTCTATAACACTTTATAAATTTACAGTTGCATTTTATGGTACAGAATAGACAATATCTTATATTGGATGTAATAAGTCAAGGTCAAAGGCTTACACCCCTTATAGCGCTGTAAAATAGGTTACAGAATAGCACCATATGACTATAATAACGTATCGTATTGATTTTAAATTTGGCAAGGTTAAATTTTTATGGTCGACGATTACAAGAGTTATATTAACATTGTTGTATTTTATGAAGGACACTAGTTACTGTACTCTTTTCTCTGACGCGTCAAAACAAATTTTTTTGGGGTTAGGTTTCGTACAACTGCATTATATGGCAGAAATATGTCTAGGCTGTCTACTAAAAAATGTCGTAAGCCATAACAAAAAACAAAAAACAAAAAATTAAATGAAATGACTCTAAATACACTATATATGTGGGGGAAGCCTACTGCAGTATTCTTAAACTTTTTTTTTTGAAAAGCGATAGTTTTTTTTTTAATAGCAATATAGTGTTTTTTTAGTTACTATTGTGCAAATTTCTTTTCTGAATCCAACGATGTATAACAAATTGACTTCTGTGAAACATTTATCACAGAAAAAGAGTCAACATGTTTGTCGATACCGCAATAGGCGCCCGGCCAAACGTATTTTGACTTAATCATCTGTGCCGTGGAAAACAAAAAATATTTGTATTTTTGGATTACCTGTATTGTTAGTACTAAATAAACACGTTCCCTACTAACAAAAAATATTTCCTTTAACAAAAAATCTTATTTAGATTCAGTTGATTTTCATTAAATATTGTATAATGAGAAAGAGTGCACTTTATCGCGTTTCAATAAATAAACATTTTCTGCATAGAATTGAATATAATGAAAGTCAATGTCAACATAACCTAAGAAAGGTACTGTAATTAGTGCCTGCAAAAGTAACAATACAATATTGTCAATAGTATAATAATTAGTCTTAAAAATATACTCTTACCATATTTGCAGTCGATACGTATCAGTCGCTGATAGATTTTCTCATCCTTGATCGTTGATTTCAATTATTTTGATATGTAGATCCTAGGATGTAATAAATTATATATGTATAATGTAACATATTAAATATATATTTTTTATTTTCTGGTGTTTCGGTTTATTTATTAACTTAATCTTTTGAAAAATCTGTGTACTTATGCCTTAAAACGAAAGATCTTTATATAACCAGTCATAAAATTTAAATAACATTAGTTATAATGTAATTTAATACACAGTTTCTCTGAAGATTGTTAATAAATAAACTGAATAAAAAAATTGCAAGAATCCTAGGAATCTACGCATCAAATTAGCTGAAATGAGGCAATGAAGGAATAAATATTTTGGTTTTCACCCTTACTTTTTTAATTAAATAAATTCGATTTGATGTAAAAAATGTACAGCTAAGTGTTGTCCAATCTTTCCGAAATGCCTTGTATATTCAAATTAAAATTTATTTACCTTTACTATACATTAAAATTTTTTACAAAAAAATAAGTACAGCCGATATCTAAACTTGATTGATATGTAATGTTCTGTTAAATGTGATATGTTTAATTACCCTGTAAAAGGATTTGTCAAATTCTGTTAAGTGAGCTTTCAGGTAAGTATTATACTCATTATTTCTATTATTGCTTACATTGGAACATTTCTATAACAAAAATATTTACATGTTTTAAAATATACATACTTAATATTGCCTAAAATATATTGCACTTTAAGTAATTTACAAATAAATAATATCACTTGAGACCAAAATACTGATTTAATTCCGTTTTAATACTGTGCTAAAATGGTTCATTGAATATGCAATGATTAGACATTATTATGCTCTGACTAGATATATTTACATGATAATTTCTTTAATAAATATTTATGTGATTTTTGTATAAAAAATTGTACTATTATTGTATTTTACAAGATTAGTTTTAACAAAACAACAATTTGCGACGCATTGTGTACTTACATATTACCTTTTGTCTGAAAACAGTTTTTATGCCAACAAAAACCATCAATTGGCAGTTAAGTTTGAGGTAACATTACACGAACAAACCTTGTTTTACAACGTGAAATATCGAATATTGTTGTTATGTTAAAAACATGTAAAGGTACCTTGTGTTGTCTATTATGTACAGTGCATTGAGCATAATCAAAACTGCCGAGAGGAGCGTAAGCGGGAGTTTCAGCAATTTCGTGTTCGTAAGAAGAACCCACTTAATTCACTAGTTCACAGAAAACCCGAAATTCACATCGGGTCAGTGCTGCGCTGCAAACTTCATACGTTTCTGCTTTTGTCGTTGATTACAAAACCAAACACGCACAACATTTTTCTTTAAGTCTAATTTTTCTGCAATTGCCGCTATTTTTTCACCAGAAGGTCTAGGTTGCACTGCAAAGTACGCCTCTAAACTTCGTTTCTCAGGTGCAGCTATTGATGTTCTTTTCCTCTTCTTCTCCCCAGCAGGAAGTACACTGGGTGCATCCGGATCCCTCCGTTTATTTTTTGCTTGCGCTTCAGCCTCTTCGAGCCAGGCTTGCAAAATTGGTTTAAGTGCTATCATGTTATTATGAGATAACGTTAATGATTCGAATCTGCATATCGTCGATTGCGATAATGCTCCAACACCAGGAAGTTTCAAATTAGCTAAAGCCTTTCCGACGTCGGCTTGCGTTACGCCCAATTTAATTCTTCTTTGTTTAAATCGTTCTGCGAACGCTTCTAGTTCTCGAGGATCGGTGTCAGCGTCAGGATGGAGACCAGCTACAGCCGCTGCCGCTGCTGCTGCTGCCATTGCCGGATGATGGGCACCAGGATGCCCTCCATGATGGCCTGGGTGGTGTCCGGGAGCACTGTGTCCTGATAAAGGACCTCCGTGGTGATGATGGTTCATGACATGGTTCATTCCGTAGGAGTGCATGTGCGTTGGAGTTTCAGACATGGGGGTTAATGTTGTCATCGATGATGACGATATGGGATCCAGCATTTCTAATCCATCCATATGACCCATCTGAAACGGAAAAAATATATTTACTTCTTCCTTTTATTTAACATTGCCTATATAGTACATTTTAAATTTTGTATTATGTGATCTACCAATTTGTATATTAAATATATTCTGTGGTTTCAAAACCAGTAACTATGTGAATTACATTAAAATAAACATCTGTGTAAAACAACAGTGTATTTTCTTATTCGAGCTATAATGAATATTGTCAAACCGTATGTTCCTGTTTTATGAAAAAAATCGTATTAGCAAGAATACTAAAATGAAGGTTCGTCTTATTAATCCAGTCAATTGGTGTTCAAAACTACCGTTTTCGTAACAAAATTGCGGAAGTTTTTTTCTAAACGGTTCTATATGTTTTTTGGGGTGCTGAATCCAAATTTCAGGTTTGCTGCCTTGTGGAAGGTCGGCTTCACATCGAAAAACGCAGAAAACCTTAAAATTTTCGCACTTTCTTCCGTTTTTTGCTTATATCTCGAAAATTATGCGGTTTTCGAAGGCGATCATTCTATACAAAATTAAAGTAGACAAAATTTCCTACAAAATGCACTAATCAACTATGATTTTCTCATGAGCGGTATTGGCGCTAGAGCGCGCTGAACAACAACAATTTTTTGGCTCTGCTGCGAAAACATCAAAAACGTCCACTCCCACCCCCTACAACTCGAAAAATATACATGTTGTCAACAAAATCCTTATACCGCGTTAAAGTATAATTAATTTTCTACAAGAGACGTCTCTAACATTCAAATTTCTCATAAAGGGGGAGGGAGCAAAGCGAAAATTACGAAAAATGCCTTCTGCACCTTACAGCCAAAACGACCCCTCCCACCTGTCTAGCTCACATTAGCGCTATACTTTCCATGTATTACGCATAAAAGAAGTTGTTTTGAATAAATTGATGGCAAAGCATGTTTGATGAAAACATTATTAACAAATTATATTTACAACATATTAGGTACATGACACTGAATATAAAGCTGTTATGTACGCAGTTATTTTAGTCGCCTCTGTTGGGTTGTTGGTGGCCCGGGCAATGTTTCTTAGGTACTAGAAGGTCCAGGTGAAGGGTCTTGGGCAATAGAAGGTCCAGGCAAAGGGTCAGGGGTTATGGAAGGTCCAGGCTGATTAGTGAGTTGTTGCTGTTCTTCAACTGAAAAAATTGTAATACAATGATTAGTGTTATGATAGAGAAAAACTTATTAGTAAAGATGCATAACGCTGCAAAATATTACACGAATTAATACCTTCTGTCACCTTAGCTGCTTTAGACAGTGGTACTGCAAGGATCTCGTCCAGGTCGTCTTCCTCTTTTGTATCCTCTACCATCCGGAGAGTGCAGTGGACAAGAGTGTTGCCAACTACATGCTCTTTCTCCACGCAATGAGTGACTGCGACTCAACGTCTGCGTTATTCAACCAAGGCAAGATTAAATTTCTCAAGACCCTCTTCAAACATCCCGATCGTGAATCATTCATTTCTAAATTCGCTGCTCCTTCAGCCCATCCAAAGGAAATAACAGCTGCTGGTGAGAAATTTTTGATCGCCGTTTATGGTGGTAACCCCCCAACAACAACACTCAACAAGCTGAGGTATAAGCAATACGTGATATCAGCCTACAGGGCATCATCAAACACGGCTTCCATGCCTCCCACTAGCTGCAGCTCAACAACACGCCTTCACCTGGACCTTTTAGTGCCTAAGAAACATTGCCTGGGCCACCAACAACCCAACAGAGGCGACTAAAATAACTGTGTACATAACAGCTTTATATTCAGTGTAGTGTACCTAATATGTTGTAAATATAATTTGTTAATGTTTTCATCAAACATGCTTTGCCATCAATTTATTCAAAACAACTTCTTTTATGCGTAATACATGGAAAGTATAGCGCCAATGAGAGGTGGGAGGGGCCGTTTTGGCTGTAAGGTGCAGAAGGCATTTTTCGTAATTTTCGCTTTGCTCCCTCCCCCCTTATGAAAATTTGAATGCTAGAGATGTCTCTTGTAGAAAATTAAATGTACTTTCACGCGGTATAAGGGTTTGGTGGATAACATGTATATTTTTCGAGTTCTAGGGCGTGGGAGCGGGCGTTTTTGATGTTTTCGCAGCAGAGCCAAAAAATTGCTGTTGTTCAGCGCGCTCTAGCGCCGATACCGCTCATGAGAAAATCAAAGTTGACTAGTGCATTTTGTAGGAAATTTTATCCACTTTAATTTTGTATAGAATTATCGCCTTCGAAAACTGCCTAATTTTCGAGATATAAGCAAAAAACTGAAAAAAGTGCGAAAATTTTGAGGTTTTTTGCGTTTTTCGTTGTGAAGCCGACCTCCTACAAGGCAGCAAATCTAAAATTTGGATTCAGCACCCCCAAAGAACATATAGAACCGTTGAGAAAAAAACTTCCGCAATTTTGTTACGGGAAAACCACCATTTGATTGGACTATATCGTTAAAACATTTGTTTATTCATAAATTTGGTCATAAAGAGTGCCAACCACTGATCTTACGGCTTCACTGACTACAACGATTATTGTAGTTGACAATAACTGACGTACTTTTCCGCACGCGACTGCCGTTGAATGAACGAACGGCGGTCAAGCAGTCGAGTGCGGAAAAGACAGTTTCCGCATGTGTTAGGAACAATATTTTTCCTAGTAGCGTGATGAATACATTTTATACTTAATTAAGAAACTAGACTCTACTTTAAAAAGATGCTACTGTTTGACTTGACGTTTGTTAATTGTTATGTGACTGAGAAACGTCAAAATCAGACAGTCATGATTATATGCTACGTGATTTTTTGATATTTAAAGTTATAGGAGCTACTTAAAAAGAGTTAGTATAAATAGAAATGATTTAATTTCATTAAATTTGCATAAAATTACCCAAAAATGCAAACAAAAATATAATTACTTTCGCGGAAAAATACGTTTTTCCGCACTAGTGTGGAAAAGTTCAACTTTCGAAACTAAAATGCGAGCGGAAAAGTGACATTTTCCGCACGCTCGTAGGAAAAATTTATTTTCGTTACGAATCGTTAAATTAGAAATCTGGAAAGACCGATTTTGAAATTTTTTATTTTATCTATTAGTATTTAGTTACTAGTTCCATTTTTTAGAAGCATATTACAATATTTTAAATAATTTATTGTACTAATACACCATTATATGTTAGTGGGACCTACAGTAAAAATGTTGTAATGCAGCTTATTTGTAGAAAAGACTTCAATGATGAGCTGAAAAGTGACGCTAACAAATGTCAACCGTTTTCGCAACACATCATTTACTTAATGTTTATATCTCGTTCTGCAGTTGACCTGTTGACATAGTGTATATGGGAAACCCATAATATGTATTATTTAAAAAATATAAAACAAAAAAGGTGAACTATGTCACACTCCAGGCACTTCCAGTATACAGATTGCGAAAGTTCCCATCTTGACATAGCCAACCTCAAAATATATACGACGTGAAGTGCCGCTGCCTAGAAACAAGTGCTTTACTGCTCGTACATGTCCGTCCTTGGTCGACGTATGCTAGCGCCTCGAACTGTTTACACATTAGAGCTGCGATACTAAACAAAACTAAGCGGCAAATTGAGGTCCTATGTCAAGATGAGGACTTTCGCAATCTGTATATAAAATTGATTTCGCCTTCTTACATGACTAGCTTCGCCGTTTATATTAATTATTTAGTAGGTTAATAAACACGACTAAGAAAGACAACGTATGCTATTAGCGTCTACACAGATCGAATTCATCACAGACACATTCTACAGAGTTTGCGCACTACCGATTGATTTAGCGGCTGCACAGTACGAATGTTATTTAACTTTTATCCTTGCCTTAGTTACTTGCATCCTGACAGCTGGTGCGCTGGTCTATCGGAAGCGAGCGGAACCATTAAGCAGTAGGTCCCGAGTTCGAGGTCCCCACGATCTGGTGCGGGGTAACCACTGCCTCAAATACAGAGCTATACTAACAGGGAAGTTATTCCCTTCTTGACCAAAGAAACAACGTTTTAAACCACACCACATAACCACCATGAACAGGACGTTGAAATGTTTCGCCAGCGCATGATAAATGCACGTTTAGAAATACACTCCCTAGGACTGGATCTTACCACCATGAGCAGGACATTGTAAGACCCAGCCGGTGAATGTTTTATATGCCATGTAATGCAAACAAACGGAATTTATTTATTTATTTATTTATTTATACTGCATACAAACAGACATAGTCCACTTACATGTATACAGTTGGTTACAAATATAAATATGCAAATACACAAAAACAGAGCAATAAACATATACCTACCCACAACAACATTACAGAAAGTATGAAACTAGATAGTATATAAGCATAAAGTAATGTATATAGATCACAGATTGGAGTATAGCTCATTTTTATTAGTATTAAAAATATCAATATCGCAATTTCTTAGACATTCATTTACGGTGTGTAAACAATTCTCAATAGGGGAGTTTATGTTAAATATTTTAAATACATTATCCCTTAATCTTAACCTAATGTGAGGTACATTTATGTTTATGGCTGATAGTATGTCAGGTACAGCTATATGGCTATGCAGCACACTAAAAATAAACAGAATTTGAGCATCTGCACGACGCTTACTTAAAAATGTCACATTAAATTCAGTTCTTTGGTGTTCATATGAAATTAAGAAAGGGTATAATTCGTGTGTTTTAAGGTACATGGATCTCAAAAATTTTTTCTGGACCTTTTCTATCATATCGGTGTATGTCAGAGTTCTAGGATTCCAAATAATACAACCATACTCTAATTTAGATCGGACAAACGTGTTAAACAATGTTATGGAAGTTTTATAAAATCTTGGCTAGCTCTAAGAATGAAACCAAGTTTCCTGTAACACTCAGCTGTTAACTTAATGATGTGGTCATTAAAAGAAAAGTTTTTAGTAAATACTACACCCAGGTCTTTAGTTTCATCTAACACTTCAAGTTGAACACCGTTCACGGTGTATACACCTAAGAGAGGGTTCTTCTTCCTTGTATAAGATACTACTTTACATTTGGATTCGTTTAAAGCCAGGTCATTATCTACACAGAAGTCAGAAATGGCTTTAATATCACATTGGAGCAAATCCATATCTTCATTAGATCTTATCGTAAGATAGATTTTTAGGTCATCTGCATATAATAAACATTTGGCATACTTAATATAATCTGTTATATTGTTGATGAAGAGCACAAATAGCAATGGTCCTAATATGGAGCCCTGAGGTACGCCTGAAGTAGAAAGAAAGGTCTCTGAATTGTTATTATCAAATCTCACAAAATTAGGACGGTTGGTTAGGTATGATTTTAAGAATATCAAGAGGCTGTTATTGAAGGAAAAGGTTTTTAGTTTCTCCAACAAGACATTATGATTAACTCGATCAAATGCCTTCGCTAGATCAGTGTATATGGTATCAATTTGATGTTTATTTATATCTTTCGCTATATAGTCACAGAATACAGCCAAATTTGTGACGGTGGATTTTTTGTGGACAAAGCCATGTTGTTCTTCCAAAATTATTGGTGATACATGAGGGTAAACCCTGTTATATATAGCACGTTCAAAAATTTTTGATGGCGATGGCAGCACTGTAATAGGCCGATAGTTCGTTAATAGACTAGTAGTGCCAGATTTATGTATGGGAGTTATGCGACCAATTTTAAACTTATCCGGAAAAATATTAGTTTCTAGGGCTTTATTAAAAATAATTTGCAGAGGTACTGCAAGTAAGTCGGCATATGCCTTAAAGAAATAGGAGAGCAATCCATCTACACCTATAGCAGCTTGGGGTTTCAATGATTTTATAGCATTCATGATTTCGTTTATAGTGATGTTATGTATATTGAGATTGTCCAGGTTATAATCCTTACATTTGGAAGCTTGTGGTGTTGGAGTACTGTCACTATAAATAGATTTAAAATAGTGTGCGAATGCATTAGAGATATCCTTCTCATTCTTAAGAGACTCGCCCATATATGAAAACCTAGGTGCAATACTTGAATTTTGTTTTTTATTTTTGATGTAATCCCAAAATTTCTTTGGATTGTTATTTATATCATTTTCTATATTTAAGATGTGATTCGCATGAGCAGTCTTAATTAAACGTTTAATTTCCCGTCTCAGGTCATGGAATTTTTGTATGTATTCTGGATTTTTTTGGATTTCATAAAATAATGTTCTTTGGTTTTTATTTTTTGGATAAGCTCAATAGTGAACCAATTGGGATATTTTCTTTTTGAATGTAAATATTTCTTACGAGGAATAGTTTGATTTAGTATAGAATATAACTTACTGTAAAATTGATTGGTACATTCGTTCGGATTATCTGATGTGATAATGACTTCCCAGTTACACTGACTCAGGAGCTGATATAATCTGATGTAGTCACCCTTTTTGAAGTTATAATTAAGAAATTTGTCAACACCTGTCTCATTATTATTAATTGTTTTACTAATATTAAGACCTAAATTAATCTCCAATGGAGGATGATACTGATCAATATTTACTAAGAGGGTATCAGAAAGTGTTACTTCTGCCTCAGTTAGATTTGTAAGGACTAGATCAAGTGTGTTATTAACATGATTTAGAACATTGTGTATTGTGTATAAATCATACTTGCATAGGATGTTTTGTATTAATTTGGCCTTGCCGGACCCATTTCCAAAATTGTAACAAATGCCATCTATTTCAGGAACATTATAATCACCTATAATAAATAAATTACCTGAGTGTAAATTCTCATTTTCGAATGAATCTAGAAGTCTTTCATACACCGACAGATTAGATCCAGATTTAATATACAACAATATAATGTAATAAGAATTTCTTTGATTTTTATTGTAACACATAACCATTGAAAATCAATATCTGTACTTTGACACACTGACAATACTTGATATTTTTTTTTTATACAAAACAGAACACCGCCTCCTCGTTGGACACCGGATATCTCATACGATTTATCATTCCTGTGTATCATATATCGTTCATCACAGAGCTCATGGTCAAATATTGAAGCATTGAGCCAAGTCTCTGTAATACCTATTACATCAAAGTTGTTTGACAATATATTTTCATAGAACTCTTTAAGTTTTGATCTTAGACCCCGGACATTTTGATAAAAGATAGAAAAGTATTTTAATTGACTATGATTTAGTTTATAATTCCCTGTACTTAGGGACTTTTGGCTGAATCTAAAAAATCATCACTAACATTATGAACATTACGAACATTATGACTTTCGGGAGCAGCATTTGGATTTTGTGATACTTGCAAATTGGGGTTATCCAGGAAGTGCTGCCCTTTAGAGAAGTCAAATCTCTGATAGGCTACCCCTTTTGGCCAAAATGATGCAGTGTAGACAGAATCTTTAAAGGCTGGATCAATGCCAACTAGAAAGCATTTATTATCTTTCGCTTTATACCAAGTATTCAGTTCCTTAACTGCTACTTTTTCTTCATTCAAGTTTGTTTTCCGTTTAATATAAGATACGATGTTTTCAGCCTTTATAACATCTTTAACTCTTGAGATAAAAAGCCATATCTTTTTATCTTTGATGTTTGCTGCTCGGCCTTCAAATTCCTTATCATTTGTTTTATCCGTTCCCATCTGAACTTTTTTTTTCCATTTTCTTTTAATTCCTTGACGACCATCGTTACTATTAGATCTTCCAAATCTATCGAAATTCTCAGAATTTTCGGAATTCTTATGTGCAGTCAGGTTTCCTACTTTGTGCCTACCCTCACTGTGAATAGCTGCACTCTTCTGCATTTCATTTGTAAATCTATTCGGTATTTGGTTTTGTTCAATAAGTTTATTATTTTGTCCAGAGGCCTGTTTTTTAATACAATCAGCATATAGCTTTGGTTGATTTGATTTATTACAGGTTTCTAAGTTCATGTTGGGAGCTGTAAGTAGTTTAACCATGTCTTTATTACTTTCCTTAAAGTCTTCTAGTTCGACTCTCACCTGTGAGATATTATCTTTAATAATATTTTCCAAGTGACTAATATCTTCTTTGATATTTATTGCTCGGATGTTCATTATTTCACTGCTTGGGGTATTTGTTTTAGGTAAGTGTATTGATTTGTGCATATCACTTTTTATTATATCTATACTTGCTCTCATTTCTTTAATCATACCAATTATTAAGGGCATTTTCTTCATAGACTGTACACATACATCACATAAAAACCACAAGGATCTTTTCTGTAGAGGTAAGCATTTAAGTTCTGATGCTGTTAATTCAACACATGATTTATGTAGAAAACATTGACATATATCGCATTTTAAGAGGACATCCTGGTCCTGGAGAAGTTGGTTGCATTTGATACATTTACATTCAGTCCCATCCGTCATACATAATTACAAAGTCCGGTCCTGTGTAGATAATTAATAGGATTCACTTTTTGTTGAAGAAAAACTTCAAGCAGATAAGCGTTTTGTTAAGTTTTTTGTTCGAACATTTATTCACTAATTCATTTAATTCCAATCATAATATTGTTAATGTTGCTAAATAACTCTGTTAACAATGTATTATGTACCATGCAACTTTAATTATCGGAAGCACAATTATTAAGTTATTGTTTGGTACAATATTTAGCAATTTATATCACAATAAACCACTTAAAACTGTATATATACTATGGAGCGATTTTAGTTCACTTCACACATGGCACATGGCACAATATTAATGATTTGCTTAAGTCGGTTAACAAGACGTCGGTACTTACAAAATGACACCAATGCAGGTTATCTATACTTATTTACCGACTTGGTAGCGCAGCGGGTTACAGCATGGCTCTGGTTACACTGCCTGGCGTGACTGGGTTCGAACCCTGGCACCGGCACTGGCAATGTCGGTGGGTATGGATGTTTGTCTCCACTTCTGTGGTGTGTTTATGTTTATTTGAAGGCAGCACAGATGCATTGCGATGGACTACGTTGTGTTCTTACCAAGATGGTTCTTGGTAAAGAAAAAAATAGTATTTCGGTTATTCTTCACAGGTTGACTATTAGTGCTAAGACGATGATATCGACAACTCGACAGATCCTTTTCTGGTTGTTCCTTGCGAATTCATTACCTCTTTTTTCGCCGACGTAGTTGGCGGCGCGCTCACATAATGATGAACAGATGACTCGAACTAGGAACGCTGTTTGCTAAGTCCGAGCGTGTTATATAATTTGCCACACTTACTGGGATTTGCCACACTTACTGGGCTATCTGAAAACGGAAATGTGTTTCTTGCAATTTTTAGACTATATTACAAAAAGATCCGAATTAAAACAGACATGACAGACAGACAGGATGTACCAAAGTGACAGAAATATTTAAAAAACCAACAATCCTTGACGGAAAAAATCACTTCGTTACACCATGGAAACAATATTTTGAGGAATTATTAAATACGGGAATAGAAGAAGTTCTTGAATACTACGAGAAAAGGAGGGAAAAGAAGAGGATACGCCAGACCCGTTGAAAGAGGAAGTAGAAGAAATCATATTAGCATTGAAAAATAAAGTCCATGAGATAATAGCATTTTCGTGGAAAATCTAAAATAAGAAGGTGAAATAATACTACACATTAAGCGCTATAAACTGGTTAAGGAAATTTGGGATACTAAGTCAATGGACAAAAGTAATCATTGTACTGATTTAAAAATAAAGGGGATGTAATAGAATGTAGTAACTACAGAGGATAGCTCTGTTAGATATGATTTACAAGGTTCTGGGCTCTAGTAAAATGAAGGTTAGAACCTTATACATTCGTCAGTTACGATTGAGTTTAGGGCATAATATGTTCATTAGATATTTTTGACTTAAAAGTGCTTTGGCAACATACCCTCAAAGTATGGGCTATGGCCGTCATGCACACCCTGTATATAGTAGTTTAGCACGCCACGATAAGAAATGCGAGCGAAAAATGTCAGTATTCTGTTTATATTTTAGTAATTTAAATGCACCTTGAGCTCGGATACGAATGGAAACCCATGCAGCACGACTGCGGAAAGTACAAGCAAAGTATGACTGAACCTTTAATATATTTGAAAAAACAAAAAAGTCTGAAGACCTACCGAACATTTTTCTCGACAAGTGATTCGTCAATCAAGTAGACGTCATCTGGAGGTCATTGAATAGGAGTGCAAACATAAGATATTTATTTCTCAATAAAAGAACTTTTGAGCAGCCCGTAACTTCATGTGACCATTTGAAAATTTGAAATATCAATTGAAATACTAATTGCACCTATACAGCGCTATCCAGTTTCAATACCAACCCGGAATCTAAATCTTCGATTTTAGTATACGAATATTTTTTGTATTTTATCTTTTATAAAACATATTTATTTAGTTTTTAGAGTAACCTGAATACAGAACGGTATATTTTCATAAGGGGAAACACATTTAAACACAACATAAAAATAAAATATATGCTTGCCCTAAAAGTCACTTTATTACATTAAATGAGCAGCATAACAATAGATAAGCGTGTTTGGTAACCATACATTCACTGCAGTGCAGAATTCCAATGATTCAACGGGTCCCAGTAGCGCCATATTTCATCATTAGGCCTCACAATGGTGTAAAGTGGTCATTTGACGTGTAGAACACGGTGAGGGACTCAACGTTTGTCCCAACAGGGGGTAGCTAGCACAACACCTCCGGGAAATGTTTTGTGAGGCCTGGGGCTCCACTTGTCCTATGTTTGCTGACTACACGGCTACCGTTTGTCAAATGTTATATACTAACATTAGTTTTTTGTTTTTCAAGTAGTATTTGTTTTGTTTTGTTTAATTTAGTTGTTTGCTATTTCTTTATTTCAAGTAAACTTTACCATGACAGAGTACTCCGACTTTAGTTACATTTACCGTATTAGACAGGGTGTTATTATTATCAGTAATAATATTTTAAATTGGGAAGTGGTAGGTAAAACGCCAATCAATTTGATTCATTGCTACCCTAAATAGTGTTCGTTGTAACTAATATTAGGTAGGTACATGAAAAATGTAAATAGGAGTGCAAATATAAGATATTTATTTCTCAATAAAAGAACTTTTGAGCAGCGCGTAATTTCTTGTGACCATTTGAAAATTTCAAATATCAATTCATATTTTGAATATAATATAACAAGTATATTAACAGCTGTTCCTCTGCAATTGAGATTTTGTTATTATACTTTTTTTAGTAATACTATGATTTAAACATAGGTACTAAAGCCTAATGTAGCCTATTCAATATTCATCGGTTAATTATTTGGGATATACAGGGTGAGTCAATTTATTTAGCAGGACAACAGTTGATAGAAGACATTTTATTAAGACGAACCATAGCTTGTAGAGGGCTTCATTTCTGAGATACAGGGTGTGTAAATTATTTTATTTTAAGTTTTTTTTTAATAAAAAAATATGTCAAAATAAATGTGTGATATTGAGGCAAATGACGAAGTACTTAAATGCTGATAGTTTAACTAAAAAATCAATGGTTTCGTACTACTAAAACTATAATCTTATTGAAATGTTTCAGTTTCTCTTAGGAAATATAAAAGAGCATTCGATTTTATTCAAAAAAGGTCCTCTTGTCATAAATCGATAAAATGCAGCGTTTTAGAGGATTTTATACTAAAGAGGTTAGATCAAAATCACAAACCTGTTCACCAAAAAATTTTAATATTTTTCATAGATCATTGATACACATTGTATTTTTTATTGTTAGGAATGTTAGTGCTAGTAGCCTGAGTTTTATGATTATGGGATTTACTTAAATTATCTGAGGTAGTTTACATACACGAAACAAACTGTGGCAACGCCGTTTAACATTGCAGCATAGGAACTGATCCATCCTTTTCAGTAAAAACTCTTGCCCCGCATAATTTTTTAGTAAATTTCTCATCATCATCATATTTAATAATCAATTCTCCACGATTTCAACCAACTCTGAATTTTATTTATTACGTGCTCACAAACAAATGCCACTCTTATAAGTAGTCGTGAGGAGCAAGGAGAACGATTCTATCAAGATATCAGAGAAATGGAGCACCAATATCAAAGGAGATGGGCTAACATTATAATGGCTGTCTTTTGATGAGTGTTGAAAAGAGAAAGAATAGAAAAAGGGAGAAAATAGAAGAAATAAACACTGATGTATAGATCTTTCGAAAGTAATAGAATGTGTAACTGCAGGCTAAAATAAGAAAAATTTATCACTCATAGTTTCCAATTACTTGTTTTTGGACTAATTAAAAAAGTGATGTGATAGAGTAAGAACTCGCTTCACCATAATATTTGTTGCTAAACGAGTTGCAATAGAGCAAAGTCACCCATCTATTTTAAATAGGTCATCTTAAACTTTATGCCTCCAGAGATCCTCTTAGATGGTCAAGTACTTGTGGACAATTGTAGTGGAATTTGGGTTGGATAAATGCGCAGCCATACATCTTCAGAGAGGAGAGGACGGACAATGCGCAGCTCGCAAACGGAAGCATCTTACGACATCTGGATGCTGGAGAGACCTACACAATACACATACCTACACATACATAGTCGCTCATTGATTTATGTTCTGCGAGTCCAATTTATGCAACTTCGGCCTACATCCACTGACATAATTCGGCTTTATAAGTGCTGTACTACTATCTATGGCACACGTCCGAAGTAGATCAAACACCACTTATATACCCGGAGATATCGAGTTCATTGTCGAGAACGAGAAATACTAAATTTATTGGAACTACTCCTTCTTGACACTATCAGGTCGATTCGAGCGAATAAGCCTGTCAGTCCTCCTCGACCTTCACAAACCAAGGCGATGCAAATATTTTTGTTTTCTAGAAATTTATTGTCAAGATCATCTCATCAAATCATGTTATATTTTGATCAAATTTTTTTACTTCGCTTCAGGAGTTCGCTGAATACTGAATAACAGTGTCATAATATGATATATTCATTCATAATTCAATTCCATTTGAATTTAGTTTCAAAAGTTCATTTATGTATGCCAAAAATAAGACCAAGGACCGTATGCTATAGAACGTCAAATTCAACTTTCTTAGGTTCACTCATATATTTCTCAATTTTTAGTTACTAAACTTTATTAATTAAGTTAGATTTCATTAGAACGAAAGCTACACGACTGAAACCAAGGTCTTCGAGCACCATATTCAATTTTTTATGACAGACGGTGTCGAAGACCCTAGCTAGGTAAAGAAAAACGGTCTTGTACTTTATTCTGTATATAATGGCATCCCCGTGCCCGTGGATATTTCTTGTTTAAAATAGAACTGTTTATTTTATATACTTGGAGCAATGAAGGGTTTCCATTGCCGTCATCAGTTCGAACCGGAATGGACGAATGGCGTGCGCCGTTGCGTCGGAACTAGACGTTGAGCCAGACCCCTAAAAATCTTGTTTCAGGCTCATCTTTCCAGAGTAAGGTTATCATACGTCATTCGATTCCTTTTTGGACCAGGAATCGAATGGTGTATGATAGCCTTTTGAATTTGGCAGCTTAAGGCCGCCATACTGAAGAAAAGGCCGCCATTTTGGTGTTTTTTACGTTATTAGCGTTTATTTCAATTTGGGTCATTCTGGCAGAAAAAACTAAGGTTACCAAATTTGTAGAGCGCCAAATTTTCTTTACGATGAATAAATAAAAGTTGCTAAACATTTTACCGTTACGCCGCCATGTAAAAAAAATGGCAGATATATAATTTTTTTTGTCGTTATCTGCAATTTTAATAGTTTTATGATCATTTTATAAAAATACAAATTTCAAAAACTATTAGAGCCTACTTTTATTTTTTTATTGTAGTTTTTTTGTCCACTAAAACAGGTTTAATTTTGGCGCTATTTTTAAATTTATTTAATATTAAAAAATTTCTTTCAGGTTTTATTAAAAATGGGTTATGCACTCCCTTAAAAAATTTTAATATACATATTATTATGTACATAGAAAAACAAATTGTATACTTCCAAGCAAGGTTTTAAGCTTACATAAACTATACAATTTTTTATTTATGATGTACTACCATGGAACAAAAATCTTGTTCCATGGTACCAACACCAATGTTTAGAAGTACGCTGTTTTTAAGATTGATATTCAAAATTTTTTTCAACTGTAATTCTGAATCTGATTAAAAAACGTTTTTCTAAACTTTTTTTATTTCAGGAACGCAAGTGTTATTTTAAAAAAACTTATGTTTAAAGTGAATTGTGACGTTAAAGAAAAGTTAAAACCGTGACTTATAGTAAACATTCAGTTAGTGAAATTCCTGGAGCATGCCTTAACTGGGTGTGACACTGTTGGCGCTTTTGCGGGAAAGGGAAAATTAAAGGCTTTTAAAATTTTGAAACAATCAAATGATTTTCTGCAATATTTTATTTCTTTAGGTTCCACTTCGGAGGTGGCCGTAGATATAAAACTTTGTGTTCAGGCATTTGTATGTCGTCTGTATCTTTCCAGACAGCAGCTATCAAGTGTCACCGAGCTTAGATATTCCTTATTTACAGCCAAAAAAGGTTTGATAGACTCTTGTAATTTGCCACCATGTCAGAATGCCTTATACAGGGATCGGCAGAATAGATTTTACAATTTAAAATTGCTCTAAATTCAATATACATTTTTTAAACTTAAGAAGTTTCTATCCATTAAATAAGGCATGCTTTGGAGTTTCTTTGACAGTTGGCAAAATGAATGATTGCCGTATAGACCAATGAATTTTTTGTGTTGAAGATTTTATCAAAAATAATAGTACTATTCAAGTGCTACGTGATTTTAGAAGAACTTTTGGCCTGGGAAATGTTTCATCACGTCCTACAATTATATGTTGCATCAGAAAATGGTGAACTGGAAAATTCGTTGTCGACGCTAAACATTCAGGTCGTCAGCGATCAGTAAACACAAAATAATCAAAAGATGTAAGTTTAACTACCTCAAGAGAACTCCCTTTACGTTTAATCCCATGTCGTGGTGACATAAATTGGCCTGCCAGATTACCCGATTTGACTGCACTCGATTATTTTTTATGCGGTTTTCTCAAAAGTCGGCTATTTCGACCAAGGGCACGAAACATCGACTAATTAAAAGATGGAATTCCTGGCGCGGTGTTAAGAGCTGTAATGAGTAATTTCGTTCGTCGGTCGGTTAGAAGAGTGTATGGAGAGGAAGGGAGCTACTTAACCCACACAAATTTTCTTAAAAATGACTCCCATTCTTTTTCTTTGTAAAATTCTTTGTTACATGTTGATACCTCCATACATAAAATATTTATTTTCAGTTGGAATTATAAAGTGAATTCTGCCGATCCAATATTTTGACAACTGTCAAGAAATTCCAAAGCATGCTTTATTTAATGGATAGATACGTCTTACGTTTAAAAAATGTTTATTGATTTTAGTGCAACTTTAAATTTTAAAGTCTATTCTGCCGATCCCTGTGTAAGCACATTATTCGTGCAAATTACCAGTCTTTTATATGGAAAATGTCTTTAAGCAATCAGTCAGATCTTCCAAAGCCAGAAAACCATGGCTGGATTAAAAAAATGATTATGGAAAAATTTCCCTGGATCTAGACTTCCCCAGCCCCTGATTCAGTTTTGGAGTTTATGTCCTTGTGCATGCTTAAAAGCTTGTATACTGACGTCTTGTTCATGCATAAGGAACAATTTACAATGCACTGACGTGTCGGCTTAAAAACTGCACAAACACCCCATCTCAGGAAGAAGAAAACTACTTATTTGTTTTTTTGATATTTTAAATAAGTTTTAAATTTGACAACTTTTGCTTGCACGTACCATATACTAATTTTAGTATGTAGGAGGTGGGGATAAAAAAAATTATTAAAAAATGTTCTAATAAAAAATATGTTTTCTTTTGTTTTTTTTTTCTTTATTTTATTGTAAATCATCTTATAAGCATTAAAATTGCAGAAAACGACAAAAAAGAACGATATGTCCGCCATTTTTTTTATATGGCGGCGTAACGGTAAAATGTTTAGCAACTTTTATTTATTCATTGTAAAGGAAATTTGACGCTCTACAAATTTGGTAACCTTAGTTTTTTCTGCCAGAATGACCCAAATTGAAATAAACGCTAAAAACGTAAAAAACACCAAAATGGCGGCCTTTTTTTCAGTATGGCGGCCTTAAGCTGCCAAATCCAGAAGGCTATCATACACCATTCGATTCCTGGTCCAAAAAGGAATCGAATGACGTATGATAACCTTACTCTGGAAAGATGAGCCTGGTCGGCACCTTGGCTCAACGTCTAAACGTTTCACAACATACGTTTCATAGTCAATTACGAGTCAAAATTATGGTATTGTTGGTGTGTACAGACAATACACAATTAGCCTCAAAAATACGCATTTTCTAAGGTTTTCGAATATATCAAAATTTCTGCTTGGTTTCTGTACTGTCAACTAAGAACTTGTTCATTATTAATTAAGTTTTAATTGCCTTGATCTAATAAAATAAAATGATTTTTATTGGTTGGAAATCAAACCTATAAATAACAGTCTATTTTTAATAATCTGCAATATTGAAACTTTATAAATCTACTGTCTGAGAGAGTTTTTAAATGTTTATAGTGTATCCAAGCTAAAACTACAAACATTAAAATTAAAATCGAAAATAAATTTACAAGAATTAAAAATTTAAGGTTATGTTAGTCATATGATGCACTTGATCCATGCGATGCAACGAGCAACAAACTAATAAATATGTCTGTGATACGTTAAATACATATATGGCTGACGCAATGGAAAACATTCATCGACTATAATAATTTACATATTTCCACGTATGACACTATTTTTTTATTTTATAATTTTTACAACCGATGTAATGGTTGGACAAGGGATATGGAACGATAGTTTGATACCAGTTATTGGTCTCATTTTTACAAAAGTGGCTTTTGATGCCTATTTTAAATGGAGATGGAAAGTATTTTTGCTGAAAAATTGTATTTATTAGTAGGCTAAAGGAAATTTGATATATCCTGAGATAAGTTTTAATGCATTGTAATAAGATCATTTCCAAATGTTTTATTTAATTTTGATTCATATAAGCAACTTTGTATTTCATATTCATTAGTTATTGTGGAAAAAGCTATTGTAACAAATTTCCTTTTTATTACAGACGTATTTCGTGTTTTCATCTTCATTGTTATATTTATACCCAAATATTCAATCAGATTATTTGTCATTTGTTATTTGGTCATTTATAATGTTTTGTTCAACTAATTCTATTTTAAGGATATGATGTACTTAGTTTGATTTTACAAAAGAAGTACAAAAGTATAGAAACAAAATAGCATTTATAAGGATATTAGGAAATAAACTTACAGTTTGAATTATTATTATAGTAACGATCGAAAATTTTAACAGCTTATTTAATGATACGTAGGTAAATCTTTTTGAATAATAGTTAATGGAAAGGTAAAGTAATTTAAAACATTTTCATGATTATTTCATTCATATTTGCGTATCCCGAAAATATCTGGAAAATTATTTTATTTACAATAATAGAGGAATGTATTGTTACTCACTTGTTCACTTTTCTTTGTCACCAATTTTTATTTAGAAAGATTCTTTACACTTTTATAACAAAGAAGTTATATACGTTTTCACCTGTTGCCTTTTATTTTTAAATTTAAATTAATATTATATCTTGAATCCATTATTTAAAATAAACAACGTTTGTTAAACCTACTTTTAATTTTTTGGGAATTATTTGTTTATTCTGAATAAGACAAAATCCTTTCAAAGAGATCTTCATAGTATCATGAATCAATAAGTTGAGGTCAATTATTTTCATTATCACAATTTGTGATAATGAAAAAGTTAGCCTTAACTTATTGATTTATACAAATCATTCAAACAGTTGGTGTTTAATTTATAATATCTTTTACATTATCTTTTACCGCGTTACAATATATGTACATTTCTATCTAGTTATGATACAGTAATTTCATTCCGTTAAGAAAGTATATCAACGGTTGTATTGATCAGGCTGAATACGATTACTAGTATATAGTTCAATATTATCCCATATTAACTGAATTCTCAAAGGTGTTCTAAATTTCACCATGAAATTTTTGGATTATGGTGCAAATTTATATAACGCTAGGGTGGATACTTTCATATTTACAGTATATTATATGGATTATATGGTGTTTTTACCCTCCGCTTGGGACTACATAATTTATGAAGGGGAGCGAAGTTCCTGCATCTAATAAAAAATGTGAAAGGCTTAAGCATTTAGCGTCAAATAATTAAAATAATCTAAAATGAATAAATTGTTAAAAAATCTTTGTAGAATAGACAAAATTATAGAAATTTGTTAAACAAACGTGAAAAGTTTTTTGTTGTTTTCCATTGAAATTTGCTTCTGGCCATTTTAACAAAAAAACCACAACCGATTGTTCAGTTCTTGTATTGTTAGATTATTTTGGAAAAACAAACACGAAAAATAAATATATTACAAAAAGGAAAGCAAACAGACTACAATATAAAATTCTGAAAACGTTGTGTCGTTTTATTGCATGCACACATGAAATTATGGGCAATCATGGCACAGAGAAATACAACTATAAAATACTGTTTTAAACACGACACTGTATTGTTTCATCGTATTTATTTTACCAGGGTATTGTAGGAATTTTATGATTCATTAAAAATAATGCAAAATTAAAAAATATTTGTTTGGAACAAATGAATACCTATATCATATAATTTTTAAATTATATTCATGATTATGTGGAAATGTGACTTTTGCTATAAAGTTGTAACGTTGGCATTCAATAAATTTAGTTCCTAAAATATGCACCGTGTGTCCTAGGATCGACGCAACTATAGGCGTAATAAAAAAGTGTGCAT
The DNA here is from genome assembly GCA_963680705.1 of Rhagium mordax. NCBI lineage: Eukaryota > Metazoa > Arthropoda > Insecta > Coleoptera > Cerambycidae > Rhagium > Rhagium mordax. The sequence continues at coordinate 48,415,194 of OY796656.1, read as the reverse complement.
ATAGCTATATCATATTATACCAAATATGAATAAAATCCGAATAATAATATTTATAATAAAAAATATGAACCTTAATTTTCGTCCCCAGTTCGACGCAGTGAAAAAATAAAATATTTTTAAACTGAGTTTTCTCTTGTCTTGTTCAGATGTTTTAAAATTTTCAAATTTAAGTTCATTTTGGCAGCTAGGGGAAAACATTTTTCTAAGTAGGTTATGGAATGTTCACAATTTAATCGTAATTACATGTGGTGTATTTATTTATTTATTTAATTACATACATTTATTTTGATTAAGAGTACATTATATAATAAGTTAGAAAAATGTGTTATTTTTTCCAAGGTGTAGTTTAGTACAAATACTTAGAGGACAAATAACGTCTCTACCGAGCTCCATGTACTATTTTTCAGCGACAGGGAGCAGAAGCACTACAAAAATTCAATATTTTAAAAATAGAAATATTGACATAAACTACCAAAACTTATTAGCGAAAACTCAATTAAAAATAAAACAAATATACCTAGCTCATTAGATAATGCACGGTAATTATTACTAAAAAAGAATATGTTTCTTTTGTTAATGAAATTCCTTCAAATATTGATTTAAGTGAAGGTTCATAAATAGAAATGTAATTTTCCTGTATTATTATTATTGTTAAAACAATAAAATAATAAAAACTCTCTAGAGTAATTTTTGGCCACTTTATTAACCTAGAGGAAAAATGTTTCACTTCTAATTCAGTTTCGACACCATAGAAACCGATGTCTACTTCATGGAGCGGGAAAAAGTTATACAGATTGCGAAAGTTACCATCTTGATAGCCAACCTCAAAATACATACAACGTGAAGTGCCGCTGCCTAGAAACAAGTGCTTTACTGTTCGTACATGTCCGTCCTTGGTCGCCGTATGCTAGCGTCTCGAACTGTTTACACATTAAAACTGCGATACTAAACAAAACTAAGCGGCCAATTTAGGTCCTATGTCAAGATGAGGACTTTCGCATTCTGTATGTATGTATAATAATGTGATGTATTTACACCGCTTTACATTAATATGCCCTTTCATAGTAGGTCCCTAAGTGTGGTTGTTCAGCAGTCGTCCAAGAGAAGGCACCGGTAGTACGGAAACAAATGATAAAATAAGTGGAATGTGGAATCATCTAGAAAGCACCTGGATTGATATCTCTTCAGCTATATAAAGGCCAAGTTTTAAAAAATCAAAAAAAACCTCAGAAATGGGTTTTTAATCGAGTAAGATTCCAGAAAGAAAAAACTCGCAATATTTTAACGGTAGATTTTTTACTCAAAAATAACGAGTTTACCTTAATGACTTTTGGGTCGTTTTAGAAAGCATTCTAAAGAAGTTAGAATACCTTATTGTCTTAAATATTATTACAGTTATTAGTATTGCCTTTTATTTTTTACTTCTGCACCTTGTATTTCTATTTTTATCATATTTAATCATTTTTATTTTCTATTATTGTAATGAAAACATTTAGTAGAAAACTTGAATTTAGAGGGACTAGGAGAGGAGCCAAAAAACAGAAGAAAGAAAAAGATGAGAACAATGTAAATAAATTCATTTAAGCAGCACCCTACGACATTAACCTGATATTTTGATATTGATATTTTTTATTGAAAATATAGATTGTCTTAATAATTATGGAAGAAGCCGAAGATGACAGCCCAAATATAAAATATCGCAATGAATTAATTTTAATTGCAACTTGACATATTCGACCAACTACTTCAGTTTTATTGGAGAAGAGACATATTATTTTCTGCTAAATGCGTAACGCAGATGTCTTTTTTTTTTTTAAAGTCGAAATTTCCCAAAAGCCATGGAATTACATTTTTATCGAGTTAAGTAAACCATTTTTTACTAAATCAACGCTCTCATGAGTGAACTAATATAAGTTATTTAATCGTTTAATATAATATGAAAAAATAATTATTTTAATCACAATAAAAAAGACTAAATGGTAATTATTGTTTTGGACTCTTTTAAATTTTTTAATATTTTTTTTATAGTATTTTCTATGATTTTATATACTCAATTCCGAATCTGATAGGTGCCACTTCGCACCTGTTAAGAAATTTGAGACAAAGTCAAGAGTCAAAAAGCATATCGTCTGAAAAAAGTGTTTATTATATTTTTGATTCAGCGAATCCAAATATGATGGATTCGTTCTCGTAAAGGTCAGAGATAAAAAATAACACTTGATCATTTCATATTTCATCTAGCAATATATGTGTTCACAGATTGTAAGTAGTAATTTATGTCATCTTGCAATGGCTTTACGGATGCCCAAACAAAGTGTGACGTTTTGAATACTAATTAGTATATGAAAATTAAACGACGGAAATGTCGGAATGCATTCAATTATATATTTGCATGCCTTGATTTGTAGGACATTAATATATAAAGAGTTAATGTTTGATTCTATATTGAATGATGTATTGAAGTGAATGTAAAAAACTTTCCTTACGAACATGCACTTTTGAAGTAATTGCGTTCAGCTTTTCCTTAGAATGTGAATAGAATACACCCTCAGACATGCATGTCTAAAACTGCATTAGCAAGTGAATCGCCAAATAAATGTCGACTCAATCAAGTTGCTGGATAAATGATTGGAATTATGAACTTTTATCAGTAACTTCACCATGTGATGTTGCTCTGGCTTTAAATTACCTTATGCTAATTATAAAGTGTGGGCGTACTTAGAAGACACCATATAAGAAAGCAACGCATTGCTGCACCAGTGCAATGCGCAATTTCTTCAGATTGCAAATAAGAAGAATCGGATGCATTTGAAGAATACAGTGATGATCTATTACATCTCCAGTTTAATTATGCGTAAATAAATATAATTTCACTCAAAGGATTTGTACAATACAAATGGGTTAAGAGCCGAAATGGCAATTACAGAAAACAGTTAGGTATATTATAAATATTTACAAGTAAAATATAGTTAGTATATATATTTATGAATATTTCAAAAACATATTTTTAATCGATAAATTGATGATCAAGATTAATTATTACATCTTTATGATTATTTTCTAATAATAGATTCGAATTTATTAAAGTTGCTGATTTTTATTAAGTGCAGTCATTATGTTGACGCTTTGGGTTTTATCAATACCAACGTTGACCGATCCATCCATATACGTTTAGTGTTATAAAGGAAACTCTTGTACTAATCATTTATGCAGAGTTTGAAACTAATTAACATTATACCTAAATTATCCCACAATGTGATAATTGAAACCTCTCATTTAATGTACTGTCATTCAATAGAATTTCGATATTTTGATGTCCAACATATTAAATTGTAAAGTATATACTAGAATATTTATATCTTAAATTACTAAATTGCGATAACAACTCATTTGGCATGTTTCTTTTAGATTTGTAACAACTAGTATGAGAACGGCAATAATAAATGGCCGTTCTTTTTTCAGTCCTGTTAGGATGTTTATTAAAATAATTACCTATAAGAAATTCAACGCCGTTGTATGACGTCCCCGACGTATACGATATACGATTTCTGCAGCATTGGTTCCGAGATTGTCAGAGTGTTTTGAAACGTTTTAGAGCGGTAGTCGTTCATGATATTAACAATCTTGAAGGTTTATGTTATCTTGCTGAACAAGATAAATCCATCACCACCTTGGATTGAGTGGGACTGTTCCCAATATTTTGAAACATACAGGGTGTCCCAAAATCACCGGAGGAGCTCGTAATGAAAAATTATTTACAACTTCTTGACACGAAAACCTTAATACAATAACTATGTCGAGGCTCCAACCATTTTCGAGTTGGACTCTTTTGAAGTTTACCTGTGGCAAATTAACGATTTATTAAATTTGAAAGTAGGCGCTGTAAACAAAATAAGTAATGACAACCGTACTGAATTTAATATTATCCTTCAGTAGTGTGTACTTTTCTATTCTGAATTTATTTCAATATCAAAATGAATAATCGGAGCATCGTCGGTACCTTTAAAATGTATTGTTTGTGTATTTGTTTTCTTATCTTTTCTTTTGCCCCAGTAAAACAAGTATATTTTTTAAAGATATGTGAGACTCTGCATTTAAAATTTCTATGAAAATATTGAATTCTTAGTTAATGGCTAGCATATTTCCAACGTTAAAGTTATTTAATTTTTTACTTATCCATTTTCTATTTTTCCTAGCTCCAGAGTTAATAAGTATAACGAAGAAAGGTCAATCCTATGTGAGTAGTGGTTAATGTTGAAAGATATCAAAGACTTTCTCAAAAAAATTCAATAATTTTTTGCGGCCGGTTTAGTGAAATAAAAATTATGATGTAAAGTAATTTTTAGGTCACAAAACCGGTCGCAATCAATTATTGAATTATTGTGAGAAAAATATGTACTTTGATTTCTTTCCACATTAATAAGTTATACTTTTCAACGTTACTGCACTTGAACATCACAATTTATTTTACCTTTTTTCATGTTTCCAAGTGCCATTTACATGCAATATTATTATTGCTCATTATGCAACATTTATTATTTCGAATCAGCAGGTATTTTTTTTTCATGTTACGTATAAATTGAATGAAAAAATAACAAGAAATGCAAAGGTCAAGCTTTAGATGTCTCCGAAGCATTTAACCTGGTGGCACACCAGAACTTCTTTAGTAAGTTATCATTCTTCCGGCAACTCAATTGCTTATGAATATCGCGTTCTCTTTCCAACAATTTACGACACGTTCTTATGTTCTACTTTACATGAACGAGTTACTCTTTACGGTAATCAATTTTGTTCACAGTTTTGTTAATGATATTAAGAGAAAAATCTTACTTTTCCAAGTCAGACAATGCAGAGCATTCTTTCAGCCTCAGATGTTCACTGATCAATTCGATTAATTTCCTTTAATTGATATTTCAGAATGCCTGTAATCTTTATGAATATAATTTAAGAAATAATGGCCAAATATAGCAGCAAATCTAGATAAGCATATGGAACGGTGCAACCGAGAGATTTGATTAATCTTAAACCAGAGCTTAAAGTATTTCCAAACATTTGATATTAAAGAAATGACCATCTTATCAGCTCAAATGTGCCTATTGATATCAATTTGTTTTCTTTAACCCCTCACTATTGTAATTTATCATTAGAAACATTCGGTACCAACTTCGGTGTTCCATAAAAATTCATCTCTTCGCCAACTTCGTTCCTTTTTCACATTAACGACTAACCTTTTGCAACACCTGACCCTGTGTACAGTTTTATTGTTGACAGTGCACTTTACGCAAGTTCTTCCTTTTAGAGATCAGAGAGCAGCTTAATCATATATTTGAAAATGCAGAGAGTTCAAATTAAGTAACTCTGATTTTGTTGAAATTGTGAAATGGGTTTCGAATAATCTTGTAGACCTCAATCTTCCTAAATCAGAGTCAGGTATGTTTTTCAAAAATTTACGTCGATGCTCAAGACTTGTCAGTCTTGAGTATGTAGTAAACTTCGTTGGTTGATTCCTTCTCTTGTTCACATACTCGCGGATCATACTGTATGCTTGTATTGACTAATTCTGAAAATTTCTCTCTTGGTACACTTGGGTATTCACATAGAAATGCTGAAGTATTACTAACATCCTAATGTGACTGTAATCTCGTCGAGGGGTTTGCCCATGATCAACAAGTTGGTGTCATCAGCATAACTGAAAATTTTTAGTTTATCATTCCCATTTATCACGTTCACCAGGTCATTAATAAAGATTGAAAAAAGAAGTGGCACGAGAACGCTTCCCTGGGGCACTCCATAGTTAGAACTTTGGATTTTGGAATCATATGTTTTACCATTACTTGTGATGCAGGTCTTTTGTTCTCTTGGGGATGCAAATAATTGTAAACCAACTCGTCCGACACCAATTTAGTTTGCTTAAAAGCTATACATGATTCAGACTGTCAAATGCCTTGGAAAGGGCAAGGAAGAGTCCAGACGATTTTCCGACTCTCCAGTGCACTTAACACTGCCTCCACAAAACTGAAAAGAGCTGTTGTTGTCGATTTGGTTTTCCTAAATCTATGCCGAAAGGCCTGAAAGCTATTGTAAAAGTTACATCTATTAAGAGTGAGCAATCTGTTGGCCATACAGTTTCAAAGATTTTTAAAAAAACAGACAACAATCTCGCTGGACGGTAATTACCTGGCTCGTTCGCATTACCCACCCCTTTCTTAAATAAAGGTAGGTACTACAATTGCCAATTTTAATATATTAGGAAAAGTTCCCTGTGACAGAGATGGGTTAAAAATGTTATCGAGGGGAATACCTAAAGCTCGTAAGTATACATTTGTTTAATAAATTGGGTGATACACCATCGAAGCTGCTCGAGATTTTAGGTTTGAAATTTTTTACAATATTGCAGATTTCCTCTGATGTGGTAGGGTATACCAACATAGACACTGTACTGGTTTTCATGAAGTTGTCATATCCTTTTTAGGCCAAGAGTCAGGGTTCAGGATGCGAAAATACCGTTTTAAATCAATCAAAATATTTTACTGTTGGAACCAGTTAATTATAGGCCTCTTTTAGACATACTAATTTTTCTCCCTCGCCTGCCCCCCGGAACATCCCCAAATTTGGGGCAATATCGCTTAAAAATCATTATTTTGCAAATAAAATAAATGGTTCAGAAACATTTTTACGTACAATTAATATTCTTGGAGTTATGGGTGGGTGAAGTCAAGCATCGTATCGTATCCGCGCTGTATATCAACACTTTTCTATATTTCCACGTTTTCTACGCAAAAACAATAATTTTAAAAATTACCTATTAATCTTTTTTTTTTAATTTTCAAAATATGAATGATTTTTTTTATCATTTATTTAACGTCGGCTTATTTTCGCTACCAGGGCCAATCGCCGACACCAGGCGACGAGCAACCCCCAACCTGGAAATTTTGCCGAACCTCTTATCTTACTAAGAGTAGGAATTTTTTACTTGCCCAATATTAAATAGACAAGGGATCGACAGCTTTACATCCCCTCCGAAGGATGATATATCCACAATACAACTCTCGTCTACAGTTGTATATCGTCTGCGATATAGCTGATATACAAGCCGCTAGAAGTGGGGAAACGAGACCGCGTCCTTCCCCGGGATAGTTACCCATCCAGGTACTCACCACGGCAGCTGTTTCTTTACTTTCGTATTTGATACGAGTGTGTCAAGTCAGTCCTCCGTTCGCTGCTCGAGAAATGAATGAAATAAGTAATTTCTATTTCATTTAGTTGAAAGTTATCCATATTTTGTACATTAACATATAACAAATAAAAGTATTCATCAGGTATTTAATGTCACAAATTGTATTTTTCAATAGAAGAATACAAACCTGATGATGGGGCCTGCTTACTGGCGGTGGTGCTCCCATGCTGTGATGGTACATCATATCATGTTTGAGCTGTGGAAGACCTCCTGGCCCACCGGTTCCTTGATGTTTTATGTCAACAGCGGCTAGTGCTTCAGCACGACTTATCAGTCCATCATTAAGTCCGGAAAACAAGTCCCCCTGAAAGTAAATGATTATAATGAAACATTGTCTATAAAACTAGCACGCATAAGACACACAACAGACAATTGCCATGTAAATATTGAATCACCCCAGCCGGATGTAAAGTACTCCCAACTTTGGTAGACTAACTTCAAAATTTATAAGTTGATGTTATGATAAAATGATACAGTAAATTATTTATGAATTTTTTCGGTACCTTTTTACTGTGAATAAAAGTGTGCTTTGATTTAGGTCTTTAATCTATTAAAAATGTATGCACATCATTGTAAAAACAGTGGTAATGTTTGATTTATTTAAGAGCTAATTCTCACCTGTTGATATGATATATTTATATGTTATTTATGAACACTCGAGTATACTATAAATGCGTTGCTATTACATTTGGATTGAATACATACATATTGTATATAACATGGAGTTTTATAAACATAGGTAAATTTAAAATTCAAATAAGACTTAGTCTTTTTGACAATGTGGATATATCGATATCTTTTGAGAGATTTGTGAAAATAAATAAAATAAATAAATAAAAATTGTAGTCAGTTTTTAGTTTGGTAAGAAATATTAACACAACTTATTTTGTATATTAAAAAGAGAGATTTCCTTGATAGACACAATAAATGAGTTTTACGAAAATAACATTACACTACTAAATAAAAGAATACAGGTATGATAAATACATTAAGAAATAAGTTTTACTTCTGTGCTAGACATAAATAATAAAAATACTATATAATCAGCAGTCCATTTATTTGTCTGATTTTAAATTTGGTGTAAACCAACGCTGATTTCTTAATTGGAATTATTTTAAGAAGTGATACACAATCTCACAATCAATAATCAAATATTGATTACTTTCGAAACAGCATATTTTCATTGATTTAAATAATGAATAAAATACGCTACTTCAATGGTAAAGTGCGAGGCTAATTTTGGCGGCGAGATTCTCGGTGTCTGGTTTTATATAATTTATTCTAGTGGTAATAAAAATTGAATGTTCAGATTGATTTTAGTTTAAAGTTATGTGACGGTTAAAGGTCAAACAAACGCTGAGAAACAGCTGGCAGAGAGAACATACTACGTTAATAATTTTAAACTAAAATTAATCTGAATATTAAATTTTTATTACCACTAGATTATAAAATGATATAAAGCCAGACACGACACAGGTTTATCAAAAGTATACTACGTGAATCACAGGAATGCCCGAAAATCTGGCCACCAAAATTGGCCATAAACTCTACCATTGGAGTCGCGTATCTTGTTCATTCCTTAATCATATTATATAAAATAGTTTTTGCAAAATAAATTTGTTTTTATAATATGAACTTTGTCATTATCGGTTTTAATAAATATTTGATTTAAAAAGAAATAATAATCTTCACCACACATTTCCAATTTATTAACCATTTTTGCATAATACTATGCAACTTGGCAGATCTATACAGATAAATCCAGGATGCTTCGAACACGACAGGGATTGGGACGAATATACGAGTGGCCGACAACTCGCCTCAGTTAGAAATTTGTACATTAGGAGAAGGGCAGTGCGCTGTGGCCACTCACTGCTCGCTCAGCAGTCATGACTGTTGTTAGTATCTCATTAAAGGCTTAAACACAATGAAAAAAATAAGAGATAAGAAAATGGAATAGAAATAAGATAAATAATTATTCCAAGTTTTAAATACACAATACTCTGGGCGATAATATATTAGTTCTTATTCGATTTAAAATTCAACTGTTCAAATTGTTCCTTGCTTTTCGAATATCATTATTTGTTAATTCTATTCTATTCCATATTCTTTATTTCTTATTTCTTATTTTTTTCTTTGTGTTTAAGCCTTAACCGCGTTGGGATGTAGAACTCATGTCTGAAAGATATTTGATTTACGTTTCGAAATTTTTCTAACTTCAATAATTCATCCTAGATAGAATTAATTATTGTAATTTTAAAAAAATCTCAAAACACATTTAAATAGTTCTATTGTTTGTTTTTTCGCAACAGAAATGTGATTCTACAACAAAAAATTAAAATTAATTGTCGCTGCGCCTCGAGTGTTTCAGGTGTAATAAAAATTATTATAAAAGAATCCAAACAAGGAATAGGATTCCCACCTTATGTCCGCTTGCCTACAACGGGCACAAGTAAATCGCGCAAACTAATACCCATGTTCGAACCTCCTCGGTCTTTACTGTATACGTACACCGAATATCACCAAAATATCTGAAAGCATTCTTCACGTATGGCGATAGACGTCATACGGACATTATATTTTTAAAAACCTATTTTGTGGAAAATTTGTAATTCTATTCTATTGAAGGGGCATTTTTCCCCACCACACTACGTCCTTATTTGTTGGTCAATATGGTTTAACTACGTACTTGCCTGAAATACACCTACCAAATTTCATAGTAATATTTCAGAATCTTAAGCAGATCGATTAGCGGATCCACCAGAGTGACAATTTTTAGGGAAAACTTTTTGGATTAAAGAAAGTTGAAAACTTATAATTCTGTCTAAATTTTGACATCAATGTTGTTTACGATCACGTCAATTTCGTTATACAATGCGATTTCTATATAAGTAAATCAAGAAAATTCAATAGATTTTTGTAAATCAGTTTCCAAAAAGCTTAAACGAAGCTTAATCCTTCGTTTCGGAGATACAATGAATGGGCTCATTCAATGAATTTTAATAAAATGTTCACTTTGTGTAGCCAATGTATTACTTAAAATTAGGCGATATTGAAAATTTCAGCTTAATCCGATATGCACTTTTCGAAATATACGACTTTTAATGAGCGGATTTAAATTGTGGTGCTGCCAGTACAATGACGTCACCGGATACGTAGCGAAACGTATCCGGTGACGTCGTAGCACCGGTCTTGCATTTCGCTTGAGATCGTCGAGTATTTTTTTAGTGTTTGTGTTAAACTAGTGTGTTGTTGCCTTTTTTGTGGTGCGTCGAATCTCATTTTTATTGGAACATTGTCCATTAATTTCAATTACACGTAGTTCTCATGTCAGTTTCGACTCGGTGGCGCAGTGGGCTAGAGCATGAGTGACAGTCATGGTTCTGGCTACACTGCCTATCGCATCCGGGCTCGAAACCCGGCACCGGCAGATAACAATGTCGGTGGGTATGGATGTTTGTCTACGTTTTTTCTAATGTGTAGCCCCCTTCCGGACAGCCTTTGGCTTTGGAATTGGGGGTTGTCTAATTTCTGTGGTGTGTTTATAATTTGTTGACTTGGTAGTAAGCTTTTCACTCTTTTTATACTTTGGTCCCATTTTTTTCGCCTTTTTAAATCTTTAGGAACGCTAACAAAATATGTCTTAGTAGGTATTTTCACCGTAGTGCTTTGACACTCAGGAACTCGCTGGATAAAAACTAGTGAAAATAGCTTAAAAAAAACAAAGTTCGTCACAAACACACATGAGTTTCTACGTACACTGTGCTTATGCTACTTACTGATTTGTAATAACAGTAATAATAAGACGCTATAGCAGGCGGGCTGGCTAGCCGGTACATATCCGATGACGTCACGCCGGAGAATCGACGAAGCGAGTGTGGCCCGTGTTTATGATTTTTTTTAGACGATTTATAGGTTTCACAGAATTCTGCTTTGCTGTAGAGGATTTTAGAATTTCAAGATGTTTCCGATGATCTAATAAAAAAAAAAGTTCTGAATGATTCCTGATTGAATTAAAGCCGACAAAAATTGATTTTCTGAATATTTCTGAAAAGCAACTCGTGTGTGTACCTAACGAGTACCTTAATAAGAGATTTGTTATGGCTCTAAATGTTTCTTTTTTAATTTATTGGGGCAAGTGTCTTGGTTGATATTTTCTCAGTAAAAAGTAATATGCAATTGAGTTTTCGAAATCTTAATATTTGTATGTATCATGTATCATTGTCTGAGCGTAAATAGGGATTTGAGGAATATTAAAATACTGTGATGATGAACAGTATGATTTGAACTTAATCATAAAATTATTATTTATAGCATAAGAAAATATAAATAAAGTTTTACAAAAGAGTGAGGGTCAAATAATACAAGAAAAATTAATAATGCCGTAGACCTCGAAAAAGAAACATGATGCAGTTACGGACACGTGTTTCGGAGTTGATGAGGAGCAATAACTCCGAAACACGTGTCTGTAGCTGCATTACGTTTCTTTTTCGGGGTCTACGAATGATTCATTTTAATCTTTTTTACCTTGCTGGGCTGTTTGTAACATACTACATACAAACAATAACTTCCAGCTTTGTAACACCTTTTTTAGAACAAAATCTCGGGCGCCACTTTCTTCTTTTAGAGTGCAAGAAACAGCACTTTCTCGCCAAGAAAGGCGAGAGTAAAACTGCAGTGGAGACACGGAAGTTTACAGGGGTCTAGAGTTGATTGCCAATATTAGCGGTCTGGGCAATTTCCCATACGGGTCTAATTAGTTTTTTCTTCAAGCGTATAAAAATACTTACATTACATAATGCAACACGACCTGTAGAAAGAGCCTATTATTGTACTAGTACAAATATTTCCCATTTTTTTCCTAGTACAAAAATGAAATAATGTATCCATGGCAACGAACTAAAAACGTAAGTTATGACTTGTCATAAACTGTCATTTTAAAAGTTGACGTAGCGCGTCGAGCCGTTTTTTAAATTTAAAAGCGAAAAAGTCTGAAGAAATGCAGTACAGTGCGTACCACCTGAAATATTTGAAATTGCAAATTCACCCATGTTATGTTTCATTGATAAATAAAATGGTTAGTATTACATATATTTTTTTTTACTAAGCTTGAACGCATTTGACCTGATGCCATTTTTCAAAATTAAAGTTTTGATATTTTTGATTTTAACGCTTGAAGAAAAAATAGTATATGTCACTCGGAGTAGAAGGCTCATTATGTGTTTCGCCCAGTTTACTGCCTCGGCTTGCGCCTCGGCTAAGCAAACTTCTGGGCTCAACAATAATGGTCGCCTTCTACTCCTAGTAACATAATATACTATTTACACACTCTAAATAATAACTCCTAGCTTCCAGAATAACAGACAAAATATTTGTTGATATGAAATAACAATAAATGCAGAAATAACTTTGCTTCTAGGATTTTAGTCGCCTCTCTCGGAAAGTCAAAGATACAACAAATGAAATACATTTCCTGGTCAAGAGTCTTAATACTTCATCGTTGTATAATAATTGACGTATATTCACGTAAAATCCGAATTTTATTAGCTCTAGTTTGATTTGATATTTAGGTTCTGCGGTAACAAAATGAATGTTTACTTTACTTGATATCTTTGCCTAAACCGACGGACGTCGAGGAATAACTTTTGTAGTGTCACCAATAGATAATTGCAGAAATGAATTTATTAATCAAATATGACTGATGGTCGAGATGGTAGAGTACCTGCCTCTCACCCAAAAGTCCCGGGTTCGAATCCCGGTCGTGGCAATGGAAAATACTGTGAGAGGGATTTTTCCATTATACACGGATATTGGATGTGTGTCCCTTGTCTTTAAATGTGTAGCCCCCTCCCGCACAAGGCTCAGCCTTCTGGGATAAAGGGGGTCGTAATTACATGTGGTGTATTTATTATTATTATTATTATTATTATAATAATTTAATCAACGGCAGTGTAGTTTGACTGTAAAACGGTCTGGTACTAGTTAGGCGGCTAGACGGACACTACGATTCACGACTCGACGGATAAGACATAAGCTGGACAACTCGTTGGAAACAGATCTAAGATCTAACACGTATTTGCTGCGCATTGGGGTTGCCGATTGAACTTAGACAAATACCTTGGGATAGATATGTCTTCGGCATAGTCCAAGCATGTTACATAACTTATGATAGTTATTCGATATATCTGACAACGGAAGTAGGTTGTTTGCAATTTTAAACTATTTTGCAAAAAGAACCAGATCAAACGGACACGGATTAAAGTTTTAACAGTCTTTAGTAACGGATGATTTTTACTACTGACTGAATCACGTATTAAAACATTATATAATTTAATTCTTGTTTACCAGCGGCTTGTATGTACAACTCAAACTAAGCTTAAAAAATCAGCCTTAAATATTAACAGAGGCTACAAGGGTGTACCCAAGTGACAACTTACTTGACTGAAGAAACCAATTCGTTAGAATATTTAAAAAAGAATTGATTTGAAGTAGATTTTTGACAGAAAATGGTTTAGATATCTGATGACACTTTTGTTTAGATTATTTTTCCATTTTGCATTTATTATGGCTAAGTTTAAATTATATGCTGTTTCCGCCGTACTTAAACACACCCCAAATTCCTATTGTACAAGAGAGACAAAAGTGTTATTTTTATCCAAATTCAGATATAGTGACTAATAACAACATTTAAAATTCAGAAACTGGACTCGTGGTCGATTTGAAAAGAAAATTCTAGTACCAGAATAGTCCTCTTTAAGTACTGATTACATGCATCAAGTTTCATAAAATCTTCACGACTTCTGCCAAACAAAAGAGTAAGAATAAAAATAACATTTGAGCTTAGCTGTTCAAAATTGGATAAAAAATAATGACCTAAATTATCTTGATGAACAAGCAAGTAAGAAAATTGAAAATAAATTTCAGCAAAGTAATAATTTTTTTAACTTACTCTAAAAAGCATATGTTTAAGAAATATCTGTTCATCAATCATTCTATTTGTCTGTTATGTATGATAAGTTAAGACTGCGTATAGATAGACAGATGTTTTCATAAATTATGCAAATATGGTCAATAAATTTTAATATGAGATGAACTGGCGGAAACGGTCTTTGCAAAAAAAATTATTTGACATTACAGGTTAATTTACAAAATGAGTCGTTCCGAAAATATTGGTAATTGGTTAATGGTGTATAAATGTTTAATTACTTAGTTATTATTATAAGAAGGTACAGTGTTATTTAACACCAGTTTTGTATTTTTTTCTTTTGTAACATCATACACATGCGTCTTTTTTTGGTGCTTTTAATGTAAGGAACTGAAAAATTAATCCTTTTCCTGTGTATGTATCCAATGCAATGTGTAAAAAAGTTCAAGAAACACTAATTATAAATCGACAAATTCTGGATTATAAAATGAACTGTCTCAATAATATTTCTAGTTTGGGAAAATATTAATAAGTATTTTGCTGTTAATGTTTATGGTCGCTGGTATAATAGTGAAAGAAGAAGAAGAATAAAATGTATGCTAAGTTTTGTATAATCATCAGAAAATTGTTCAACATGTGTAGAAAGGTTATATTTGCATATCACAAAGAAGCAGAAAAGATTATACTATTATTGGGCCAGTCAGTGTAGAATGTGAGATGCCATAGTATAGCAATAGGTAGGTGGCAGTAGGGTTCGCTTTGCTAGTGTAATGGGTAGAGAAGCATCAATAATCCTCCCTAACCATTGATCTCAACCGATATTTGACCAAGTGCTGTAGATAATGATGTTGTTCAATTGTGCTTGGATTATGAGACTGTTTAACTCAAAGCGGAGTTAACAAATACATAAGAGAAGTAGTTCTATGTTAAATAATTTTAAATGCACGCATATATTGTTATTATTTTCTATATGTGCGAAATTTTCAAAGCAATGAACCTTTAAAGGTTAATGTTCTTATTTAGAATGCAACTGGGTATTACATTGTTCCTGACAAGTTATTACGGAATTATTTATCTGATTTTATAATTGTTTAATCCAATTAAACCAATTTATATTATAATTCATATTTCTTATTTTGTGTTCTACATTCTAATTATTGTTTATTATTTATTTAATTACTATTTCAAATATCGTTGCAGGGTCAACGAAATGCAACTCTGCAAATAATTGCAACGACTTGCAAATTTGTCTAGATTACTAGAGCAAGTCAAGTCCTCTTTATTAAATAGGTACCTACATTTGTTTTCGTTTTTGTTATGATAATTTTAGTATAAATGTAAAATGTATTTTTGGTAATAAAACAGTTAGAACGTGAGGCTGCCTTCAGGGGGTATTACCAAATCTACAAGACATCTGTACCAAAACAACCCCAACAATCTTTTACGCTACGTTTCGTATAGTGACCCTGTTCGAATTTTTATGAACCCACCATTCACGAGCGTACAATAATTAATAAATGAGTTTTACTTATTTAAATTCGATATGTTGAAATTATCCTCTCTTAATTTATTTATTACTCTAAATATTTTGCCTGTTGTTACTACATATAATATATTAACAACTGTGTCATAATCACTTATATTTTTAAAACGTAGATATATTTTATAGTCTACTACTTATCGTATAAAATAAAATAAAAATATACGAATCTCTTTCACCTATTCAAAACTCAGGGTTTCGCTCTTACTTCTCGGTTTTTTATTGATATTTGGATATTTTATATTACACCTTTTAAAATGTGACTTATAACCTGACAACATAAGTGAAATTTTATGTAACATTTTTAGACGAAACTGACAAGGTGTCTGAATGAATACATAAAAGCTCTGAATAAAAATATACGAGAAAAAGTCCGTAACATGTTTGAATAACTTCTTCATGTTGGTAATTTCTAATTTATTTTTCTTGTCAGTATAATACAAATGTATTTTCAATAATTGCATACGTCTTTTATGTAATTAACAAAAAATATGCATATTAGTTAAATATTAAAATTATTAGTACCTATGTAAACGCCTGTGACGGATAAAGTTACATGTTAAATGTGCAATAGTTTATGTCAAAAACAAGTTTGAAGAATGCGTTTCTAACACATTGTTAACCATTTCAATCCCACGATTTTATCAGGTAAGATAAATCGGATACATGAATTTTGTACTCTCTGAATACTACCTGAGATTGTGAGACATGGATGATATGCAACATTCGCAAAGTAAACTTTATATTCACAGATGTTGTAAAGTGGCTATCTGATTGCTATTAGCACTGATTATAAACCCAGCGAGAGGTTTAAACAGCTTCAATAAAATTCTATTGTTAACGTATTATCAAGAAAATGAGTTGCACCATACAATTTTAACGCTTGTGGGCATTTAGTAAATGGGAAAAAATTTCAAAATAAGTAGGTAATCATGGTAAATAAAAAACATTAGTCCTAGGTAGTCCTTTCGTTTGTCAAAATGAATCAACCGTGAAAATGTTAGCAAGCAGAAAGCGGTATAATGCAATGTCAATAAAATAAAAGCCATTTCAGCTCACCTGAGGTGGACTTACTCAGTTTACTTTTTTATTTTGATTTACATTTTACATCTTCACTTTTCATTACCAATCCAGAGGTACTCAATCAAGAAAGAGATATAAGGGTAGTGAAAATGAAAAATTAATTTAATTGCATGAAAAGGTTAACTGAAATATGCAGTTTTACCTTTCATGATGAAAACTGTAATGCAAAAAAAATTAAAAAGTTGGCTGCATAAATCCACCTTTAGTTACTAATTACTATAACACATAATGAAAAAGATTTTAAAAACAGAAATAGATTATAGGACCTTTTCTATACATATATCACTTGTCAGCTGTTTGCTTTTTAGAGTCACTGAACTTTACTGTTTTTACTACTGATTTAGTTTTCAAATGCAGCAGGTATGCGTTAACAAAAAATAGCACGAAAGCACGTAAACAAAGGAGTTTGATCGAGAGCCGGAAGAGCCGGAGAGACCTGGAAGACAAAAGCCGCTCGTGGATTTGCGATAGCTACCTATTGTGTGATTTTGTACGATATTAATATTTAGTTTCAGTTTTTAGTGAAATTTAAAGTATTGTGTTTGTGTATTGATAATAAAAATTTAAGGTTTAATCTGTGTGTGTGTGTGTAAAGTTTTATTTTATTGGTGTTTTAATGGCATTCAAGGTAAGGTAGGTTTAGTGTGATGGAAAAAAACAGATGTACACCAATCAAGATTAAGTTGATATGCTTAGAGCCTACTAGTTGTCTGGGAAAGGGGGACGGCTGCAAAAAGGCTTAACGAACGAAGAAGAATATCCTAACAGACCAATTCCGAATAAGAAAATGTCTACGAAATTAGCTAAACATCAAGATTTCAATCATGAAATTTGGCAACAACACAGAGTTCAGGAATCGTACAAGACACCCGCGGTCGCCTCAGTTATTAGGCATTACTCTCATTAGCACTTTCCACTGGCGGGGTATCCAAATTAAAATAAAAAACAGTTTAAACAATATTCATTTTTCATAGCACGATTTAAAAAAAAGTATAGTTTCGTGTTCCTGTTACTATTTCTTATTTTTATTTCAATGAGCCCCATAGTACTACTTTTGAACGATTTATATCGTAAATCTTGTTTTTTCAGTTTTGAATGCTGAGCGCCTTAATATTGTTTTCTATCTATACCCAGACAAATATAGAAAAAATATGCAACACGTAAAAAGAAGTACATCTCTCTTCACTGTCTACATAACAGTGGAAATAATAATTATGTAAAAAGAGAAAAATAAAAAAGAACTATACACAGAGTGTCCGGAAATTCTGTTGTCATACTTTAACAGGCGATTGGGTACAAAATTTAAAAAAAGGTTCATATGAGTATAATATGTTACCAAGTGCATCATCCTAAGGGCGTTAGAACCTTTGGAAGATGGCGCTCAAGAAGCAAATTTTGTTTAATTGCTTCAGAACCAGTTTGACTCCAGGTATACATCTTAAGCAACCAGCGGCTACCTACTTTGATCTCCAAAATCGAGCCAACGGGCAGGCGGGCAACTGAATTTATTTATTCATATATTTTTTAATTTGCCATTATCTGATACTTTGCATTGATGTAATGAGATTCTATTATGTTTTATATTAATATTATTAGAATTAATGTACTTGATTATAATAGATTGCCTTGTTTAAAAAGTTAAAATGAAACAAAAGTGAAGTGGTTGTTATGTCGACGATAAATAAGCATGATATGTAATTTGGATTTTTCTGATAATTAAAATACCACTTACCAAAGTATTATTTACTACATAAGCCTTAAAAGGTTATGGGCCCAGGAACGTAAATCAAGGTACTGCTATTGAATTGAATAAGTTTCAAAACAGAAGTAAATTGTTAGCAGTCAGTCCTGTCACATTGTGTATGTGAAAAATAATTCTGGGTGAAAAATGGCGAAAAATATTGATTTGGGATCTATCAATAAGTTTGATGGAAATAATTATCATCAGTGGAAATTTCAAATAACGTGTGGATTGAAGTCTAAAGGTATTTTTGGTGTTGTAAATGGTACTATTGTGAAACCTGGGGCCTGATCCAAAGAGGCCAGAAACAGTAAAAGAGTGTGAAAAATGGGAATCTCAAGATGCTACAGCAATGTTCATCTTAACATCAGCTATGGATTATGCCCAAATTACTCTTGTTGAAAATTGCACAACCTCAAAAGAAATTTTGAGTAAGCTGAATTCAATTTATGAACAAAGGAGAGAAACTAACAAGATGTTGGTACATGAACGGTTTCACAAGTATAAAATGTGCTCTAATGAATCTATTGCTCAACATATAGCTAAAGTGGAAAATTTAGGTAGACAAATAAGAGAAAGTGGTGAAACTATTAGTACCACAGCAATAATCACAAAAATATTAAGCAGTCTTCCACCTAAATTTAAAACCTTCAGACAAGCCTGGATGTCACTCGATGAAGCTAAACAAACGGTAGAAAACTTAACTGCTCGTCTTCTAGATGAAGAAACATCTCTAGAAGGAAGTGCAGTTTCTGAATCAGCCCTGTCAGTTATATGAAAAGATAAGAACAAACAAAAATCCAACTACAGGAGCTACAAATCAGAGCCAATTTGTTACATTTGTCATAAGAAGGGTCATTTCGCAAGGAAGTGTCCGTTCAGTCATCAGAAAAATGTACCAGGTGCCTCTACTATGTTTAATGTAAATACCGAGGCAAATACCGAAACAGTAATGGATATGTTCCAAGGTGATTCCTGGATTATGGATAGTGGTGCGTCCGCTCATATGACTAATCGTAGAGATTTCTTTACGATTTTTGAAGAGACTGAAAATGGAAACTATGTGACCTTAGGTAACAATGAGTCTTTAGCAGTTAAAGGAAAAGGGACAATTCAAATTAAGAAATTGATCAACAATCAGTGGTACAACGGATCTATAACAAACGTATTGTATATTCCTGCATTACGTAAAAATTTATTTTCGGAAGGTGTTCTAACATCGAAAGGAATGAAGGTTATTAAAGAAAAGGCGGAAATTTTTTTAATGGTAAAAGAGTAACGTGTGCAATTCGTGAAGAAAACAATTTATATAAAATGTTGTTCAAAACTGTTATTCCAGAGGAAGCAAATATGGTAAATTGCAAGAATAGCCTAAAAATTTGTCAAATTGTAAATGAAGAACCTGAGGCCTCACCAAATCTTAACAAAGATGTAGATGGTGAACCAAGCAATAACAAGCCAGAGGCGCCATCAAATGAAGACGAGATACAATCTGAACAAACTAGGCAGCTATGCTCATGCGAAAATTTAAGACTGCCAAGAAAATTTGAAGAATTAAACAATGTTGAACTAGGTGTTCCAGAAACCTTCGAGGAGACAATGAAAAGTGATGATGCAAATCAATGGAAGATTGTCATAAAAGAGAAGCTGAATGTACCTAAAAGAAATAAAATGTGGATAGAAGAAAAGTAGCCACCAAAGCAACGCGCCATTGGATCAAAATGGATGTTTAGAGTCAAACGCAGTCCTAGAGGTCAAGTATCAAAGTATAAATCTTGGCTGTGCGAAAAGGGTTTTGCACAAGTAGACGGTGGAAGGTATAGACTATGGAGAGATTTATGTACCAACGAATTAACAGCTTGCAGATATCTTTACAAAACCATTGTTAAGAGTGTACTTCGAAAGACTTCATTAAAGCATCGGAGTGAAAAACGAATAAGTTTTTGTTTTCTTTTGGCTTTTATAAATTTTTATTTCTATATAGTTGTCAAGTACTTAATTAGGGAGAGTATTATGTTTTATATTAATATTATTAGAATTAATGTACTTGATTATAATAGATTGCCTTGTTTAAAAAGTTAAAATGAAACAAAAGTGAAGTGGTTGTTATGTCGACGATAAATAAGTATGATATGTAATTTGGATTTTTCTGATAATTAAAATACCACTTACCAAAGTATTATTTATTTCATAAGCCTTAAAAGATTCTTTTATAGTTTTAATGAAAAAAGATATTTTTGAACAAGTCGTGAGATTAACCGTTTTTGAGAAGAATAGAATTGAAGCAGTTATTAGCTAGCAGTTATTGGATAGTTTACCAAATTCCATCGTTCATTAATTAAAGTTAAACAAGAAAAGAACATCATAGTAGTAGGTTAATGTCAAAAAATAAGCAGATAAGATCTCTAGCGATTATAAATTAATAATAAATAGCAAATAACACCTCTTTAATAGTGGTAAGAAATAACGAAAATAAATTAAAAACGACGCAGTACTCTAAATTATAACTAAATGTAACGCGAAATTTTAAAATCGATATAAATACGTAATCATATTACATCATAAAACCAACAGCAGTGGAACAATCAAACAATTTAAAAAAATACTACAAGCTACAATAGATGCTGAAAATTAGGTACTCCCATTCATGTCCATACAGCCGGCTAACCGATTCCTCATCGATGATCGCACTCCCTCGAAAGTTCCAGGTGTGTTCCTAATTCAATTATTATACGATTACTTTACATTGATTTATTATTTGTATTATTATTCTTGAAGCTGGGTTCCTTTAAGGGTTTTAGCGCCCTGAGAAAGAATTTGCGAAGCTATGTTCACTTAAACTTGTTTTAAACAATTTAGTGCTCAATCGTCCGTTAAAGTATCTCAACGGAATTTCCGAATATCCTGCATACCTTAAATAAAATAAAGGTCCCTATATTGAGCCTTGGGAGAACACAGCTTTTAACTAATTGTTGATGATTATTCATCTAAATTTCTATCATGATTGTATGTAAAACAAAAGCAACCAACCTATGATTTATCGTAAAAGCCTTTGAATAATTTAAAGGCATAAATGCTGATAGTTTATTATTGTCGCTATTATTTATTATTATTACCTTCAATACAGTTCTAACATTTACTATGTTTGGTACGGGTATATCTACTAACATATTGCTCGACAAAATATTGTATTTAATAGAATATTCCAATTTGCCGTTTTGTAAAAATTACAATAATTTTGATACTGTCAATACTTACTTAGGTATTGGTCTTAAGTTTTTTAACTTAACGGAATTCTGTATGTCGTTGCTTTATAGGTAGATCCAAAATATATGCAATATCCCACAATATTGTATGGTAATTTACCATATTGGAAAAATAAGTATCATAATCAAGATTTTAATTGTTGGATTTAAAAATCACTTACATAGTTTTTAACCAGCAGTATTTCTAAAATATAAACGCTTAAGGTCGTTGCCCACTACACCGTACCGTAAGCAGAACGTTTCATCCAGCCCGTTGCCCGAGCAGATACGGTTACCGTCACTCGTTAGAACGGGTTGACATCATGCTACATTTTACTTCGCTGTAATAACCAGTATCAGAAGTATTTAAATGGTGAACAATCCAATCAGTTATGTCTTCAGGACACTAAAACTAATTGGCTTCGATTGGGCATCATATAATATTTTTTGTAAACATTCCTGTGTCTGTAACTGTGACATACTTAATTTATTTACGTTACTAAAGATAAAATGGCTCTTAGTAAACATAACAATAGAGAATTAATTATGATTGCACTTCTGTTAGAAGAGAAAACAGGCAGGAAAAAACATTCATCTAGACAGTATTGGTTCATGATATTGTAAAACTATGAAAATCCGAAGGAGAATACTGGACATTACATCGGCAACTCGTTGATAGTACATCAGTACATGTACGGATCTTCCCTTCACCTGCAAAATATTCTCCAAGAGTTTCTTTAATCGGATCGGTCACGGCATGGTACGGCTCCGATAGTGCACGAAACAATGTAGTGGGCGATGATAAGATTCTGTAAAAAGAATATTTTTTTGCATGTATCGGTATCGTTTTAGTCATGGCACGGTACGGTGTAATGGGCGACGACCTTTAATCGTTTATTTAGACCTCCCTAATATTTCATACAACTTTTTTCTGAAGCCTAAATAATTACAACCCGTTCTAATAATTTAGAGATAGTTGACAATAAAGCAGTAGAGCACCTGGTTTACATATTTTTCAGATAATGTACTATCTTATTTTCTGTGCAGTGGAAAAACTCTGGCTGATTTTAAAGCAGATGGAAACCTATCTTCTGAAAGCATTAATTTTATTAAAAAAGTTAATAAATAATAATAATAATAATAATAATGTTTATTAAGTAAAGTAAGTAAGTGAATAAGTATATAAAAAAGTAAAAAAAAGTAAGTACAGATACAGGTAAGTATATAACAATGCCATTTACAAATTACAATATTAGTATAAAAAATAATATAAATTACAATTTACAATTAATAGTGTAAAAACAATACAATATTCAATGAAAATATATAATAAACACATATGAACACATAACAGTACTACGTAAACATTAGGTGAAAAACCCAACTAAAGTATACTTGTTCGTGGGCCTAATTTTAACATAACACTAATATTAGTTCATTCACATATGATTTAATAGAAGTAGTATATCGACTATTTACATAATTTTTCACAGTCGTACAGGCATCTTTGCACACATATACCTACATAATGGTAGCGTTGATAAGTTACAATTCGCGTATATGGACAATGCTTGATAAAATCTAAGTATAATAAATATTTTTTGAGTCTACTATTTGGCTAATAAAGTTTCTAGGTTCATTAAACATCCATTTTTTAATTTCTCTTTTAAAATGCAACTTGTTGGTTATGAACTTTATTGTATCAGGTAAGGTGTTATATATTTTGGGACCAATGTACGTATAGCATCTTTGCCCAATCGTTTTATCTTTTTTGGGAACCTGAATTGATGTATGTTTATTTCTAGTACTATAGTCATGTTCTATAGTTAGATATTGGACTCTATTTTTTTGCAGATTTAGCAGTACTGTATAACAATATAACTGTCTGAGATCAAGGATTTTACTGTCTTTATACAATGTATCAGTTGGGTAAGTGTAACATTTATCGTATATAATTTTTAATAGCCATTTTTGTGTTTTTTCTAGATTTTTTATATAGCAATTCGTTGCACCCCCCCAACCTATTATGCCATATGTAAGATGTGACTGAACCAGTGCATAATACATTGTCTTTAGTTGTTCTTTATCAAGAATTTTTTTTAAATATCTGAATTTTGACAACAAGCTTCTCAATTTTTTAATAAGATTGTTTATATGATGATCCCATTTTAGATGACTATCAATTGTGATTCCTAAGTACTTTATTGAGATGGCTGATGTTATTTTAATTTCAGTTCCGATGTAATCAACTGTGATACTTGAAAACTTTGGGAGATTAGGCACATAGCTGGTGAATGGTAAGTAATGCGTTTTTTGCATATTTATAGTTAATAATTTGCTTTTGAAAAAATCAATGACTGTCTTAAAATCTCTTTCAACGCAATTTTTTAAATTATCCCAAGAATTACTTTTAAAAAATATTGCAGTATCGTCTGCGAAGCTAACAATTTCGCCGTTTATGGGAATCTTAAAAAGATCATTTACATATATAACAAAAAGAATCGGTCCTAGCACAGTGCCTTGTGGAACCCCATAACTTATATTTGTCACTTCACTGTTGCAATTATCAATAGTTACATATTGTTTTCTGTTTAATAAATAAGACTTCAATAAATTAAGAATTTTTCCCCTGAAACCGATATCTTTGAGAGTAATTAATAACTCTGGGTGACTAACCGTATCGAATGCCTTTGCCAGGTCAACAAACATGCATAGCGAGGGTTCTTTGGCATCCATGGCCTCATAAATTTTCGCAGTTAAGTTTGCAATAGCATCTTGTGTTGACCTGGCTTCCATAAAACCATATTGTTTTTCTGATATTATTTTATATTTTTTCAAAAAATTACATATTCTTTTTTTCAGTATTTTTTCATATATTTTTGTTAAGTTTGTTATAAGTGACAATGGACGATAATTAGAAACTTTCTGTTTATCACCGGCCTTGTACAAGGGTTTGATAAGTGCCATTTTAAAAGGCTCTGGAAAAATACCAGTTTGCATGGATTTGTTTATTAAATAAGTTATGGGTTCCACAATATAATCTATTATTTCTTTTAATGTCTCTGACTTTAACTTATCAACTCCTGGTGCCTTTTTGGGTTTAAGTTCTCTTATTGTATTTTTTACTTCCTCAACATCAGTATAAGTAAGATAAAAAGAATTTGATATTTGTGTTTTTGGAAGATTATTATTTAGAGGTCGGGTTATTTTTTCTGCCAGAGTCATTCCTACTTCACTATAAAATGTGTTAAAAGTATTCGCCATTACAGTTTTATCTGTTATTAATTCATTTTGATCGTTTATTATACTAGAAATATTTGTTTTATTAATAGTTTTATTTTGAATCTTATTTACACATTGCCACATATTTTTTGGTGAATTCTTATTTTTTTCAATTTGTTTTTTATAATAATTTGTTTTTGTTACCCTTATTAGATCGGTAAGTTTGTTGCGGTATTGACGATATTTATTTAATATAGTAATGTTGTCTGGATTTTTTTTTACTTGTATACGAAGGGAATTTTTATAGTTTATCGATCTAATTAATCCTCTCGTAACCCATTCGTTTCTTTTTAATTCGTTTCTTTTGATTTTAACTTTTTTGGTGCAAATGTCAACATGACTTTGTAATTTTTTTATAAACATATTAGTGGCATCGTTTAAATCTTCTAAATTATAAATTTCATTCCAGTTTTCCGTATTTAGGTTTTGTCTTAAGTTAATATAATTAATAAAATGCTTATTATTGGTATTTATTTCAGTATTTTTTGTTTCAGGTAGCTCATTGGAATATTTTATAAGTGTGGAAAAATGGTCAGTAATATCAGTTTCCAGGATCATCGGAATAAACAAGTCACGAGGCAGTTTGGTTTTTAAAAATATATGGTCTAAGCATGACTTGCTAGCCCCTTCAATTCTTGTGAAGTTATTAATAGCGGATATATAGCCATTTTCTCCCAAAATATTTAAATAATCCTGGCAATAATCTGTATTGTTATCAAATGTATTAATATTAATGTCTCCAATAATTAGATTTATATCATTTTGTATTTTGTTTCTTATTAAAAAGTTCCGTAAACAGGTATTAAAATTATAAGGGCATTGTGATGGAGGACGATAAATCGCCAGAATTTCAATTTTTTGTTTGTTTAGCATAATGTTTAATTTTATAAGCTTTAATAAATCAAAATGAATAATTTCATGCACATAATTTAAATTAGCTTTAATATAAATTATTACCCCATCATTTTTATTGATATCCCCTTCGTTATAAATAAGTTCATAACCTGATAGTTTATATAATTCAGTATTGTAAATTCTCCACGTTTCTGTTAATATTATACATTCGAAATTATAATTTAATTCGCCTAGAAGAACATTTAATTCGTCGATATTTCTTGCAACACTTCTTATATTCATATGAAAAATTCTGAATTTTATTGAGGTTTTTTTACTTAAAATGTTTTTGCAATCATAGGTATTGTTTATAAGGAAAGTTTTAATTGTAGGCGTCTCAAAGTCTCTTATATAGTTATCCATTTATTTATTATTATAATTTAATTAGTAGCAAAAATTTTGTTAATGAACTTAATAAAAAAGAAAATTTATACAAATATCCATAATACTCTATTGAAAACTTGATAATAATTTAATAATAATAATAATACCTCCTTCGTTGTCAAGGTCTTTTCTTGTGTAATTTTAGTTTGGGTTGATTTGATTGCTTAATTTCCTTCACCGTTTTTGTTCCTTGATTGTTGTTTAGATTCTTGATTTCTTGATGAACTCCTAGTTGTTGTTATTAATTTTCTTCTCCTATTCCTTATTTGCTCTTCTGTTTCCTCTTCTTCCTCGCGAGTTTTTCTTACAGTTGGGGTTGCGGGTGCACTATTTGATTTGTTTTCTACATCATCTGATTGTTCATTTCGGATTTCCTCTTCTTTCATATCTTCATTTTCATTTGCAGCTAGTTCGTTTTCTACAAGTTGCTGAACTGTATAAGTTTCTTCATTTATATGCAATGTAAAACCTTTTATATAAGCATTTAGTTTTTTGGACTTGGCTTCCTTGAGGTGTTTCTGCAAAATTTTATTTGCCGCTCTTTCTTCCACAGATAACTCTTCAGATATATAAACTTTTGTTTCAAGTGTCAAGTTTGTATTCTTTAATTTATAGCAGTTTCTTAATACTTGTTGTTTTTTCAAGTATGATACGAATTTCACAATTATCGGCTTATTGTTGTTTTGTTGTTTTCCTATTGTAAAAATATCGTTGATATCATTGAGAGTAATATTAAGATTCAATAACGAGTTTAGTTGTTCTACGGTAAATTCGATTAAACTTTTGCCTGAATTATTTTTTAGGCCAAAAATAATTATATTGTTTTTCCTTATAGATTTTTCTAGATTGGTATATTTCTGCTTCAACTCTTCATATTTTTGTTCTAACCGGTTTCTCTCAACTTTTTCTTGATTAATTTCTGTTTTTATACTATTTATTTCTGCTTTTAGTTCTGACGTTTGTTTATTATTTGATGCGTCTATAATATCCATTAATTTTTTGAAGAAGTCATTACTGGGGTTTAGCAGTGTATTTTCCACCATCACTAATAAATATTCCACCTGGTGTACTTGGGTTATTTTTATATCACTGTTTTTATAAATTGCTGCCTTGTTTTTATCACTTTTTTACAACTTTCTGATGTACTAGTCAATATGAAAACGTTGGTTTTATTTATGATAATGAATTTTACTGCAGTTTTATATAATATTTATATTGTTTTCTCACTTGTATCAGATACACGAATATACAGACTTTATAATGGAAGTACTAAATAGTTAGCTGAGTGTTTTCTCAAATTAGAACTCAAATTATATAGGCCGAGAGAATGGCTATTTTTTAATTTTATTATAATATTGTAAATTTCTGATTCTGAAGCTGGTTCTAAAGAAAGAGTTATTATTTAGATTTAAATTTATTGGTAACTTCGGAATAAATTGATACGTTATACTTTTTTTTAAAGTCAATTACTTTTAAATATGTTTGTATTTATTACAAAGAATACCTTTTTTTATTTGATGCAGTAGTACCAATATTTGTTAGAACTTAATATCTCTGGTTCCCATTGATTTTTTAAGTTACTTTTATTATTTAATCCAATAAATGGAAAACAGGTGTCATGATAATAATTTAATGTATTAATAAAGTTTCCTTCTTCCGATGTTACTGCGTTGTAAAAACTATTCCACGATTCCTTACCTAGATATTAAAATGTTTCTTGGTTTCTCGTTATACAGTCTGGCATAGCTAAAGACTATGTTAATATTTGATGGTACAATAAACATAAACATAAAACACACCACAGAAATTAGACAACCCCCAAATCCAAAGCCAAAAGCTGTCCGAGAGGGGGCTACACAACATCCATACCCACCGACATTCCCATCTGCCGGTGCCGGGTCGCGAACCCGGACACGATAGGCAGTGTGGCCAGAGCCATGAATATCACTGATGCTATAGCCCACTACGCCACCGAGTGAATTCATATTGCCATATTTGAGATGCATGGATGGGTGTACGTATCATTATCCATAATTTGCCATACTTTAAAATATATATATCAAAAACTTGTTCAAAGTTAATTAACGTAAGTAGCAGAATTATAAGAAATTTTTGTAGGTATGTAGTAGATCACGTAGCTCGAGTTTTTGCTTTCGAGTTAAACCTTCGGTTACAAGTTCTTTTAATTTTAATTTCGTTGTAATTTCTATAGAATACTATATTGCATCACCATTAATTATTATTACTTTAAGTTCTCTTGTGAAATCACTAATTTTTTATTTTTATTGTATCAATTTGTGATAATTAAGTCAGTGTTCTGTAAATCAATGTTTATATTATGTAATTACAGATAAAACTCAAGTTCTATTTTGTTCCTGATACATTATATATTTTGCTGTAAAATTTTTTAGGGTATCCTGTTACAATATAACTATACTCTGTCTGATGAGAGATTGCAGTGGTGGGTGTGACTTGGGTGGAGAGCGGTTTACTCAGCTCAAAGTATTTTAAAAAGCGTGGCAATGAAAATCAAATTATTTTAACTGTAGCCGCAGTATAAGTCTCAACTTCTACGTGCTGCGCTATTGTTGAGGGGCTACTATTCAATTTATTACTCATTTATTTGCTAAAAGTTGAAGGGAATACTACAATACCTTTTATATTATTTGTAATTGATAATTTGTAATGTTAAATTTAGGATAATCCACATTTATTACTTAATAGTCACAAGTTTGACAGTCGATACACGCAAATTTCAATGACCTGTCAAGTCGTATTCGTAAACGCGTGTACAGGGGAGTTCCGTATATTTTAACACTTGCTTACAGCTTTTTTGTTTAGAGATATGAAAAAGTGTAGAGACAAAAGCTGTAGATTTTGATGTCATATATCTTTTGCCGAAAAAATATAAATAAAATAGCATCAGAAAGTAGAGAAAGAGATACAACTTATAATTTTTTTATTGGAACACCCTTACATTTTTGCATATTTTAAAAGATTATTTGTAGCTGATTCCAAAAATATATAATATGTTGTCATTTGTTCAGGTTTCATCCTCTTTAATACCTTTTAACTGATCTACTTCAAGTGTGACTGTTTTAATATACAGGGTGTCCATTTTCTCAATTAGATTGTATAGGTAACTCCTAAACCGAAAGAGATACAAGATCGATTAATAGAAAAAAGTTGTACATGTTAAAGCTTGTTAAGATGCTTTTTTGGATTGGAAAAATGTTCAGTAGTTTCAAATATATGCTGAAAATTGTTCAAATCGCCATTTTTAATTATTGCCAATAGCACGCAAATAATAATAAGTTATAGAAAAAAACTTATTTAATAAAAGTTGAATGGTGTTCAGTTGCTTATTTAAAATTCTCAAATTTATATTTTTACCATTTCAACTATAGGCGCCATGGAAACCTGACTTATTTTTTAAAGAAATTGGTTTGGCATCAGTTTATTGCCAAATCTAACCATATTCTTTAATAGATGAGTTTGCATACAAATGTTGTTATCACTCTTGAGCATTTCAATTCGTAGGTAGAGTGGTAGTACGTATGCCATGCTAAACAATTCACTGATCTAGTAGTGTCAACGCTCATAGAACTGTCAATTTTTCCTGTTCAAAATTTGACTTGGTTACATTATTCAATAATAAAATAAACGCAAAATAGTTTAAAACAGAAAAACAAAAGTTGGGCGTCGCGACGCTTACAGTTAAAATGATAAAAATACAAATTTGAGAATTTTAAGTAGGTAGGTAACTGAACACCATTCAACTTTTATTCATTTATTTTTTTCTAAATCTTATCATTTACGTGTTTTGGCAATAATTAAAAATTGCGATTTGTACTATTTTCAGAATATCTCTGACGCTACTGAATATTTTCCAAGTCTGAAAAAGACACCTTAACAAGCTTTAAAATGCACAACTTTTCTCTAATTTAACCGACCTTTTAGCTCTCACGGTTTAGGAGTTACCCATACAATTCCATATTGAAAACCTGGACACCCTGTATTTTCTACAACTTCCTTAGTTTTTTACACTTAATTATTTTTTGGTTTAATAACAAATTCTCCAAACATTTGATTTAAATATAAATAAATTCAAATATTTCAAGGTTTCTTCTATTCAGTTCACTTTGAAAATATACGTTTTTATATTTTGCATAATGTTTTAATCTCATATAATTAAAATTATATTAGGCTTGGTTTTTCATATTTGACATTCTCTTAATTTGAAAATTACTTGACTAATTTCTGTCATTCATTAAATTATCTCTACTCTCGTTACTTATATAAATATGACTGATGGTCGAGATGGTAGCGTACCTGCCTCTCACCCAAAAGTCCCGGGTTCGATTCCCGGTCGTGGAAATGGAAAATACTGCGAGAGGGATTTTTCCATTATACACGGATATTGGATGTGTGTCCCTTGTCTTTAAAATGTGTAGCCCCCTCCCGCACAAGGCTCTTCTAGAGCCTTCTGGGATAAAGGGGGTCGTAATTACATATGGTGCATTTATTTATTTATTACTTCAGCTTTTCGAAATAAGTTATATTATAAACTCTTAACTCAATTAGTTCATTATTATTAAAACACTATCGAGATCCTATGTTTAGAATAACATAAAAATAAGTTAAATATAAGGTATTGTTATCCATAAATAAACAGAATAATAAATGATTTACTAATTTCCAATTTAATTAATACTACTAATTTCCAATTTAATTAATAACAATGTTTATCACGATGTACAGGGTCATCATGTGAAAATGTTAGATTCTGCTGTAACTTTGTTGCTTTTGAATTTATCGGAAAAATAAAAATTGTTTTACTGACTAACTTTTTGCCAGGAATACAAATTTTTATAGAAAAAAACAATTGAGCATCGCATTACAGAGATATAGCTATCGACATTGTTTTTTCTTATGTATCACCCTGTATATGATTACAACTTTTGATTCTTCGTTTTTTTCCTAATTTCATCGATATAAACATGTAAGCTATTATCTATTATTTTTTGCGAGATATAGATAATTACATAATTTAAATTACAACAATTAATATATAATTATTTTTTATAGATTCTGTTCAAACTGCCTTCCTTGATTTTCTACACCTAACCTATATCTTTTTTCCAAATTATCTATATTTCGTAAAAAAATAAGAGATAATAGTTTACATGTTCATATTGATGAAATCAGGAAAAAATGAAGAATCAAAAGATATAATAATATAGGGTGTTACATAAGAAAAACAAAGTTGATAGCTATATCTCTGTAATGCGATGCTCGATTGTTTTTTTCTATAAAAATTTGAATTCCTGGTAAAAAATTAATCACTAAAGCAGTTTTTACTTTTACGATAAATTAAAAAACAACAAAGTTACAATAGAATCTAACAATTTCACGTGATAACCCTGTACACTGTGCAACAGTAATAGTGTCTACCGGCTAAAACAGATGAAGAGTTATAATACTAAAGACAAGTGATAATCGGTGTAATTCCATTGCTTCTCGTTTGTTTCAGTAGGGTGAAAACAGTAGATTTATCATGAGTCCCAACTCATTTAGAGGTTAGGTTATACACCCTCATTTGTCTTTTCTTGGTTCACTTACAAATTATCCCATTCTCTTGAAATTATAAGCACCAATGAAGCAGTAAAACTTCATCCGATTACGGAATTTCTTCTAGTAGAAGTTCTAATTTATTAGAGTAATCAAAAGATACGGTAAATAAATATACAGGGTGTTTCTTAAATACGAGTAGGTATCTCTACCTGTAAAAATTTAAAATCTACTACTACTGAGTCTTTGCGAATTCGACAATGAATTTAAATTTTTGTTTGGATCTGATATAAAAAAATATTCTTAAATAAGTGTATTTTTTTCGAATAAAGAGTTGTTTTCGAGATATTCGATATTTTATTACCAATGTACTGACATTGTCAGAGGTGTCTTTTCAGTTTCATAATTTAGTTAAAATATAATTGTAGTAAACAACAGCGTTAAATTAATAATAATAGGAAACAAAACACCGGATCTAAGATTACAACAAACGATTTTTATGTATGGAAACAAAAAACAAATTATTGGTGAAATTTTAACCCTATGCATCTAGAAAACGAAACGTTTTAAGACATCCATTTTATATGTATACAGTACAATCCACGAGAATGTAAATAAGAGAGACTTTAATATAATTCTATAGTGTAAATTCTGGTTTCTGCTCTACGAAGTGTTTACTCTACCTTGATATTTATAAAGTTAACAACACGCTTAAGTCTTGTCAGTCTTGATAAACTTCGTTGGTCGATTGGCTTCTCTTGTTCGCATCTTCTTGAACCATATTGTAGACTTTTTTAATGTAAGAAATTACCTCCTGAATTTTCGACATGTATTAAATATATGATATATGCTGGATGCTGCATCTATTTATGCATTGTGTAAGAAAGAATATAAATAGGTGCAACTGAGCAGATTCCGAGATTTTAATTTTGTATTTTTTTGCCAATAGCTCCAGGATTCTCATCAATTTTTATTGCTACGGGAAGATATTTGTAATTTGGCCTCATAGCCCTAAAAACGAAAAGCAGCCCTGGACCTATTAGCAAAAAAATACAATACTAAAATCTTGTAATATGCTCGGTTGCGCCACTTTGTAATTTTTTTTTTGTCAATTTATGTGAAAATGTAATATAAACAGAGTATTTAGTTTAAAATTTCCAAAAATATATATTAAGAAAGTTACTTATTCAAAATTTTATATAACAAAAGTGGCCAAAAAGGTGTTTTTTTTAAGAGCGTGGAGTTTATAGTACGAGCCGAAGGCGAGTGCTATAATCACACTAGTAAAAAAAAACACATTTTAGTGACGTATTATATACACAATTTTTTGTATCGCCATTCAAAATTACAGAAATATTATACAGGGTCTCTCAGAAAGCCTAGGTCCAAATTTGTAGGTGAATTTTACATATAAAATAAAGTTATTTTGTTTCATAAATATGTGTCCTAAAATGTTTCGTTTCGGAGTTACAGGGCGTTTAAATTTCATGAAAAAAATATGAGTGGCCGTATCTTTTAAAATAATCAGCCGATTTATTTCAAATTTTATTTGAGAGGTGCTACTTTTAAGATCTATTAACTACCAAAATTTCAGTTCAACCTCTTGAGTTTGCAGCCCCCTTTTACAAAAAAACGTCACGGATTCTTTTTTGAAAATATGACAGCGGATTTCTGTTCTTCTTTAAATAACACATAATAAAAGCTATCTTGTACATTTTTAAAAAAAGGCGCCGCTCTAAAGTTATTTAACTTCAATAATTTAACATATTTAGCTGTTAGCAAGCAAATCAGTGAAATAATTATTGTAGTAGGCTGAAAACTAAATGTCAGTAAACGCTGCCACAAAACCAGTTATAATCATTTGCTGCATTGCTGCCAACCATATTTTTTTCCCATGAAAATTGAACGCCCTGAAACGAAGCATTTTAGGACATATATTTATTAATCAAAATAACCTTATTTTTTTATGTAGAATAGGTACACCTGCAAATTATGATCTAGGTTTTCTGAGGCACCCTGTATATTGTAATTTTTTAAAATACGACAAATTGATATATTATAATAGATATCACGTCGTGATAAAATTTTATTATTGTTTCCATAGAACAAATAATAAAATAATGTCAAGATATTAAAACTAAGTTTTTATTTATTTTCATACTATGAAAAAATTATTCTTTAATTAGGTTATACATATATTAATTAATCAACTGGTTTTGAACAATTAATAGTATCCATAAACAAATAGTGTTGAGTTGTAGTCGTAAAAAGTCACCGGTGAATCTTTGTTAACACCAATCTCCTTTAACTTCATGACTAGCCTGACCAATAGAAATTCTTTTCCGATACGGTGAGATAGAAGGGTCCATTATTATTGAGGGGAGGAAAGTGATTTGACGTTTAATTAAGTTAAGTAATAATTGTGCCAAAAATGATGAATTCGGACTTGCAAAGGTTATTACTTATAAGTTATAATCATAGATAAAGTTTAGTACTCAACTCGAGGTAATACTAAATAACTCACTTGATGAATTAATCTGCGTGAGTTATTTAGTATGCTACCACTTGTAGAATAATATACTGTTTTTCCACCTTTGTCAATAATGCCATTATATAATTCACTGGAATAGTCAATAATGACGTTTTAGCATATGGCGTTATAAAAAAAAATTGTGTAACTTGCACCTGCATTCTAAAAGCATATAAAATAAGTAATTCAAAATCTGCAGCTATTCGTTTTTCTTGACAAAAACCGTTTTAATACAAAGATAGTGTAATTTTTTTCCATAATGTGCCTTTTCTGACAAATCAATTTCTAAGAAGCATAATATAAGTTCAATAAATAATAATTCGACTAACTTGACTAACTCGACTAATTCGATTAATTCAACTAACTCGACTTATTCGGTTAATTCGACTTATTGAACTAATTCGTCTAATTGACTAATTTGCCTAAATAGACTAACCAACGAAAAAGTAGTTACCCGAAATAGACTTGAGCGACTAACGACTAAAAAAAATATTCGGTTAATCGACAATTTTTTTTCGTTTTGGACATATTTCGTCTATCTGTTAAATATTTACCCAAATAACCAGCAGTACAGTTTACAGATCTTAAATTAGTCTTATCGAAGATTTCCTCGTCAGTTTGATTTGAGGTTTTAGATTCTTTCTTTATATTTGATACAGAAGCGTGTGTAACCCAATAAATTTGACAGTAGAATTTGTTGTCTTTGAATGTCTAAGACTAAATATTCATTAACGGACTTTCCAAACGCTTCACGTGTGGAAGGCATTTGAGAAGATTAATTTAAAAATTCTTGAAGACTGGAATCGCCCATTCTGAAACTGGATGGGCAGACAATCTCACATTATCAATTCACATCCTAAATTGCCTTATTGTATAATGATGTGAATGTATGTCCGCTGTCTAGGTAGATAGTCCTCAAATAGGTAAATTCCATTTGTACAAGATGAAAAAGTGCACCAAATATAATTCAGATAAAAAAATTATGTCCAGTGAGATCATGCACTGAAAGAATTACTCGACAGATAACTAATCTAAAAGCATTTTTGCTCAACATGAATCGAAATAAACAGAACATAAAACATTATAGTGGTCAGAATACACGGAAATAGGAAAAGGCACAAGCAATTTCCCCAGTCAATGGTTTCGGTAGGTATTCAAAATAATGCCAAAGGTGGTGCACTCGGTGGTGCATTTCGGAAAAATTTTAGGCAAGTGTGGAATCAGCCTATAACTTAATAGACGGATTGAACGTTGAACCCAATTATTGATTGACCTGCGTAATTGCCACATTTGACATCCTTTGTCTATTTCTAACACAAAATTCATAGCGTTAGTACTCAAACAGAGAGTATTTTAGATTTGCAGTAGCTATAATAACTGATTAATATCCATCAATTACGAGGGGCACACTCCACAATGTTAAAATATACACATTACACATAGAGAAAACTAAGACTAACTACATATACCTTCAAGTATTTTCCTAGATTATAGTTGATAGGTGTTAATGGGGGTCCTTTTTTTTATCTGTGAATGTACTCAGAGAGGTAAATTTCACAATATATCTCCATATTTTCATTTATATTTAAAGGGCCATCTACCATGAAAGATTTCCTAATCGACAACCTCCTTACCACCAGACGTTTGCTTTGAGAGGCGACTTCGTGAAACTGGTGAATTAAATCGGAGAAAACGTGATACTGGACGACCTTGTAAAGCTAGATTAGCTAGACATTGCGCTTCAGAAGAGGAAATTCTTGAAATTGTTCACAATAGTCTCGGAACCAGTACCCGATTATTGCAGCATTAAACTGGTGTGCGAAAAAGCCATGGTCAACCGGATTATTCCTTTCACATTCACCTCTTCCAAGAATTCTTATCTTCTGAATATGGATGTTGTTCATTTTTTGCACAAAATATTCAAGACCGCAGAGCAGCCGATCCAGTCTTCCAAACTAAAATTTTGTTCACAGACAATGCATCCTCATGGATTGTAGGTCTGCACAACGAACATCGAATGTATACACATACGAAAACCCACATGCTGTTAAACAGTACCATTTTCAAGCACGAGTTCAAAATTAATATGTGGATGGGTGTTATTGACATATCTATTTGACTGGTCCATTTAGATTGCCAGATGGCTTTAATGGGCTAGTTATTTGCATTTTCTCCGGGAAAATATGCCTCATTTGTTGACAGACCTCCCAGTAAGAACACTGTAGTTGAAAAAACGTTAGAATAACGTTGCTATGGTGAAAATAACGTTATTGGTTATAAAAATAACGTTTTTCTTATAACGACTTTTTAACTAAACGTGTGTTAAACGTTAATATAACAATTTAATGTAACCTACGGTCGAAAAGTTAGTCTTAAAACACGTTAAAATAATTCGATTAACAGATGTTTGTTTGAAACTATATAAAAACGACAAACATTTACCAAAATTAAACTGATCGTGTAATTTATAACGTAATTTTCCCGTTAACAATTTTATGTTTAAAACGTTTAATTTTTTCGTGTTTGCAACGTATAAATTAATAATTAATATAACCTGAGGTCGAAATTTTTACATTAAAACACGTTCAAATAATATGTTTGACAGACGTTTATTCGAAATTATATAAAAACGGCAAAAATTTACCAAAATTAAACTGATAGTGTAATTTCTAACGTAATTTTCTCGTTAATAATTTAATGTTTAAAACGTTTAACATTTTCGTGTTTGCAACGTATAAATTAATACTTAATATAACCTGAAGTCGAAATTTTTATCTTAAAACACGTTAAAATAATATGTTTAACAGACGTTTATTTGAAACTATATGAAAACGACAAAAATTTACCAAAAATAAATTAGTCGTGTAGTTTTAACGTAATTTTAACGTTAACAAATTAATGTTTAAAACGTTTAACACTTACGTGTTTGCGCCATATAAATGAGTACCTACTTAATATAACCTGCAGTCGAAGCGTTAGTGTTAAAGCACGGTGAAATAATATGTTTGATAGACGTTTATTTAAAACCATTTAAAAACGACAATAAATTACCAAAAATAATCTGATCGCATAGTCTGTGTATTTTTATATTTTTATAACGTATAAATTAAACGTTTGCACCACGTGTTATTTTGCCATTATATAATGGTAAAATATCGCATTGATATTCGTTGATGTCTCGACAGGTTATAGCACTGACCACCAGAGGGATATACTTATTTCTCACCACGTCTGTCTTGCTGAGCTTGCTTAAGACTGATTTCCAATCGCCTATTATGGCATAGTATAAGGAGAATGGTATGTCAGGTTGCCGTCCAATTTGTGTATCTACTGCGCATTACGTCACTCAGTTTAAAAAACGTCGAAAGTCAGTTGTACTCTCGCACGTTTAATTTTTATTTTAATATTTTTAATAGTGTTAACGAATAGCAACATGCCTGTTTGTGCTGTGGCTGGGTATAACAATTATTACACGAAGACAAAAAGGTACTGACATCAAGTATTTTACATTTCTCCGCGTTGAAAAGCTCGCGAAAGTATATGGATCAACGATAAAATTAATTTGAAAAATAGCAGGTTAATTTTTTATTTCGTCGGTTTATCCTTTTCATTGCCTATTGTCTGTTTATAGCACGTATTTCTTCTGTACTTTTCAACGCAACAGAATCAACAGATTTTAAAATTTCTTTAATACAGCAGATATTGTTATATTTCCCCCAGGAACAGTAGAAACTTAAAATATGATGCAGTTCTAACTGTTAATATGTCTGGCGCTGTTTCTTGACTGTCTTAAAAGGAAAATAAATGTGATAAATCACTTTAAGTTGGACAAAATATTAAAAATAGACTACTAATTTTAGGTTAGAATTCCACTAACAAAAAACATCTCATTTTATTAGATTAAGCTAATTAAAACTTTATTAATAATGCACTGAACAAGATTTTAGTTGATAGTAAAGAAATCATGTAGAAATTTTAACAAAATTGACATAATATTCGAAAATTCTAGAAAATACATATTTTTGAGGTTAATTGTGACGTCACCCCTGCCGCATTTGAAACTGAGTGACGTCACCGTGCCTGCGCGCGGGCATACCATTCTCCTTTTACCATGCTATTATGGTATACTAACGAAAACATAATAAGTTTGAATGTCTGGTTAGGAAAAGACAAATCTTGGTTACCAATCAGGATTTGTAGGATTGCAGGTGTAATCTAATGCAGGTCGGAGCCGACTGAATAATAGTTTCCTGCAATCCTATTCATCACGTGGTATAAACGTTTATTTTTTATACGATATAATAAAAATAAATATACACCATTTTATGTACTTAAGTATTTTCTTACTGTTTTGTGTCCACTTTAAAATTTCTAATACGGTATTTGTGGGTTATTTTTTGGACAAAATTAAAAACACTTTAATGTGATTGACCGGTTTCTCCTTTAATATAAGGCTTCATCAGAATCTATAATATTTAATACAATATAATTTCAAATTAAATGAGAAACAGTAATCAACACTTACCAATCAACACAGTCATTAAAAACACTACTACAAACATAATATAACACTACGTCTACGTCAATAAAATATTTTTTACACAAAACGCACATTAAAAAACACGTAAATAAATTTTTCCTTTGAAACTAATAATTAACAATAACTATCTGAACATTAACCTATAGGTATCTTTTATCAAACCTCACTAAATCTTCTTCTTGTTAATCGTACTGCAATAACATATTACTAATTTGAACTACTTTAAAAGGTTACTTTATCAAGACAATAAGAAGAAGAATACCTACTTAACCTAAAATAATTAATATCACACTAACCACCTTTTAATACATTTCTATAGATATTACTTAATCCCTCTATATTCGTTCTTAGATTTACACAATTTTGATTATTAATAATATGAATCATTTCCAAAAACAATCTTTTATCTAAATTACACTCCGTGTCCAGAATCTTAACATTATCGAAATCAAACTTATGATCTAAATTAAAAGAATGTGCGGCTAACGCCGTGGTAGTTTTGTTTTTGGAAACATCATATTGATGATTTTTTACCCTAGCCTTAACCCATTGCTTAGTTTGACCGATGTAACAATGACCACATTCACAATTTATTTTATACACCACATTACTTCTTACATCAACCGGAAGTTTATCTTTATTTAAATTAAACAATGGTGCCAATGATTTTTTATTATAGAAGACAATATTGTTATTTGGTTTGATTAAACAATTACGAATATTATGCGATAATCCCTTAATATATGGAATTTTATAGTAAACTACCTCATTATTATTAATATTCTCGTTAGTTCTTCAGTACGATTAAGAAGAAGATTTAGTGAGGTTAGATAAAAGATACCTATAGGTTAATGTTCAGATAGTTATTGTTAATTATTAGTTTCAAAGGAAATATTTATTTACGTGTTTTTTAATGTGCGTTTTGTGTAAAAAATATTTTATTGACGTAGACGTAGTGTTATATTATGTTTGTAGTAGTGTTTTTAATGACTGTGTTGATTGGTAAGTGTTGATTACTGTTTCTCATTTAATTTGAAATTATATTGTATTAAATATTATAGATTCTGATGAAGCCTTATATTAAAGGAGAAACCGGTCAATCACATTAAAGTGTTTTTAATTTTGTCCAAAAAATAACCCACAAATACCGTATTAGTACTTAAGTATATTCGGCTAATAACGCATCCAAATCGTATATTACATAGTCGTTAAAAATTAACATATATTTAACGTAATAATTTAAGTTATATATCACTTAAAAAGTGAAGTTAGATATGACGTGGTTTTGCGGGACATTTGTACATAATAAAGACGTTTCATCGAAAGGGATAATCAACGCATCCAAATTGTACATTGTCGTTAAAAATTAACATATATTTAACGTAATAACTTAAGTTATATATCACCTAGAGAATGACGTTAGATATGACGTGGTTTTGCGGGACATTTGTACGTAATATTAACGTTGTTTGAAAAAGGTTATTCAACCAATGGTTATCGTCATGATAAACGTTTTTTTAACGTTTGTGTTCTTACTGGGCTGTTCCCTAATTTACTATATGAAATACGTTTCATGCACGATGATCCACCACTCCATTTTATACGTATTGTGAGAGAGCATTTGTACGAATAGTAGGTACCTAGGAAGACGGCAGAGGTCAACACGCTCCGATTTATTGGCCACTGCGTTCTTCGGACTTATGATTATTGAAAATTATTGTTGAATGGAATTCAAAATGTGAAATCTTTACAAGATGAAGGCATTTTGCGAAGGGAATATTTCAACTTCTTGGCGCCGAATTGATTTGTGCGGAAATGAATGTGGTGGCCATATTGAACATTTGTTATGAAATACAATTTTATTTCTCCGAAACTATGGGAGATCCAAGTACTTTAAAAAAGTAAAAAATGCAGCAAAACAATGTTTATTTTCTGCCAAAATAACTGAATCGTTCGTATGACTCCCAAAAAGTTATGATCAATTTTGTGGTGAGGTATGGGTGGTTTGCACCCTTTCTGGATCTCAATTGTTTTGCTATGTACCTAAAAAAATAGCCCTTTTACTCAAATGTCTAGATAAAAAATTTCATGAAGGTTTTTGAGTTATTTAAAAAAACTAATTTATTCCTCAACTTTGACGTCTCCTCATAGATAAAAGAAGCATTTTAGTATATAGGTAAGTTTCATTAAACGACTTATTTTTATCCCAGAAATATACGGTAGCTCTCTATGTATGTACAGGGTGTTCAAAGTAACTTGCTACCCCCCATAATTTGCTTATTTTATAAGGCAATAAAAAAATAGAAAATTCCATCTTATTGCATTTTTCACATACTTCTTAAGTATGTTATCAGATCATATCGATGTCAGAAAATATACAGTGGGTGCGAAAAAACGTGTTTTTCTTTAATGGAACACCCTATATATTATTACATATTTGGATTTGCCTATTTTTTCTGATTTCAAAAATATATAATACTTATATATTTCGAGTAATATTAAGGAAGTTATTAATAAAAAACCGTTTGCAATAACAGATAAATTATATTTATTTTATCTTTACAACAATCATTATTTGAAGAAGACGAGATATGATCTGATAACATATTTAAAAAGTATGTGTAAAATACAATAAGATGAAGTTTTTAATTTTTTTATTACCTTATAAATAAGGAAATTATGGGGGTAGCAAGTTATGGGTGTCCTGTATTTTATACATCGTGTTACACTATCGTATGTCACAAACATGAAGGTGTATTCTAGGAACAAAAACAAGGAAAAAAGAAAAAAGTCCTAACTTGTTCTCTAGCTCGATTCGTTTTCATGGTACAGGTTGTTAAAATTTTTTGAAA
Source organism: Rhagium mordax (assembly GCA_963680705.1). NCBI lineage: Eukaryota > Metazoa > Arthropoda > Insecta > Coleoptera > Cerambycidae > Rhagium > Rhagium mordax. The sequence goes on along the minus strand of OY796656.1, from coordinate 48,373,370 downwards.
GAAAAGAGGTTTTATTTTTATAACTTTTTAACGAATAAAAATATCGCCGTAAAATTTCGGGGTACTGTATGAACTATGAATACGACATTATTTACCAAAAAAAATGGCATATCAACTGTAACTAGTGGCGTAGATTCAGTATATGTCTGTGGCCTTAAGCAAAAGAAACATGTGACGCCACTGATTATATTTAATAGCACACCATTAATAAATTTTTCATTTCATTTTTAATAAAAATGGTAGGTATCTTTTGTTTTTTTCCTATCTCTCATAGTTGAACAATTATTATAAATTTTAGATGTCAAGACACTTACGTACTGTTTAATCGTGGTTACTGTCGAGTTGTACAATTTTTGTCGCTATAACAGTTGCAATATGTGCCTAAAGTAAGATATGAAAAAAACGAAAGGTATCATTTTTGTCAAAAATGAAATGTAAAACTTATCAATGGTGCGTTTTTAAAATTTAATCAGTGGCGACACATTTTATTTTTTACTAAATGTCGCAGACATACTCGCAGTATCTTGAAAATCCCTGTAACTTGCAAACGAAACAAGCTAAGACAAAAGTTTAAAGGACCTTTTTTCTTGTTGTTGTTCCTAGAACACGCCTACGTGTTTGCGACATACGATGGCGTAACACCCTGTATATAGACCTAAAAATTTAATTTTTATTTAAAAATTATTTATTTATTAAATTTTCTCAACAAATACTACTCGAGATTTCATTTTTGGCAATTCTTTTTTACTCTTAACTCCAAACACAGTGGTTTGTTAATTTAACTCTAAGAAATTTGGACAAGAACTGTTGTTGTTCCTAGAACACGCCTACATGTTTGCGACATACGATGGCGTAACACCCTGTATATAGACCTAAAAATTTAATTTTTATTTAAAAATTATTTATTTATTAAATTTTCTCAACAAATACTACTCGAGATTTCGTTTTTGGCAATTCTTTTTTACTCTTAACTCCAAACACAGTGGTTTGTTAATTTAACTCTAAGAAATTTGGACAAGAACTCGAGCTGCGCTTTCGTGACTTTATGGTCCAATTTTCTTCAATTCGTCAAATTAAATAAAAAACTCCCAAAATTTCGTGAATAGTGAAAAAGTATCCGGTTAAATCGAACCTATATTCTAATATTATATTTGGGCGTACTTTTTTAAACATATCCGAACTTTATTAATATTAATAGCTACTTCAACTCCTTATACGATAAAATCACCATCTTTTGAGTCAGAGTAAATAAAATGCCAAATAGTATTGTGAATTATCCAAAGGAATACCTATTCAATCTGCTAAATTTTCTTAAATTTTGATTTTCTTCGTCATAGAAAATTGTGTAATTTTTCTCAATTTTGATTTCACAGTATTTGAAGATTTTTGATCACTGGCTCAACTAAATAACTACACCATTATTGAACATTTCCAGTAACCTCTGTTCTCAGTACCTATTATTCTCAATTTTCAAGATGGTAAAAACTTTCTCGCCGAAATAAAAATTTACCTCTCTCGACGACGGTTTAATAGAAATAATTTGCCTGAAGGCACCAAAAGTAATTTGTATCTTGCTATACTAAACAAAACGGTAGCATTTATTCCTTTACTAGAATTATATAACTGCCATAGGCATTCTTTTCACCACCTATTTTTACCGAATTCATACTACCATTTGACCCTTAAGTCAGAATAAATAGGTAAATTCTTAATTTTCTTCGCACACCTAACACATACGCAGTGTACGTAAAATTTAGACATACAAATAACTTAATTTTTGAACTCTTCAGAATTGGAATAGATAATTTTTAAGCTAATTGGGGAATATATAAATTTTAAGCTAATTAGGGATATGCTGCTACGCTATCTTATAATAATAATCAACATTATTTAAAAACCTGTTATTCGTACTTACTTATAACATCGAATTAGGTACCTACTCTTATGTGTTTCAGCCTATAAAGTAATATAACGATTAGGTTAATGTTAACAACTCCTTCCATCAAGAACCATTAGAGCGAAGACTGTTATTAAGGCAATAAGTATAATCCAAGAAGGGATTCCGATGTGGAAAGTTGGCTGTATAAGAGCAACCGTACTCTTCGCATTACCGTCAAATATAAAGCTTAAAATTTAGAAATTCGCCTGAGCTTGTATGAAGGGGCCGCGGAAGTATAAAAACATCGGAGGGCTGCGTAAGTTAGTTCTTACAACTCATTTATAATTCAGTTTGGCCCCACTTGTTAGAGAGGCGTGTGTTCCCTCTTTTTCCTCTCCTTGTTTCCGGTACAATACTGCCACATCCGGCCTGGCTTTATATTAAGTGCCCAGTTATGGCCTTTAATTGATTTCAGTTTGTCTCTGTAGTTATTAACTATTGAAAATTAGACAAATAAAATAATGAAATAGACTTTCCCTTGAAAATTCTTGTATCTTGGATATACGGCCAAATGTGACAACTGACCATATTACAGTGAAAATAAAATTTATTTTATATTTATAAACAGTGAATATGACTGTTTAATTCTGGAAGTGGATTAAACATTATAAAAAATCGGTTTCTTGTTTACTTGTTATCGATTCTATTGAAATCAAATCACTATTAACTATAAGAAGACATATTGATCGAGTTCGTCAAATAATATGGTAAATACATTATCTATAATTTAATGAAGCCATGCCTATGTATTATCAACGAGTTCTAATTAATACAATTGTAACTCGAAGAAAAAATCTAAATGTAATAAAATAACATTTAAATAGTATTCAAAGCATAATTTTGATTCTAACATTTGGGATTTTTCGCAATTTGTTGTCATTTCTCTCAGTTAAATAATTATAATAGAACACAAAAGAGTATTCTACAGAATTTGTAAGTTTCAGTGTTTATCAATGTATAAACCATTTTTATAAAATACTAATAAATTAACTAATTAATAATTAATAATATTAAGCAGTTTGTATGACCCAAAGTCAGCGACTGTTCGATAAATTAGGTTTAGCCTGTGATTTAACTCAGCCAGTAGTTACTAGATCCATCCTAGGTCTAATTTTATAGATCTATTTTATTCCTTCATTGCTCACTTTCAACACATAAAAGCAAGGACTACGTCTAAATCCAATATTTTGACACGTGTTTGGAAATTTATATAGTGGGTAGTAATAAACTAAGAAATGTATAATGTATAACGGAATCTGCTGAAGTAGGGAATAAAATTTATATTTATAGAACGAAAGAGTTGCAGGATTTTGTATTTTTAATCTTTAATCTTACGATGATGATAAAACCATCAATGTGAAAGTCATGACACGGCTAATTTTTTAAATAAAATGATCAGACGAGTGACACCTCATTTTTAATTCTCCTCAAAAGATTGAATCCGTCCTGAGGAGTGCAACCGTTGTTTCACTAAAAACTCACTTTATTTTGATAATCACAGGCACACAAAAAACACACTAGACCAACTTATTTTAATGTATTTTGACGCGCTGAACTTGAATCCGGAGTCAGAATTGCTCCGTCACCTACCAGTTTCTTTTAATTGTGGAAAACCACCCTTAAATTCGTAAAAAATTCTATGTATGGGGCGCCAGAATTAGGTGTAATCGTGAAAACTGATTGGATGCGATTGGAAGAAGTATGTCGTCACGTATTTGGATGCGCTGAATTCGAAGTCGATAGTGCTCCATCACTGTTTAGTTTTTTTTTTTTTCAGAAGCAAGTAATGTCCTGTATATCCCGAAAATTGCCAAAACTTAGTTATTCTGTGCCCATAGAGAGGTAAAGACAGATGAAGAAGTGACCGTTGTTTTCAGCAGCTGTTTTATCTTAGTCTTCTTTTCATTTTGCTTGGTTTCCTTCTTTAGCGTACAGTACAATCGTGTTAATATCCCACATTCCTTGGTATCGAGTTACATCTTGATGAAATTCTTCTCCTTGTACTTCGTTATAGTTCTCGAGGTTTTCGGAAAAGCACTTCCGACTCGAGTTCAGCGCGTTCAAATGCGTGAAGATACACGTGTACTTTTCCAATCGCATCCAATCAGTTTTCACGATTACACTTAGGCGCCTCATACAGAGGATTTTTCCGAATTTAAGGATGGTTTCCCACAATTAAAAAAACTGGAGGCTGATGGAGCAATTCTGACTCTGGATTCGAATTCAGCACATAAAAATACATAAAGATAAGTACAAGTATAAGAAAATAGCAGCCCGCTTTTTATTATGTGCCTGTGAATTTATTATTATTCGCACCAAGGAGCTCCATCTACCTTAAACAAATAAATATCATTTTCGTAAGAATTATTACCCAATATTAACTGACACTCGCTGCAAGTAAACTTGTGGCTTCTAGTTGGTCTGTAGATCCTCAGTAGTATTAAGTATATTATCTTAAATAGTATTAGGTATGGTAGCCGAGTGATTAAATGCGTTGCTACATACTTATTTGGTTACGAAGATCGCTGGTTCGATTCCAGCAAAATAAAAATTTGTATCTGACTTAGATGGAGAGAGAATTATCACCCTAGATGTGATTCGGACATAATAAACTCTAGGGCCTCATCTCTCTTTAGCCAAAAAGAAATTCTAGGATTCTCCGGGGGTTACTTCGGTGACTTGAGAGGCGGTTAAGGAACATTTTTTTAGGGTTTGTTATTCTGATACTCTCTTTCCTTGAAGATACTTTAAATTAAATTAAATTATCTAACGGCTAGATCTGAAGACTTGGTGACCATGGTATTGAATTTCATTGGCTGCTGAAGAAACTTTGGCTTAAATAAATTTTATTTTTAAAACGGGGTTGGTCTTCATTTTATAGTAAATATATTGGTTCACGAAAAGAGACATCATTTTAGTTAGAAAACAGCTGTAATCGGGATGAGATTATTCCCCAAATTTGCGCACACAATACATACTTTTTGAGGATACTGAGTTTATATCTCGATATACAGGGTGTTTCAGTTTTTTCGTTCATAACTTCTGTAAACGATGGAACATATCAAAATAATGGGAGTCTCTCCTATAACATTTTTCTCTAAAACGTTTCGTTTTCAAGATACAGGGCGTTAAACTTTTAAAAAATTATTACTCCTTATTCATTATCTCCTAAACAAATAAAGATTTTTTATTCAAACTTTGTACACTTTTAGTCATAATAAAAGACCAATTTTTTGCCGTTCCAAAAGTTTCTCTTACAAAAACAGTGGCGTAGTTACGGGGTTCCGTCCGTATTTAAACCCCCTGAACTTCTACGCCAATGAGCAGAAATTATATTTTTAGACAAATTGTAAATGTATTTCCCATAAAAAATTACTCTTGATAAAAGTCGCTAGGAGGCTTTCTGTTCGAGATATTTAGATTCTTACTAATCAGGGGTATATTAATGTTAAATCTTGGTTGAAAATGGCAGGATTAAGTAGGCGTTAAATCATTGACAGTTATTCAAAATATAAACATAAAGAAAATGGATATCATTTTGAGCATTTATTGTAGATTATTAATTATTTATCATTTTAAATAAATACGTATTAAAATAATTCTTTAATTTGTTTATCAAATAGCCTGTCAATAGAAAGTGCATAGGATACCCCTGATTAGAAAGAATCTAAATATCTTGAATAGACAGCCTCCCAATGAATTTCACCAGGAGTACTTTTTTATAGGAAATACATCAAACTTTTAAAATTTGTATAAAAATATAATTTCTGATCATTGGTGTGGAAGTTTAGGGGGTTCAAATACGGACTGAACCCCATAACTGCGCCACTGCCTTTCTCTGAAAAACCTTTTGAAAGTCAAAAAATTGGTCTTTTGTTATGTCTAAAGTGTACAAAGTTTGAATAAAAAATCTTTATTTGTTTAGGAGATAATGAATAAAGAGTAATAATTTTTTAAAAGTTTAACGCCCTGTATCTTGAAAATGAAACGTTTTAGAGAAAAATGTTATAGGAAAGACTCCTATTATTTTGATATGTTCTATCATTTACAGAAGTTATGAACGAAAAAACTGAAACACCCTGTATAACGATAATTTCAGTAGATAAATATGACGTTAACATGAGAGTACCTATATTACCAATAATAGTGGATGTTCGATCGATTCGTTATTCTTTACTTAATGATTCGCATATACAGATAAGTCCAGGATGCTTCAAAAACGACAGGGATTGGAACGAATATACGAGTGGCCGACAACTCGCCTCAGTTCGAAATTAGTACATTCATTAGGGCAGGGCGCGGCAATGCATTGTGGCCAGTGTGGCCACTCACTGCTCAGCCTCAGCAGTCAGCACGCCATCAGACTGTTAGTATCAATAGTATCTCATTGATTTAAATTTTTCTAACTTCAATAATTCATGCTAGATAGGATTAATTATTGTAATTTAAAAAAAATCTCAAAACACATTTAAATATTTCCATTGTTTGTTTTTTCGCAACAAAAATGTGATTTTTTACAATTCCTTCTCTTTCTTTGCTTGATATGCATTGTTTATAAATGACTTTATTTAGGCTTTATACAAGCATAATAACAAAAAACATATCCAATATGATATACTCACATTTTTATCATGCGTTAAAGATCCAGTAAACTTAATAATAATTTGAGATTAAACGACTTACCTGTAAGGAAGTTCAATCGTAATTATACGACTAGTCCGTTCCACGTAGAACACCCTGTAGTTGCTTCCGAGTGATCGGTGACACTAAGTTTAAAGATAGCAAAAAGGAATATCCTACATCTGCCCGTCGATAACCCACTTCATTACGCGCCGTGTGTGATCAACAAATTAATGTAGATCATGTAATCGGGTGGGCTATGTATTAATATTGTTAATAGATATTAGGTATAAACGTGAAGGGTTGGGTGTGTTCTACGTGGAACGGACTAGTCGTATAATTACGATTGAACTTCCTTACAGGTAAGTCGTTTAATCTCAAATTATACTTCCTAGTCCGTTCCACGCAGAACACCCTGTAGTTGTTTAAAGTTTATAGGCGATCTACAGTAATTCATAAGAAGTTTATTGTAATTTTACTAATACAAAAATATTCCATGAGGTAATAATATACTTAATAGTATTAAGTACTTTTATAACAATTTTATAATATAACATTTAACAATAATATTGGAAATAAATAACATTCTTAACATTAATAACACAGGTATACAAGCATTAGGTATATATATACACATATATACACATATATATACACACACATATACACATACATATGTATATGGTTCATTAGATTAGTTACTATTTTGATTGTGGAGCTAATACAGTATTGGCAAACACAGTCTGGTTTACAATTGGTCTATTGTAAAATTTAAAAAAGGTGTCCGCTCCGTTTGACCAACCTGCCGTTGCTCGTATCGTCTCAATGCTAACGCCGGCCCTTAAGGCTGCCGACGTAGAAGCATGGCGTGTGGTATACGCCGAAAAAACAGTGGTGTCAATTCCACTTTTATATAAAACTGATTTGATCCATCTTGATAATGTCTGCACACTTGCTGCGTGGTGTGGCTTCTTATGAGTAATAAAGAGATTTAATGTGTTACCTCTGATTGATTCAGTTTTCATTAAGTAATAGAATAAAGTAAAAGCTACACACAGCTCAGGTTTGTCACGAAAATAACTTAACACTAATCTTGGCTGTTGCAATGATGGAGATGAGGTTTTTAACATTTCGAAAAACAGAATTTCGACTGTCTCCCCTGACTTGACTAAATTATTAATTTTAATATTTTGCAATGTTTGTAATCGATGTGCTGTCGAGAGAGCTAGTAAGGTAACTAATTTAAAATTAAGTTGTTCTAGCGATAAAGTATGTAACGGAAATAATTTTGATATGTGTTGTAGGACTGGATAAGGATCCCAAGTTGCTCTATATTTGGGGAAAGTAGGATGAAGGCGGAAAATGCCCTTTAAAAATCTATTTATTAGTTTTTCATCAGCTATTGGTGTTGTAAGAATTAAATTTATAGCTGACCTAAATGTGTTTAATGTTGCATAACTAGCACCATTTTTATACTCGTGATTTAGAAATTCTAAAAAATTTTCCGTTGATGGATTATATAAACAAACTGTACTTTTATTGCAAAAACACCACCATTTTTTATAAGCTGTATTATACTGAGCGATTGTATTTTTACTAAGCGATGAAGTTAGAATTGCTGTTACTTCTTCCGAGGCGTTGCGTCTTGAAAATGCTTCCCCGATAATCTTGCGGCAACCAGGGTAAGACGGGGCCATAGTGGATGACTGGTCCTGAAAGGTGACAATAACAGATGTTTTTCAGGTTGAAAATAAATTGGATTTTTTATTTGCAATTTTTTGAAAATAGGAAACCATGGTTGTGTCTCCCAGTAAGGAACCACTAAGATTCCTTCCGATCTATCTGATATAATTTTATTTAATGTTTTCGCTATAAGCGGAAAAGGAGGAAAGGCGTAAAAGTAAAATTCTGACCAGCTTATAGTGAAAGCGTCAACCTTGGCTGAATCCGGATCCCTTTTCCAAGATATGTACCGAGGGCATTTAGCGTTTAATTTTGAAGCGAATAGATCAATATCTGGATCTCCAAATTTTGATTTTATTTCTTGAAATGCAATGTCATTTAAACTATATTCCGTTTCTATGCGTCTCGATCTGGATTCGTTATCCGCTTCAATGTTGTGCTCTGATTCTATGTAAGTTGCAAAAACCCAAATATTTCTTGACTCACACCATCGCCATATCTTTCGAGATAGTCTCGCTAATTTTTTATATTTAACACCTCCCATACGATTAATATATGAGATGGCGGTAGTGTTGTCAATTTTTAACAAGATTGAGCAATTTTTTGCCGAATTTGCGAAACATTTCAGCCCATTGAAAACAGATAACAATTCAAGATAATTAATATGAAATTTTAATTCCTGCTTGCTCCAAAAACCATGCGTCTTTTCTCCCTTGCAGTATATACCCCATCCAGTTCTGGATGCGTCTGAGTATATTTCGAATTCATAGATCTGTGGTCTCAAGGTTTCCCTGGCGGTAGGTAGAGCAGCCAGCCACCAAGCAATATCCTCGAATATCTCAGTATTTATAAGAACTGGACCATTATAATCCCCCCCGCTATTTTTTAATGCTAAATATTTGCATCTCTCTAACCGTTTAGTATATAACCAACCGTAGCGTACAGCTGGACATAAGGATACCAGATGACCTATCATTTTAGCAAATGTTCGAATTCTGCATTTCTTAATTTTAAGGAAAGAATATAGCATCTGGGTAATTCGTTCTTTTTTATCATGGGGGACAGATATGGTTAAACAGTGACTATTAAATAAAAAACCCAAAAATCTGCATTTTCTGTTTGGCTTTAGCTGGCTTTTGTTGTAATTGATTATAAACCCTAATGATTCTAATAGTAAAATAGTTCTTTTTATATTTTTCCTACAAGCATTTTTCGTCTCTCCTAAGAGTAAAAAATCATCAAGATAATTTATTGATAGAAAACCCTTTGATCGCAGATGTCTCAAAGCGGGTTTTAGAATTTTTGTGAAAAGGTATGGAGCGGTACACAGTCCAAACGGAATACACAAAAATTCATACGTGTCGCCCTCAAAAATGAATCTTAAATATTTTCGGTGTTTTTTAGCTACAGGTACAACAAAATATGCATCTTTCAAGTCTATCAATGCCATAAATGAATCTTTAGTAATGATATTCTTTACAGATCTATAATCCTCCAACTTAAAATGTGGAGGTGATATAAAGGTATTTAACTGTTTTAGATTAAGGACAAATCTAAAACTTTTATCTGGTTTGGAAACCAGGAAATAGTTCGAAATAAATTGCCCTTTTTTGGTGTTACATTTTTGTATGGCGTTGATAAATAATAATTTATTAATAGCAATCTCATATTGAGATTTTTCTGCAGGTGATAGAGTTCGTGGCTTAGGAATTTTGCGTTGATATGGAGTACTATCAAAAGGAATGGAATATCCATTTATACATTCTATTATATAGGAATCTGTAGTAAGTTCCTTCCATTCATTGACAAAGTTCCTAAGCCGCCCTGCATAAGTATGTTCTACCTTTATTAGTAATGTTTGTTTTGTTTCCTGTTGAGTTTCCACTGTTGGCTTCTGGCCTGCTTCCTTACTACGTGGCTGCCCTTCTGTGTGTGGTTGTAGTCCTGAGGAGCTTTGAAGCGGGCCCGTGAGACTGGGCGCTCCTTGTTTAAATAAGCCTTTGGAGTTTTGTTAGTAAATGGTCTTGGTTTTGGTGTCGCTTTTAGTTCTATACTAGATTTCTTAATAGTCGCTGCTGTTTTACATTGTTCTGAAAATTCCGTGCTAAATAGTAAGTTGTCAATTGGACATTTCTTTGCTACCTGTTGCATAGAAGTATTTAGCTTCGGATAAATCTGATGGCGGCGATGTTGTGAGATGAGAAAATGTGCTTGAGTTATATATTTTGCGGAATCAATCAAACCCGGTAGTATCGTTTCTCTAACGTTTTGCATGTCGTCCTCCAAGAGTTTATTTACAGAGGCACCAAGTGCAGCCAACCCTGTTCCCAATTCGGTCTGAATATGAGCTAGGACGGTGTCTTTTGTTAATTCAGTCGGCGATAACAGTAATTGAATCTCGGGATTAATTTTGGGCGCATTGAGGGCCTGACAATTGTCAGGGATTGCCCACTTCTTTTTGAGTTCATCTTTTATGTCCGAAGATAAGCCATTTTTTAGATAACTCGACCAACGGGGTACTAAATCTGAGTTGATAGGAATACCGGTGAGGCTATTGGTACTAGGATCAACTCCAAGGAGATCTAAGTATTCCGGCTGGTTGATTTCAGGCTCAGAATCGGATTTTCTAGGTAGTTCTTCCGCTGACGACACACTGCTAGCTTCACTCTCGCCTAAAAGTTAGAGAATGGCATTTTTACTTTAATGTTCATATAAAAGATTATTGTATAGAGAAATGACGAGTTAAGTCACCCTTTTAAGTTGAAGTCTTTCAAGGCTATGCCTTTATTTTAAGGAAACGAGTAAGTTACCTTATATTATCTAAGTAGGTATTTCCTCAATAGTTAGAAGACTATTGGTATTGTCCGACACCCTCAAGGCGACACGAGTAAGTGCCCCCTAAGATCATGTTTAAAAACTCTGCATTGGAATGTTAAGGGATGACGAGTAAGCCACCCTGTCAGTTATGTTATCATCAATGCAGGTTTGATTTAAAATTGAAACTCTATGTTGGTATGTTAAAAGAAGACGATTAAGTCACCCTTCATTATCATCAACACAGGTCAATTATTTGAAAACACTCTGTGTTGGTATGTAAAAGGAAACGAATAAGTTGTCCTATTTTGATGAATTATCGATTTTGTTTTGTAAAAGCGTTCAGAGACAGTTGATACAGCTGTGCGGCGATAAGAAATTTATTGTTTACAGTTTTTGCTAAGGCCAACTGTTTTTATCTATGTAATTGTCTTTTTACTAGGCAAGATTAATTAATTAATTACTTGTTATAATATACTTACTAGATGAGCTGGAGGATACGTCTTCTAAAAGTTTTTCCAACTTCCGCATTTTTCGTTGTATTTTCAAAAGACGAGTCGCTTTGCGTTTCGGCATCTTGACACACAGCACTGCACTTCACTTGTTACACCGAGCACACTAAGAAGCGTAATGAAGTGGGTTATCGACGGGCAGATGTAGGATATTCCTTTTTGCTATCTTTAAACTTAGTGTCACCGATCACTCGGAAGCAACTACAGGGTGTTCTGCGTGGAACGGACTAGGAAGTATAATTGTATGTTTAGAGATGAAACATCAATGGGAAGAATCAAATTGGATATGTTTTTTGTTATTATGCGTGTATAAAGCCTAAATAAAGTTATTTATAAAAAATGTGATTCTACAACATAAAATTAATTGTCGCTGCACCTCGAGTGTTGCAGTGTAATAAAAATTAAAATTATTATAAAAGAATCCAAACAAGGAACAGTAGACGCCAGAGCCATCGGCTACAGCGCGGACATCCACGATTCCCACCATTGTGTCCGCTTGCCTACGAACTGGCACAAGTAAATCGCGCAAACTAATACCCATGTTTGAACCTCCTCGGTCTTTACTGTATAAGGTGTCTAATGTCATATCGTTCCATTAAAAAAAACGTCGATTGTGTAATTACTTCCACATTGATGATGTCACTGTTGTAAAGTCATAATCAAAGGTTGCAATATTAAAACAATATAATCGATATTTATGAGGTTTCTTCAACAATTCTTTCAAGCCTGTAAATTAAAGTAATACAAAAAAAAATAATTAAACTACTGATCATGTCAAAAAGAAACACTTAGAATGAGAAATATATATAATGAATACATTCGATAGTTCTATTTCTTGGCTAAGAATACAGTGAACAGATTTTTATAAATTTAAAGCAAAATATAAGAAGTGACGATTTTTCATAAATTTTTTAGAAACATCTGTGGAGTGAACAGACGACATTCAAGGAAGTTTGAAAAATTATCATGTCGCTAATCACCCTCTGTAAAATTTTGCTTTAAATTATTTATGACAAAGACAAAAGCTGCCGAAGAACAGATAACTTAACTTAAAATCGGTTATTTTAAATTTACGGATGATCAAATATGATGAAAATTTAAAGCATCCGATCATTTTCACTGTCAACAGAATAATAATAATGCACATGAAAAAAATATTTATAAGGTAAATTCTACTCGGTGGACTCACATTATGCCTTGGAGACCACGAATTGCACATTATCGAAGCATCTTCTAGTATTCGACTCTGAAAAGGAAAATATAGATGTAGTTTTATTCCCAATGATAATCTCTATTATGTATATCATGTCAAGCACGTGTATTCATTGTAACGACTGTGAAAGTGTCTCTTTCCCCAACCCTAATGCGACATAGAAATTATATGCACGTGCCGAAAACACTCATGTAATAAGTTGATACAAATTATTGAATTAAGGGACTGATTCAGTGCACTATACTAAATTGGAGTGGTTGAAATTCGTTAGATTCAATAATTGTACAGTATATTTCTTAAACAGATTATAATTTAATTAAACGGGTTTACAAATTTTAAATATTAGAAAATCCCTCTACCATTTAATATAGGTATCAAATCAGATAGACAAATATAGGATTGAAGGCAAAATAAACCAGACAATCCTTTAAAACGCATATTATTGAACCAAAAATAATTGAAAATAAGATGAAAATAAATTTTAGTTTTGTTTAATTTAATTTAAACATACATGAGATTTTGTATGTCCAATTTTAGCAAGTTTAGGTCATCTATTCCCAATATATTTTTAATTTTAGAAAACCACTAATACATTTAAATTATGGTTGTATTTATTTTTTATTTGAAATTATGTATAGCGACTTTCGAATACAGACTTTCAAACTAAGACGGTTAATTATCATGTTTGAAAAATTTTTCTCCTTTTCATTTTGCGCATTCCAAAGAAATTGAAAAAACAACAAAATCGCAAATTTTATAACTAAAAGCAAAAATGTTTACAAAAAATTACTATCTACTCTGTCTATCCGTCATGCCAAATTAAGAATGGGGTACTTTGATGACATTTAATATAAGGCGGTCCATTTAAGTGGAAACATTGACATAGTGGCCTTACAGTAAAGTTATGCTAGGAAAAAAATTCATACATTGAAAATATGCAAATTTCTTTTGACAAAAATGTGACCTTGAATATATTTCTACCGAAAATTTTATGTTTTTGTTCCATTTCCAAAACCAATATTATAGTTTTGAAATAGCCGTTTTCTCGAATATCTCAGGAACTACCTGTAGTAAGTATATCAAATATAATATCGTTGGTATCGGTAAAATGTCTTAAACTGACTTTTTTAAATTATGTGGGGTAGATAAAAAAATACGGAATTTAAATATTTTATTACCAATAAGAATGTACAAAGTAATTTTTTTATTTGAAACAACTTTTCATTCATATTCTATTGTTTTTTACATTCAGATATCACGTTTAGTTTGCTTAGTTATTTTTAATGTCTGGCTTTAGACATTTTCGGATAAGAGACTAATATTATGAAATATCTGTTGTATAAAATCAGCAGTTATAGTTAATTTTTACTTGCGGTCTGCTAATTTTTAAAATAATTCTCGTAAAAAAGCATAACATTGCTTTTTTATGATAATGCAATTAAACCATCGAATTAAGTATCAATATTTGACTCATTTTTAAAGTTGTCCAATTTCATTAGTATGACAAACATATTAAATACATTTTTATTTTATTGATGCTTATGGCATTTTCTTAATAAGAAAATATCAAGTATATGCGCAGATCCATTTAATTAATTTAATCATTACAATATATGTACAAACATTAAACATTAATTCTTTAATTTCAATTATTTATAAAAATGAGGTACCTTGAATAACTTCTTTTATTTCGGATCATCACAGTAATCGTTAAGAGAAACTAATGACCACACGTAAAGTAAACCACGCTTCTATAATCTATTTGAGATTACTAAATTTAATGAATTGTTTTAAATGATTTTTGAATTATCATATTATTTTTTTCAGGCCTATTAAATCATTACAAATGTACTTTGTCTTCCAAGTCGACAAACAATGTGAATGACATAATATTCTTCGAAAAGAGACATCATTATTTTTATCGGTATTTTTAGTAGTTTATAAGTTTAACTAACTAGCTATCTTAAAAAATGTCTTAATAAATTAGACAAAATTGTGCATCGCCAAGTTCTATAGAAAACAGAACAACTTTATTTTAAAATACCATTAAAATATTCGCTTTTTAGAGAGATATTCCTTGGATTATAAATAAGTTAATGTACACTATCCTTGCTCAGTTTGGCGAGGAAGAAGGTGATTTAAGAGAAGGCTTAAAAACAACGTGAGAAAGCTATTACTGATTCATGTGCTCAATTAAAACCTAAGGGGTTGTGATAAAACAGGACTTGCAAAGGCTACTACACTTACTGTTCAGAAATTCTCTTTATATGCTGCTCAAGACATTTCTAATTGTTGTAATGAAAATAATTTTGAAATAAAATTAAATTATATTTCCATAGTTCAACATTTGCAACTCAGTGTGTATTGAAGAGGGAAAAATATGTACAAACAAATCTATTAACGAGAACATGTATAAGAACGGAACTAAGTTCCTAATAGCATAACGTAATACCTACGTATTTTTATTTGAATTTTATATCAAGTGCAAGATTTATTCAAATTAATGTAAATGTTGTCTATAAGTTATTTGTGGCATTGTTTAATTTTCTTTCTCTCTTATTTGGGATTATTACCATAATCTTCGACGTAAAGTCACAGGCGTAAAAAATATTTTTTTAACATTAAGTTATTCAAGAATGTGGTGAAATATCTCAAATAAGAAAAGAAAGAAAATTGTTAACTATATATATTTTTTTAACGAAGAGATGTTAATCCAATGTGGGTAGTTATTCATATTAATGAAAACAAAATTATTCTTATTCCCACAAAATTCTTTCTATTGCAACCGTTTTCATGATCAATTAATTACTTCAAATTTTTGTGGCCTGATGATGTGATGTAATAAATTTTTCACGAAACCTATTGCAATAAAAATAATTTTATGAGAATAAGACTATTTTGTTTTCATTAATATATTTTTTTTGTTTGAATTAGGCAAGTAAAGGCTGGTAGGTATATAGTCTAACCTTGTTTAAACTCATTCTAATGCAAGGCGAAATTTTATAAGAGGCCAAAATATCTTGTTTTAAATAAATTACCATATTTGTTATTCCAAATTTATCTCATAATATGGTAGTGCGTTTTTCTACAACTTCCTTGAGATTTCTACATATCGCTCTTAATTTTACAGATACAGTATTTTTAGCAAGCAGTGCTTTTTCTCAATGTTTCCTTTTGTAACCCCAATTTGTTTGGTTTAGCGTAAAATAGTCGAATATAATATAAATATAACAGATTATTGACAAGCTATTTTCACTTTTATAATATGAATACCTATATCTATAATATGAATTTAAGAAAATGCCACCATCTTTACCGTATATTTGCATAGGGTAGGATTTCGGCGATTTTCCCGATCTATAGAGGATTGGGACCCGGACGGCGGGCAATAAGAAGGAAATGAGGAACTCTTTTATTTTTTCACCCATCTCCGATATTAGCCGAGATAGAAATTTTTTAAAAAGGTCGAAAAATGGTACTTTTCCGGGGGCCCTTGCCCCTTTTCCCGAAGGATTTTTTCTTTCAAACTTTCAAGGGAGCTAGAACCAACTTTCCTCTCGGATCCCTGAATATTTCGTTGCTTAACATCCATCCGCTGCCCAGCTGTGAATTTTTCAAACGACCGAGAAGCGGCGTCGTCACGAAATTTTGGTCACGTCTAATAGCCGTCCTACCGCAGTTTACCCTGCCGATCCAGCCGCGGTTTACACTGCCGTTATGTGTCCTAAAATTTATTATTTTTTATTTTCGATCCTAGGGTGGAACCGATTACATTTTCGGACTCAGGGCGACTTTAGGATTCCGAAAGTGTTTTTAAATTTTCGATCTTTAGTTCTGAAATCGATTTTGACAGTTAAAATTTTTTTTTATTGGGCCAATGAGAATTTCTCTAAAATTTCGCTAAAATGGCCATTTTCGAAGCGATTTTCTCGCGGTTTTCGATGGAGGATTGGTAGAGGGCGTCTCCGAGCGGTTCTCTCGACTATTATACCGAATGTTCGACTTTCACGGTCGAGATAATTAGAAAAGCCGAAAAGTCCCCAAACATCTCAAACTTTCCAGAAAAACAAAAATGGAGAGGCGTCAACTTTTTTATCAAAGGGGTCTAAAAAAAAAAATTAAGTGAGCGGTTCGAAAATTTTTTTAAAATGGGACCAAAAAAAAAATTTTTTTTTTGATTTTTTCTATATTTACTTAACTAATCGAAGTGGACAGCCCCGCCGAGGTCTGTCAGCTTTATTTCTTTTAATTTTTTCAATTTTAAAGAAGAAACCCTGAATTTTTATCTCTCTCCGAAATTTTGTCGGACTTTCTGACTGATGGCTGGAAAAAAGTTCAAAACAAATATTTTTTCCCAATTTTTGCCTTCTCTATTTCCTTAACTAATAGAAGTGGACAGCCCCACAGGGGTTGTCAGCTTTATTGTTTTTGATATTTTCAATTTTAAAGAAGACACTCTAATTTTTCTTTATCTTTCTTTACCCCGAAAAATTTTCCAAAAAAATTACGATAGCAAAATATAACTTATATAGAGCCTGCGGTTAGCCTCGCAGAGCTAATTTAACCAAACGAAGCGAAGCCCAATCTAGTAAAAATCATTAAATTATGAACAAATTAGCCGCATTACAAAATAATTTCAGCTGTCTATGGATTACGCATCAGTCCTAGCTCACTGTAAAGGACATTCTGGTCGTTCTGAAAACATAGTAGTTAACACAATATTATTGTTTTCTGACGAACCTATCGCTATAAGAAAAAATGGCATAGGACTTTTTTGATTGTTGGATTATTCTACAACACCCATTTAAATTTGGTTATAACTTTCCTGATACCCTGTGTAAACACATAAATTTTTATCAAATCAACGCCAAGAGTCGCGGAGCTATTTTAGATTTTTTTCTGTCACCAATCACTGTCATCACCTGTTATCCAATTTTTTCTCCGAAATATTTTTATTTGAAGTGGTTTCTCTAGATGTATTTTATATAGTTTATGAACTATAACGTTTAAGGTATTTTTGCATCTGGATATTATACGTTTTTAGAGTAGATTTTATAGAAAGAATAAGGTGACTCTGATATTAAAATATACTAAACCATAATTGTCAAAGTGTAATTTGTTTATAATTACCTTTATTTAGGTTTTATACAAAAATAATCAAAAATATCCAATTTATTATTGTATTTATATTGTTGCTACACTTCTGAACATACAAATATAAAATCTGTTGGCCGTAAAAATTATTGAAACCACTTTAGAACTCAATTATTGTCAACTACTTTTTATAACTATATGTTATAAAATATTGAATTAAATTACAGAATTCATAGTTCCAGATAGCAAAACTTTTAAGGATTATAGTTGAAGAGCTTTGTTTGCTTTTTTTCTCTCTTCAATTAAAAACTTTTAAGAACTTAGATAATAAATGTATTGCAACAAACCTCTCAAACGGCTCAATACAAAGCATTTTATAGGCGTTAAAATTTTATTAATCACAAAATTCACCACTTAAAGAATGGGCCAAACTGTAACAGTAGGTTCCTTGTAAAAACCATTTTGCCCCCTCAAAAGTTATGGACCGTCAAAAGCAATTTTATTATTTAAATTTGTTGCTGTAGTCTGTTCACTGATAGAATCCCGGTCGTACAGCGAACAGATTATATATTTCTATTACTATTAACGCAATTTCATCCAAATTTGGTATTTGGGTTTTTTTTGGGCCGCTGAGAAAAGTGAAAAATTTTTTGAGCATCAACGTTTCAAAAAAGTAATATTAGTTTTTAATGCAGCATTAAATTCTACATAAAAAAGGAATATGTACCTACTTATTTTTATCGCTAAAATGCACCGTTTTCGACAAACATGGATTTAAATTTCCTGTAGCACAATTATGTAAAATTTTAATTATTAATCTACTAGGTACATAACTAAAACTGACAGTAAGATAATTCAGCATGACAGATAAAACGCAGTTTTTAAGATGAGAGATTTTATTCATTTAAAAAATTGAAAGAAAAAAATGTTTAAGGAAGCAAAATGGTACTAGGGCATGTTCAGCTAAAATGACTTATTTTTTCTCAAGGAACCTACTGTTACAGTTTAGCCCATTCTTTGAATGGAGACCCTGATGTAGAGATTATCTTTTGCTGATTTCCAGGGAACATTTTATAGCTCAATTTTTAGTTACATTAATCATTGATTCAAATTTTTTCAATCATATCCTGTGAACAGATGGCAGCAGATTGGTAAGTAGTGGAGTTCCCACTCGTAGAAATACTCATTATTGGGCTAATATAAATCCTCATATTAAAGGAAAACCCAATACATGATCGGGGACACTTTGGAGTACGCGTGTGGTGTGGTATGCATTTTACATTTCTTAAACGATAGTCAGAAATCTGAGATTTTTGTAAAATTATCTTAATATCTAATAGAGGGGCTATACAGCTTAAAATAAATAACTTGGAGCACCTGCTCATAATTCATAAATAATAATCATATTCAAGGTAATTGGATGGCCACCCATGATTCTGTCATAGTCACTGATTTTATTCCTTTGGATTTCTTTCTCTAGGGTTGCCTTCAAATGATATCGGACATTTTAAGCAGAAGATTGTTGACACCTGTGAAAATACTCTTCAGAACGTGACGACAAATAAAGTTATTTATGTGCAGAAGACAGAGAGGGATGTGTAGACTGTGTAATATGTAATGTATTGTAATAAATTAAAAATAGTTTGTCGAGTTATATTTGTTACCGAAATATTTTGATGCATTTATTAATATTTGTATTTGATTAAATGAACACTGTGGTTATTGCTACTTCAATTTAAATTGTTTTCAAAATAACCTGATTTCATACTGTTTAAGTGCGATTTACAGCAATACGTTGATACTTAATATATATATTTTTTATTTTCATCTAATGTGATGCGCCTAAAATTTTCTAAAAACAAAAATGTTTTTCGAAAGCCGAAGAAAAATCGGATGAAAAATTGATATATCGCCACGACGCTTATCATTGATGCAATACAATAAAAATTTCGTTTTTTTTGGGACTATAAAGTCATTAAATAAGTAAACCGAAGTAGTAGAGTAAAACGACGAGAACAAAAAAAAATAGGTACTGAACATAGTAACAATTTTTTTGTGAAAACATATTTTTATTTTAAATTGTAAACTTTGTATATTATCTGGTATTGCGACTTCTCTATAAAAAAGTTCTAATATTGGTACAGGGTTATACAATAAAAGTTCTGTGGTTTTTTAAACCATCCTACAGAATCAGAAAACAAATGGGGGTCGTTTAGAGGATATATGAATCTAGCAATTCTTAAATCTCCATTCATTTTTCTTGTATTTATTTAGCCCCGCCAAACACTCTTTTATTTATATTTGCCTAGGTAGAAATTGAGCAGTGCGCATAGAGCTCTCTGTGCTGACTGGTATCATTGAAGGCCATAAATTGGCACATGGTGCACGATAGCACAAAAATGAGTACTGTGTGCTGCTACTTTCTAACCGTTCATAGTTATTGTTTCTGATCCTATCCACACGGATCCATTAAGCTACGCTACGCTGATGAGGAGCAATAACTCCGAAACACGTGTCCGTAGCTGCATCATGTTTCTTTTTTGGGGTATAGGGCACTATTCATTTTTCTTGTATTTATTTAGCCCCGCCAAACACTCTTTTATTAATATTTATATTAAGATTCGAGCAATTGCTAGCCCGGCCTAGCCCGGGAAATACGTACTTCCCGGACTAGGCCGGAAAAGTGCTATTTTCTCAAAGAATCTCTTCCAATTACACTATAATATTAGTTCAATTTATTATATATACCCCACACTTATTTTATCAACGAGCACACGGGATGAATGACACAGGCGCTCACCTTCAAAGACTCATTCCCCACAGTGACGTGCAATGGTAAATTAATACTTTTAAACCATAAAAAAGGTGAAAATATTTCTTAAAAATGAACAGAAAGTACTTTTCTTCAAATAAAATAAAAATATATTTTATAGGTACAAAAAAAATTCATATTTCTGTAAAATAAAAAACAGAAATTATAATAAACCAATATTACCAACAATGTGTATCTACATCGTCTCAAATAAATCTTAGTGGTTATTGAGAAAAATAAATGCTGAAGCGCATCTTATAACTAATCATCTTAAACTTCACATTATTTTCTTACAAAATAATTTAGTTATTTAAGGTCAAGATTATTGTCTAAAAAACAATTTCAATAGAACGACATTAAGGTTCAAAACCGCACGGAATATGGCATGGTGAGGAACACATTTTTATAAACGTTATATTAAATTACAATAATAACAAAATTGTTAGAATAATAAGATTCTAAAAATAAAGTTTCACAACATAATAGTATTTCCCACTACCAATTAAGTTAATCATCTATGTTCTACATTTAAAGTAGAACTATAGCGAAAGGGTAATTTAATATAATCTTCTTAACTTCGAGATTACATAGATAAAAGGTATTAAGTGTTGATTCTTAGAACTATTTTCAAATCCTTAATTCAACTAACTTAATGTGATACTTATACTTTAAAAATATGTAAATAACTAGATAATTTGCAACACTCAGAAACATAAGGAATTTATACAAAAATCAGATAAATAATATGTTTTACAAACATTTAAATTCCATCATTAAATCCAAGGTATCATTTATTTTTAAACTCTTCGCTGACCTAAGTCAAATAAACCCAGTTGCGTTTAGCAGCGAGGAGTTCCAATACCTGCCTTCAGACACCATTATCAGCTACGATCTCTGGTATTATCTATGTGGAAACTACTCGCTGAGTTAAGCAAAATGAACATAATCATGGTAAGTGGATATGTGGAAATGAAATGGGTTAGAATTTAATTACCCCCCCTTGTAAATCCACCGTCTTGAATTTGTGGGGATTGATTTCTATTCTATTGCCATCGAAACTACGTAATATGTGTGCAAAGTTTCAAATCGATCGAATATGTGGAAATGGGTCAAAATATTTGTAGTCAGCAACCCTAAATACTCAGTATTTTAATGTATACTTAGAAAAGTCATTTAGAATTTTTAATTTTTAATACGTTTTTTGTGTATCGCCACTGAGAATATACAGTGCATTTCAATGAAAACTATCCACCCTAAATAACTTTGGATATATTGATTTTTGCAAAAAAACGCAAGAACTCAAAAAGAAATAATAGGGAGGACACACTGTCTTTTCTAAAAATTTCCTTGCATTTCAATAAGATGGAGAACACCCATATATCTTGACGTGACTGTCCGACAATTTCTTAATGATACATTCCCTGGTCCTTAGATATGTAGAACAGGTTCAATGATGGAATGGCCACCTCGATTACCGGATTTGCTCCTTTAGACATTTTTCGTGGGGTTATTTGAAAAGGACAATCTATGCAACTCAACCAGAGTAGCTAGATGATTTACGACAAAGAATTGTTCAGTTAACGCCACAACTTTTTCGTAATGTTAGACAGAGGCGTTTGAAACGCGACTAGACTATTGTATGGATGTCAATTGAAGTCATTTTGAACACCTAATAAAGTAATTTTTGGTATTGAATCGTTTATTAACTTTTTTTTTTAATTTGAAACAATGTATAGCTCCCAAACTATTCATTTTAGAGCCACATTTTATACATTTTTGTAATAAGCTTTCCGAGTGGAATCTAATGATTTTTTTTTAATTATTTATAATACTGCGAAGCAGATTAAATGATCTCACGCTATGATTATTTCTGTAACACACTTGATAATTTTATTGCAGACTTAAATTAATACTGATAAACATTTTACTCAAGATTCAGGAAAGAAACTCTAAGACAAGTTGAAAAAATATAGCCTTCAATACTTAGATAATAAAAAAAATAATGCTAGACATTAATGTTATTGTTGGAAGGAAAACAAAATTTGTACCAGTTTGTAGTAGGTATTTATAGATTCATTTATTTTATTGTTTTATTTTTTAAATTGAACGAGAAATAAAGGGGTGATGACTTTTTGCCCGTAAAATTAATTCACTAATAGTTGTCACTTATAGATAAATACTATAAGCGTGAAATATGAAAAAGTTATTTTTAAGTTGATATAATAATTGTAGATTAAATGCAAAAGTTTTAAATTAAAAAAATAATATTAATGAGAATAAATCTTTATTCATTAATTAGTTATTAATTTATTTATTCATTAGTTATTAATCAGTACTGCATTAAACTAATAAGTAGAGTTTTTAGAAGTAGGACCAAATCGCATTTGTCCTATTATATCAGGTAACCAAGTCGGTGGGGTCAGTTACACAAATAATTCATGAAGAAAATCGCGTTTAAAATTCAAGGTTAAGTGACAAGTTCATTAGTTTTCACTTCCACTAACCAAGTGTTCAATTTTTCGTGTTTACGTAATTCTTACAGTTCCTTGTATATCTACGGTTTCAGCAACTCAGAAACACCTGTTAGAAAGAAAATAAGAAGTAATAAATATTTTTCTTAATTATGTTTTATATAAGTATATTATTTATTGTAAGTAATATTTATTCAGTTGAAATTTTGTTATTTGGGGCAATCTCCTAATAACCGCAATTTAACGACTAAGTATACCTAAATACACCACCGTAATGAAATATTTCACTATAATAATTATTACGTTTAATTACTTAAAATATTGAACATTATGCGTGTCAATACTAAAAGGCGGATAACGAATATTTACGAAAATAACTCACAGATAAAACAAAGATTTAGAAATCGTAACGAGAAACGGGTAACTTTTCCTTTAATTTACACTTGGAGTAGTTTTCCACACACACCAAAACACTTTTGCACACACTCGACGCGCGTTTCGCCAACCAAGTTGGCATCATCGGGAGATGATTAAAACTAAGCTTAACCTAACAATGGGACCTATTTATACCTAAAAATGCGTTACGCTTCGACGAACAATTACCGCGATAGTAACAAAAAAGGCGGGTAAAATATTTAGATTCGTTGAAGCGTTAACGCTTGACTAACATGAAAAGCGGGCTATTTGGAATGGGCCCTCTGTCACTATTCATACTATGTTTACATTGGTTGGCGAAACGCGCGTCGAGTGTGTGCAAAAGTGTTTTGGTGTGTGTGGAAAACTACTCCAAGTGTAAGTTCTACACCAAAGGTTCCAACCCCTCTTCAGGAATTTTCCTTTAATGTTTATTTCAACGTATGCGTACATTAAAAGAACTTAATTTCTTCTCGTAGTTTTTGTTCATGATCCTCTATATCCTCTACGATAAAATAAGTAAAACAAATCTGGCGGATTTTATGAAATATATTACAAAAAAAGAACTACAAACACAGGCAATTTATAACAGCGTCGATATTCACCTGTTCCCGAGGACAAAAAAGCTTCAATCTGTATAAACATCTACATTGTGCAGCACATTCTATGGTGGGGTAACTGAGCTTACGAAGGAGTGGGGGTAAAATGGCGGCCGGAGTGGGTGAGGAAGTGACGTAGCGATCGATAAAGCTCACTAGATGATTGGTCTGCGAGACGAAAGGGGCGGAACGGGCTTTAATAGCAGAGTTTTACTATCTGTGATTTCAGTGGCATATATCCATGTAAATTTTTATGAAAATGAAAAACGTTTATTATCGCAATATATTGTTTCATAACACTGTATCATTTTCGTATAGACTTGTTTTGTTTTTGTAGGCAACTTGCCTCCAGTGTTTTTATTTCGTTACTATAATAGTATCATTGTACGGGAGTAATTTAATGTAATAAATTAGAATATACTAGTGTAGAATGTAGATGATTATCTTCATACACTGCTTGGAAGCATATCTGTCTATAAAAAGTCTGTTATTAAATGGTAAATAGGCATAAAATAATAATGTAATAATGTGGTACTTTGTATTTGATAGATACTGGCGAAGGCGCCGCGCTAATTTACTATTTACTACGGTTTCCCAACATATTATTAAGTGCCAACTTAGATTTTCACGATTTTCAAGAAGTCATATTACTGGGAGAAATAAATCGATTTATATACATTTTCACCTTCCGACAGCTTATACCTTTCGCAAAATAACGATGTTTCAGAATATCCAAGTCTCCATTCGACTCGTAAGGAGCGTTTTTTTAACTCTTGCACGTTAGGCAGAGTTTCAACCACTTCAACATACCTAGACAAAAAAACTGTCGCTGTTTCTGATGCCGAAAATTATACGGTGGATGTTTATTTCAAAATAGTTTTGAAAAATTCTGCCCCAGCCTTGTTTCAATATCTTCGCACAACTTAGTGAATGTTCGTTCATTCTTGGAAGAGATTTTATTATTTACATTGAAACCATATGATTTTATAAGTAGCTCCAAATGGAGAAAAATTCTTATAGGTATATGGGTAGGTACGGTGAACAAATGTGAGATATTTTTGAGAGCAGAATCTGTTCCAACCGTTAATATTAATGAAACTCTATTTTACAGATCTCATTTGTATTCATTGATTAAAATTGTCTCAAGGTATTTTTTTTTTAATAATTCAAATCGTTTCCTTCTCTGCAAAACGTCATTGTTTATTATAATTTTATTCTTCTTTTCAATCGTGTATGGACATACGAAGGTCTTGTCATTTACCATATTTTATAGCCCACGTATTGTATACTTATATATACAATATCAAGGGTAAATTTAAAATTACACATACCTACCTATTAAAATTAAATATACAAGAATATTGCAAGAGATATTTTTAGTTAATCCTAAATTTTTTATTACATTCATTACATTATTATTAGAAGTGTCTAAAATTTCTTGGGCAAATAAGGAAGTTTCTACAGTTTGTTGGTTTTTCAGATTGAAATTAAAGCATTGATATTAATTTTTTGGGAAGCGGAGCGTGATTAAAATTTACTAGGTCGAAATTTACATGTTCGCTTGACAAAAGATTATCCTTAATATGAATGAGCGTAACTCCAAGAGTAATTTTCAGATCGTGGACCATGTTTAAGATGGCGACAAAAATTCCAAATTTATTTTAATTTATTTAATTTATTTTCTGTTGATACAGATATGCATCTTCAGTTGTTATATAGGTACTAATTTAAGGTCCACGCGGGTATATTTACAGATTTCTATCAGTAAAAAAAACCAAATTAGACGATAACATTTATTTATCTATATGTATACAGTGGTGTCACTATAAATGTGAACCCCCTGTTAACTTCTACATTTTTTGAGCAGTTCGATCGATACCGGTCCCATCTGTTTATAATTTGTATGCAGAAATTAGCCTTGTCGTCAGATTTGATATGAAACGTCAAATATACAGGGTATTTGAAATTAGATATGTATTTTGTCAAATATACAAGGTGTTTGAAACTAGATTTTTTTTAAATGGAATACCCTGTATATCCATACATATTTAGATTCACCTTACCGTCCTGATTTAAAATATAAATTACATATTGTATGATCGCTCTATAAATAACTGAGTTATTGCGAATCTAAATTGTCTTTTTTTAATGGAACACCCTGTATTTTTTTACATATTTCGATTCCCCTTACTGTCCTGATTTCAAATATATTACATATTGTATGATCGCTCCATAAATACGTGAGTTATTTGATAAAAAGTATTTAACAACATATTTTAATACATAAGTTGATCAAATATTTATTATGCTCTTAAATACTTTTTATCAAATAACTCACTTATTTATGGAGCAATAGTACCTACAATATATAATTTATTTGAAATCAGGACAGTAAGGTGAATCTAAATATGTAAAGATATACAGGGTATTCCATTTAAAAAAAATCTAGTTTCAAACACCTTGCATATTTGACGTTTTATTTCAAATATGACGACAGGGTTAAATTCTACATAAAAATTACAAACAGATAAGGCCGGTATCAATCGAATTGCTCAAAAAATGGAGAAACTAACAGGGGGGTTCACATTTATAGTAACACCCCTGTACATGTACATATATGTAGTATTATGTAAATTTTTTAAAGTTGGTACCACGTGATTCGACCGTTAAACACTTTTAAAAAGGACGAAATAAGATAATCAATTGAAATCTGTTGTTAAATTTACAAAATTGCGGTGGCAAAATTATAAATGGCGACATTAAGTCAGCCAAGGTTAGGTTAGGTTAGGTGAGGTTAGGTTAGGTTAGGTTATACCTACATATACAGGGTCTTCTCAAAATTGAGGAATTTATTATAACAGAATGTAAAACTCGTAGAAATAAGTAATTTTGCCAAAAATCACCTATATTAAAGTTGCAAAATAACGGAAACAGAAAATTGATAATTAATTGTTCCTATTCCGGTCCTGGTATGTTTATTACAGTTATTCAAAATTGTCGTTCATTTGATGCGCACATATCTTGTTTGACCAGTCTTCAAACGCGGCGAAAATATTTTTTTTTGGCCTGATGAGCAACATCACAAGCGTTTTGTATTCGTTTTCTAATGTCATTCACATTACTTTTCTATTGGATAAACGATGTGTTTCAAATGGCTCCAAAGTAAGAGATCACAGCGATTGCGGTCCGCGGGGAGCGTGCAGGCATTGAGTAAAAAAATACTCAATGGTGCAGGCCAAGAAACTGGCCTATTGCGCCCTATCCATATATGCGGGAACCTAACCTAACGAATCCGTGCGTACTTCAAGGTTCAGCGTCTTGAAATCAACACGAATTTGAAACCAAATATTGCATACCGTTTCCGTGATTATTTCAAGACCACCTTGAAATGAACACGGAAACGTAAATACATGGCCAGGACCGTACTTCATTTTTATCTTGGTTATTTTGCAACTTTTGTATAGGTGATTTTTGGAAAACTGACTTATTTTTACAGTTCTACATCCTATTAAAATAAATGGCTAACCTTTGGGAACACCCTGTATATGAATATGATGTTAAAATAATAAAAGGTGAGGATGAAAATAAAATCTGATTTGTTTCCATACAATAGTTAAATTTGCTGAATTAAAACAGCCCACGCTGTCCTCTTCGGCTAACACAGTATTTTGTTCATGTGCATATAAGTTCAAAGTATGTGAGAAATGCGTTTAGCATTGAGAAAACAAATAATATAAAGAGGCGCAACTGTCAAGGGGCCGAGATTTTAGTGTTGTATTTATTTGCCAATAACTACAGAATTATCTACAATATTTAGGGCTATGCAACCGAATTACAAATACCTTCCCGTAGCCCTAAAAATGGATAACAATCCTGAAGCTATTGGCAAAAGAATACAATACTAAAATCTCGGCCCATTGACGGATGCGCCTCTTTATATTATTTATCTACTCAATGCGTTTAGTAGATGTTTTCATCTGTTAAGATCTATTATGGACCAAGAAAATTTCAGTTCACCCTTACCAGTTATTCTTTTTCTCTAAAATTTTTCTATAGCACAAATATCACACCCAGCAGAGCTACTTTTCGGTTAACACACTTGACAAATAAATAGACCAACTTTTTAAATACGGAGCCACTTTGTTCCTGTATTTAAGAGTATTTCTCTGACATAAAATTTTGTCTAGATGACAAAAGAGTCAAGCTTTGCAGTTTGCTGCAGCAGAAATTTTGGCGGCACTGGAACCTAGAAAATTTTAATACCCTACAACAACACAACAAATTGATTGACCCTTCCAAACCAATATCACCTGGCAAATTAGTTCTAATTAATAGCGAGTTTCCACCTTCACATGGAAATTGGGTACGTTAGAGACAGCATACCATGGAGCAGATAATATTATTATCTAGAGTAGTCAAAGTACAAACTGCTAAAGGGAAGATGAAGAGGTGATGGGAGAGGGTACAAATTGACACTTTGCTGGCCTTAA
Source organism: Rhagium mordax (assembly GCA_963680705.1). Taxonomy (NCBI): domain Eukaryota; kingdom Metazoa; phylum Arthropoda; class Insecta; order Coleoptera; family Cerambycidae; genus Rhagium; species Rhagium mordax. The sequence goes on along the minus strand of OY796656.1, from coordinate 48,344,709 downwards.
TAAGAGAATACTTGCGCAATAGAAGATCCTGGTCGAGATGAGATATATCGTAGAAAATGTTTTGTGTACCATTGAAACATATCAAAGCATAAAAGACTGCAATGTACAAAACACCTTTTTGCGAAAATGGTGCCCCGTCAATACCTACGCTGCCAACAATAAAATTTTAAAAATTCTCTCCGTAGCCGGCGCGTCGGGACATTAAAAATTTACGGCGAGGGTTTTGGTTTAGGGTCACGGTACGAAAGTCTTACTTAAAAGTAAAATATTTAAAGAAGCGAATCATCAAGGATTGAGATGCTAGTGGATAGTTCCAAAAAAATTTTGCGTAAAGCTACTGAGTAGCTTTATATTAGAAGGTGAAAACACTGAAAACCACGTTTCTGCTGGAAATAGTTACTTACCTAACAAATGTGGGAAATTTCCGCATGCGACTGCCGTTCGGTCAAGGAGTCGAGTGCGATAAAAAAAAAATTTCTTTAACTTCACTAAATTTGTATAGTATAAGAAAATATCAAAAAATAAACTTCGACGTATTAACCTGACATGTTTTCAAAATGTAGTTATAACTTGCCCGAAATGGCAAATAAAATATTTTACTTTTATTTTAAAATAATTACTTTTCCACATTAGTGCGGAAAAATGTAATTATCCGCACTAGCGCAGTAAAGTGAAGCTTTCGAAATTATACTAAAAGTATACTTTTCCGCACACTCCGCTCGTAGAAAAAGTTTTTTATAAAATTTGTGTTGAAAATTATATAAAAAAAAGATATACGACGATGTTCCTGGCTACGCCACTGTCGAAAAATTATAAATTGCATAGATGACTATCCACTATGTGAAGAAGTAGTATACAGATATTACAAATTCTAAACTACCTTACGACTTGAGTTGGATTAACTGGCTTTAAATACCTACTCGAACTTGGTTGTCGAAACCCATAAACACAGTGTAATTTTGCATGTCTTGCATGTTAACATAATATATTCAGATATAAATTTTTATATTGATAAATAATTATCATAGTTATTTAACTGTCACATCAAATTTGCTCATGCAAATGCAAACCTAAGGTTTTACCCGAGTCAAGATAGCATTTGACCTAGACAAAAATAATATAAAGCTGATTTTTGGTAGAGATCATGCCTAAGGGCTATATTGCAACATACTAAAAGTCCTGGAGAATCCTCCTTCCGCAACCCCCTTTTTTCGCCCCCCAAACCCCCCCCTTTTAATATTTTGGTGATTTTTTCGAAAATTATCAACTTTACGAAAAAATGTCAAGTGAGCATTTTTGAAGCTGATAAAAATCCCCTTCCAATGACGTATCGCAATCCATATTCAGTAGTACATGGCACCCCCCAGTGGCGTGTCAAATGAAGGGTTATTTTTAAAAAATATACTTTTTGCTATTTATTCTCAGTTTTTTGATCTAAGCATAATTTTTTTAGAAGAAACATATTTTCCTCTAAAACGACCTTTAGAAGGTGGTCTACTTGCGAATCTTTTAGAAGTTCATCGCAATTACTTCAGCCAAAAAAAAATTAAAAGTTTATCCGAGACTTCTCAGCTTTACGTAAATCTGGAGCAAATTAATTTTTACTACCAATATTAGGCCAGTCAATATCGACACAAGGAAAGGCAAACATCGCAAACGCGCATGTATCTACGATTGTTTTATATATTATTAGGACCCCTGAGAGTAGTTTATAGTATATTTATACCCAAGTTTGCAACCCCGAAAACCCTGTGCTACTCCCGTGGTGCTCGAAAAACTGCGAAATTCTGACACTTGTTGCATTTTTCTTTTAAATAATAACTTAAGGAAGCGTTTTTCGGGTATCTTCATTCTATACTTTTGTAAAGAAAACTAAATTTGCTACAATTTTAGCCCAACCACAGCTCTCTAGGTCCATTGGTTGCGGAGACACAGCCAGTGAAAGATGGGCAATTTTTTCTAAAAAGTGAAAATGTATCCGTAGTCATTTTCTAAGATACGTACCGACTTAACTAATGCTCCTAGAGAAAAGTCATGAAAATGAATTTGTAGGTAATTGAGTTAGCTTCAATTTGATCCCAAAATGGTGCCTCTAGGCCTTATCGTTTCCTCAATAAGGAAACAATAGTATAACATCGGATTTTGGGAAAACATTGTACTGAATAATGTTGGTATATTTCTTTTAAAAAACGTGCAAGAATTTGAATTTAACATTTTAGATGTAACATATGGCTTCAAATAAACATACACTAAACAAATACTAAGCAAATACCGAAAATTCATTAAACAAACAAAATTACATAGGTACCGTTTTTCTTGTTTTATTTACAATGAAATATGTTGAATATACATAAATATGATTCAGTCAGAGCCATTGTGGCGGGATACGTCAGCTACGTTGTCAACCGCTTTGGTAAAAACGTAGCTGTGGTTTTTGATGGATACCCACAAGCCACAAGATGCACCTATGAGGAGCACTAAATCAGCTGAACGCTCTGCTTCTCTCTCCTGCAGTGACATTTTGTTTAATGAATCAACACCCATCAAGTGTCCCAAGCAAAACTGCTCTCAAATGAATCTAACAAACGCCGACTGATCATCATGATGCGTACTGAATTTGAGAGGCATGGTATCGGGGTACATCAAACTCAAGAAGACGGCGATGTGAGGACTGCCCTCTCCAAGGACGCATCGTTCGACCAAGTTTTCATCATTGGAGAGGACGTCGACCTACTGGTGCCTCTCAACGGCTTAAGCTCTCTACATGCAAACGTGTACTTTCAGAAAGGCGGCAGAAATGGGTCAGAGTGCGCCCAATATCCAGCAAATTCCTTCACATGTGGAGAAATGCAAGTACCACAGACGGTTTTGTTCCTGCATGCCATCAGTGGGTGTGACGCCACCTCTACCCTTTTCAAGGCAAGGCAAGATGAAGTGATGCAAGTCTTCAAAAGAAAACCCACTGGATAGACCTCGCCAGCATTTTCCTTGATCCAAACTCCAACCAGGAAGAAGTAAGAAATGCTGGCGAGAAAATCTTGATGAACCTCTACGGAGAAGGCGAGGTAACGCTGAACACCCTGCGATACTCAGCATTTGTAAAATTGGCCGCCTCCCCCCCACCACAGAGGCTGCAAAATATCATTCTTGGAGGACCTATCACCAGGTGCAAAACTGGTTGGGGGTCGATAAAAACCCGTGTGACTGGGTTGGGCTGCCAGCGAACAAGGTCTCATGCCAGTCACAATGTGCGCAGAGCCCGCTCCTCAAACCCTGCTTAAATGGTGGCTTGCAAATGTAAGAAAGGGTGCTTAGGGCCGTGCACTTGCAGAAAGGCAGGGCTCAAGTGCTCTATCCTATCCTTTTACCAAGGGCGAAGTTACAGCAACGCCACCCCTGTCGTCCTGGACGGGGAGGACGAGGATGTGGATGACCCAACAACATATGACGACTCGCCTCCACCTCCAGAAACCCTCGTCTTTCCTCCCCCTTCCTCTCCCACTAATCCAGACAGGATGCAAGACCCGGACCTTCCAAAAGGGCGAAGTTTTAAACTACTGAGGTGTTTGTGCTTGACTGTGTAAATAGTATTTTATATTTTACATTTATATTTACGTTATGTTAAATTCAATTGTTTATTTTATGTTTACGTTATGTACGTATAAATTAAACAGCAGTTTCAATATTTTTGGTTCTGGGGGGTCGTTCTATATATACATCAATGGATTTGCAATTTTATCTCCTACAAAAAAATTGGTAACGATATTTTTCGCCAAGCTTATAGTTTTTGGTTAAAATCAGTAAATTCGACGTGTCCTTCAAGAAATTTCAATTAATCTCGGGGCAGACTTTCTTTTGATACGCCACTGGTGTGTACCACGTGGTACTATATGGGCTCGCAATACGTCTTTGAAAGGGAAATTTTGTCAGCTTCAAAAATGCTCACTTGACATTTTTCCTTAAAGTGGATAGTTTTCGAGTAAATCACCAAAATATTAAAAGGGGGAGGTTTGGGGGGCGAAAAAAAGGGGGTTGCGGAAGGAGGATTCTCCAGGACTTTTAGTATATTACTATTTAGCCCTCAATTATGATCTGTACCAAAAATTAGCTTTATATTATTTTTGTCTAGGTTTACCCAAAATTTGAACTATCTTGACTCGGGTATTTAGATTGATGTATTATTTAAAACAGTCACTGTCATCTAATCTAAACTTAATAGAAACTAACCTAAATCCCATATTTTCGATCGGATGAGCAATATCGTTTTTTTTTTTAATTAAAGAGAATTGAATGTCAGAGTAAAAAGGTGATTGTTAAAAAAATTGATAAAGTGGTGAGTAAGTAAATAAATTATGAGTATATCGGGTTAATACAATGGAAATGAAAAAAACAGCCCTTCCCTCACAGCAACTCTATTTTTTTTATTTTAATCTACTAGTTTCATGATCTAAAGTTACATCTGGTCTGAATAAAATTATTGGATCACGAAATCAGTAGCCTTTAAATTAAGTATTTAAATAAATTATTTGTATTTTCGTTATTATTTTGGTTTCTAATGTGAAGAATTCCTTAACCTACTAAGGAGTCGGTATTAACTGATTCAGTAATTATTTAAATTGACTTTTTCACGAATCCGTATTTCGAGAGGGATTTTGTGATTTCTTATAACACCCAGGAAAATAAATAAATAAAGGTGAGTAACTCCTGTTTAGATATTAAATATATGTAGATAATAGCTATTAACATATCTAGGAATGTTATGACTATCATAACTGCCGCAGATGTCGGTTTGAAATCCGAGCTCGTAGAGCGAGGATTTTAAGACATCTAAGGCTGTTATGATTCATAACATCCGTGATATGTTTAATACTTTATCGGTTTCAGAAAATAAAGATATTATTAATAGATATTACCTTTTGATATTCTCTTATTAATAACGTTTTCATTTCATTAGTTGGTCAAGTCTGTATGGGTTGATTTGTCGCCATGGTTACAGTTATATTTTGTTTGTTTTTATTTGTTACCTTTTTTCATATTATATAAATGTTTACATTTTCAATGTCACAACGGCTACATAAGAATGGACCTTGGATTGCCTGAAAATACATTTCAGTTGGATTTCAGTACTTAATTATTATGTATTGTTTGGAGTTTTCTGTCTGTTTGTATTAATAAATAGCCCTATATTATAGTTTCATTATTTATTATTTCATCTGTTGACAGTTATTGACAGATCTGTATTTGTAATATTATTACCGTACAAGTTTTAAATATAACTGTACAACTTTAGTTATAACTTGTTTACCAGCCTACTTTTACATATGTAAACAAAGGATAATATCCTGAAACTGATAAAAATATTTAAATATTTTTAAATACAGTTTTAGATTTTTTTATACATACAATACGTTACCACGTATATACATATTACATACATATTACAGACATTACATAGACATCTTCTAATTTTGTGTTTAAAGTTAGTTTCAACATATAAGAAGTTTTACTGATGCTGAGTTAACAGTAACTAAGGTTTGAATTTTAGAGGAATCAACTTCTTCTATAGTCTATAGTACTCTATAGTATAGCATTCCACAATATTTCAACAATATTGTGCATTATGTTGATTTGTTTGAAGATCAATTGTTTGAGTGAAAATGGGGCAGGAGTAGTTAAGAGTAGTTAATATGAATTAGGAAAAAGCCGGATATATCTGTCCAACCCAACTGACTGAATACATAGAGAATCAGCATCATTTAACTGCGCTTTCCTTAACATATGTTTTGATTTAAATAATTTGTTTATGTAGTAAGGATTTTGAAGACTAATAACAAAAATTAACTAATTTTTGCCTACGGTAGCACCACTTTTACTTTTGAAAAAATGTATACAGTGGCTTTTTCTTTCACTGTTTCTTTTTTGGTCTTTTTCATTCCAACATCCAACATTTTCATCCCATAATATCGGCACTACATTTCTTTGATATATAGGTAAGTGCAATCGCTCTTTTTGTCCTATATCTCAAGATTTTCTGGAAAGTAATTGAAATGAGAACTCAAAAAACAGAATTTGAAATTTATGAAGCAGTTTTTAATCATTTAGACGACGATCTTTTTGTAATTTTGATTTTTGAAATTGCTCAAGAAATTTACAAGTCTTGCTGTTTTTTCCAATATCATTCATTTTGGTAAAGAAAGTTTGATCACTTAAAATTGTACAAATGAAGTCTGTCGAATATTGTTTTCCTTCAATTTTGCATCAGATATATTTAACAGAACCGACAGTTTCATCCATAGGAAATGATGTAAATATCGAAGATATTCATATTCTGTGGAGAACATGAAAATAGACTAAGCTTTTGAAGAACGTGAAAGCATTAATACTTAAAGCAGTAGTGAAAGTGGAGCGATGATAATTATATTCGAAGTGGTGAAAAGAGGAAAAGACAAAATTTCTAAAAAATGTAAGTAACAGGAATTGACTGATCTCAAATGTAGGACCTAAAAATGATGCAGATTTTTTAATGTCGAATGGAGCGAAGAGCGAACGCTCACTTCGAAAATACACTAGTTTCGAAAATATTTTTCTCGAGATGAACAAACTTCATTAGTATACTCTTCCGACGGATTGATGATCGAATAGAAACCACGTTACAAAATCAAAGGGTGGATATTGTTTATCGCCTTTTCCAAACAGTCTAAACGCCATTTTATTCCACAATACAAATGTGCATACATCCATTCTGATAAAAATTTGAGGCTATAGGTACACATCATTAATGTTAGTGAATCAACCAAAAGTCCTTCTTCTGCCTCTTCAAGAACTTAGTATAATGACACAATTTTTAAATGTCTCAGATATAAAATTGAGGGAGATTCGTACGATGTGGAGCAAAAGTTTCGTTACTAAAATGTGCAAGTTTCAATATGTAGTTGAAAATTTACTTGGTAGTCATAAAAGTCACAATTACAAGAAAATACTCCCAGAAATGGATAACAACTTTCGAAAATTGGAATATTTGATGCCAGTTTTTGAAGTTGGTACACACTGTGCTATGCTAAAGTTATTAGAACATCAGATTTGCATTTAGCGGTTTAAAATACATAAGAGGATCGTCTATTCATTTTCCTTTGCAGTTAACAGGCTAATTATAGCTTTATTTATTTTGTTGATTGAGCTATTTATACATAACAGTATCATGATTTAATGGAATCACAGGATTTAAGTTAAGAGCCAATAATATATCAACTATAACGGAATGTTATAAAGTTTTGTAGAATTTATTTCTTGATGCTAAAATACCTGTGTCTTGATAGAACATTTGTTTCAGCATCAGATTTGGTTTCAGTGACTAAAAATACATAATATGCTTTCATTCCTTTTCAATAAGCATCACTTAAATATTTAAAAAAGTGGAATTTTGAGCTATTTTTTGAGATTGAAAAAACCGGTGGAACAAATCTGACAATCGATTCGATTTCAGCGCACAAACTACATAACGGGTCTGGTAGTATAGCCTCCCGGACATTTTTTTTGTATGCCTGTGTTATGAATTTGAGTAATCATGTGAAAAATTGAAATAGGGAAAATATGATAAATGAACTGAACAGGTAGGTAGTAAGAAATTAAGACTTCGCTATATTTCTTATAAAAAAATATGAAGGAGGGCCATTGAATGAGAAACCTTTTTAATAAAAATTATGGTATAGCTTTACTTATATCTATAGGTCAGTTTTCAGTCAGGCCACAAATTTAGATTTAAAGATTATTTTTCCGAGATGGAGCAATGTAGAATTGTTTAATACGTTACCTCGTAGGCGTTGTAGTTGTATTTAAAGAACTAGGAAAATTATGTTTTATCTGATTCAGATTGTGATAACAGTTAATAAACAATGTGCTTTAAATAAATTAAGATTAATTAAGCTTAACCATAGTTTCGATTTCATTAAAAATCAATTTAAATTTATAATTATTTTAAATTATTTATAACAATCAGCGAGTATCAATCTTACGCTCATAACACTTTTCTAGACTTTCAATTTAATTTTGTCGCGCCTTTGTCTTACTGTTTGGAACGGCAACGCGAATAACAACTGCGCATCTTCCTAAAATGGTTAATTTTATTCTAAGTACAACTAGTCCTCAAATCCTAATTTTCTAATTAAAATATTTTAGGAGTATTATTAAGAGTATTAACTGAAGTGTGTATAGGGAATTTTCGCGTTTAAAAAATATATCAACTATAGATTACAGTTATTTAAGAAGGGGGTTTTTCGTTACTATTTTTAATGTCTCCGAAGAAAATTGTTATTAAACATATCAATGCTACAAAAAATTGGCAAACGATAATGCAAAGGAGTGTTCGTAGAAAGTTATTCCACTTTTCGTATATTTTGAAAGTGTATGGAGCGACCGCGACGCAAAAATAATAAAATGTTTCTGAGACACACGTCTTTTATTTGAAGATCGCTGACATATGTCAACAAACGTATTGACGTGGAACATAAAAAAATAGTTACATAAAGGAACTGTATCTTGTAAAATACTCGACAATGTTTTTGATGTTATCCAAACATTTTGACTATACTAATTCCGGTGTTGAATAACTATTTCCCTACAACCCAGTAGTTTCAATGAATTTTCTATCTCTTCTATCTTTGAGAAAAAATATAGATTGACCCGTACAAGGTAGTATACCTACAAGGATCAAAAATGACGATATTGCTCGAAATAATTATTTATAACAATTGGTAATTTGTACAATATTAATCTTATATTATTACATAGCGTGGTGTGTTCAGCAGTGATAAGTTCATTAGGCTGAGGACCTTCGGGCGATGGCCTATTGATTTGTTCAATAAAGTAAAATTAATTATTATTATTAGATCAGGCGTAAATCATACTATAATATCTGGATGAGCACGTTAGCTGATTGAGTAAATTCGTTGATACGTACGTCGTACATGGTTGCGAAAATCGATTGTTCGATTCTATCCTCGAGCAAATTAAAAATTATTAGTAATTTACTTGGATTTAGATAAGAAAGAGAATAATTATAAATATCCTATATGTGGTTCAGACTCGGTAATGGGGCCTCATTCCTCACTACACTATTAGATTTGTAGAAAGTTACTTCGGTAACTTGGGTGTATGTTAAGAGAACAAAAAAAAGAGTCTGATGTTTTTAAGTAATAAACTGATAAAAAATTTAGGGTGTCAATATAAATTTTCATTTATGATTTTTGATTAAAAGAAGTTCCTATTAATGTATGCTGAGAGGGATGCTTTAAGTAAATATGTAGTATTTATGAATATAATAATCGCAAATTAATGCTATATGTTTTAATTCTCATTATCGCCACATAATAAAGAATATACCTATTACCGGTGTTCAGTAGAAATGGAAATATTGTAGGAAATAACTGTTTTGATTTTACACGCCTGACGAAAATGAGAATCAGAAGAAACATGATTGGCTAACATATTTCATAATTATATCATTCCAGTTAGACGGATGTCCACAGTATCGAATCTTCAGCTTTATCTAGTAGCATGAGCATAATGAGCATGTACAGGATGATCGTTGCTTAAACATATATGACTAGAGAAAAAAATGGATCTGTAGCATATTTTACCAGTTTTTATATACTATTTTATGAGTCCGCATCTATCTTAATGAATATACAGGGGGTGCCACATAGTCACATTTTTTAAACGGAACACTCTGCATATTTTTAGATATTTGGATAGGCCTTTTTATCACCTTTATAATTATATATAATTGTTATATATTTCATCCTCAAATAACTGAGTCAATCAAATAAATACACCTAAAGTCAAGAAAAACATTTTAAACTATTTTTTAATAAAAATAACATACCAAATAAGTAATAGCTAATAACATATCTAGGAATGTTATGAGTATCATAACTGCCGCAGATGTCGGATTAAAATCCGAGCTCGTAGAGCGAGGATGTTAAGACATCTAAGGCTGTTGTGATTCATAACATCCGTGATTTGTTCAATAGTTTATCGGTTTCAGAAAATAAAGACATTATTAATAGATATATTATAAGAAGCGGGAGCAGTATTGATAAATTTCAGTATTTAATTATTATGTTTGTATTAATAAATAGCCCTATAGTTTAATTATTTATCATTTCATCTGTTGACAGTTGTTGACAGATCTGTATTGTAATATTACCGTACAAGCTGTTGGCATGGCAATAAATATTATTGTACAACTTTAGTTATGACTTACTTACCAGCCTACTTTTGTATAATTATGTAAACAAAGGATTAATATTCTGAAACCGATAAAAATTATAACATGTTTTAAAAAATTCCACTATTTTCTAAACAAACGTTTAATTTTTTAATGCAGTTTTGCCTAAAAAAATAATTTAGTTGTATCCCAAACTTTTAAGAATATTATTAATTTGAATAACTAAGGTAGGTAGGTATTTGAAGATGAAATATAGGTATAACAAACAATTATATATATATTTATAAAGGGAATGAAGAGGGCTACCCAAATATCTAAAAATATATAGGGTGTGCCACTAAAAAAATGTGACTATGTGGCGCTCCCTGTATATTCATTAGGATAGATGCAGACTCATAACATATACAAAAACTTGGTATAATATGCTACCGATTCATTTTAAATATTTTTTCTAGCTATATTTTTAAGCAAAGTAAAAGGGTTTAAAAAGTATAATTTTCAAATGATCACCCTGTACCTGCCATAAAGTTGGCTACATATTGGAAAAAAACTTTATTATTGAGATTTCTAAATAAACTCTATTAGGGGTTCGCTTCTGCATGTCCGACAACCAAAAAATACATTTTGACACACGTCATGTGATTACTGGTGTGGCGTGAATCGGGAATGTAAAATATAGTTGACGGTGAACTTTAAGAAAACGCGCTTAGAAATCAACGAGCACTTTATTTACATAGTATAAAATGTTGAACCAGATCTGAAAAAAATCCCGTACCACTACTATGAAAAGTCATAAATTCTTTTTTTTTACTTGGAAATAGCTTAATTATTCAACTAAATTACATAAGTTTAATATTTGTGAAATAGGCACTGCTGGAAATAAATTAAAAAATAAACGGTCTGGTCGTGTCATTATCTGTAGCCAACTTAATGGCGGACCCTGTATACGTTTTTGGTTATACTATGAGCAATTGTCAAAATATCGACATTATAACCTTTTGCAGCAATCATCATGAAAATAATAGTTAAAAAAGAATGAATTAGGTATATGTGGAAGCAATATTCGTATTTGTGTTTTATAAATTAGCAATAGCTACTTTGGAATGCTACTAGTATAGAAAATCAATCTTGTTTATGATCAACCTAGTTATGCATATAATAATAGTAGTAGTGCAATATTAAGTAAGATTTTATTTAATCACTATTCTGCAAGTTCATGTTCGCCGAGTACATCTAATTATAGAGATATAATATTCAGTTATGGACAGGAGTTGATGTTAAAGTGAGCTAGTCATGGCTAGACCCTACGTGATTATTTTTTGGCCATGATTCTGGAATCTACCGTCACTAATTCTGTGAGATGTGAGAAGTGGCAGGTTCTTTCTCGCAATATTCATCGGACATAAAAGAACACTGAAATATAGGTTACCAGTTTACAATTTTTTTAGATTTGGAAGAGGAAGAGTAGCCACTTTGGCTAAACTTCGCCCCATAAGGAAAATGTTATACATTTAACTTAATAAAGTCGATTTATTATTATTATTATTATTATTATTATTATTTCGCACTAACAATTATTAAACTGCCAGGTATAAGTATTATTACTAATACCGATATTATAGATATCAGACCAAAATAATTCTCCTTATATCACGAAAACATGATAAAAGTTTTTTAGATTTCACTAACAATTATTAAAGAAAATATTAAACGGCACATATAAGTAACCCCCTATATTTCTTAAAGTCAAAAGGTACAGCGATTATTAGACTTTGCACAAAACTCCAAAAATCATATAATTGCTATACAATATTTTAATTACAAGTAAACAAATCAAGGATTGAGTTGGAATATTAAAAAAATTAATTAGTATTTTCTAAAATTAAGAAAAATGCTTCGTCGACTAATTAAATAGCTAAATAATTTTATTTATCAATATTGTTTGTTTTATGTAATTGCAAAAATTCTTTTAGCCCACTTTTATCACGTTTTCGTGATATAAGGAGAATTATTTTGGTCTGATATCTATAATATCGGTATTAGTAATAATAATTATACCTGGCGTAATGTGATGATTAATTACAATATTGGCGAAAGCATCACAATAAATCTACTATTGACGGGTGATTGACACTGGTAAAGAGAACGGCTTGTATTGCTTACAATTTTCATAATAAAACGAGTATTAAATATTAACTATTAGCAAATAGACGATTTATTGAAGTTTTGCACATTCAATAGAAGACACTTTTAGCAATTATTGCATAAGTATTCTATTTTTTTAATAATATTTGTAAAAAAGTACAGTGTAATATTTAATTACATGTTTTATAAATATTAACGCCCGTATGAACGTGGTCTATAATTCAAAAGAAAACGAAATAATCTTTGTTAAGAAACACAATATTTATGATTATTATTATTATATAAAGATGAGTAAATTATAATTGCTGTTAATTATCTAGATTATTAATAGAAATAAAGCTAGAAATATTTTCTACTATCTTCATTGCCCACTTCAAAAGAAACTGTCATTAAATATTTATTTATGAGAGTCTGACCCTATGAAAATTTTGTCGCTTATTTAGAATTATACGTCGAATGTTTAGAAATACATTATAATACGCAGGATAATTTGGTGATGAATCAACTTTACCACCACCTAATTTTATTAGTTGGTTCTTATTTTATAAAGATAAACATAAACATAAACACACCACAGAAACTAGAATTAGAAATTTTATTTTTATACTTTTTCTAATTTGACTCCCATTGGCTTCAAATCTATAAAAACTTTTATAATATAAAAAAAAATTGGAAAACAAATATTTCAAATTCAAAATTCTGTGGTGTGACATTCATTCACTTTAAAATGGCTACCAGCAGTTTTTTTCCCGCGGTTAAAAATTATTAGTAAATGCATATTAAATTTTGATTAGGAACTGTTCTCAATTTATTTTTTAATCATAATACCAAATAAAAACCAAAAGGACTGGAAGTTGGTGTTTTTATTTCCAACCAATCAATTGTCATGGTGTTTAAAACCATGCATGTTTGGTTGGCTTCGGAGGTCCATACAGTGAACGTATTTGATGTGTAGATTCCTAGGTTTTCGGTCATGTGATAAAATTAAAAACTATTTTCCTATGTTTCTGTTTTATTAAACCATCTTCAGAGAAAATTTAGGTGTGGTAAAAATTACATAATAATTAATATTACCAGTTCCTTTTAAGATCTCTACAAAAACAAACATAAAAATGTACCTAATATTAATTATTATGTAATTTTTACCACACCTAAATTTTCTCTGAAGATGGTTTAATAAAACCAAAACGTAAGAAAATAGTTTTTTATTTTATCACATGACCGAAAACCTAGAAATCTACACATCAAATTAATTGATATCAACGGTCAAGAAAAGACAAACACTATAATAATATAGTGAACGTATTGTATTTTTTAAGTTAAAATAAATTATTTCGAAATAATTAAATTTGGTGTTGACGAAAATATGGAATTTTGTTTACTAAAAAAAAATTACATTTTAAGAATGACAGAAATTAATGAAGTTTTTTCCATTTTTGAATTTTCATAGCCATAAAAAGATCAATAGAAACGAGTTATTCTCGTAATGCGTTTACGTAAATTAAAATCATCCTAAATCGAGTGAAATTAATATCTTCGTTATAGCTTTTTAAGGAATACCGTTAGCGCTGCGGATCTGCCGTAAAAAGGTAACTTATTTAAAAAAGAAATCGTTAGAATGATATTTCTACTTTTCATCCACCAATTCGAACTCAAAACATATACGTGTACTTTCCTACGATTTATAGATCCATTTTTTATAATGGAAGTTACCAAAATAGAAGTCAATACCCCACAGTTGAATAACTAACTGTACGTACAGGGTGGACCAAATTCGATATATGGGATTTGGGGGTTTCTCTGAAAGTATGAAAGTTAGAAAAAAACCAACATAGGCGCCCTGGGCTCGATTTTCGAGAAACAAACAATGGCGCAAATCGCGATAGTCTATCTATTTCGACTATCGAGCTACAGAGCGTTTTTGGAAAATTGGCATTTTTAGGTGAACTCTATATCTTAATTACCAAGTGTCGAATCGAAAAAAATAAAAACTAAAAAATTTAGTGAAATTTTCACTTAGCATTTTCAATGATATCTACTAATAGTTGCTGTTAAATCAGCTTCATCACATACTCCAATCGATTAAATAAAATTCGCACACATTTGCTATGGTTTTTACGTTCATAATTTCAAGCCTGCCAGCATTGATTTCTCCTTACGCTTCACACTACCCAAAGTAATGGAGACTGCGATCAACATGCAATGCAACAGCTGAGATCTAAATACATTAGCGATCAGAAATATGAGTTTCGTTGAAGTAACGCAATGGAGTGGTTAGAATGGATATCTTAAGTTTAACGATAGGTAATTTTGTTGAATTCGTCCTTGTATCTTCTTGAAATAAAGAACATATTTAATTATTTATTTACCTTATCAAAGCCTCTTAACTAAGTTACCATTTTATGACCGACTAATTCAGTTGTGCTCGTTTAACTAACCACTTATCGTTGTAATTAGTGAGGTTTCGACATAAACAACATTGTCCCGTACTTAGGATATTGAAATATGTATACTTTCTTCCTTTTTCATATTAACTACATAGTTGGTAAGGCTTTTAGTTTAACTATTTTCTAAAATATTTCTAAATTCAGAAAGTACTACGGATAGGGGTAAAGCAATTCCATTCTGTAAAAAGGAAAGTTCAATTATTTAAATATAGGTATTATAGCAATATAAAATTGAGAAGGTCATATTCATAATGAATGGTACCCGAAGAAGTCTTTTGATTGCGAAAATATTTTAATCTTCCATAATCATTAGCGACATTATTTTGATACAGATTATAACCAACTTCAAAAAAGGGTAAATCAAAATGTTAAGCAGTGATTATTTTTATTATAGTCTAGCGTAAATTATCTCGAGAAAACAAAATTCAAATGTACTCAAATACACATATAATAAAATGAATGAGTTATTAATCAGGATTAGAATAAAAATTATAATAATTCACTGCCTAACTTGAAATTTGTATTTATTTTCCGTCCTGGATTGTAATCAATTTGTACAATATCAATACCATTTTGTTGCTATCCTCTAAATCCTATATATCCATTTTATTATTTTTATAGCCATAAACTTATAGTAATAATATATTTTGTTAAAATACTCTTTGTTTGTTAAATATATAAAATATTAAATATACAAATATTTAAATTTACATCCCTAAATAATTTCATACTTTAAGGGTAGAAGTTGTTAGCAGGTATGTCAAATACAGGTGCTTGTATAACATACGGGGTTCAAACTAGAGGGATAATATAAATCTGGATAGTGGTGATGCTACCATATGTCAGTTTATGTTTCGCTTCAATGACTGTGTTATTCACCCCTCTTGTACTTTATTCATTAGGGTGGTTTGTATATTTTAAACTTATTAACTCACGCACTGGTACCTTCTTTTATTGCAATCATATTCAATACTACTTAAAACACTGTTATGTACAAATCAAGTACATGGTAACTTCCCATATAAACACGTTAAAGCAGGGAAACATATTTGGTTGTTCACTGTAATAACATTTTTTAGGCCTATGGAGCAGCCACCCCTTTATTCCTCGTATATTAATTTAATCAAATAATTTTATGTAGTCACACTAAACCAAATTTGTATTTTGAGCACTGCCGACTGGGTCTACCTGTTCGGATGTCTTTTTACCCCGATATAACACAGTTTACTTGCACCAGTTGTCACGGGGAGGTTATTCAATTTTGTGCAAATTATTTTATGTATGAGAACTTATAATGAATTAATTGATTTTTACATATTCGTTTTTGTTTGTCCTTTACTTTGGTCCATCTGTATGTAAAACACATTGACACTTTATTTTTGTAATTTTCATGCATAATTTTATTATTGACCATTTAAAAAAATGCAATGAATACGTTTTAAAAAAAATGATTTCGATTCGAGGTTAAATTTTTGTTTTTTTTTTTGGTTAAAAAAAATTAAACGATTCCAATCAAAATTACAGGACGAAATGAATTAAGGGTTGAATTATAACTACGTGTTTAAAACTCACCCTGTATATAGGCAAACCGGTTATAGTGGAGCCCTAGCGTTCATGTTTATGAATAGGATTGTAAGTTCATGCACTCGCGATATGCCATTTGCGTTATACGATTTTATAACGAAAAATAATGTTCGTTCATGCACAAAACACACAAAAACTAGTTACTTTTGAATTTCAAACATACTTGTCTTGTCAGACTTGCTGTTGTTAACCAAAAAATTATATACAACAAAAAACGAAAAAACTACTTGATACCAAGTAATAAATACCATGAATAATGCTAATGTGTTGACGCTTTTACAACGTAGAAGAATAATTATAACTTATTAATAGTATTTAATCAGAAAAAGAAAAAGAATACAAAGATCTTGTGCAGTATGAGAGATTTTTAAGAAAAAAAAGGATCAAGGCTTAAATGCACAAAAAATTTAATTAATCTATATCTCTATGACTGATGGTCGAGATGGTAGCATACCTGCCTCCCGGGTTCGAATCCCGGTCGTGGCAATGGAAAATACTGTGAGAGGGATTTTTCCATTATACACAGATATTGGATGTGTGTCCCTGGTCTTTAAATGTGTAGCCCCCTCCCGCACAAGGCTCTTCTAAAACCTTCTGGGATAACGAAAAGCGCATGCGCAGTTTAAAAAACTTTCAGCGATAATCGCGAAAAATTGAAACCATTTTTATTTTACCCCCCCCCCCCCCCCAAATGTAAATTTTGCGATTCTCGCATTAAATTGAATTGCAAATAGGTCTGTCAAAAATATTTGAAACTGATCAATCAAATTAAATTCTGAAAATCGCAAATTGCAAGTGCATGAACTTACCTTAATAGACATAAGTGACATTCTATTCCTTATTTACGAATAAAATTGTGAAGAAACGTTACTCAATTTGCTGTTTGACACACACACACACACAATTCATCTCGCGACGCGGATTAGGTTAGATTATATAAAACACGTTCTAATAGAAATTTTAGCCCGCTTAAGTAACAATAAAGAATTAAATTATAAACGTTTTTTTCACAAAATATTATTAAAATCCAATTTGTAAAATTATCATTTTTGGATTTTCTCTAGGTACGTAACTTGGGTTTTAAACTACTCAGTTTTATAGGGATATATTAATAATGTAGGAAATATTTTGAATTTTTCTTATGCTATCAATTGAACCAAAAACATTTATTCCTTTAAGTCAAAAAAATAAGGTTCGTCAAATGTAAAAAAGGTGCGCGTGTGATAATGCCCAGAACACTTAAAAAATTTGCTCCTTCTAATTATTTATTTCTCAAACTTTTCACTATGATTATAAAAATTGGTTTAGTAAACTAAAAAAGGTTTAATAATAATGGGTAGAAGTTTAATTCATGCAATTAAAAGTATGTCTGAAGTAAGAAAGAAATTTCCACAGGTACTGGGTACTGCTAGTGTTAATTTTCTATTTTCTATTTTCTATAAGTAAAACACTAAACTACTGATTAAAACACTGATTGTCATCTAAACGATTATTATTATTAGAGAAATCACCTTTACGATTTTTAAAACTTATTTTATGTTCTAAAATGCTTTTCTTTATTATTAATTATTGCACATTCTCTAGGATACTCTTGGCAATTTTTTGCAAATATGTAATCACTTATAATAATATAGTAGTGAAAGCAGTCTAGAGCTTTCAAAAAATGTACTGATATACATAGCATTTCAATAAGAAAAAGGCATTCTGTAATATCGTCTTGGCTTGCCCTGCGTATATTCGAAAATAATTTTCGGATATAGATTTTTTTTATCTAGTTTACTTGTTTTTTTTTTAATTTCTGGCTATCATAGAACTCGAACTATCGAAGTCCGACGTACTATTGCCCCTCCCTGTATATTACGCCAAGCATTTTTTTCTCAAAACAATTTTTTGAATTCCTAGGTAGCTCATATAATTTAAATTATACATTTTTTTCTTAATTTACTGATATTTGTCATTATTTAATGTTTCACTTTATTTCACACAATTTAATAATAAAAATTAATTTTCTATCATTTTAAACTTAAACTACGAGTGATCCTATATGAAAATATGTAGTTTGTTACTGAATGTTCAAGCGAAGAAACTGATTGTTTTTCTCACAGTAGAAATATCCTAACATATGTGTATTGTATACAATAACAATAGCTATAGCCTGACATGCAGTTTCCAAGACTGCTATGAAAAACAAAAAAAAAAAGAACGAATAAAACCTCGTACAATTCGTCTTCCACTTTGTTTTTTTTAAATTAATATTGTAAATTATTACAAGATAATATCATAGATAAACATAAATTATATTATAATTTATGTTTATCTATGATTTTGCTTCTGTGATTTTGTGCTTATCAATGAATTAAAAAAAATAAAATAATTAAATGGGCTCTTCCTCGAAATTTTGCAAATGATACCAGACTATAGTGTTTTTTAAAATAGCTCTGATTTTTTAATTTTGCTAGAATTTTTCATTTAAGGCCAAAAAAATTTTCAAACCGAAGTAATTAATCTATTAAATTTTTGTGACGTCAAAAACTGATAGTTATTGGTATAGGTCGTGTATATCATATAAAACATAAAACACACCACAGAAATTAGACAACCCTCAAATCCAAAGCCAAAGGCTGTCCGGAAGGGGGCTACACATTTGAAAAAACGCAGACAAACATCCATACCCACCGACATTGCCATTTGCCGGTGCCCGGTCTCGAACCCGGACTCGATAGGCAGTGTAGCCAGAGCCATGTCTGTCACTCACGCTTTAGCCCACTAGGCCACCGAGTGACTCACATAACCTTAAATATTTCGTTTTTGTAAATTTATTTTCAATTTTAATTTTAATTTTTGTAGTTTCAACATGGATCCATTATAAGATTTAGAAACTCTTGCAGACACAAGATATATAAACTTTCAATATTATAAATTATTAAAAAAGGCGGCTAATTCTAGGTTGGATTTCCAACCAACAAAAATAATCTTATTTCATTAGATCAAGGCAATTAAAACTACATTAACAATGCACTGAACAAGGTTTTAGTTGATAGTACAGGAAGCAATCAGAAATTTTCATAAAAGCGACATAATATTCGAAAATCGTAAAAAATGTATATTTTTGAGGTTGTATTATGATATCACGTGCACAAACGAATTTGTTTGGAGTTTAACCAATAGCAAGACCGTCCGCTTTTGACGTCATTAACGGAAAACTGGCGGGACTTTTGAAATTGATATACAACCTATTAATATTTAAAGCAACTGTAAAAATGATATACATTATTATATTTAATATGTATTCAACTTTGACATACATCTATTAAAAACCTTTAGTTCAATTGAGGTGTAAGAGCCCATTTTTCTGTTTGAGAGAACACTCGCTTTTTAATAAAATAGACATAGATAATTAACACGCGACAAAATTCTAAATTATTTATTAGATGTTAGTAATTTTAAAATAAACGTCTTATCTAACGAGAAAATATTTGTATCATACAAAAATTATATTTACAGTCCTATTTTTTCTGTTTCCTTATTAGAAGAATATTTCAATATCAAATATTCACAAATCATAACTTTATCATTCGAATTATCGATGTAATAAAGGCAATAAAAAATGCATGAAAAAAAATGTAAATAGTTCGTGTTAATACTGTAATTCAAAAGTGTTCTATAAAAATCTGTGGTGTGTACATAAAAGATTCATGGTGAGTTCGTTTCACTAGAGCGCAGAGTAATGGAGTAAAGAGTATCATGTCATCACTGGCATGTCGCGGTCGAGCGCTACGCTCTACCACCGGATTATTAACATATGGCCATTATTGTATTAGAGCTAATTACCTGATATTTCATTAGTGTGCGTGTTGCTACTAGACGTTAAAGCACGCGAAATATTACCTAACCTCATTTTTATTGAGCGGTCAACAACTACAGTTAAATTACACTGATTTTGTTGACAAAATGTACAGTTTCATTATTAATGAGAATGATGTCACCAGCCATCCTGCAATTGATAAAAAACATACAAGTTTTCAACCTCCCAATTTTACTTTATTGGCACTCTCCGGTGTAACATAATTTAAAATGAATACCTAACAAATGTATGGTGTCTATACTATTGTCTATGAATAAATAAATATATGTAATAGGTACTTATGTAAATTAAAAATATATATTTATATTCTTAAATATGTGTTATGCAAAGGCATATTCATTGACATATTTATGTATATCGATCTCATTAGTATTGGGCATATTTGCTATCATTTAAAAAAATACTTTTCATGTAAGCAGATACATATTCGAATCCATAAATAAATCAGTCTGTACACGGTGTAAGTATTCATAAATGATTGGAAGCTTCGTCAACTACTTGTGTCTCATACATAATTTTATGAATTTTACTAGAATTTTTTATGCACTCTTATAATACGTGCTCACATATCCCTTGCTGATTGCTTAGTCTTATAATCATTACAAACAAATTATAGTTGTTTCCGAAATATGGACGTTAATTTAATAATGTTAAACTTTTTGTCAAGGTTGAGAAAAATTTCATAATTTTGATGTTAAACTCAATTTACAAATGATTTGTGCATTACACACGGGATAATATTTTTCGCGTGTATAGGAAAAAAATATTAACAGCATTATAAAAGTAACTGTGAGAGATAAGTGCATCCCTCTGGTGGTCAGTTGCTACTACCAGTCAAGACATCGAAGATGTCTCGTGACCGATAGCGGCTTGCCAAGCAAGCACCAAGAGCGGCGACCTCTAGCCCTGATGGACTAAAACATGCTTAATAAATAGGATTATAGGAAACAACTACTGGACGAGCAAAGACCCCGACTCCCATTGAATTATACCTATAAATCCAAAATTGGTAGCCAAATTTGTTATTTGTCCTTTCTCCACCAGACACAGACCGGTTTCGAACTCTTTATGTTCTCATCAGTGTGCCACAGGTAGCTGAAAAGACAAATAACAAAGGCAAACCAAACTGGTCTATGGCAGACCCAGCACATAGTAACTGTGAGAGATAAGTGCATCCCTCTGGTGGTCAGTTGCTACTACCAGTCAAGACATCGAAGATGTCTCGTGACCGATAGCGGCTTGCCAAGCAAGCACCAAGAGCGGCGACCTCTAGCCCTGATGGACTAAAACATGCTTAATAAATAGGATTATAGGAAACAACCACTGGACGAGCAAAGACCCCGACTCCCGGATTTATAGGTATAATTCAATGGGAGTCGGGGTCTTTGCTCGTCCAGTAGTTGTTTCCTATAATCCTATTTATTAAGCATGTTTTAGTCCATCAGGGCTAGAGGTCGCCGCTCTTGGTGCTTGCTTGGCAAGCCGCTATCGGTCACGAGACATCTTCGATGTCTTGACTGGTAGTAGCAACTGACCACCAGAGGGATGCACTTATCTCTCACAGTTACTATGTGCTGGGTCTGCCATAGACCAGTTTGGTTTGCCTTTGTTATTTGTCTTTTCAGCTACCTGTGGCACACTGATGAGAACATAAAGAGTTCGAAACCGGTCTGTGTCTGGTGGAGAAAGGACAAATAACAAATTTGGCTACCAATTTTGGATTTATAGGTATAATTCAATGGGAGTCGGGGTCTTTGCTCGTCCAGTAGTTGTTTCCTATAATCCTATTTATTAAGCATTATAAAGATGGTACACTCAAGTCAGTTCTTTATGTTTTAAAACAATTAAAGATCTAAATGTCACTATTTTTTCATGCTGAGTACCAACTTTAAATGTAGTTTTTTTAATAAATAATATTGTTTGATTCCAGCTTTCCAAGCTTTGCTTTCCAGCTTCTTAAAATTTCCTTAAATTTTAAAAGACTTCTGGGATGTTATACTGTATGGTTAAATCTGCAACAATGCTTTGTTTTAAAGTAAACTGGTGTATTAAAGTGGATATTGAAAAAATATGGGCAATATTTGAGCCTCAATATTTTTGTAATTAGATGATTAATCTTGATGCGGCTTTCTACGATCGTTAACAAAATTCATTGACTTTTATCCACCATAAATAGATTTTTCAATAGTGGGTGTTTGTTTTATCTACAGGGTGATTATTAAGACCCTTACATTTATGTTAAAATTCATCTTTCTTTCATATCCCAAAAAAATGTTGGGATTTTTTAAACATATTCGTTACAATTTATAAGTAATTCTAATGAACAAATTTGAGGATTTTTTTTATAGCTTTGTTATTTTTAGAGATATCATTTGTTATAGAAAAAATGGCGAATTTTTTACATTTTAGGTTACAATAATTTCCAATGACAATTCTTTCAACGCTCCCAGTGCAACCTCTTCGATTACAAATTGAATAAATTATATAACGTAATAGGAAATTAATTGACAAAAATTAGTTAAAATTTTTATATTTCACAAATCTTCTTCGACACTTTGTCAAAATCCTGAAAATAATGTTTTATTAATTTTGAAAGAATATTTCAGAATCTCGGATAATATTGCCGAAACGGTTTTAGAATTTTTTAGGTATCTCTATTATTAATCGAGATACATATTTTTGCCTAATTTGTAATTAAGAGAACCACGATTCCCAAACTGTTGGGAACTATCGCAGTCTGAGAAAATATATCGATATGAATAAGAAGGGTCGATTTTATTGACCATTCGCGTACAGAAAATATTTTCTAGAGTCAAAAATATTTTTTTAAATTTTTGTGGTGGTAGTACAACTACTCGTGGATGTTACAACAATTTTAAAAAGCATATGTTTGAATGCCAAGAAGACATTTTCAGTACACTAATGATCAAAAAAGATTGACCCGTGTTAATCATGCACATATATCCCCTCAGACTGTGATAGTTCCAAACAAAATGAATTGTGGTTCTCACAATTATTGCAAATTATATATAGTTTTTTTTTTTACAAAAAAAATGTATTTCGATTAATAATAGAGATAACAAAAAAATTCTGAAACCGTTTCGGTAATATTATTCAAGATTCTGAAATTTTACAATTCTCTTTCTTTGCTTGATATGCATTATTATTCTGAAATATTCTGTCCAAATTGAAAAAACGTTATTTACAGATTTTTTACGAAGTGCTGAATATAAGAAGACTGGTGAAAATATAAAAACTTAAAATTAATTCTAGTCAATTAATTTCCTATTACGTTATATAATTTGTTCAAATTGCATTCGAAGAGAGTGCACTAGAAGAGTTGAATATCGAAGGAAACATTGTTGTTGGCAATTGTATTAAAATTCTGTAACCTAAAATGTAAAAAATTCGCCATTTTTGCTACGATATCTTTAAAAATAACTAAGCTAAAAAAAAATTTCAAATTGGTTCATTAGAATTACTTATAAATCATATAAATGAATATGTTAAAAAAATCCCAATTTTTTTTTTAATGATCTGGGAGAATGATATATTTTAGTATAACTGTAAGGGTCTGGATAATCACTCTGTAGATAAAAGAAACATTCACAATTTAAAAATCTATTTATGGTGGATAAAGGTCAATTAATTTTGTTAACGATCACAAAAAGCATCAAAATTAATCATCTATTTCCAAAAATATTGAGGTCTAAACATCGCCTATATTTTTCCAATAAATCGCAAGGGTAAGACTTTCCAATTCCTATTCCAATTCCGACGAGAAATTTTTTTATGAGTTGGATCAATAGTTGTACATGGGAACACATTAAAAAATTAATAGCGTGTTCCATAAATAGTTTTGACCCCACAAAATACTGTTCTATTCCTGTTATAGGTATTATTACCTATATATTTATAACCAGACGACAAATTGGTTTACTTATTTGCTGACAATAAAATTTGACTACTCCCAAAATTGAACAACTACGCCGTATATTGAGAGAAAAATGTCATTATAATACGGTATTAAACCATGTAAAAACCTTAGTTTTATTCTGCTACCAATAGAGATGAAGAAACTTAGTAAAGGTATTTGAGGCTGCACCATATTAGCAAAAGTTACAGTTCAGTTATGATACTTTATTCTCCTCTCCACAAATACGACAGCTTTAAAATACATTTTTATATAACATAAACATCGACTTAACCGAAAACAAACGGATATGAAATTAAAAGCATGAAGACAAAAACTAAGTCATCGGGTTCCTACGGTAGGAGAAAACAAACAGAGATTATAACGGCAAAGAAGAAGAAGAAAAAGCAACAATAATTGATTCATATTTAATCACATTGTTTATTTTTCTGTTTTTAAAAATTTTGCTTTTTCAGTCTTATTATGGTTTGAGTAGATAACGTAGGTTTATTAATAATTATTGTGTATTATTCCACAACAAAATAGTTCCAAAACCGAAATGGAATGAGACCGTTATATACGAAATAGAAAAATACGGAGTTTAATAGAAAACATTTTTAGTATTGTTATTAAAGTTTTCCCTTTATCGAGATAAAAAATGAGACTTATTTTAGTTTTTAATACTGAATCGATAGTAATGATAGAAAAATATAACTTCTGTTAATCAGGTTGAAATTTTTAATTATGAGATGTATATTTTTGTATATTTTGGAAGATCTTTCACAGATATGTAATATTTTGTCATTTGCTCTATCCATTTTGGAAATATTATTACATGGAACATAGGTTGCCATGAAAAAAAATATTTCTGATAATCACTTAGTTTGCTTTCTGATGTTCCTTTGTTTTATTTCTTATCCCCAAAATATATTTCATATATATTTCTACAACTTTTGTTTTTACATTTTTTTTCTCATATTCTATAAATAAATTCTACAGAGGTAGGTATGTGTCAAAGTTGATGAATGACAAATAAAATTGTGTTTCTCGACATTTTAAAATAGTTGAGATTTTGCATAATAATCTGATGATAAACTATCAGAAATTATCAGAAATATTTTGTCAGTTTTTTTCATGGCAACCTACTTCGGAACTGTTTAACACAAAGAGATATATTGTTTTAAAACAATCCGAGCAAATGCCGACAAAAATGATCTTTCAAAATTTGAAAAAACATACAGGGTGTTCCATTTAAGAAAGCAAAAGATGTGTCTCTTTCTCTTTCTATACTTTCCGATGCGATTGTGTTTTATGTTTTTTAGACAAACTCTACAACTTTTGTCTCTAAACTTTTTTCATATATCTAAAGATAAAGGCTGTAGGTATGTGTCAAAATATATGGAACTACCCTACACATGCAGATGAATAATCACCAGCAATATCACAAACTGAATGAACCCGCTTCTGGCCCATCATTTTTTATTATTACAAACACCATACAGACGAACTAGAAACTACTAGACTAGAAACCGGTTATTAACTAATTTTATTTTTATTTATGTAATATACCTATTATTGTTTATTATTATTAAGTATTTATTTTTAAACTAATATTAATGTAATATACACACAGACCACTTAATTTATTCAGCTTATTAGCATTAAATATAGAATGTGAATAAATAAAAACAATTCACTAGTATAATTTAGCCTTAAAGACTTAACATTTATACATGTATGATCAGCTGCATTAATATGTATATTAAAGTATTTTAGCAGATCATGCAACGTATGAATGGTATATATCATTTCGGGAACGAGACAAGTTTTGAAATGAACTGGGCTATACCGTGAAATAAGTTTGAGGACTGTTATTACAAGCAGTACAGAAGATAATATTGTTTGAACGGTCGTATAATGACACCTCTTTGGACAACTCGTCCCGTATCGATTATCAATTACTCATATTTCAGTCGCGGTCTTTCTGTTCACCCTACCATTTTTCTCCCTTTCGTACAGGATTATTTGATTGATATTTGGGTTATTTGTCATCAGAAAAATATTATTGTAAGTTACCATTATTTCCCTTACTTATGTTTACGTCAATTGTGCAAATTAATTACAAACACTTACTCGTATTATGGTTTCATATAACATATTCAGAAACAATGTAAAGGAATAATTTAAATTTGCGAATAAAAAAGACTTAAGAATTTCTTAATTTCTTAACCGCCTTCCAAGTCATTGAAGTTACACTTAGATAATACAATTTTTTTCTTAGGTGAAGGGCGCTACAGTTTATTAGTAAATTTAGGATGTCGCAGAGTTTCCTCTCCCATTTAAGTTCAATATAAACCACAAATAAATTTTAGTTACTACAGGATGGAATCAGGAATCAATGATGTTTGCAACCAAGTACCTGCAAACCGTATGTGAGTTGCGTACAAAACAAAAGAAGAACAAAGTCCTTGCTCAAGTACAATTAAGGAGCAAGAAAGGACTCCGCTCATTATGGGAATTGGCTCTCTGTCGATTGAGCTGAAATTTCGATATGTTGTAGTCCTCGATATACTGATCAAATGTTAATTCAAAAAATCATGGTCAATGGTCACCCCCTAAATCAATTGAGCTCTGACAACAATACTTACCTCCCGCCCCAATTTTCTAGGTCGGGGAGTATGATGTAGACCATATTTTCATAGTCGAACACCAAAATAGGAAAAACCATCACTTTTGCCGATTATCCCATTCTACGTTTGCCAGAATCTTCGTTCTTACAGTTGCGTATATGTCACTCAGGTGAACATTTGAGACCGAAAAAAAATTGGGGTTGCCATTTAAATAATCAAAGATGATCACAATCTTTTTGGGGACTTGTAGAATAAAAAATATTATTCTGCTGTCAGAACGATTTTTCCAAAACTTAGGCGTTTTGAAGATATCTAATTTGTTTCTTACTTTTCATGATTCCTGTATGTAATAATACATTATGAAAATGTCTAATTCATTGTTTTATATTAATATTGGGTAAGAACGAACATTCTTGCAAACGCAGAATGGGATAATCGGCAAAAGGGGTGCTTTTTGCGATTTTGGGGTAGTATTTGGTGTGTGACTATGAAAATATGGTTTACATATCGTACTCCCCGACCAAGAAAATTTTGATGATGTTGCTATTTAGAACATACTTACAAAAGGTATCGCAATATTCATGGCGGTTGACGGCCTGGCAACAAGTATTTTGGCCAATTTTCATTCTTGTTTTTGCAGTTTCCTCTCTTCTCGCATGACTATCTTTTGTGCAAGTCTTGTTTCATTTTAACTTAACAATACAATTTTTTATCTTCTTACTATAAATCTATATGATATTTCTTTTCTTATATCATAACATTAATATATGTATTGTTATGTCTGGTTGTGAGTTGTTACAGATTCCTACATAGAAACAAAATTTGTCTTAATCATCATTCCTCAGCATCGACTAAGAAAGTAATAAAATCCGAATAGCAACAGATAACAGTAATGTTGATAGATCTGTATTTATTTATGTCAGTTTTTC
Source organism: Rhagium mordax (assembly GCA_963680705.1). Taxonomy (NCBI): domain Eukaryota; kingdom Metazoa; phylum Arthropoda; class Insecta; order Coleoptera; family Cerambycidae; genus Rhagium; species Rhagium mordax. Next base: position 48,316,971 of record OY796656.1, on the reverse strand, counting down.
TCTTATTTGAAGCTAATTCCATATTGTTTTCGTTTTACTCTTCATTTTAATTTACATCTTAATTTTTTTTACCTATATAAAGTCGGGTAATGTTATTATAAGTTAAAGTCGAAGTCTCTGCCACAAGTGTTTCTTGGCATTCTGATCCACCTTGATGAGAGTCATTCATATAATTTAGTATTAGGGTATCATATAATATGTATGTCTATCGGTAAATATTTTGCAATTATTATATCATGAATTCACTTCCGAAATTCCGTCATTGGCAATCATTTGAAAATGAAATGTAAAAAATGCAATATGTCTGAAGTACCTAGTCATTTTCCATAATTTGCCATTATTTTGGGAGTACGACTAAACTATTCATTTCCTTTTATAAGAATGTATTGAAAGTAAAATTTCATAATTTGCTTCCAATAATAAATAACATATTTTCAAAACGTACATAAACTTCATGACTTATTTTTGAAATTAAAATCTTTTAGAGTTTGTTTTTACTAAAACAACATTAACATCATCCAACGCACTTCTTACTCTATGATCTAATTTGGATTCATCAGAATACCAACAGTACAACATATCATCAATAATATGTAGTTGATTATAGTATAAAAAACTAGAAGAGGATTTAGTTTAAAAATTAACAGTACATTTTGTAATTATCATAGAAGGATAATTTCTTCAATTATTATTTTATTTTTGATTGTAAATTATAGAGAATACTTAAAGCGGCAAGAAAACTTTTCTTATTTTGCCGCAAATGCTACTGGAATACATTTCTCTATAATTACATATGTGATGTCCATTTAGCATAGATAGATAAAAAGGGAGAGAGAGAACTAGATACATGTCATATAATGAAATATTTATATTTTATTGGTTTAGTAAAAACATGTGCTACCTGTTTATCTATAGACTATGTACGGAACTTTATAAAAATATATCAAATAATTCTAAACTTATAATTATGCATCCTATTTCCTCCCATGGTAAGAAAAAATATAATTTCCCAAAGATTATTATAATGAAACAGTATAACCGAAAATTAAACGGTTGGCTTGCAAATAAATACGATGATAGAACAAGTAAAATAACTACATTGGGAAATAATTATCATTCGTTAACAATATATTAATAATAGGTTGGTTATACTGAAGCAGCGTGGGAAAAGCCACAAGTGTTACCACCTGATTATACGTCACTTAAACCCTCATGCCCTACTACTATTATAGCCGCTTCACTCACGCTATTGTTTTATCATTTTGACAAGTATCTATTCGCTAACGCTTTTAAAATACTAGTAAGTCACGATTTTTTCAATAATTCATTTATGTTACTGATTAAAAGCCTTCTTTTCCAATTATACTCGAGATGGACTGTATTTAAGTATTAAGGAGTGTGTCATCATGCTCACTGTTCATTTTCCGCAAAAACAAATATTTATATGTATACATATATGCTTATGAGATACAAGGTCTACCAAATATGTGGAATAATGCTTGTATATTTTTGAATATTAGTTTATTTAATTGAGAAACGTTTCAAATAGGAAAAGGTTTTTTTGATATTTTTGGTAATTTTGTTACTTCAGCAAATAACTTTATTGTGATTGTGCTAAGTGTAATTGTGATCTGGCTGTTTATTTTTGTGTCTCCATATTAGATAATAAAAAAAGTATAAAGTAACAGAAAGCGCAAGGGAATTGTTACCGATAACGATGCTACTCAAATCCGTTATTCGTGGTAGAGGAAACTTTCAGATTATTCAAAAGTAATATGAAACAAGGCAATGGTAAAGATCCATTCGCAGAATTCTCAGAAGGGGAAAAATTCCATCCTAGCAAGTTCCTATGATTTAACAATGGACAGATAATTGATATTGTCAATACAAAATTTTGCTCTAATAGAACCTTTTTCATCATTTTCTTTCTGTTCTTATTTGGGAATTACTATCACACTTCTGAAGATTTCCCAGACAAACTAAAAAATATCTGGATTTTAAAAAAAGTAACCTTTATGCCTGTGACTTTACGTCAAAGGAACAGTTAAAGGTTGTTTTTTGGACATAAAATAGAAATAAACTAAAATAAAAAAAATGATGTTTCGCAGACGTTTCGGGAACTTAATCTGTTCCTTTTGCAATGTTAATAATCTTTGGTTTGTGTAATTTGTGAAATTACACAATATCAAATATCATAACCATAGATACTTACTACGCTCACAAAAAAGTTGATCAGATTAGATGTTCATGTTGCTAAGTTCTTCATTTAGCATCGGTAACCACATTGTACAACAATCTACAGAATAGTTTGATACGCATTTGTCTGCACTTAGTAAAATTATTGCAGATTCTTTAATTTTTGTCTTTTTACTGTCCGGTTCTTTTGTTAAAATTTTTGCCACATCCCAATTTATTGGATGTTCACAAATTTTTGGTTTTTCAATTTAATTCTTTTCTAATATAACTTATTAACTTATTAATTTATTTACAACAAAATTTTGTTTGACCAACAATAATCACAGTTTAAAGTTTCATTAAAAATGCATTTAGTCGCATTTACAGGAGAAGTGACAAAAGTACCAAATATTACAAATATTACAATTTTTTCAGAATTTATTTGTTTTCATATTCGGGTCTGCTAGGGTAAATAAAAAAATTATCCATTTATATCAAACTATATATATTGCTTTCGAAAGTCTCACTTCTGTTAAATATGTAAGATCTCATTTAAGAGCAAAAAAATTTAAAACATGTATTATTTAAAAAAGTTTTGTCCAAAATTTTTTTTTTACGTAAATGCAAATTAGTGAGATAAATGCAATTACTTAATAACTAACACGTTTACGATATATAGATGCCAATAATTCTAATATAAAGTTTATTACATAACTAATGTTTTAATAAGTACTTCATAATTTCTAAAACTTTATTAAAAGCTCCATCAAAACTTTTTAAAAGTAAGTTAATAATCAGTTAATCCACAAATTACTTATCATGTTCAACTTAATGACTGTTAATTATTTTTTTCGTAATTAAATTAAATATTAAAGGAAACGTCATACGGCTATAAAACGAAGGCATATCGATCCGATAATAATTATTACGTGTAGCACAGCTGCAATAATTGTCGAATATATTTTACTTTTTACGTAAAACCCATATTCAATGCAGTTTTTGAACAATTTAATTTGCACACAATTTTGTAAGAATAAGAATCACATTATGGTCTCATTTATTTTAAGACAATTAAGATCGTCTTTTCTGCAACTAACGTCAGTTAATGACAATATTCTAAGTAATTGGATACCCCGAGAGAAATGTATCTAAAGAATTACAATTTAAAGATGCCATATTTCATCCGTAATTTGTCTTCCAGAAGACTGTAATTTTTTAAATGGATTTCTCTTAGGGGTTTCTAAGTTCGATAACTGACGTTATGGTGACGAAGATACAGTAGTTAAATAGTAAAACAGTTATTTTACAAGTTTCAATAATATTGAGACATTAATTATTCGCATATTTACAGTAAATATTACGTATGTATAAAAATAGCAATTAGTAAGAGAAATGTATGTTTGCTGTTAGCCCGCTGTCCACTAACAGAGAAGGACTGACTGTCCACCAGTTGTATAGTGTATAGTACTAGCCATGTGTGTATATCCCTTATATGATGCCTATATTTGCTTCATGATCTTTAATGTATAAGTTCATTACTTTAACGTATTGAAAAGTTAGTTATGAAAATAATGCTAGTTGTATAAAATGTATAAAATAATAATTTAATTTAATTTAATTTAATAAGCAACATAAATATTCCCGAAATGTTCTATATTACATTTCTGCCAAGTTTTTCTTTATAAAACTGAATGATGTAGCTATAAATTTTGTAATGACCAGTGTCCGACATATAGTAGCTATAAATTCATTTAACAACTTTAGTAGCTCTTGGTAGCCACAATTTATAGATCCATAGGGAATCTCCCGTAAATTTACTGGTAGTGATGAATTCTATCTAAGTAGTTACTTTAACTATAACTGTCGGAGTATGTGCTATGCCTTTACCTGTTTTATAAGACTACCGAGACTAATAAATAATTGCTTATATTTTAAATACACCTGTAAATGTTAAAATATTATTTTAGGAAAGAAATACTATCCGGGTATTTCATTGGATCTATACCAATGAAGTGTATTTCGTTTTAAGATTTTTTTGAAACATTTATTTGTAATATTGATTTTCACAATAGTCTAGGCGGATACTTTCTATATTCTTGTCTAATCTAGCCTAGATTTTCAAGAAAAAATATTCAAAACTCTTGGCTAGAAATTACAATGCCACAAAACATTATAAGCTCGCAATCAAATTAATTATTTCGAGAGTTTAGATTAAAAAAATATGCAATGCATCTTCGATCAGTTGTTATTAGTAAATGTTTATTGCCTATGGAAACAGCATTGACATTTTTTTTACAATTTCATTATTTTAAGGAAGGAATTAATTGTCAACACTGGTCTTATAACATATTGTATTAGTGTTCTTTGTATATTACAGCAATCAGTCAATAATACATGAATAGAAATATTACAATAGTTCATTTCTCTTTGAAAAACAAATCTTTCTGCAACAATTTCTTCTTATGCAACTTTGAACTCTAAAGGAATAAAGTATCACCTGAAATAACATGTGGATAACTTAATATGAGAAATAGTGTTCCGACATTGCAATATTAAATGTATTCAAAAAAGTTTGGATAATATTAAATTAACAAGTCTTGAGGGCCCTCTGCTATTGTAGCTCTAGAGTTAACTTCACGTACTTTTTCGACTATTTACAGTTATCGACAAACAAGATATATTTTCCTTCGACTGGATTATTTTCATTCAACTGGTTGTGTGCAGCCCATAGAAAAATAGATCCAATTATTGTAATATTTTGCCTTACTCTTTTATTTTTTTTGTAATAGAGGCTGCCATTAAAATTCAACTTGAATTCAAATCGATACATATAGATAATTGATATAGATAGATATTCTTAACAGTGCTTAGAATTAGTCGCTATTTTTGTATATGTAACATGTGAATGAATGAAAATTAAATCATATTAACTGCGACAGGTCCTATTTCGGCCGCACTATTACTGAAGAGATCTAGGAACATCTATATTATTTAATAATAGAGGATAATTATTAATTTAAATAAAAAATATTAACAAAATGTCATTTGTGGGCTACACACCAGTAGGAGTATTTTTTCGCTTGCAATTAGTCTTTAGCATTTAGAACAAATTAACATTGTACTGGCATTGTACCAAATGACGACGAAAACAAGGTACCTACTTTATTTTTCACGATAATATTTTACTCAAGCTCGAGATACAACAATTGGGCTTTATGCTCACATTTCAGATATACAGGGCTAACCGAAAATAACATCAACAAAAATAAGCATGACAGTAACTTTAGAACTTCAGTTGTATTGTTTTTACAAAGGTCTACCTTTAATACTCAGCTTGACAAAAAATTAAAATCTAGTTCACTAGCATTAAAAAAAATCCGAGTCTAATAATAAAATTTTAAATATGTGACGTATAATCGAAAACGATTTTTTTTATTTATTTATTCCTAATGAAATCGATATACAGAGTATTGGTTAACACATGAGATACCTAGATTTTATTGCTATGTGTTTTGTTCCTCAACAAAATTAAAATAATGTCTACTATACACTGCAGAGTGTCCTATTTAAAAAATAATAAAAAGGAAACAATCTTGTATCTAAACTGAACTTAAGTATGGGCAGATAGTAACTTTGTTTTTTTAATGACAACCTATATTTTTTATAATTTTTTCGAAATCAACATGAAAAATAAGGTAGAGTATTGTATAATATTCAAATGAAAATATTCAGCTCGATATGTTTTTTTTCTCAATTTTCGTTACTCATAATATGATCAAGAATGGCTCCTTGAAATCAGACATTAATCTGCGATATACAGGGTCTGAATAAAATCATGATAAACATAATAAAAGAACATTTGAAATCAAAGGAATTAACTATTGTTACCAATCACAAAATGATACCCCCCCAAGAAGATGTACGTGTGTTTTCATTCAATATTCAAGATTAAAAATATTTCAAATTTTGAATTTGTTCTTTTCATTATCTTGTGTTCTCTTGCACACTCACTCAACGTAAGTTCAGAATTCAGTTATTTTGTTTTGGAGTGAACGATCCCATAATAAGCTCGATAGTGTACAGAAAATACCACTATGTAGCTACAGTAATTAGATGAAGAACTCTCTATATAACATTTTCTGAATAAATATAAATGTCCTTACACATCAGTCATAAGACACAGAGTAATATCGCAACCTAGTTCATATTACATAACCAGGTATAATAAAACTAGTTTAAATAATAATTCTAACATCGCCACTTATGAACGTTTCTACAAATTAATTTATCAAATGCCTTACAAATAAAAACTTTTTTATGTCTAACCTACAAATTGTTTCAATGTACTTTTTACCGCTTTTGTGTCTGTTAGCTTTGTAAACTCTATACATTTAAAGAAGAATCAATTATTATTATATTGTAACGAAGTGATTTTTCCAATCAAGGAATGTTCATTTTTGCTTTAAATATTACCGTCACTTGTGTACACCCTGCCGCTGTTTTTAGTAATTAAGTTCTGTTCTAGTTAAGTTATTAATGAGTTGTTAAAAAGTCCGCTGGTAAACAAGCAATCAAGTAATTAATTGATTAATTTTCGACAATCCCTCGTACAATTAAAATCCGGGAATTATTATAAATAATGGCCGAGTTGGAAATAAAAATCATTCGCTACTAAAAATGTTAATCCGCATCCGTTTTAATCCGTTTCTTTTTGCAACATAGTATAGAAATTACAGGTAACTCATTCCCGGTCATATACGTTCTGAGTTGATGCGCCTAATTGCATAATCCGCTGGACCTCTGCAAGTTACGCCGGGTTGTGCATCCGAGTCCGTCGTTTAAAGTCGGTGACCGCCCCTCTTTTAACACGACATATAGCTACGTCAGAAAGGTGATAAAATGCCAAATGGCACTCCACTCGACATCGGATCCGATCTACCGCCCGCAATTGAAGATCAATCCAAAGCCGTCAATATTTCCGTACCGCCGCTCCGAGTTTTTAATAGTAAATTTCTTTGAATATAATATTGGTAAGAATTCAACGTAACCTGCTACATTCTGCAGGTACTGCCTTCAGTTAAGTATAGATATTGAGAGATCTTATTTTCCGTGAGTATCGCTGTATTTTGCCACCAAAGTAAACTAGAGCTAATTAATAATACCTCCGTTGGTTGATTCTTTTTATTATTTCATAAATTGTGCAACAACTGATCAGATTTTCTCGCTCGGGTGATCTGAGAGGTTTCCATGTACAAGGGTTTCCGGAAAACCCACTGTAATTAGAAAAGTCATTCCTAAATGTGCATCCACTGATTAGATTTTCTCGCTCGGGTGATCTGTGAGGTGTCAATGTACCAGGGTGACTAGAAAACTTGCTGTAAATAAAATAACCGTTCCAAAAAAATAGCTCTACGTTTGTGGCAGTAGTTCGCCGTATTTTCAATTATCAGTCAAAGACGTTAATATCTGTAGCTAACCGATTGTCCGCCGTTTATAATACATCCTAGTGGAAATGTCCGTTTGCTTGTCGTACACAGTAATTTATTAATTCAAGGTATCCGAAAATTCCGCCGTAAAATCGCATAAAGACTCTTGATTGCCAGCTTGCTTGATTTTTAATCATTTTAAAATAGTTTTATACATACTCGACTGTACAGTCGTGGAGGTTTTAGAGTAAACTAATTTTTTCATTATTACTGCTGAATAAATACGTTGTTTTAAAGAGGTAAAATTCACGAGCTATTATTTCTGTCATTTATTTCTGATTAACCCGTTTGAAGCAGCATGGCCGAAATCCATTAGATAGCTCTCCAGCTCCGATCTCTGGCTATTCCGTATCTCCGCTGTTTCGCTATTCAGGGTTGTTCTCCCAATTAGGAGAGCCAAAAAAGTGTAGTTCTTTGCACTTAAAAATTAAAGGACTGGCGCCCGAGATTTCCGTATAAAAAGATTACGTAAGTATATTGACAAAAAGCACCGTAATAAATAGGCACCATAACAATATATATGTTATTATTATTATTATTATTTAAGGCAAAACAACTTTTAATATATTCAAAACATAATGAATCTCAACATAGATGTATGTATATAAATATAATAATTGTTTCTATTGAAAACAACAAGTAAATACATTTACTTAACCAGGAAAATTTATCAGTTTTTGATTATGATGATTAATGGATAACACTCGAATCAAACTCCGTATAATTCTATTCAACTTTCAAACATCGGAACTTTCAAATGCCAGGGTTCATTATAAAACTTGTTCGTTCCCTAATTAATGGTCATTTCATTGGATATATATTGGATATATACAGGATGATACCAAAAGTAAATCGTATTTTTCAAAGGACGAATTCCTTTCAACACAATAAGAGACCTTCTTTGTGGAGAATTTTTAGTCTTCATTTTTTGTAATAACTAAAAAAGTCATACGACCCATAGGAAGCGAGATATTTGTGAAAAACTGATTGCTGTGACCTTTGACCTTGAATAACTGAAAACGCAAGCGTGATATCGATGGGAGCTTTTGAGACGTTGCATCTAATGTCAAAATAAAGGTATGCAAAATTTTTACCTCACTTGGATTTTTTTCGGCAGATGCTGATTTTTCCTCCTAATGTAACTGGACTACACAATAAGTATTGTGACGTTGTTGTCAAGTACGTGACTGTTGTTCAATAAATCAGCAGAAATAATAAAACTACGCGTGAGGAGGGACACACAATGTGCACAGTTCGTTATAGTGTATACTTTTTAATGAAAATAGGAATTTGAGAAGTTGAAAATTTATTAAATTTATGAACGCCAATTAATGACTTAAGTTTTAGTCAAAGTTCATAAAATATGCTTAGTGTACATTATGGTAAAAAAATGTCCTATGTTCAACATGACAATTTCTTGAACATAACATACATTAAATATATTTCTTCTTTCCATGGATCAATCAAATGATTTAATTTATAGTAGGTATGAGGTTTTATTGATTTGACGGTAACTAATACTTATAGTTTTATCTAAATTTCCCATATAAAAATCCAAAAAAGCTCTACCGTATTAATCTATACTATAAATATATACTTTTTAATGCACGTTGTGGACAGAAAATGTCAATATTTCATAATGTTTTGTTCTTGACAATGTAAGGTCATGATTTTAATAGTTATTTACATAAAAAGTTCCGAAAGTGGTCTTTTTACTGGACGAATAAGCAAATTCCTGTACGAGCCGTAGGCGAGGCCTGGAAGCTTGTGAGTCCAGTAAAAGCACTTTCGGGGCGTGTTACGTACAATATTTTTTCTTCAATCGTCTCTTTAATGAAACCAATAATTGATATACTTTGACTATTTATAAATATTAATAGATAGATAGATAGATAGAAACATTTTATTATTATTAATTTATTAGTTGTACAATTATTATTATTATTATTATGTCTTATGTTTAGTGGATATTACCGATTTGAAACATTTTGGATATTAATTGTAGTATCAGAAGGCAATATAGCAACACGGCTGTTTAGCTTCGACTACAAATATGATTAATGTGATTACAGTAAAATATACTGCAAATTGACATTGACGTTTAGATGATCTGTCACTTTACAGTACTAGTACCCGTACTTTCGGGACTAGTATTAGAATACGCTACTTTCGGTACAAAAAATTTTACCGAAAGTACCTACTTTTAGAACGATTGAAGAAAAAGTATTTTATTTGTACACCAATCAATGTATTGTGCGACTGTTAAATTTTATTCAAGAAGATCTGGACAGTCTGTCTCCAAATAAATCATTTGTTTTCTAAGGCTACTGTATCTCTTGTATCTCTAGTGACTCTAATAATGAATGATTTTGTTGCGCTCAAAAACGATAACTTTGTTTATTGATCCCCTGAAATAAAAAGTAATCTTATTATTGAACACTATATCTTTGAGTAAATCCTAATTCAACTAGTATATCATTTTCACCATTTGCATACAAAACGAAGTATTATTAGGTGGAGAAAGAAAATTTGTTAAAGTGATGTCTAACAGTTATGGAGCCTTGGAGACGAGTTGTTACGTTATATTTAAACATTAGCATCAGCGACGTACGTCAGTTGAGAATTTTCCATGAAAATAACAGTAGAGAAGACTGAAATTGCTAGCGTTACAATTATGTCGCAAAGAAATAAGCGAACTCATCACAGCTGTCGTCAATCATTTATATGGTTGGATATTGGATTGATTTCAAGATTTTTATATTAGTAACATGCGTATGCCTAGGAAAATATTCATATAGATGGTTAATTAAGTAAATCCACCAAATACCTCCTAGACAGGATCTTACCTGCATGGTTATTTGACCCACTATTGCTTAGGGAATATAGTGAACTGAACTACAAATTGACTGAAGCCTTCAAGATTCTGTTCACCCTATTCGGTAAGTAGTGACAGTTACATACGAGTTAATCGAGTTGATCTATGAACATGTAGAATTAACAGTACTTATTACCTAATTGGTCTCTGAAAGGCACTTGGATGGAGCGTACTATCATCATCAAAATTGCAAAGGATTTTTTGTTGCAGACAGTGAGACGTTAATGGGAAGGTGAAATAGAGGAGGTGATTAAACAGAACATACAGCAGAAATCGTCGAAGACATCTCTAACGATGCCGCTGATGATATTGCCAAACATTTTTGTTATTCTCTCATTCAATGCTTCTCGTTTCTTTAAACCTTCCCAAAACTTTCCTAATAGTGGACTATGTAATCGAGATATTTTTATTTTTTTGCTGACTCCTAGCTAGGTCTAATACTATACTTATTCAATTGTCATCAGAATTTGAATGCTCAATTTTTTTGCCGTGGTAAGTATTTTCCAAAAGGAACAATATCAGTGCAAAAATAATAAATTGCGTTTATATAAAAACAATTAAATGTAAAATGAACATGAAGAACCCAATTTTGATCTCAGCTTTTAAAAAAATATTGTACTAAAAGTTTTCCATTAAGAAGATATTCCGTTTTATTTATCACCAAACCCTTTTTATATCTTCAAACTTTTTCTTCTGCCGTGATACTAAAAAATGCACTTCCATTTTTAAAGGGATTACAAAATTTTTATTTGACGATTGGACAAATATAACAGATAACAGGTAATAAAATCAAGGTTTTTTTTTCTCCTGCAAAGCTCTGGTATACATGCTCTATGCTTAAGTTACTACTACTACGTCCGTGCAGATTATTTTGAATTCTTAACTTATACATATATTGCGTGTGGTCTTCTTCGAAAAATCAATTGAAAGAGAACATATTTCAGTAAGTATATCAATAATGTGAACATAGTTTATCATATTGACATATTACAGTATTTGCAACACCAACCCATTGATTTACCTCTTATAGCATAGAATCTGGTCCATAAAAGAGTTATAACTTATAATATGTTTTGTTTATTTCTCAAAAGGTTTTCTTAACCGCCTCTTAAGATGTTGACGTAACCTTCGGACTATCGTAGGGATAATGATATAGTTCTTACTTTACATCAGATATTGTATACTACTTGACATGCGTTTCACCAATCAAGTTGGCATCATCAAGAGATGACTGAAATTAAATTTAATCCAATTAACTACTAAATATTCGTTACTTTTAATTACATGTAAGTTGTTAACAATCTATTTTAAGACTAATTTCAAAAGTACGCAAAGCAATATCAGTTTCTTCTATATGATGATAAATACTTCTTAAATCTTGATATTCAATCTTTACAACTAAATTTGTAAATGATCGACCTTTCAATTTCCCCAATTTTATCTTGTGGTTTGCTTAGAAATTGTTTTTATTTTCCACTCGGTGAATAACGGTTGTACCTATGTCTTTAAAGATCCCACCTGAGTATATTGAAGTTCATATCAGTTGATGTGAATTTTTAAGTTTCCCTTTTAGTTAGAAAAATCCAGTCTCTAATTATTTTATCAACCAAAGTTGATTAAAGGTCGAAGCCAAAAGCCCAAGCCATGTTTCGTTTTAGTACCGTTAATACTTACTGTGACATTGTGCAATAACTAGGTATAGGTAAAGGTAAAAATATGTTTGTTTAAAAGTTGAGTGTTATCGATTTATAGACCACAGTAGATTTCAGTAAGTTTACTATCAGCGCAGACAATATATTATGTTATACTATAAGTAATGAATGCCTGAGTAAATTCAATCTAAGATACCATCGATTATGTACTACAACTAGAGGTGTAAAATACCATTGAGAATGCATTATTATATTATACAATACACTGCAGATAGGTACATTAAAACCTAATAATTTTTTTATACTTAAAGAAGAAGTAATTGCACAATTTTTTTTATTAAATTGAACCCGTTCTTCTTGTACAAAAATGAAACTTACCAATTAATTATTATTTTGTCAATAAACATGAATTTTGTTGCGCGATGTTGTCTAGTTTTTAATCAATATGGTTCTGATTGATGGTCTATATAATTTAATATTATGTACCTTCTTTTCGTACATTACAACCAACCCTTTAACATGAAAAGAAAGAGAATCGTACGATTATTGTCGTTTATATAGTATTAATTGTAGAATTTATCATTTTGAGATCTTAAGGTTATTTTTATAATGTAAGTAAAAAATATTAATATACCACAATAGGAAGTGTTTCTAAATCATTGCTGATAAATTGTGGAGGTAATTCTACATGTAAGAATTAGAAAGAAAGTTCACATAAATATATACAGCTACAAAATAAAAAATTAGCTGTAGTTGTAATAAATGAGACGAGCGAATTATTTTCAACCCTCCATTTTTACCCTTTACAATTAATTTGTATAACAATTTGACACTTGATTATGATTGCTCAATGAAAATCATAAAAAAATGCTCAACTATTATTTTATTGTAGAATCAATCAATCAACATTTCCAATAAAAATCATCTTGGGTTACTCAAGATCCTTGATTTGAAAATGATGATATACAATTTGCTTCGCCTTTGGCTAAATTTTTGTTTTGCAGTAATCATACTATAATAGTACATATTATTGCGAGATTATATAATATATTTTGTACCTCTTACACCACTAGATGATGAAGAAATACTAATTTCAGGGTGGTCCAAGCTCCAAGATTTTCAACGTCAATTTAGAAACACCCTTTAAACAGGAAACGTGAAGTCTTCAGCAACCTCTTATATTTTGTTTATAAATTTTGACTTTAAAGAATTTTTAATAAATATATAACACAGTGATCATAATAAAATTATCATCAAACTTTTCCAAAATGTTTTTACCATGCTCAAACATTTGTATTATATCCTACAAATTTCATTTTAATCTGCTCTTCATATTTGTTTTATTTTCTGATAATTGGAATATATTCATTTTCACGACTAAAAAAGTAAAAGGAATAATAGTTAACAACTCCCGAAAGCGGCATGCAACTATCTCAAATAACAAACCAATCAAAAATAATATACTCCCATTTGTATTAAAAAATATTGATTATTTACAAGTAACAAGAAACGTATTTTTCTAAAGGGCAAATCAAGAGAAATATATAAAGGCATGTAGAAGTATTTAGTTTCCACCAATTTATCTATATTTTAAGTCTTTTCAGTGCAAGTAGAAAAAAATTAAGTTGTGGTACTGCTCACAACGGTAGTTGAATTTTAAATAGTCTATAAGGCATGTAGAAGTATTTAGTTTCCACCAATTTGTCTATATTTTAAGTCTTTTCAGTGCAAGTAGAAAAAAATTAAGTTGTGGTACTGCTCACAACGGTAGTTGAATTTTAAATAGTCTATAAGGCATGTAGAAGTATTTAGTTTCCACCAATTTATCTATATTTTAAGTCTTTTCAGTCCAAGTAGAAAAAAAATAAGTTGTGATACTGCTCACAACGGGAAATCAAATTTAACTATCTTTTAAGGCATGTATTTATAAGAACGTAGTTTGAACATATTTTATTATATTTTAAGGCATGTGTGTTCTCTTCCAGCTATATAAAAAATAAGTTGTGATACTGCTCACAACGGGAAATCAAATTTAACTATCTTTTAAGGCATGTATTTATAAGAACGTAGTTTGAACATATTTTATTAAATTTTAAGGCATGTGTGTTCTCTTCCAGCTATAAAAAAATTAGTTGTGATACTGCTACTGAGTTGTTAATATAGGTATACTTAGAACTAATGAATTTGTGCCTACAAATAAATATTAAAATGCAGGATTGGAGTAATTTGCATGTGAAGAATGAAAGTGCTTGTGGTTGCTATGGGTTACTGGAGACGTGTGCGTATAATATGACACAAAGGACTAAAGATTAATGCGTATGGGACAAATAAAACCAAAGATGATCAGTAAGAGAATGTTGAGATGATTTATTGATGTAGAAATTATTCTTAGTGAATATGATTGTGGAAACGTAAAACCGTAGCATCAATGATCTGAGAAATAATGAGTGTTCTAATGAATAAATGTAATAATGACTGAAGCAACAAACTTACAAACCAATAAAATTGCGCAGAATTAAATGGAAAGAAAAAACATTTTATCTGCGTGTATTATATTATATTCAAAGACTTTATTTAAGTAATACCAAGTTAATGGATTTCAAAACATACATTAAACATAACGTTAAATCTGTAATATATCTGTACAGAGGCAGATAATGTACAATAATATTGTATCTAATAATAATTAATAATATTAATTTATTGTTATAGTTAACAACGAATGTATTTTTTTTAAACAATAAAAAATTGTATATGACTTTATTATTTCTGCAAGGAAAGTTAATGAAATTATATATTTCAATGAAAGACGTACAGGGAGGGAAATTGTTTATATTTTTACACTCCTGCAACTGTATTTTAATTAGTAGTAGAGTATAAAAAGAAGTGTAAAAATATAGATTTTAGCAGGGTAGTAGGGTATAACAAATTTATGTTATATTATTGCAGAATACCTGTCCTACTCTTTGGAAAATATGCAGTCCTTTAAAATACTACAAATTAAAAAAATTATCTGAAATAAAATGTTATTTCTTCGATATCACATATTTAGATTAAATTCCTTGAGATTTAAGAATATTGCTTTATTTAAGCGTATTTAAGCTTAAATATAATGTTAAAAGCGCAAAGAAACTTGGTGTATTAAAAATCACCAACATACTTGGAAACTTTACAAAATACATTTCATTAATGTTTAAAACTTGAATAATAAATTAGTAAAGTAAACGATAATTTAAAAAATAAATATATTTATATTTCTTGTATAACGTCCTTGCAATGTTAAGCATAAGATGTTTCATCCTTCAACCAGGAAACACACACGACACAATCAATTCTTGGAACGTCGCCTATTGCCTCAACTGAGAATCGAACTTAAGCAGCGTTTTCCTCCACGGTCGCCTACGACTGGCGACCGCGACTAAGTAGCTACGACCGATTCGCAATGACTTCTGCAATGCTTTTTAAATGTGTTTGTTTTCCTACGGGCTGCTCAGTCGTTGCTACTGGACTTCATTCGCCTTTCGCTCGACGACTGGTCGCCTGACTGTTCCGGGAGCAGACAAACGACTCTTTCGCTGCGAATTTCATGTTAAACAGATCGCGATACGTGTGTTTTGCCGACAAGTATTAATAAAACATGGATGTATTTTCACATGCAGAAGACGAACAACTTATTCACTTAATATTCAGTCATCCAAAGATTTATAATCCTAAACACAAACGTTATAAATTGCAAAATATAAAGGAATCTATTTGGAAAGAAGCAAGACGTAAGCAAAGTTGTAAAATTTCCTCATCTTGGTAATTTAATAACAATAATAGAATCGTTTTCCATCTATCCATATTCATTTTTTCAAATCATTGTGTCGCCAAGCCAAGTAAATTCTCACTGGAGGAAAACACCTCAGCACTGGAGAAGTCGTCGCGAACCGGTCGTAGCTACTTAGTCGCGGTCGCCAGTCGTAGGCGACCGTGGAGGAAAACGCTGCTTTAGCTTTAGCTTTATCTGTACAATAACACAAGTTATTGTACAGATGTTATAAAAATATGACATAATGAAATTTCTAACTTACTCTTTTAACCTATAATAACCCTCAATTAAATAATTTTATTTTTGCACTATGCATTTTGTATAATACAATATAAATCAATCACTGTTAGTTAAACTGGCAATACGTCGTAGTGAGAGTATTGTAACGTAACATTATTCTATTGATTATACCAGCAGAAAGCAAATACAAATTTGTAATATTTTATTTATTGTGACGCTGATTGGTGTCTGTGTTTCTGTTCATATTACCAGAGACAATTTGTCCTTTGGTATTACGCAATACTTCGCTACAACATAAAACCAATTCAAACATCCTAATTATAATAACAAATGGAACTTGGAAATAAATGAAAAATGATTGGAACTTCTATAAATAATGGTAATTTGGTAAATAGGTCATAATTAAAATTTATATAACATTTGATTAGTTGATAAAGAAAAAAACAGTCTTGTAGCAGCTGTAAGACGCTGAATAACAAAATACGGCTCTTGTGCGTGATGAGGCGATGACGTGCAACAGATTTTGTTAGTATGTAGGTATATAACTCGATAATACCTATATCAAAGATTTATAAACTTAGAGAGTCGCTGCATCCCATTTTGTCCGCAATTGCATTATCACGTCAATAATACAGAGTTGTAAGAGGGTGCGAAATTTTCGTATCTTGGTATTTTTTCATTATACCAATCCCATAAACCTTGTACTTTCTTAGGGATTTATATGATTTAAGTTACATAGTTATAAAAAAAACGAAAATTTGCATGAAATGAAACTTCTTCGAATTTAATATTTTTGTTCAAACAATATGAAGGGCCTGCAATGGGTAAATTGTATCATGCGTTATTACCAATTATGTGTGAGTTCGTAACAAAAAACAGAAGAAATATTCGAGTACCTTTCTGGAATAGGTATAGATAAAATGAAAATAAAATTTTTTGTAGTATTTGATACAAAGGTTGCAAATGTAGGCAACCTTGCTTCTTACTGGAATAATCGTTCGTTTCATAAAAATTCATTTATGAGATTGAACACAGTAATTGACAATTATCATTTTTTAATACATTAGAATAGTAAAAGATAGTTGTACTTTTAATATATTATGTGATTCGTTGATAAAAAGATGATCATGATTAAGAATATAACTAAAAGCACTTTTATTTTGTAATTTTAGTTGATTAAATAGTTAGGAAACTGACATTTAATGAGACTTTTTGAAATTCCTCAACATTTCAAACTAAAATAGAAAGTTTAAAATCACTCGAGGTGTTATAATTTGCAAAGAGATATTTGACACCTATTCACTCATTATGAAGTAAATCCAACTTAAAGAATAATATTTCTTTAATGTTAATAGAAGCATTTAATGTATCATCATTGGTAAAGTGTTTCTTTCTTTGATAATACTTTAAAAACTTTTGACCTTCCTAAATATTTATATTTAGTTTACTGCTGTTAATGAAACTGGAATTCAAATATTATTTGTGCAAGCAAAAATTCCAATTTAAAAATATAATCTTATAATTTAAATTTTTACACTAAACACAGAAGTGTAGCTCTCAATTTGTAAATCATAAAAATAAATCTGAATTTTACTGAAACTATTTTTATGTTGAATATCTTATAATAAATAATCTATTTATCTATCTATAATCAAACACGAAAATACCAAATAGTATAAATATGCATTTAACCTTAAGGTCATGTTAACAGGAGTTAATTAATATATACCTATACCACTTAAAATTTTCTTCCTGTTCCGCTTTATCTTTCTCCGAAATCTGGAATGAATTACATGCCATTATGCTGAAAGTCACAAAATCCTTTAGATACAAAATAAACCGGCCGAAGAACTAAAAAAAGTATGGACATGAATCATTTTAAATCTAAAATGACATTATTTAAAAAATAATAATTTTAATCCGTTTCACATTATTTTAACACAGAAATTAGTGCGTGTGTAAAGTATGTTTAGATCAAATTGTTGCGAGTGATAAAAATCATGCGGAAAGGTCTATTATTGTTAATTTAATTCATCATATTATTATTAGCGTATGTTTAAAATTGTTTAAAAGAAATGTTCCCTGGTAGCTGCATAGAAATAAAAGATAGTATTAAATGATTAGCTAGTTAGCTGCGTCCAGCCCTGTTGAACTGTTTCTTATGAGGTTACTTAAAAACCAAAGTTAACAGACATAAATCTGTAAATTTAAAAGAAAAAATCGGCAAAATGTCAGATGTTATTGTTAATGTTTAAAGGGAGTGTGTTAGTCGATTACACCATCAGGATTTAATTGATCACATAGTATACATTTATCCATGCGATTTTAATTTTTTATTTTATTGAGTTTATAATAATTTTCTTTTTGAAAAAATGTTCCTATAATTTTTGGTACAACATAAAAAAGGTGCTTCTTCAAATGGTATATTATAAAAAATTATAGTTACCATTTAAAGAATTGTACTGGTATGACAAGATGTAGATAAGATGAGATGTATTATTATTATAAAGAATCATTCATTTTCGTTCACGAATAATTAATTTCTCTTATTAAAACTTATATTATTAACTATTTATCAATTAACTTAAATATAATTTAATGAAATACTGACCGCCTCAGTTACTGTTCTAAAAGATCTGTCTAATTGTTCATGAGTTTAAAAGAGAGCAAGGGAAAACATAGGTGATGCAAATTAGATGGAAATTAAAAAATGCGTAAAAAATGTTACCGACGTCGAGATAATACTGTGCTATTATATAAAGTGAAAGAGGGCGTAAATTTGTTGGGAGCGTAATTCTCTTGTAATAAATTAAGACTCTAATCCTAATAAACATTGAATATAACAGGCTCATTGGAATAATTCCCCATGTTTACGACCGGGCTCTTCTTAACTTATTATACCTCACTAAGTGCGTGTTGCCGGCGTTGCAGATAGATAGAAAAGCTTTTTACATTTCCCATTCTTACAGTAGGGGGAGGCGTTATTCCAAAATGAATTTAATCGTATAATTTAAAAGTTTAAGTGCTTTTAAATGTTTTATTGCTCGTGCTAAAAAATATATTAGTTTGATTTATTACATGCATTTTTTCAATATTTGTAATAATTTAAAACAATATTATTACTAAAGATAACTAATAATGACAACATTTTCGCCGGCAGTCGATTTATTAAATTTTTTATTTCTAGCTCATATATGCAGATTTTACAAATTTCTTTAGTTATTTAAATAGTACTTATAAAAGTACAGTGCTGTTTCACACCAGATTTTTTAAGCAAAAATAGGGGTACATACATATAGAATAATATTTGTAGAAATTATTTCAATAGTCTGAAAGTTATTTGTGGCATCATTTAATTTTTTTCTTTTCCTTTTTGGGATTTATAACCACATTCTTGAATAGCCCCAATGCTAACTCTTTTATTTGTATAGGTGAAAAGGTTATTTAAAAAAAAATACAGGTATTTTTTAGATTATATGGGACTATGCAAGAAAGAAAGTTACTTCAATATCTACAAAAAGTTATTTACTTCATTTTCATTCATTTTTTTTTCAAACACTACTATTTTTCAGCCTTTCCTTTCTTGAGTTATCATGTTCACAAAAAACTGTGAAGATTTATTGTGAGTTGTTCAGAACTCAATGATAATAATAATTAAGACAATAGTGGAAAAATGTTGTTTTACAGCCGACATTTATGAATGTTCTGACCATATTTATATATTGCAGGTTGCAGATTACGCCAGATTCTTTTGGAATTGCTAATAAATCCTACTTTTATGCAAGGCAAAATATTAAATACTTGTTAAAAACAATTTACTAATTAGGCTTTTAAATTTTGTTTTAGTTCGCTTATGTTTCTTTAAAAATTAACAACTAATTAATTTGTAATATTTCCAGTTACTGACGAGTATTAAATGAGTCCGCAAATCAAATTGTTGATTGAAATAGACCAACAGGGAAAAACTAATTCTTAATAATTGAAGACAATCCAATGTCAGGAAGGTGCTAATACCATCAAAAGGACCGAACTTTGACTATTTGCCGTCATCAGCACAGCACCCCCATGACCCTTGTAGGTGTACAATAAATAAATATGAAATTTTCAATCAGAAACGTATAAAATGCGTCGATTGGAACAACCTACAAGCACATGGATTAATTCCATATAGAGGAACTCCCACGCTAGGCGGTGTGTATATCATCCGCAGACATATCTGGCTCGTCGGCAATCGCAGAACGGGTGAGCAATGTAAGCATACAACTGTTCAGCATTAGCCCAAGATCTAATATCTGGAAGTAAATCCAACGACTTATGATTTAGGCTGCTTGCTCTTACTGTTGGAGGCATGCTGCATTTGGTAATAGGTAAAGTATAAATAATAAATATCTAAACATAAATACATATTTTTTGAAAATGAAAAATAGTAGCACAATAATAATAAAAATAATAATAATAATAATGTTCAAAGCATGTATTTCAACAAGCCCTCTGTAGTAGAAGCCAAAGTAGACTGAATTACAAGTTGCTGATTTCTATATACTCCAGGACATTAAAAAAATTAGATAATGGTTATAATTTATACTAAATACAAAAAGTGTAGGTTTACCTTTAAATAAATATGAAAAATATGTTAAAAGAGATAGAGATAATGGTGGAAACAGGTGTAATTGATAGCAAGTACCGAAAGATCAACAAGAAATATGCTCAAGAGCATATGCATTTTTAAACACACCTCTTTGATTAGACTATTACTACTGTGATTTATTTGTATTGTTAAATTAAAATGTTACTTTTTTTTTTAATTTTAATAAGTTTAAAATGCTGTCCTTGGAACAAATAACTTTGTTACTGGAATCACTACTTCAGTTGATCCAAAAATGAAAATGTTGAGTGGACATATTACGCTAATTTTAAAAACATTATGGAGTTTACTATTAGAATGTTAACATATGACCGAGAATCAAGCATTATTCA
This sequence comes from Rhagium mordax, assembly GCA_963680705.1. Taxonomy (NCBI): domain Eukaryota; kingdom Metazoa; phylum Arthropoda; class Insecta; order Coleoptera; family Cerambycidae; genus Rhagium; species Rhagium mordax. Next base: position 48,295,755 of record OY796656.1, on the reverse strand, counting down.
AATAAAGACTCAGGACGATCTAGTAATAGAACAGAAAAATAGGTTGACAATGTTAAAAGTATGAAGAAAACGATTGTTTTAAATATATTTGTGGAGCCAATAATCTTACGAAATAATTTTACAGGGATCTAATTTTCATGATGATTCTTTGACTAATTCCTAAATAATTTAAATAACGATAATATTATGGGTATTACGTTTTACAACGGTTTCATCTCAGTGGTTAAGTAAATAGTCGAAACTTGGTCAGTAGAAAACATTACGAATACAAAAGTAAGTCTTTGGGTGGAAATCTCGCAAAATCTATTATCTATTATGAATACAAATTTTAATATTTTACATATTATTATGTTGAGTCTGATCTTTTAGACATACTTGAAGGTATTTCCAACAAGACAAATCCACACCAAACACTGCATATATTATCACCACAATCCATTTTCTATGAAAATTTTACGACGATAAAACGTAGATATATGTATTCGGTTTTTCCAATATCTCTGTTCCATTTTTTTTTCTATTTCCTCTTTAAAACATCGGATTTATTGAAACAATTTAGTGATACTGACCAATGTGTGAAGAAAAAAAGAAAATTTAAGAAAAAGAGTGTCTGCTGCGGGATCAAGACAACATTTCAAACAATTCATTATGACTTATTTAGTGCCTGTTATAAACACAAACAAATTTGTTTCATGTTCATGACCCATTTTTGTCTGCATTTCCTCCCTAATCTAATTTTCGATATGACATGATATAACAGTGAAGTTAAGTGGTCTAATCAAAGGCAGGAACTCGAAAATATACAGTAAATCCCCGTATAGCATTTTTTGTTGATCTCCTGGAATACAAATAAAAATTGAAGAATCTTTTCAGTTACATTCAACTTCAATTTGAACTGAGAAATTACCTGATATCGAACATTCTTGTCCTACTTTACATGATATATAATTCATAGTATTATTATCAAATATCACGTAAAAGTCAGATCAAAATGTTGGCGATATTTCAGTTCAAACACATGTTTCTAATGCGTTTCTTCGATAATCGAAATATAGTAAATTATAGTCAATATCCACTTTTAACCAAATAAGTAAAATCGAAGAGCCTTCGTGTGTATATTCTCATTTCATCATTTTTCTTGTGGTTTGCAATCGTCATAATAGTATTCTAAAGGTGGAGATACACCAAAAAAGCGAGCATGAGCAAACATTGAATCGTGCTCCCTTGATGTTTGCTTGTGCTCTGGCTTTTAAATTTAGATGTGTCACTACAAAGCGATTTTATTGAAATTCAGCGATGATCCGCATGTTTGCAAGCAAACATTTTAATTATGGCGTCCCGAAACAAAGTTCTCTGTGCAAGTGCAAGTTTTATTGTTATCTTTGGACTATTGAAAAAGAATTGACTATTGAAATTGACTATTGAAAATTTTAAGTTTAAACCATATTGAAGTAATTTTATCATTTTAAAAGAAGTTATTTCAAAAATTTAAGACTATAAAAAAATCGCATGCAATTCGAATTTTAAAAGAAATATATAGTTTACTTTACTGAGAGTAATTAAACTCTAGAAAGATATCAAATTCTATTATGTAAAGAAGAAATCCAATTTTTGATATACTGGGAGAGAACTTAAAAACATCAAAACTCGCCCAATAATTATCGCACAGAAATAAATTAAAGGTAATTTTATAAGCTGCAGAAAAAATTGTTTATGTTTTCTTTAATTTTAATAGTTTCCGTGTCATTAGCGAAAAAACAATCGTTCGTCCTCTTTCAAAGTTCCAAACTCTGCAAAGACAAAACTGCTCTAGATACAATTTTTTTTATTAAAACATAGGTGTCAGTGAATCAATATTCTCATTTTACTGGTATACTAACTTAATATATCTGAAAAGGTTAATATAGACGCACATATTGAAGAATGTAACTAATAATTAAAGAGTTTATTAGAAATTTATCAGTAATTACTTCTGTGAAATTATAGTACATGTCGATATAGTATTCTATAAATATACCGCAAAATTAAAACGTCGTAAGTTTGCTTTTTCTGTACCGCTTCTCCAATTTGAATTATCTCTTTTTTGTACTGTAGGTTGGACTCTGCAGCAATATATAAGCTACCGATTTAAAGTAAATGTTCAGTTTTGATTGATTACCAAGTGAAAAAGCAACGGTGGATTTTGTTCCAAAAATTCATAACACCCTATGGAATAAACAAGCCACAACAGCAACTTTACAATAATTTAGAGTTAACTCCAGCTTCTTCTTTGTTTAACATTCTCCTCATTACTTTATTATCTACTGTTATTGGAAGTAGCATAAAGTTTTATACCATATGTTTATTGACAGGTTTTATGTTTGCATTCTTTAACAAAAATTTTTAGAATTAATGACTAAAATGCTTTAAATCAAATCAGTACCACGTATTTTTGCCACTACTTCTAAGACCACCTTATAACGATGATATATACATGAAATGAACCATCTAATTAGGTATACCAAACATGGTGTGTATTATATTTTTCCAAAATGTTGAATAACTCAAGATTTATTACATATATAAAAAAATTCAGCCTCAAAGTTACGGAACGGCAACTCACTCCTCAGCTTGAACGCACTAATCGTTGCTAATTAAACTGTTGAAAAGCAGAAATCTAATGAAACAGTTTACACAACAATAATCTAATACTATGTAAATTAATGGGCATTACTTTTGATTTCTTGTTTTCCATGCCAGCTACTTATTTCAATATTTCCTATGTTGCGTACAAACTATAATTGTTAAAAACGTGTGCTATAGAACTGCATATTTTCTCTTGTAACAGAGATAATGAAGAAGAGTAGAAACATGAACGATGAAAAGATAAAACTAGGGTTAGTTCCAATTAATAATTTGCCGTTGCTGTTGGTGCGCTCCACAGGGTGTTATGAATATTGAATAATATTCAGTAGCACAATGACATTCCGGAGAAGCAAACTCACATTGTAAATCATTCAATCACATGAACTATTCGAAAAAAATTTAACACGAAAGTTAGGGTGAGGTAGTATGTTAATTTTTTGCATTTAGTATATATTATAAGGGGTAATTAAATGCTTCAAAAAGTAAAAAATTAACTCGATAGTCTGCGGACAAATAGTCGTCTGAAATTAATAAATCTATGAAAAATGTATCCCGAAATAGTATTTTAGATAGACGATAATAAAAACTTCTTTTCATTTTAATTTACCATTCTCTTTCTTTGCTTGATTGTTTATAAATGACTTTGTTTAGGTTTTTATACAAGCATAATAATTTTAATTTATTCAAAACTATCAATCATAATACTCTATTTATTTCCATTCTTATTTGTCTGACTTTTAACTTATTTCAGTTACGAGTTATCTCTAACGTGTCAGTATTTGGTTTTATTTTATTTAATTTTATTATTTAATCTTATAACCGAGAACAAGAGGCAAATATACTGTTATACGAACTTCAAATTCCAAAAATATAAAACATACATAAAAGTAAATGCACCATTAACCATCAGTCAACAGCCGACATTACTTATGTATTTTTTTTAACTACAAATATGCAGCAATGAATATCAGCTTCATATTAAAATTTAAAATAATAAAAATGTTCTTATAAGAAGTGAATTAGTTTCAATCTACCCACTACTGGGGTACGAAGGTACTACTTATATTACATTTTTAAAACATAATAAGTAGATGGCATACTGTGTGAGAAATATTTAAATATAATATTTAATTTTAGGTACGAAAATTTAAATTTATTTTAAATATCAGATATTTCTTTATCATTAGACGCAACAATTATTTTATAAATTATATTTAACCAGTTATCTAAATACGTAGTATAAGATGTGTATAGTGAGGACGGAATATTATTCACATTAAAAAGTATTTTATTTGTGAGGAGCGCGTATATAATTTGTCATGACAATTACAAATTTATTTCAGTGTATTTCTGCAAATTTGTTGTGAAATAGAAACTATAGAATCGAAAATTATATTTCTCATTGGCGCCTTCGCCTAATACTTAAATGATATACCTGTTAGCCGGCAACTACTGATATGAGGTGTAGATATTTTGTCAATTACAGAATTCAAATGCTGTTTGAGAAAGTACTTAAATTAGTAATTTTGTTTCTGAATAACATTTTTATTCAAAAACATTATCTTCTAATTTTATTTTGTAAATGATGGAATCAATTCTTATGAGAAACCTTGAATTGTTATATACTTAGTTATTTTAGTATTCCCTCTTTCTTATTATTAAACACCAACTAAACTTGATTTTCCTTGATATCAAAAGGCGATGTTTTCAAAAACAATTGATAAATATATAAATTTAACTATCATATCCAAAATCGGTCCAAATCCAAAATTTATTATGAACTCACTACATTATTTTAAGATTTACTTAAGGTAGGGGCAAAAAAGTAGCATTAATAGTCACAGTATTTTTGTGTGTGTGTATAAAATCCTGCATGTAAATAATGTTAATAATAAATGATGTCAACTTACCGACGGGTTCGGCATGCACCGGCGCCCCATCGGTTCAGGACTCCGGTATGTTGGGGAATATCTTCCTGCAAAACAAGCACCAGAAGATGTTATGGGTCCGTGAAGTCCTGTGGGGCCCTTGGACCCCATCATTTTGTCTGGCGAATACATAACAGTCCAATCAATCTTTACCGAAGTTCACTAATCCCCATTATGTCCTTAAAAGTTTTGTGTTTTTCTTTGTAGAACAATTAAAATTTTGAGCAAATTTAGATGAGATTAAAATATTTACATAGTTTTACATATGTAACTCAAAAGTTTATTCACAGGTTTAACTGCATTCATGCATAAACATGTATTTTTTATAATATAGTGTCGTATAATCTTAAATAAGACGCGAGATCACAAAATGGTTAAAGTCCTTATCACAATAAATTATTAATTGTTGTTTTTTAAAGTAGAGCAGAGCACGTTAAGTCTGAAATAATTCACCCCAAAGGTCTAAGGGTTGACTGAAAGCAAACTATCGTCTGCCATTGGAGTTTTGTCAGAGTTTGAGGGGTTGTATATTTTGCGCATGACTGTCGTCCCGACGCCCGCCCCTACTTCTATATCTGAAGCCGCATTCGCCTCTAACAAATTAGTGGCATTTTGATGGTGTATAGATTTTTGAATTGTTACCAAAAGGGTAAATAATCGGTTTTACATGCTTAGCGAAATTGTCAATTGATGACTTACATACATATTTATGTATCATAAGTGATGTGTGTTTATATGTTCAATGTAGATGAGACAACTTTTATTACTGGCGAATTAAATTATTGCCAAAAACAGGATTATAATGTTGATGCTTTTCGTATCAAATGAATACTAAGAAGGATATCACAAATAGTTTCGTAGGAAACTGGATAACATTTGACAGCATACTTTAACGGAGTTGTGTTGAATATTCATTGAACTTAATTCTGGGAATCACGCCAAATTCTAAAAAATAAATAGAAATAAGAAAATTGCCAAAATATGTCAATTTTAGATAACAATATTGTATTTATATTCATTTAGAACTATATACAGTGGTTTTCTGGGGCAAACTGTTGAGGTTTGCCTTTGATACTACACTTTTATCTTGACATATTTTGGCAATTTTCTTATTTCTATTTATTTTTAGAATTTGGCGTGATTCCCAGAATTAAGTTCAATGAATATTAACTATCCGCCACAAATAAGCTACAAACAATATTGTGTTGAATATAAAGACAATTACAAATTAACATATTTAAAACTAATAGTCGATTCTATGATAATAGGTTATGCCATTTTTTGGTGCAGAGTAACTAACATAATTTATTATAAATGTTAAAAAACACAGTTGTGTATACTATAAGTATTCTTCATTTATACAGAGACCATGCAACTGACAAACAATTTTATATTATTATAGGGCGACACAAAATAAATTACTTACATCAATTCTTAATTTCTATAATAAAACTGTATGAGAATAAATACCATCGAAATAAAAGAAAAAATAGTAACTACTTAATCAATTAATTAATAAAATTCACAACAACACGAAACAAGTAACTAACTTTTAAGAACAGATTTTTTTAAAGAGTTCAAAAAAGTTTTAGTTGGTCTGTTTTGGATGATCATATTTTACTAAAAGCGAACATGAAAATTAGTTTGACGTAAAATTCAGATTCTAAAATGTGCCTATGCCTCTTGGGATATATTAGGGTTTACCATTTAAATTAATTAAGTAGATGCAACAAGACTTATATTTTAATCAAGAATATTAAATATTTTATAGACAAAAAACACCGCAAAAGTAGAGGCCGTGAAACACTGGTATGTCACGTGACCTGACGTCATAATAGTCGTCTGAACGGACTGCCCAGTTTAGCTGAAACTAGACAGGTTTTGCATCAAATCAAATCATTTTATTACAAACGTTATTGTGCATCGTAGTTTTTACATAAGCAAAAATTAAATTTTACCTATTAAAATAGGAAAGAGATGTCAGGCTAGACCATGGCAAATGACGGGATACGTCCAGTCTGTGTTGTGAATACCTTCTTTCCTAAACAAACATGAACACTAGAGAATAGAAGAGAAAAAAAAGTAGAGGATACAGGAACTAATGTACGATACGAGCGAAAATTATGGGATAATTTTTAATAATGACAGAAATTTGGGAGCGAAAAAAGTTATCTATCTTTGGTTATGAGATTTTCTAAAAAATGGGGTTGTTAATGCTTCATTTATTTGCGTTCTGGTTCTATAATTATGAAAAACAGTTGGGAATAAATGTTTTCTTTTAACTATGTACCTAAGTTATACAACAATGTGTATATAGAGATCTAATATTTAAAGTTTTTGTTTGTTTATAAAGTAATGTTGTAGAGCATCTACGTTCTTTTTTGAATATTATTTTAAAAATTGTGTTTTGACAAACAAAAAGATTTTGTAGAGTTTTATTATATGATCCACCCCACACAACTATGCAGTACCGTAAAATTGACTCGACCAAGGCATTATATAGGGTGTCTTCTAAAAAACGCCCAAAGCCTTAACTCAGTGAAAATTTAATTATTATTTTTTTGAATTGGGGAATATATATTGGCCCACGAAACGCTATTTTCAGAATATAAAATATGGAGGTACTACTTCTGGTTTTACCGGAAGTGACTTCATTATCATTTTTTTAAATAGCACCCTATACATTTTTTTCGAAGTCTCTACTAAGCGTAAAATTTCCTTTCCTATGATGTGTCACAAGTCAATATTTTCCCACCAATAACCTCCTAACAACTTAATTCTTCCCGAGATAAGGCAAGTTGCTATAAATTATCAGTTGTGCCATGGAAAGAGATTTTATTGTTATAACATCATAAAACAAAATAAAGTGCAAAAAAACTGTGAAACTAATGTTAAATGTCGGTTTGTTGACATTTGTGTTTGTTTTTGTTCTTCACGGCACAATTGATAATTTAATAGCAATTTGTCTTACCTCGAGAATAATTAAGTTGTTAGGGGGTTATTGGTGGGAAAATATTGACTTGTCGCACATCATCGGCAAGGAAATTTTACGCTTAATAGAGATTTCGAAAAAAATGTGTAGGGTGCTATTTAAAAAAATGACAATGAAGTCCCTTCCGGTAAAACCGGAAGTAGTACCTCCATATTTTATATGCTGAAAAGAGCGTTTCGTGGGCCAATATATATATTCCCCAATTAAAAAAAATAATAATTAAATTTTCACTGAGTTATGGCTTTGGCCGTTTTTTAGAAGACAGCCTGTATATTATATAATGATCTAAGCAATTTTTTATTTAAAACATCTCGTATTTGATCAAATTTGTAGAACAGCTTAGGAATTTTTTTGTTATGTATTCACAGTGGTCAGTCCACTTCAAATGCTGATCAACTATTGCCCCTAAATATTTAATGTTTTTTATTTTTGTTATTTCTGTACAAGAGTAGTTATTCCAAAATAATTTTATTAATGAATTTTTATAGTACATTCATATTGGGTTGATCAGCAGCTGAAGAAGAGAATGTAACAAAATTAGTTTTTTTTGTGTTTCTAAACTCAGTAAGTTATAATTTAGCCACACTTGAATTAAGCTGAACCCGTTTTCTGCTTTTCTATATACTTCATCATTAAACTGTTTTACGCAAGTCTTTATTTAGTACAGAAAGTTTTAACAAGTGGAAACAATAATTTAAAAGTGTAGAAAAGCTTATTAACAATTCCTAAAATCAGTAAAATCGCGATTAATTTTGTTGTGTGGTGTGATCTGTAGATGACCTATATAGCTGCCTCAGGCGGTATTTAAAACTGATGTTACTATGTAATATTGTGTGATTTATGTTAAAATTTGTTTAATGGTAGTAAAAGTGTCATTTACAATAAAATTCCGTAAGTCGGTTACCTATTTGTCAATACATCTTTTGCTTTAAAGCATACTACAAAAACATCAATTAATCTAGTTCACCACTTGTTTGAATCCTATAACATTAAATACCTGTTGTTATGAAAGTTCCAAACCGCCAAATTGGATGGACTTTTGGAAGATGTAGACTAATGAGCTCATATTTCCATATTTTATTACACAAGTCCTTGGTTAAAAAAAAAAATTTAAGTTATAGACGAAAAAATAGATGTTCGTTTAAACTATCTGGCAAATATATCTTTATTTTCAGACATAATAATTCACAGTTCAATTAATACTAAACTTCTGTATTATCATCTCTATTTTACATTTAATATGCATTACTACCAATTCAAATTTTTTTATAAAATTTACTAATTCTCCTGAAAACGACTATGTGGAGGTTAGCGAATATTTTAAAAATGTAGCAAAAGGCGCTTTAAAACAATCATCGGAATTATTATTTGAAGTTTCCGTTCATTCGTATCAAATATTTAATAAGCTTATTTCAGATAAATATGAAACTGAATTTTTAAAGATAGGTAAACGAAAGATCATTTTGCGGGAGTTGACAATTTTAAAATTAGAAAAGTATGTAGAACAAATTAATGAAACGTGTATTTCCTCTAATAAAAGTCTAAAGTCAATATTTTTTAGAAATCGTTATTTATTTATACAATTTTTTATAATTATTATTTTTTTATTTTTCGTCACTTTTTGACGGTAGTAGGAGATAAGTATTTTTTGTTACCAAATAAGATTTTTATTTATTTAATTTAATTTTTTTGACTATCTGAGTTATAATGTTACACAATGCCAACAACCATATAATAACTAACATATTCTCAGTAACCTATTACCACATTTCGGACTTTTTGAGATTGTATTATGTATTCTGAACCGGACAGCATTCCCACCATCTCCCTAGAATCGTGTTTACCTAAACAATATAATTAAAAGAAAAGAAATAAGTTTTTTGAGGTTAAATAATACAACGAAATGTTTTTTGTCATAAACCTCAAGAAAGAAACATGATGCAGCTACGAACACGTGTTTCGGAGTTATTGCTCCTCATCGGCGTAACTCAGCTTAAATAATGGATTGTCTAGGTAGATATTATAGGGCAGTACACATAGGACTCTATAAGCTGACTGCTATTATTTGAAGCTACATATTGCCACATCATGCATGAAGGAACGAATTAGTGCTGTGTACTTTCTAACCATTATTGATAGTTATTGTTTCTGATTTAATTCACTCGGGTAAATTATTTAAGCTACGCTACGCTGATAATGAGCAATAACTCCGAAACAAAAAACATTTCCTTGTATAGAGGTATCTTAATAGATCCAACAGATGTGTTGGCTCTTAAGGAGGCCTCACCAATAATCCTATCTACACCGTCAAAACAAAAGTTTTTCAAAATATGTCGGAAAATATTAAATGTTATTTAAAGCTATGCATATTTCAACTTTAATGAAATTGGTTCATTTAATCCTACTGAGAATGCTATACCTATTTTGTTAGATGCCCTTTAGTGTGGATCCTCTGGTTAAATTTAATTGTACTAAAAATAAAAAGTATAACGATATTTGTATTAGAAAATCAAACTAACAGTATTTTTTTACTAAATGTAGATAATTTGAAAACAGTCATACATTCTAATTTAAAATGAACATGGTTTTAACGCGTGTCAGATAACGGGACACGCATATTGCAACAAAAATTGAAATTATAGTCAATCAAAATGCTGACCCTCATTATCATCATTACATGCACATAAACCTACTTATGCCCTGCATAAAAAAACGTACGAGTGCCAGCAACCGCGAAATGTCTGTTTTGTTTTGGGTAAACTCCAAACGCTTTTTGTGATTGGAATAAAATGTGACTATACAGACACGATTTTATGATAATCTAATCGGTTATAGAAGAAGAACTACCCGTGCACCGTCCACCCCGCCCTTCAACAAATCAACTCTTGCAAAATTACTAACTTTTTTAGGAATCATACTTTCTCTAAAAATTTTCTTTATAGTTTTGACAAAATTATTTATTTGTTAATTAGACGTCGCAGTGCACAATAGATTTAAATTAGTTTTAATTCGTCCATTTCATCATTAATTTCATTTCATTTAAAAAATAATAGAAATGGAATAAAATTTACAAAAACTTGCAGTAATTTTTTTTTTAAATTGATTTCGATAAGACCTGCGTAAGAAATTAAATTACATCGTTCTTGCTCTTCCGTGAATTTAGATCATCATGAAATGATATCTTTATTGAAATATTATTTCCAATATTATTCCAATCATATGTATACAGTACGTTTTGGTTATTTGCAGAGAAAAATATTTTCAACTAGAGATGCGCTTTAGCGGCTAAACAAATTAATTAATAATGTATGTGGACTATCTGTACACCCTGTATGTATCATAATTACAATCCAGTGGCCCACCTTTGAAAACATCTTATAAATAAGTATGTATTAATATTGTTATTGGGATTTGATTTTTTTTGATTTTTGAATAGAATTACATGTTTTCGACCCTATACTGGATCAAAATATTAGTCTGTAAGTCTATGTATGTATACAATGATAACTTGAAAATTTCTTGAGATATTTCTATAAAATTTCGTAGCTGATGACCTATCTCAGATTAAGTTTGTAGTCTATCGGTGAAAAGAATCAAGCCATAGCTGATGAAATTTGGTATATGCGATTGGTCAAGTTTAAGATCTCGATATGAAGTTAATACATATGGGGTAGTGGTGGTCGACGGAGGAGGCCGTAAAATGTTCTTAAATTCCAAAAATGTATTCAAACATATAATAGTAAAGAAATAATCACTTCCAGAAGTAAAAAAGGTAGTTTTGAATTGTATACAGCAATAGGATTATATTTTAGATATTTGGATAGCCCTTGGTGAATGTTAAAAATAACTAGTGCGTAAAGTAACATACTAAACAATTGCATACCTATAAAGCATCTATAATAATCATATCTTATTTTTAAAACGTTAAATGTGGTTATTTAATTTTATGTAGTCCATTTAATTAACATCACAGTATATTATTATAAATCATACCTACCTAATTTTCAGTATTCTTTAACAATAATGATTGAACTCTTTAAAATTTTGAAGTTTTATCTACATTCTTGACATTGACATAGACAAAGAAATAATGGACATTGATTAGTTTCACTCATTTAAAATTAAGTGGGCTATAACAGTATTGTGATTTTTAAATAACATATGAAGTTTTGACGTACCTAATAGGTAAGTTTTGACGTACCTAATAGGTGAGTTTTGACTTTTCACATAATTATTAGAGAATTTAGGTCCATTTCGGTAGTAGAAAAAAATATTGTATGAAATTCGTGAGAAAAGTGAGCCTTTTCCACTCATGGGATTGTCGCTCCCATTCGTGAAAAAATCTCACCTTACGTAGGTACTTGTTGCATAAATAACTATTTTCTACGAGCGTGCGTAAAGTACTAACTTTACGCACGCTTTATAGTGCGTAAAGTTAAAATTTACGCATTAGTGCGTAAAGTATTTTTACTTTACGCACTAGTATGTAAAGTAAAAAAGTAGACAATTGCATATTAGAGCACATATAATCATCATTTTATTATTAAAACGTTAAATATGGTTAATTAATTTTATGTAGTCCATTTATTTATTATCACGGTATATTATTATAATATATAATTAAGTAGGCTATAGAAATATTATGAATTTTAAATGATATATTAAGTTTTGACGTAATAGGTAAGTTTTGACGTTTTGAAATGTTCACATTATTATTAGATAATTTAGGACCAGTTCGGTAGTACTCGCCCTCGGCTCGCGCGAAAGCGAGTACTACCGAATTTTCATTAGTGAAAAATCTCACGTTACGCATTTGTTGCATAAATAACTATTTTATTAAAAAATGTCCTTTTCCAATTAAACTAAGTCTACAGGTCACAAAAATATATAAAGATTCGCCCAATTTAGTTTTAAATCTTTACGTAAAAAAAATAGATAATAATAGATCTGCCCAAATGGTATTTTTTACAAGCTTTTATTTAACTTGCAATGTTTTTATGTATGTATGTATGTTAGTTTAGGTCAAATCTTGCAACTGAATTTTAAAATAGTTATCCCCAACCGATTGAGCTGAAATTTTGCATACACGTTTAGTTTGGATGACAATGCATGTTTAGCTAAGTGAAGTCATTTTAAATCCAATATGGCGGACTCCCAAAGATGGCGGACTAGTTATTTTTTATGCACCCCCATGATATGGGTATCAATTAAAAGGGTTTGCTGAGAAGAATACGAAATATAAAATGACGTCACACTAAATTCAATATGGCGGACTAGTTATTTTTTATGCACCCCCAATATATATGGGTATCAATTAAAAGGGTTTGCTGAGAAGAATACGAAAAATATGTCCAGCGAAAACTAAAAAATAAAAAAAAAATTAATATTAAAAAAACATTTTTAAAAACAAGCTTTTATTTAAATGCTCTAAAAAGAAGAAAATAAACTTTAAATTAAATCAAATGCATCAATTTATTACATTATACAATTTATACAGTAAAGACCGAGGAGGTTCGAACATGGGTATTAGGTTGCGCGATTTACTTGTGCCCGTTGCAGGCAAGTGGGGAATCGTGGATCTCTGCGCTGTAGCCGATGGCTCTCATCACGTCTACTATTAATCCTTGTTTGAATTCTTTTATAATAATTTTTATTGAACCTGAAACAGTCGAGGTGCTGCAGCGACAATTAATTAAAATTAATTTATAATTTTAATTTTATGTAGAATCACATTTTTGTTGTGAGAAAACAAACAATGGAAATATTTAAATGTGTTTTGAGATTTTTTTAAAATTACAATAATTAATCCTATCTAGGATGAATTATTGAAGTTAGAAAAATTTCGAAACGTAAAGCAAATTTATTTTAGACATGAGTTCTACATCCCAACAAAGGCTTAAACACAATGAAAAAATAAGAGATAAGAAATAAGAAATTAAAAATATGGAATAGAATTAACAAATAATGATATCCGAAAAGCAATTAACAATTTGAACAGTTGAATTTTAAATCGAATAAGAACTAATATTATCGCCCAGAGTATTGTGTATTTAAAACTTGGAATAATTATTTATCTTATTTCTTATTCCATTTACTTATCTCTTATTTTTTCATTGTGTAATGAGATACTAACAACAGTGCTGACTGCTGAGCGAGCAGTGAGTGGCCACGGCCACAGCGCACTTCCCTTCTCCTAATGCACAAATAATTTCGAACTGAGGCGAGTTGTCGGCCACTCGTATATTCGTCCCAATCCCTGTCGTGTTCGTAGCATCCTGGACTTATCTGTATGATATAAAAGCTTGTCGCGAGATTTGCCTTTGTAAATAAACAAGAATACAATATTAAACTCTCGCGACAAGCTTTTATATCATATAAATTGTATAATGTAATAAATTGATGGGTTTGATTTAATTTAAAGTTTATTTTCTTCTTTTTAGAGCATTTAAATAAAAGCTTGTTTTTAAAAATGTTTCTTACTATTAATTTTTATTTTTTTCTCTCATTCTTTACAGCTGCCAAAATCAGTGTCAAATTTAAAATTTAATAAATATGTTTTTCATAATAATTTTGAACAAAATGTGAGTTTTATAAAAGAGATATAAAATTCTTTAAATCTAAATCTTTCTATTTTTATAATTAAAATTAAAACATTTTCGCTTTTGGCAGCTGTCAAATTTCCTGTCAACTTACTGAAAATGCCATTTGAAAATGATTTGAATAAATGAAAGTACAAAAGCAGACATTAGTTTGGTAGTATTAAAAACGAAATTAATTTAATTTCTTTTAATGCAATTTTGGCAGTTACCAACAAATATAATAATTTCTTTTATTATATTTGTTGGTAACTGCCAAAATTGCAGATAAATTTAAATATATGCAAGTTTGTCTTCCTTATATAATTTTGGAAACAATGTGTCAACCTGATAAAAATGCCATTTAATAATTATCTCAAACAAATCGAAGTACCGAGCAGACAATTTTCTATAGGTTTTGCAGGTACTAAATACGAAATTAATGTCAAAAAATTATTATGTTTTTTGGTAGCTGCCAACACTGCTGCTAAATTAAAAAATATGCAAGTAGGTAGGATATCTTTTTCGTATTACTTTCGTATTCAGTACCTCCAAAACTTATAGAAAAATGTTTGTTAAGGATTTTAGTTGGTTGAAATAATAATGAAATCCCACTTTTAATCAGTTGACAGAAAATTTGACAGCTCTCAAAAGTGGAAACGTTATTTTAATTTCAATTATATAGTAATTTTCGTCACAAGTCCGGAAGGTGACTTGTTACAGTCGAGTAGATATTATGGACGAGGCGACGTCAGGAGCCGAGTCCAGAATATCTAAACGAGGCTGGAACAATACCTTACGGACGTGTGTCGAATGATATTTTATTTCATCCCGTCATTTCTTGTATATTAGTATATTTGTATAATTTGACACTTGGTTATTTTCTTATGTCATTTGACATTTGACACTATTTTTTAATTTACGGTCGATTTTTATATGTCAAACAACTGTCAAAAGGTATAATAACAGTTTGTGATTGGTTCGTAATAAGTTTCCGGTGGTTTCCGGTACTTTACCGGCTCTGATACCGTAATGTCTCATTTTCCGGCCGCATATGAATACTGTACTGTTGTACTTTCCGGACGGGATGAAATAAAACATTTTAAATACTTTATGAGTATCTCTTATTTTATGAAAAATCGTTTTAATTGTTTTCAAAATTACAAAAGATATACTTTTCAATTTTTACTGCGATTTTGACAGCTATCAAGGATAAAAAAAAAGAAATGGAATTTCCATTTTGGCAGATCTGTTATCTATTTGTAAAGTAAATATTAAAAACTAAATTAAGCAAGTTTTTACAGGGTTGGACAAAAGTATGGAATAATCGCAATAATTCTGTCCTTAGAAGTTGCGTCCATTTGGGTGTCCTCCAATTTATTTTTGCGACAGCGGTTTTTGAGATATGACGTCATAGAAATTTTTTTTAACTAGCAACCTATATTTTTCCCACTTTCTGATACAGGTTTTTATTGTCTTGTCAGCCGTATAAAATTTTGTAAATGTTGCATAAGAAATATTTTAAGAAAAAAATTAAAAAAAGAGAAAACAAATTAAAAACCGCTGACGCAAAACTAAATTGGAGTGACTTTTCCAGAAAATATTTTATTTTCCTAGGTGGAAAGATACACACAGTTTATGAGGTGGCAACCAGTTTATGAAATGACCACCTTATAAGGACTGATCCAGGATTTTCATCATATAGAGGCTGTATGTGTGTATGTTTTTGTAAAAATTAAGTTTTTCTTATTTTTAATTTTCGGCTGTAGCGACCTTATAACGGTTGATTGAAATTTTTCGCCTTATAGGGGTTGTATATGTATGGACGATCACAGATAAAACATTTTGAACTAACAAATAAATCTTTTCCAGAAAAATTTGCATTTTTATTTCCTAGGTGGAAAAATACAACCGCGTTGCTAGGACAGTTTACCCTGCGGTAACCGTATAACAGTTGATCATCCAAGATTTTCACCATATGGGAGCAGTAGGGTGATGTATGGACTCGTGTATGGACGATCACAAATCCAGAAAATTTTGATCCAACAAATTCGACTTTTTGTGAAAATTACGTTTTTCTTGTTTTCAATTTTTTACTGTAGCGACCTTATGATGGCTGATCGAAATTTTTCGACTTATAAGGGTTGTAGGTATGGACGATCACAGATTGATTAAATTTTGGACTGACAAATAAAAGTTTTCCAGAACACAATTTTTTATTTTATTTTTCTAGCCGGAATGATACAACCGCACTGCTAGGACAGAAATGCGGCAACCTTATAACGACTGATCCAGGATTTTCACCACATAGAGGCCGAAGGGTGAAGTGGGCGATCACAAACTCATAAAATTTTGGACCGACATATTGGACATGTTGCGAAAATTCGGTTTTTCTTGTTGTAAATGTTTTGCTGTAGCGACATTATAATGGGTAAAGGAAATTTCTCGCCTTATAGGGGTTATAGGTGTATGTATGAACGATCACAGGTTAATAAAATTTCGAACCTGCAAATAAAACTTTTCCAGGAAATTATTTTTCATTTTAATTTCCTAGGTGAAAGGATACAACCACGTTGCTAGAACAGTTGATTCTGTGGTAATCTTATAACGGCTGATCCAGGATTTTCTTCATATAGGAGCTGTAGAGTGATGTATGGGCGATCACAAATCCATAAAATCTTGGACCGACAAAGTCGACTTTTTTGTGAAAATTAGATTGTCCTTGTTTTCAATTTTTGGCTGTAGCTACCTTATAACGAATGATAGAAATTTTTCACATTATAGTAGTTGTAGGGGTACCTATCTATATATGGACGACCACATGATAATAAAATTTTGAACCTACAAATGTGCACAACAATAAAAATCACTATAGGTATCCCTTGAAACATTTTTTCGGGAAACTTCTACGGACAAAATTGTTGCGATTATTCCATGCTCTTGCACAACCCTGTATATGTATTTGTGACCCGTAGACTAATTTTACTTGAAAATAAAGATATTTTTTAATAAAAAATCTAGTTTAGATCTAAGTTATACAAAACTATAGCTGAGAATAAAAGATCATGCTCGAGACATTGGATGATGAATTTCAAAAAGAACATAAAAAATAAGATAAATAAATTCTGAGGTCTACAGCAATTTCTGAACGGTATTTTTTATTCCAACTCCACGGCGTCGGGCAGTTACTAAGCAACAAACTATCGGCATATTATTCGAAAAAATTATCGCATGATTATGATTGTCCTTGGTTCATTATAGCTTGACAATTAATCTTCAATTGACAGATCATTTGTTTAACACTAGCTCTTCTAAAACGCTCTTTTTTAAGACGACCGACGATCTGAAAGCCAGCACAAACGATTTTAACTACACATAAATCGAAATCGGCTTGTTCTATCAAAATTCTTTTGTAAAAGCACATTATCTTCAGATAGCCGTGAGCAACTTAGTAGTTTAATATTTTTTGCAATTTAGTTACGAAAAGTCATCTTTTTGACACTGATTGTCATTGTCAAAAGTGGTTCATTTTAGCACAAGTGCTTATATGAGATTTCATTTTAACACTCGTGCTAAAATGAGTTTTCATTTTATCACTTGTGCTAAAATGAGCTTTCATTTTAACACTTGTGCTAAAATGAGTTTAGTCACATAAACAGATATTGCGACAGATCCATTTATTTTTACTAAGAATACAACATAAATATTAAACGTACAACATTTTTATTGAGAAAACACTTATCTTATTTAATATATTATATTAAACGTAAAGAAAACGTAACAAAAATTTTATTTTTTTCGTAACAACTAAATTGCAAAAAATATTGTATAAAACACGATACAAAACTGCTTGTTTTTTGCACACGATGAGTTGGACCACTCGCTACGCTCATGGTCCAATCTTCACATCTAGTGCAAAAAATACGCTCATTTTGCAACTAGTTTTATAAATAGCTATTTTAATATTCAGTGGTGTTTTACATATTTTTACAAAAATTATACGTAACACCCTATATCTATATCTGTATCTATACCATTGGCTTTCTGTTAATATTTTTGACTTGGATGTAGATAGAAAAGTGGTGTGTTAAATTTGAAAAGGCTAGTTTTGTTTCACTTAGATGTTACATTATATTTCTTTTACTACAACTTTTCAACTTTAACATCTTGTATCTAAATTATAGTGCATTTGTCGAATTATATTTGTAAAAAAAGTAAATCCAAATATTTTATTATTCTACACATTCGTGAAGTTTTCTCCTCGGAAACCGGACCATCAATTATAGACACAATTTGCTCTACCATCAAACCTTAAAATAATTATAAATTACTTTTTGAAACGAGTTTAGGAAAATTATTTAAATTTAGATTATTATAAATTGATAATAGGATGCAGTAGAACAAACTAGTGCGCGGGCACTGTTCTTTACGAAACATGGGTGTATAACGTGAATAGACAAAATATTGTATAATTTTATTAAATGATAAGGTTATAGGTGATATATTTCTCACCAAATATTTTATCCAACAAATACACATGCACACGAAAGTATTTTGTATTTAACGTGCGTCCGAAATCCAATATTCCTCTACATGTTTTCCACATTTCCTTCCCTACTATTTCCCAGGAAAAAATCCTAATTGAAGATCCCGTTTATTTATTGGCCCGCTCAAGCAACTCGGGGTATGTGTAATCTAATACAGACCGAATAAATCCACATTTAGGTTGACAGAAGCTGGGCAATCTTGGAAACGCCATCTAGTGGTGATTCTTTACCCTCGTATGCGAAAAGAACGATGCAATTGCTTCAGCTAGTAAAGTAAACATTTGCTGAGTCTGTTTTTATGAGGCACATTTATTGGGCACTATTGATGTAAAATATTTGTTTTCTAAGATTGTGAATATTTTCTTAATTTTTTAAAGAGGAATTTACTAATATCAACAATTTATATTTCAGGGTTTGTAGTTGTGCATAAAATCAGAAAAGAATATTTACAAAAAATATGCTTTTTTATTATGTAAGTTTTACGTAAAAAACGAAAAACGAAAGAACTTCTGATATTAATTGTTCTACTTATTCCTGTAAGGAAAATACAACAATATAATTAATAGTCATTGTTCTCTTTATAGGGCAAATTCATAGATATTGAAATAGTATTTGCTTACATTTTCAGTTATAACTGCTATATTGCGGAGTTCTTTTGTTTTTTCTTTAAACAGGATAGTTTGAATTTAAAATAACGACATCATACATAATATGAAATATGAATAATATTTTATGAGGAATTCATATATAGCGTGTAGCTGAGAAAAATAAATTAGTGAGTTAAGGAAAATATGTTTTTACTTCTTACGATGGTGAATAAATTGACAATCCTTTTTAACGGAATTATGTTTTTCGACTTTATATTGAATTTAAAAAATATTTTTTTAATGCCTGTTGGTCTATCTGTAAGTTGAGTACAGTAATATCAGCAAACAAAAATACATATTTTATAACTCACTGAACTCATACAATTTTTTATTTATAGATATATTATTATTATTATAGGTATGTCGTAATCCTCTAAACATTTGTTAATTGTGTCTTTACACGAAATCTATAACTAATCCAAACATTATTTGCAAGACTGTCCATAAAGCAAACGACGTAATAAAATAAGAAAATAGGTACATCCCCACATTGATTCTATTAAGAGCGGAAACTATCTCAATCAACATAAAATTTCCAAAAGCGGGTAGGTAGCAGTAAGTTATTATTTTTATAGGAAGAAGAAGCGTTCCCCCACATGTCTATTTTACACGAAACAGTGTTCAGCAATCTTAACACAAGTGCATGTGTACATGACAATAAAATAAATATATGGGGGAACTCCCTTTGATCCTGTGGCACTTTGGGGAGTCGCGAGACTTTCTACTGACTCCCAGCAGACGTTGACTTCGCACAGACCAACTAAAGTTCATCTCTATTGGACGATTTTTATATGAAATACCATGGGAAAATACGCTTCTTAGAATTTCAACTTTCCAACATTGTTTTATTTCAGACCAATGTATAAGTACAAATATATAAATATGAATATTATATATTATATATCAATACAATATAATAAAAAAATACCACGGTTAGTTGAGATTCTGCGTTTAGGTTCATTACAGATCATAAATTTATAAAACTTAAACTTTCTAAATGTATTTGTGGATGTAACTATGCTACAATAATTATTCTGATATCAACTAAGTCTAGTCCCTATTACTGGGCATATAAGTGCGTATCAACACAGATTAGTTGCAGAGAAATTAATACCAAGAAATCCTTAAGTGATATATCAAACGTAAATTATTTGGACTTATTTGACTTTAAATATAATCTGTCCCTATAATTTAAGTGTGTATTTTTTTTTAACTAAGGACAATTTGTCTATTACATCATCTGTGTACCAGGAATATTATAAATCTATTTTAACCTTAAAGGCCTGAGGATATTAGGACTCGGGAAAGACATGGTTAAGCAACGACTTCCATAACTTTGTCTTTTTGAAAATGGAAAAAATGTCTGGCAAAATGACAGTTATACCGAGATTAGTTACTACATTTTGTCTTGTAGCGTGAGTATATTATGTCGCTGCAACTTCTGCTGAGTAATCTTCATAAAACTGTTGTTAAAAAATAAAGATCACCAACTTCACATATTATAAAAATATAAAATACGCGTTGAATCTTTAAACATTGGTATAGTTTGATTCTGGATTTAAAAAAAGGTGAAAGTAAAGCTCCCCATATATGGAAGCATTATTTCAACCCAGAACTCATATAGCAGTAATTCTTGCAGTTGAGTAAATTATCACTTATAGCTTCTTGCAACAAAAAATTCAAGCTTCTCTGCGGTTAGTTCGAGATTGATAGAGTTGTACCATGACTGATGGCAGTGATGGTGTATTAAGACATGTGTTATTTCTGTGTTTACTGATGATTTCTCCATTTCTGCAAGATTCTGAATAATATTAATATGCTTTGTCAAAAAAAAATAGATCTGTTGAGGACAAGCATTACAAGCTACAAATAAATTACTAAAAACATCTCACTGAAAATACCAACACAGTTTATAGTGTGCCAGCGTAATGTTAAATACAAATGTTTCATATGCTGTTAGTGTTTATTACTAACAAATAGTAAACATGAATATACTTGACGACCATTTAAAAATTGCCGTAAATAATGAGGCTGACAATAACAATTAATTAATAAATATGTTGTTTCAAGACAAAATTAAACAACAACAAAATTATTTCATCAAGGCTTCCCAAGCAAGCTACTATCCTTTGGTTTACAATTGAGATATGTTTATTAAATTTTATTCTAAACTAATATGTAATATTGAATATTATCATTTAGAGATGTTTTTCATATCAACTATGGTATACGACAAAAAACTGCAAGAAACTGCAAATGACCTCAATTTAACCTGATCCATTTAAAATTTAAATGGGGTTCAAATGAACTTGTTGCTTTCAATCCGCCTAAAAGTATATTTTCCAAGAAATCGATTAATCGCGTAAGTTCTATTGACCGTAGACGTATTTTGAGTAAACTGACTGGATCAGTACTGGGACCTTTTCTCAGTCTCAAGATCAGAATGTTCTATTGATATTAGAAACGCTACCATTAAATTTATTAAGCATTATCAAAAAACTGATGACATAGTACCATAACATAAAAGTCTTATCTTAACATTCGGTATAGTTAAAGACTTTATTATATTAAAAACCTTCTAACGTTTGTTTAAAATTCGGTTATGATTTGAAAATGTTTGACCATTATTACTCGTAAATTTTCTAAAACGAGTGAACCCGTTGTAAAATTATCTACTTTACTTAGCTGCTCTTGTGTAGAAAGTTGATCACCTGAAAACGCTTACATTATGGTTAAAAATACACAATGATCCAATTCAAAGGGTCCATATATCCATCTTAAAGAAGAAACAATTTTCGACAAGAAAGTTCCTATAAATATTGTATGTCCTAAATAAGCGAGATAGAGAGGCGTTTAATAAGAATGTTTAATGTTAAAAATATATTTTTTATCTAAACCTGTAAAGAATAATCCATTAAAACTGGAACACCACAACAGTTTTATTTTCACAAAAACTCACTCTATTATGGAGTCACCTTTTTAAAATAGTTAAATAAGTTGTAAGATTTGTACTGCTGTGCTTCAAAAATAATTTGAATATCTTTAAATGGTTACCTACCCCTTTTGTCTCTTAATTTGAAAGAACCTTTATTTCTTGTATAAAAGTTGCATTAGGTTGCAAAAAAAATTGAAACTTCAAGATAGTTATGGAAAAAATTTGTTTAACTTAAATAAAACAGAAATATTAACGTCAGTGTTCAAATTGTCCATTTACTTTTGCAAACAGCAAACCAAACGCAAAAAAATTCATTTTGAATGTCATTCGATTAAAATTAAAATTTAAAAATGGACGCGTCCGAGCATGTATTTCAAACTTTTTGGACGCACTGCATACTTCACCATTTCAAAAATATTTATGTTGCATAAGACGAGAATAAAGCTGTTTAGTGGTAGTAAACATAGAAGTAACAGGTGCCGCATTGACTAATTTACAATTCAAAAACTATGCATATGTCATCATATTGGCAACAACGCAAACACCAACTGTCTTTGTTCATTATTAATGAGTTGCATTAACCATTTCTTTATATCGCATTATGCTCAATTTTGTAATAGTGACTTGGCCAACTCTACACAGGGCAAGTTTGCAGAAGTCCAGTATCTTTTTCTTTGCTGTACCTTGGTTTCTCAAATTCTACAAAATCAAAATGATGCCGATTATACATGGTACTAACTTTTGTTCTTTTAAGGTTGGGATTTAGTAGAGTGAGAGAGAAATATACGTATTTATTTTGGTTTATTATGATTAATGGAACAAACAAATATGGTGTGATATTTATAATAGTTTTAGGTTTTTAGTATTGTCCTAAAGATTTTAATAATACCAATTTCTAAATATAAATTTTTATTATAATGAAGTGGTGTGCTCTCAAAGCGAAGACTTGACCTAAAAATGTGAAAATTCTCCTTTGAGGGTCAATTTCACGAAAGATACGTTAATTTGAGCGACAATATTTGGTGAGCTTTTAAGTAACACTTTGTATTCGGCCGTAAGCTAATTTCTTTTTACAAAAAAAATACAAAATTGTAAATACAAGCGATTGAATGAGTTGCCTACGTATTGCCAATATGTACAGTCTTATTTTTTCCTTCTCAATTATAGATAAGAATGGTAATTTCAATACCTCACGGCCATTTACACTTTTTTCTGCAAAATTAGATACATTAATTTTCAAAATCCGTGGTTTCTGCAAAATTTACTCCTAAAGAAATCGCGGTTAATATCATAGGAGTAAATCGCAACCTTAAGAGCAATCTATATTTTTTACAATTTTTTCGAAATGAAAATTTTCGAAATATTTAGTTCAATATGTTTTTCTTCCCAATTATCGTTAATTATAACATCTGAAATTCTTAGACTATGCCAATCATCGGTAAAAATATTTCTTGGCTGAGCAAGAATGGCATTATAATGTTTATCAGAAATTGATTAGGGTGCGAATAAAATCATGCCAAACATGATAAAAGGAAATTAAAATATCTCCTTAAATTCAAATGAAGGACCCTGTTTATTATTCAACCATAAGATGCCCAATTGAACCCTCTACAACTTTGCTGTATATTTCCCTATACCTAAGTTGAACACTTTTTCTACAAAATGTGTTTTTTTATCATATCAAAAGATTAATAGGTACTTCATATTTTCTTAAAGACAGTGCGATAAAGTGAATTTATATAGAATTCCAAGTTGTTAATAAGACAATAAGAATGAATTATACCAAGGAAGAATTGATAAATATGGTGTAATGGTAATTATATGTGATCATCAGTACAAAGTGAAAGATTTGGTGAAAATAAGTGTGATTAAGGCAGTGGAAAATTACGACTTTTAGAGACTTTGGGGCCAAATTTATCGAAAAGTGTTGCCGAGCGCCGATTTATTATTAATTATTTGTTCGGGAGGCAAAAATGTTAAAAGAAATAAATTTTCAAAAATCAGACGTTCCGTAATATAGAAAATTACCCACTTCTTTTCGATAATAATTTTTAACCTTGTTACGATCTGAAATCGTATGATAAAGTGAGGTCCAGGGTATTACTAATCCTTTATCGAGAGCAATAAAAGTCGTGTTTAAAAAAATTATATAAACGTTTATTAACAATTTAGCTTGGATTATTCCCAAAAAACATATACAAAATTACACTTGTGAATTACCCACAAAGAAATAAAGCTTTTAAAAGGACAATTAGTCTAGGGTAGATTTTAAAATACAATAATATAGACTGTATTAACAATAATTAACTAATTAAAATAAACTGGTGCACAATTGAAGTGGATATTAGAAAAATATGGACCAAATTTGAATGTCTATATTTTTGGAACGGGTTGGTTAATCTAGATACGATTTTTTGTGACCATTAGCAAAATTCATTGACTGTCAACTGTCTCAAATAGATTTTTAAATTGTGGTTGTTTCTTTTATCCACAGGGTGATTAACCAGACCCTTACATTTTCGTTAAATTTCATCGTTCTCCCAATTTCCTAAAAAAATTTTGGGATTTTTTTTAACACATTAATTATGATTTACAGGCAATTCTGAAAGACCAATTTGAAATTATTTTTGATAGCTCTGTTATTTTCAGAGATACCATTTGTTATAGGAAAAATTGCGATTTTTTTACATTTTAGTTTACAGTATTTTAATACGATAGTCAATTACAATTGTTTCTTCGATATTCAACGCTCCCAGGGTGCCCTTTTCGAATGCAAGGCGAGCAAATTAATTTGGGTATAAGGAAATGAACCAACATAAAAATAAATAATTTAAACTTTTTGGTATTTTTACAAATTGGCTTTTCTTATATTCGACACTACCAAAAATCTGAAAATGAGCTTTTATCAATTTTGATAGAAAATTTTGGAATCTTGGACAATACTGCCGAAACGGTTTCAGAATTTTTGCGTCATCCCTATTATTAAAAGAGATACATTTTTTGGTAAATAAAAACGTATAATTTGCAATTGAGAAAACCTTGATTTACAAATTTGTTCGGATCTATGGCAGTCTGAGGTGATATATCGATATGAATAAGACGGGTCACTCTTTTTGGTCCATTGACGTACTGGAAACATTTTCTAAGGGGTCAAAAATGTGTTTTATTTCTAAATTTTTGCGGTGACACCACAGGTACTCGTAGGTGATATTCCTTAACTCTTGATATACCCCTAATATTTTCAGCCCCCTCCTACTCATAGGCGTAGTGGGAAAAGTAAAAAAAAACAAATTTTTGAATTTGATTGTGATCAAGACGCCACCAAATGACCCTTTCAAAATTCGCCCATGGAATTTATGGAGGTTTATCCGTGTTTCATTTTTGTAGAAAAACATCTTTGCAGTTTTCATAATTCCAGTTTCCGTGGTCGCGAGTCTATTGTAGACTATGAAATGGGACATGGTGACCGACGGTTTGTTCTGCTCCAAACATATTTATTAATTGATATTTATAAATACACTGCTTTTAATTTATGATCTCTAATTCATTTTATTAAATTCTTTTTAAAAATCCAGCCGTCACTGGAAACAATTTCTTGTCATTTAATAAAATTCAATTTGACAGTGTTTTGAGTTTTGCGTGAAAATATCAATTAGAAATGTCTCGTCTCACTTTAAAAGAACTTAATAATTGCATTCGATTGTTAAATACGGGAATGACCCAAAAAGAGGTGGCAGATATATACGGTGTTTCCCAGAGTGTCATTTCTAGAGCACACAAACGATTTTCTGACTCTGGTATTGTTAACTTTCGGCATGGTGGCGGTCGTGTTCAAAAAATAGGCGTGAGGGAAAACCGATTGTTAATGAGAAATGTTCGTCGAAGTAGGACACAACATGCTCGAAAACTTAATGAGGATTTAAGAGCTGCCACTGGTATCGTCGTCTCGAATATGACGATTAAAAGAACTCTTTATGAGCATAACCTAAGGTATGTACAACAATGATGGTTAGCGTATATTTATTTACTTATAATTCCTTTCTGTAATGGAAAGTAAACATCAACTAATATTTTTAGAGCAAGACGTAGGGCACCATGTCCCAGGCTTCTCCCTCGTCATAGAACTATGCGTCTGCAATGGGCTCAACACCATGCACATTGGAATTATGAAAACTGGAGAAGATGTTTGTTTACAGATGAAACACGTGTAAACCTGTATAAATCTGATGGGCGAATTTTGGTGTGGCGAGGACAGGGCGAACGATATTTTGAGGAAAATATGGCTGCACAAGAGGCATTTGGTGGTGGCGGAGTTACGGTGTGGGGTGGAGTGATTGTTGATCAAAAAACAGATTTGTTCATCAGTCACCAGTCTATAAATGGTGAAATTTATAGGGATAGGTGTATCAGACCGTTAGTCGCACCCCTCGCTAGAAACTTTGGTGATAACTTTATTCTCGTAGATGACAATGCTAGACCCCATAGGGCAAGAATAGTAAATGATGCCATAGAACAACTTCAAATTATGAGAATGGAGTGGCCATCAAAGTCACCGGATTTAAATCCCATTGAGCACGTATGGTCTCGTTTAAAATTAAAGATTCGCTCTAGGAATAATCCAGTGCAGACATTGGAACAACTTGTCGTAGCTATTCGGGAAGAGTGGGAGGCCATACCTCAAAATTTTATAAACAGCCTTATTGAAAGTATGCCTAGGAGATGTCTCGCGGTTATAACTGCCAGAGGAGGACCTACGAGATATTAGTAAATACATAAACTCCTGGACAAAATTAACGCACCACCATAAATTTGCAACAAATTTGATGCTACTTTTTTTTTGAACCTATGGTCCGATTTGAATGATATTTCTAACATTTCAGGTCCATTCCTTGATAATGTCATTGTCCTCATTATTTTTGATAAAAAGTTCATTTTACTTTTATACCGGGTGTAATAAAAATGTTGTGTTTTTTTATCCGAAAATTTGTATCACCCTGTGGCGTATACTAGCAATCCTAACATATCGCAGTTGAAATTAAACTGTAGCCTCATCTTTCCTTAACATTTTCATTTTTGTTTCACTTCATTATCTCTGTTATTAGAGGAGATACACCCTTCTATAACTCAACATGTTTTTATAAACTTTATTTTTGTATACGTTCATTTTTATAAATTAATGTAATCAATGTAATGACTGTAATGTTTATGTTTATCGATAAATGAAAACAAAATTAACGAATCACTTTTTAATTAAACTTACTTTAATCACAATATTAAAATTAAGAATAAAGTCAAAATTACATGAATGAAGCGAATGAAACAGGAAAACAGAAAAAAAAAGAAAACAATAGAAATGATGGTGATGGACAATGTGATGTTAATATCGTGTAGGCCCTCATCCAACAAAGTTAATGCTCTTACTGCCTCCTCCGCCGATACTCGTAACTGACAAATACGATAACAAAAAAACTTGGTATGCAAAACGAACTGGTCTTAATAAGCAATTTGTGAACAGATTTTAATCAGCAAGACTGACTCTATTTGACAATTCCAAACTAAAACATTTGTTAACAAAATTTTATTGAAATGTCAAAGGAGATCCATAGCCTACTTGCAAAACATTTATAAAAATGAACGTATACGTATACGTATATTTATAAAAGGGTGTATCTCCTCTAATAACAGAGATAATGAAGTGAAACAGAAATGAAAATGTTAAGGAAAGATGAGGCTACAGTTTAATTTCAACTGCGATATGTTAGGATTGCTATTATACGCCACAGGGTGATACAAATTTTCGGAAAAAAACACAACATTTTTATTACACCCGGTATAAAAGTAAAATGAACTTTTTATCAAAAATAATGAGGACAATGACATTATCAAGGAATGGACCTGAAATGTTAG
This sequence comes from Rhagium mordax, assembly GCA_963680705.1. Taxonomy (NCBI): domain Eukaryota; kingdom Metazoa; phylum Arthropoda; class Insecta; order Coleoptera; family Cerambycidae; genus Rhagium; species Rhagium mordax. Next base: position 48,267,599 of record OY796656.1, on the reverse strand, counting down.
AAATATCATTCAAATCGGACCATAGGTTCAGAAAAAAAGTAGCATCAAATTTGTTGGTGCGTTAATTTTGTCCAGGAGTTTATGTTCTAACAAATTTCAATTTATTCATCAAACTGAATAAACTGGAATATGTGAAAAAACTTCAATCATTCATTTACCTCCTAATAAAATGTAGTCATATAGGGTTACCAATAAGTTTTTTTTGCTTTAAAAATTAATATTTGTGTAATTATTGTTGGAATACAACAACACGGCAAAACCAAGTCTTTATTGTAATTTTATGTAAGATATTATGTAATCAATGAAACAATTATTGTTTGTATTTTGTGTTTTACTTTTAACTCGAAACACTGATCTCAAAACACTGTCAAATTGAATTTTATTAAATGACAAGAAATTGTTTCCAGTGACGGCTAGATTTTTAAAAAGAATTTAATAAAATGAATTAGAGATCATAAATTAAAAGCAGTGTATTTATAAATATCAATTAATAAATATGTTTGGAGCAGAACAAACCGTCGGTCACCATGTCCCATTTCATAGTCTACAATAGACTCGCGACCACGGAAACTGGAATTATGAAAACTGCAAAGATGTTTTTCTACAAAAATGAAACACGGATAAACCTCCATAAATCCCATGGGCGAATTTTGAAAGGGTCATTTGGTGGCGTCTTGATCACAATCAAATTCAAAAATTTGTTTTTTTTTACTTTTCCCACTACGCCTATGAGTAGGAGGGGGCTGAAAATATTAGGGGTATATCAAGAGTTAAGGAATATCACCTACGAGTACCTGTGGTGTCACCGCAAAAATTTAGAAATAAAACACATTTTTGACCCCTTAGAAAATGTTTCCAGTACGTCAATGGACCAAAAAGAGTGACCCGTCTTATTCATATCGATATATCACCTCAGACTGCCATAGATCCGAACAAATTTGTAAATCAAGGTTTTCTCAATTGCAAATTATACGTTTTTATTTACCAAAAAATGTATCTCTTTTAATAATAGGGATGACGCAAAAATTCTGAAACCGTTTCGGCAGTATTGTCCAAGATTCCAAAATTTTCTATCAAAATTGATAAAAGCTCATTTTCAGATTTTTGGTAGTGTCGAATATAAGAAACGCCAATTTGTAAAAATACCAAAAAGTTTAAATTATTTATTTTTATGTTGGTTCATTTCCTTATACCCAAATTAATTTGCTCGCCTTGCATTCGAAAAGGGCACCCTGGGAGCGTTGAATATCGAAGAAACAATTGTAATTGACTATCGTATTAAAATACTGTAAACTAAAATGTAAAAAAATCGCAATTTTTCCTATAACAAATGGTATCTCTGAAAATAACAGAGCTATCAAAAATAATTTCAAATTGGTCTTTCAGAATTGCCTGTAAATCATAATTAATGTGTTAAAAAAAATCCCAAAATTTTTTTAGGAAATTGGGAGAACGATGAAATTTAACGAAAATGTAAGGGTCTGGTTAATCACCCTGTGGATAAAAGAAACAACCACAATTTAAAAATCTATTTGAGACAGTTGACAGTCAATGAATTTTGCTAATGGTCACAAAAAATCGTATCAAGATTAACCAACCCGTTCCAAAAATATAGACATTCAAATTTGGTCCATATTTTTCTAATATCCACTTCAATTGTGCACCAGTTTAGATCAAGACAAATATCTGTAAGGAAGAAAATATTAATAAGTTACAAGCAACTAATACAATATAACAACTGAAATTCAAAAAACAAATGTACAAAAAATCAACTTAACTTAATGAGAGTTAATCGGGCCCAGAAACAAGATTACTTCGTTACGCCTAAGAAGCCTTCTGGAAGAACTACAGTCCTCGTTGGATATAGTATTCGTCTCAGGTCTTAGTTACTGCATAATATGATGTTCACAAAGGTATTCAATAATAAAATCGCTAGGCTTATCTTCTATGTAAAATAATATACCAAAATCAAGTCCCCAAAAATCGCCAAAAATATCCAAAGTCCAAAAAATCCAATTACAGTCCAAAAATACTCAATTGTCAGTACGAGCTGGTGGTATCGCTCAAATTACACCGTACCAAAATCGTCTAAAATACATTACCTACATCAAAATTATTTTTAAAGTTAACCTATAAAACACGTGGTCTTTTAAAAGACAAAAAAAACTACTAGAACTTACCCAGATTATTCTCGACGATTAGTTTCTTACAAAAATCTGAATCAATCGAAAGTAAGTTTAATCTACAATGTATTAAACTAACCAAACATGTAGAAATTGTGTTATATTCCGGAAACTAGCCGAAAGCAACCAAAAGTGCTTTTACCACAATTATCATACAACGAAACTATCGGTTCATTAGTTGATGAAAAAAGAGAGAAATTCCCTCATTTTCAACGCGTTTTATAAAGTATTTCATTAACAAAAAACACATAGCACATAGCCAGTATAAATCTAGCAAAGTTGCCAACTCACTATGCTACACTAAAAAAAAACCTATATTTCTGGACTATTGAATATTTCGAAGCGATGGACTATTTATAAAAGTAATTATGTTTTTTAAAACAATTTCTAAAGGCTAATATTTACACAGCATACTTATTTATCAATGTTATTCCAAACGAATAATAATTAATTGTTGGTAAGGTTGAGAGAACTGTATTATCAATGACCGTCGACAGACTTCAGATGGTTCACTGAATCAGCTGTGAGGTTACGTTCCGTATCTCAACTAGCGATCGGTTATGTTCAGTGGAAATCTTCCACAGATATTTTAAGTATTTTTAAGCCGTAATAACCTCTTCTTACAACTTTAAACCAAATTAATGTTTCCCAATGTAATATCATTCTGTACTTCAATATACAACTTTCCTGGTATTTTTTATAGTTTACTTTTGCAATTCGTCACCACACACCAATAATAGAGACTCTTTATTAGGCAATTTAAATAAAACTACAAACTCTTGTAACGTAGCTTGATACTTGAGATTTGGATGCGCACGAAATTTGCGGTCCAGTAGTGGGGAGAGACCATTTAATACAGAGCTTCCGTGGTGTTTGCATCGGTATAGTCTGTGAAAAAGTATTTTGGCGTCGCGTCGGCGTCGTGTGCCAGTGGTTTTGTTTTTTCAGTTATTTGTTTTCTGTTTCGTGATTTCAAAATACAATATACAATGGTTTTTAAAAGTAGAGCGCAGCGTTACTTAGAAAACTTATAAATACATGAGATATACTAATCCAATAACTACTTGTTCAAAAGTTTGTGGAGCAGATTGTACTTTCTCTGAACTCAGTACGCTTCATCTTTGTTGCACATCGGATGTCTCATTTCCTCGTTTGCGCATTTCGCGTATCAAGGCTACATTACGAGACTTGTAAAAATTATAATACCATATAAAGCGGATCTGTCTGTATTTGTTTACTATAATAGTGATGTCACGCCCAAACGAATCGGTTAACGCTTAGTATTTTCACTCGAAATTTGAAAACTGGAATTTAAAATGTCGTTTTAGACTATTAAGCCATTTCATTTAAAAAAAAAATTAAAATTTAGGTCGATCATTACTACCATATAAATAATTTAAGACGCTTTCCAAAAAACAGTAAAACACCTTATTGTTTATGAGCAGCAAATTATCCAGACTTACAACGATTGTCTCGTACTGACTGTTTTTAAATCATGAAGGACATTTGAAAGGACAGCAACTGTTAATTATGAAAAAACTACCAGGATACATGAAACTAGTAATGAGGATAATCAAATCACTATTTTAGCGTGCGTTGTTGAAAATGTAAATACCAGTGTAAGGCAAGTGAGTAATGAAACCGGAGATTTTAAGAGCTTGGTAGGCTATCATATAAAATTTCTACCCGTTTATATAAATTTTTCCGTTTTAAAGTTATGCATATGAATATTCAATTAAACATATTAGCCCAGTAAAGTTGTGATCGGCTTATAGGGGCCGCAAAAAAAAATCCATAACGATATTTTCAGGGTTGCTTGGGGACTGCCTCCTGAGTATCCAACCTAAAGATCAAACTCGAACTCCTGGTACGACTTGCGCTATAGGGGTGGTTTCCTAAAAAAATTTTTAAAGCAAAATGACTTTAATATAAGTTGTAGAGGATCAAATTCTGAACAACTTTTGTTCATAAAAATTTTCTGTATCTCTAATACTTAACGAGTTACAGCGCATTATATGACAAAAATTGCGCACGCTGCAGGTGCAGGCAGGCCGTGTTTTTACAAAGAGTTGGCAACACTGGGTGTGCGGCAAGCGGTGTCAGGCTGTCATGTGTTAGCTGTCAGGCTGTCAGTTCATATTTACAAGACGCAATTTTTGTCATATAATACGCTGTAACTCGTTAAGTTGATATACAAACAATTTTTATAAGGAAAAGTTATTCAAAATTTGATCATTTTGCTCTAAAAAATGTTTAGGAAACCACCCCTATAGCGCACATCTTCCCAGGAAAACCCTGAAAAAATCATCCTGTTTGGATTTTTTTTTTAAACTGATATCTTTATCGGACTATATGAATTATCAATTACAGCAAAATAAATCATTGTAATTGCATGTCGTTAACGAAAATAAGGATTACTTTCATTTTTATATTGACTCAAACCTTATCATGACTTTGTTATAATTCATGCAGTTTCACTAATACAGTGAAACCACTAAAACCCACGTGACATCATCTCATGCTGACTCGGCATCACCGAAATGTGTCCCTACTGTAGCCACGTAAGGGAGCTTCAGTTGTTAACTTTGTATAATGTATCTACTATCAGTCTTAAGTTCACTTTCAAATTATTGTAACAGGACAGTTTGTATTATTCTCAATTAAATTTAAAAAACAATTTTTAAAAAGTTGATCATATAAATTGATGTATAAAACATAATCACTACAAAGTGTATTTATACTACAAATCTCAAAAAGCACTGGTGAAATAATTTTATTAGTCTTAACATTTTATAACGTTAGTGCCTGATGTAGATATCAAAATCATATGACGGGGCGAATTATTCGGGAGAGAGAATATTTTTTTCAAGTTTAGTTTCTTCTTCCACTTCAAAATAATGTTGTCACAGCATATTCGATTACATTTATCGTAATTATTGTGGATTGGAATGAATACATCAAGCTTATTATAACTTCAATTTATCTCACGACTGAGAAGGAATAAATGAAATAACTTCTTTTCTTGTTCTCATATCATCAGATTAAACATCTCGATGAACATAATATGACAAAGACTAGTTAGTGCTATAGTATTTTTAGTCTACCCATATGAATGAATGGAAGTGGCAGCACTTGAAACGCTGCATTATTATTATTAAATCTAAATTTGAAATTATATTATCTGCGTTAGTATTAACTAAATCGATGTACCTATAAGGTACCAGTTCTAATTTCAATTAATTGTAACTTTTGATTTGGTCAAGCAAATAAACGTTATTGAAATAACAAAATTAAAAATTCACCTATTTTCCATGTAACAAGTCTACAGACAGATATGTAGGGAGTATCCAGTAGAGTATTTGATGATGTAGAGTTGTTGTCGTCTAGGTGAGGAAGATGAGTGGTATGCAATGCGACCGTCCCCCGTGGTTTTATAATCAATCCAACGGCCAGGTGTCAAGTCCTCGTTTATAGAAGCTAAGGTACTGAATAAAAGAAGAGGCGTTCGCTGTGTTAAAAGCCACGCAGTTCAATTATTAACCCGCTGCTTGACCCGACCTGCAACATCTACTCAAATATTTAATTGTTCCGCCACTCACCAACCTGTGATTTGTTATGTCAAACGCTTATTTACTCTCCAACTAACTTTTATATGGACATTAAGCATTTACTTAACATCTAAACTGCAATGCAAAATTTAATTTGTTAAATGGATAACCATTATTGTACAACGTTCTAAATTAACTAATTAATTATTTTAAGAATTACATATTTATGTCAAACTCAGCAATAAAATATTTAGTATATATAGCGTTCAGAGGTACATATCAACTTTTACAGTAGAAAGTATACGGTATATTCTTTTTATATTGTATAAGTAAAAACAGATTTCTTTAGTACCTATAGAAGAATGAGCTCAAAATGTCTAATGGAAATTTAAATATTTTACCCTTAACACCCACACGGAACAATTTAACGTTAATTTTAACGCTTATGAAGAAAGATAAATGGTTTACTAACGAGTGGCGATTTACATCTTTATTTATGACAAAAAAGTTGAAATTGGTAATTTAAAAACTATGGAATTTAGAAAAACTGTTGGGTCAATTTGAATTCTTCAGAAAACTCCTAGATTTTTATTTGTTATTTTCTAAATCATGGGCATGAGTATTGTCAGTTTTCATTTTGAAATGTAGTTGTAGTTCGATAGGTTTAAACCTAATCAAAATTTTGTTATGCAGAAAAATACAACTATCAATATAAAAATCTCTAGTATTAAAATGACCTACATTTTTACCTATAACTGTGTCTTCTACGTATATTAATATAATAGTGAATAAAAAAGTATTAAAATATATTCAGAGTGATACATCACATATGAGGAAAAAACAAAACATATATGCATACAGCAAAAGACCCGAAATTTGTTTTTAATATAGAGACTAGACAACACGTGTCGTTCAAGTAGCGCATTAATTTTATCACGTGATTATATCAAATGCAATTAGATGCATACGATGATGTAGTAAATGACACGTGGAAGACACGCGGCCTCACACGCAACATTAGAACCCTTGTACTCTTTTATAACATCAAGTATGTCGTGTCTGTGGTTTTTACGATTTCTTTGGAGTATTTCCACGGACCGTAAATAGTTTTCGATTACAAATATTCATTAAATCCTTCCCGTTTCTTTCATGACAGTTAAACAAATTAGTAAATAGGATAATGATCAATGGATATATTGATACATACAGAAGTACAGACATTATACAGGAAATATCATAAAGGTGCGACTATGAACAAATGAATATTACTGTGACATTTAATTTACTTTTGAGGTAATTGGAGTAATAGACGTAATAGTAATACTCCTTACCACGCCTGCACCCTACGATGGATAAGTTTCAAGCATTTAGTAAATTTTGGGTAGGTATCAGTTATATATATTATTCTACAGGACGTGTTGCATTATGTAATGTAAGTATTGTTATACGCTTGAAGAAAAAATGTATTACACAAGTCAAAAAAATAGTACAAAACATATGTAATAAAATACAATACATATAAGTGAAATACTAAAAACACTAAAAACACTAATATCACAGTTCTGCAACGTCACACCTTAAAAATTCCTTTATATCATAAAATGCATTTTTAATTAGGAAGACCTTAATTACTTGTTTATACCTCGCCTCAGGAAGACTTCTTATATGTGTGGGAAATTTATTGAAAAAGATAGGACCAAAATAATTGTAGCCATAGTCGTTTGACCTTAATCTATTGTATGTTATCATTATCTCTAGTGTGATATTGGTGATTACTTCCCCTTCTCTCAACCAAGTGAATATTTTTGTACATAAACAGTAAACATGTATATATATACAGCGAAGGGAAAGTTAGAATATTTGTGTTAATGAATTTTTGTTTAACATCGTCTCTGTATCTCACGTTTGTAATTATTCTAAGCGCTTTCCTCTGTAAACCAAATATTCTTTTACTTTGAGGAGCATGTCCCCAGTTTATCAGACCATAAGCCATATTAGATGCGATTAATGAATGGTAGGCATTTTTAAAATATTTAGAGGCACGATATCTCGCAGGTTTCTCAGCAGAAAGATATTTTTACTGATTTTATTTGCAAGAAAATCTATATGCTGACCCCAGTTTAGCGTTGGATCAAGATATAATCCTAGAAATTTAATTTTTTCTGGATTGTTAATATTTTCTAGAGGCCTGTGAGGGAAAATCATACTTGTAGTTTTATTTGTATTTAAAGATAATTTATTACACGAAAACCACTTTTCGGCATTTGCGAGTGTATCCCCCATGTGTTGTTGAACTGTATCTAATGATTTGCTTGTTGTTAATATCGTGGTATCATCTGCAAACAATACAAGGTCAGCTTCCGTTGCGGCTTGTATTAGATCGTTTATGTATATTAAAAACAAAGTGGGTCCAAGCACGGATCCCTGAGGGACTCCATTTTTTACATCTAGAAGGGCTGAGCTTATATTGTTTACGTTAGTATACTGCTGGCGGTTTGATAAGTATGATTTTATAAGTTGACAACTGACTATTTAAACGTTGAGGTGTTTTAATTTTTCCAGCAGCACATGGTGTGATACACAGTCAAAAGCCTTCTGTAGATCACAAAATGTAACCTCTACGTATTCCTTTCTTTCTTGACCGTCTATAATTTTATTAATAAGATGTAATATTGCATCGTTTGTTGATTTTCCAGAACGAAAACCAAACTGATTTCTGTAAAATAAATTGTGTTCTTCTAAATGTTTTGTTATTTGGTTTTTCAGAATGATTTCAAATATTTTTGATATTATTGGCACAATTGATATCGGTCGAAGATTATTGGCATCTATTGATGTCCCATTTTTTTGAATAGGGATTACCTTTGTGATCTTCAAAACATTAGGATATATACCGGAGTCCATACACTGGTATGTATGTCTCTAGGTAGATCAGGATTTTCTTCATTGGGGAATCCAGTCGTGCTGGAGAAATTGTAGGTACCATGGTCAAGTCATTGTGTGATTAAAACACGCCTACCATCAATAATTGTTGCCCACCTATTGATTTTTTGAGAATATTTTGTGATATTTACATCCAGTGGGGATCCTCAACTGCCCCCTGAGCACCTCGACGATTAATTTACGTATTTAACCATTTATAGAAAAGTTTGCTTTATGGGAAAAAAACATCCGCTTCACAAAGATCATAATGGGAAATTTTTCTTAGTCGCTTTCAAAACTGTATCCTTCAACTAAACTCATGTCGAAATTTAACTCTGTAGTTATATCCTTTTCCGACATAGGGTTAAATGTTCAGTACACAATAATACTAATGTAAGTCGCAAATTGAAAAAAGTGTTTAAAATAGAGCTGGGATGAATCCCCTGAAAATGGATTCGACTGACGGATACGAATCCTCAAAAATGATTCGAATCACGGATATCAGGTTCGCATCTTATACTTATAAAAAAATGATTCGAAATTGTGTTTTTAAATGAAACATAAAGGGTATTGTTTTCATTCATTTATTTGATATCTACTAAAATCTATTAATCCCGATTCCGGCGTTATACATATGGATTGTATGTTTGCTCCAACCTAAGGATATTGATATTGCAGAAAAATGTTATACAACTTTTGTATTTGCCATTTTGCCAAGTAGAAAAATAAAAAAGTTATAGTGGGTGAATTTTTCGATAATATTTCTCCACATACAGTAGGTATACACATTACTCAATTATTATTTTTTTATTTTAATATTTAATATTTACATATGCATAGTTAAAAAAATTAAAACAATTTTAATAATAATTCAAAAATATATATATATTATTTTTGTTTGCTTTTTAGAGAACTAACATTTCGTGGAATGCACTACGGCTGCGCAGAAAAGGATCCATCATGAAAAAAATATATTCATATCACCGATTCGATTCCTTTCTGAGGATTCGAATTACTTCTGAGGATTCAAATGCTTATTGAGGATTCAAATTCTTTTTGAGAATTCGAATCATTTTGCGATTCGAATCCTTAAACTGAGTTATCGAATACTAATCCTTTTTCATTTGTCTTACGAATCCTGATCACGAGTCCTGTTATAATACAGTATCCGAATACCGATTTCGAATCCTCAACAAGGATTCGAATACTGAGTGATTCGAATTCTACCCAACTTTGAATATTAAACTTCATATTCACGCTAAAACAAAAAAAAGTACGAAATGGATAGCCATTGGCACCTCTGAAATAATTATTGGCTCTAGTTACTGCGCTACCTGGACTGTATTGAGATCTCAATAAATGAAATAAAATAAAAATAGGAAGAAGAAAACACTTTATTATTATTACAAAAATAGAAAATATACAAACACACTGTAAAAGTACAAATAAGAAAATATTTAAGAAGCACAACAAATTTTCAGATAAGTCAGACGATAAAAATTCGTAAATTTTTTATATTTTTAATACAAGCATTACGCACATATGATCTACAATTGGAGGGTATTTTATTGCGATTTTGTATGCACTTAGGATGAAAATTACGGAAACATTGATCACATCATTTATCCCAATTGTATTAGAATTTAAACTGTAGGTAGGTAGGTACATACATATTATATAACACAGTCCTTTTACAATTTTCTTGTTGACAAAATCAGAACAGCCCTCATTCTACTCTCAAAAAAAATTTCTTGGTATAAGGAAGCTTTTAAGGTTGAATTACACCATTAGAAATTATATTTATTGGTGAAGTTTTCGATTCAATACGTGAATCTATATTTTGCTTACTATCTCTGTCAGTTTTCTTCAAGTCAGTTATTTTTTTATTATTTGGAACTACAGTTTTTCGAATTGAATTTCAATGTTACAAAGTATATTTATTTTATCGCTGAAGTTTTTTATATTTTATTTTACTTTTGTAACCAAGATCCTCTTTTTTGTTTTCTTTTCCAGCTTATCATTTTATTATTCCTCAGTTGTTAGAGCAAATAAAACTTCTGAATCCTTATTCCCTTCCTTGAAGTTGAATATCAATACACATGGTTTTTAATCTTTGGAGTACTATTAATTAAAATTGAACTGTATATTTCTTTGGTTTCGATCACAGGTAAATAATTATTGCAACCTGTTGTCACTATATCTTCAGGTATTTGATTATTTTCAACAATGACAATTGAAATGTCTTCAATATTGATAAACTGAATTGACTGAGATTCTGTTAGCCTTTCATTATTGATCATATATTCTTTTATTGCTACATCGTTCTTTTAATTTTCTAGTACTATTAGCGCACCACCATTGAACATAGGTAATATAGGTATTCTATTATTACCTATATTGTCTTTTCCGTTTTCTGGCTCTGTTAATTCATCATTAGTATTTATAAGTATTTCTTCAGTTAGTATATCGCCCTTCTCACCTTCTGGTTGATGGTTTTGTAGTTCTTTATCAACCTCTTGTCCTTCTTTTGTTTTTTGTATCTCTTTTACATGTACTACTTTGGTATTTCTTACATATTTTATATATACCTATAGTAGAAAAGTCATCGTTCTCTTTCAAGGCGAAGGAATCGTTTAAATCTTCAAAGCGTTGAAGTATTTCTTTACCTATATTTACTTTGACATCATTAATAGTAAAAACATATTCTCTAGAAACATAGTTGGTCATCGTTTTCACAGGATTTTTTTCTCTGATGCACTGTTCTTCTTTACACATCTAGAATAATCTAGGACATTTTGATCCCAGGGGAAGAGACCACAAATACGAAAATCATTTACGATGGTATTTTTCTAGTCCAGACAAAACTTTTTCTAAGATTGAAGTAAATTTTTCCTTCGTCAAAGCCAGAGATGGTTTTTTGCTTCTCCACGTGAGTACTTTTTCTTCCAAAGAGACATCAATGGCTTAAAACAAGAAACATTCGCTGGTTGCAAAATTCTTGTTGTGCTAGGGTATAGAGCAGTTAATACAAATTGCAACTTCTTACATAACTCACTGACTTTGTATGTACCTAATGTGTGATGTATGGCCGTCTCTATAAATAAAATTATTGAAAATTCTACATTATTTTTTAGTAAATGCTTGTGGAAAACATTTCCGATATATTTGAAGAAAACTTCTGACTTCATTCATCAATTGGCACAGAAGTTGCAATTTCCCTCGAAAATCTTTTATACGCATACACATTTAAAGCAGGAGTTGTTACCTGCTGCAGAGAATGTAAATAAAACTGTAATTGATAATTTTGCTTGTTTTCTGTACACATTTCTAGAATCTTTTGTTGCGATAACGTTCTTTGTTTTTGGGTAAACTTTGGAAGTGAGTTTCATCGCTGATGAAAACATGATCCGGATCCTTTAATGTACCAAACAGAGCTTCTTGTTTTAAGTTACCCTCTATTTTGTTAAACCAACCCCTTAAATTGGTTTCGTTTACGGTGGAACTAGCGCTTGTTACACTCCTGGCTGCCTTTCGATTAACTGGGGGTGTCGTTTTAAGAAACTATGGTACCATCCGTCCCCTGAACAATTATTATTTGGAAAAGGATTAGACCTTGGATTTTCCTTAAGGAAAGTTTTGACGCTTCCTTGCAAATCTTCTTTCCGCTGTGGAAATCCTTTCATCGCGCTTCGTTTACCCACGTCACCAAGGTTTCCTTCCCTTTCTATTAAAATTGGGTTTGGTCCGGGACTAGTTTTGGAAAATCGATTGCTTAATTAAAATTGAATAGTAGCCATTGGTATGCCGTATTTTCTGGCAAAGGATTTTTTGAGCTTCATTCTTAATCTCGGAGAGTGCTTGTTGAGCGTTTGTTAGGTATATACTTCATAAAAAAATTCTTGCGGTTTTGACATTTTTTTTACGATGAAATACATATGTATCAAAAATTAGTATCTTATCGTTTTCAATAATCATGTTTTATTATCCGTACCCTATTATATAGAAAAAAAATGAAATTAAATACTATATTTAACTTATCGCAAAATTGATTCATTACGGCTATTAACCAAAAAATGATACTCCCAAGATGATGTACATGTTCCTTCATTTTTATTGGAAATCGTCAAGAGGATAGATAGTACAAATTAATCATTCATGACATTTGTACGTTTAGAAGTAGAATATTGATATAAATATATCAAATAAAATATCTTTGTTATATTATGCTTCTGCAAAGCCTAAATGAAGTTCTGGCAGCTATATTATTAAAAACATTTATGTGGCTATAAAAGAAATTATGATCTGCACTATCCCCAACTATAAAAATAAGGCTTGCTATTTAAAAAAATAACTACCTTACTGATTATATCAAAAGATGACTGATTTAATTCAAACCAAACAACACCTTTTCCCCATCAATTTCGGAAAAAATCATTAAATATCGGAAAAAATAACTTGAACTTCAGAAAATATGAATTTAATTTCGGAAAAAGTAATTTTAGTTTCGGAAATGGTGAACTTAAATCCGGAAATAATAATTTTATTATCGGAAAAAATAATTTCATTTTCGGTTTTATTTATTTCAAAAACAAGAATTGAATTATTTTGTTAGACATTTCCATGTATTTAGAACAATAATTATTATTTAATACAATGTATAAATTATTGAACGCTTAATTCTTACATCCCAGCATCCATATCGTCAAATCGCATAGCACCAGGATACGTGATTAAACCAGTGGATGCACATTTGGGCATTTACAGTTCCCATCGCAATATCGGCACAGTTTTCCAAGTATCGCAGTCGGAATTCTTCTTGAGGCAGTATGCCTGTTTGATCTCCTACAATAAGAATATTATAAGTATCTCACATTTGTCTTTTAATATTTTAATAATATTTTACAGCACTCCAAATATACTCAAAGGGATTATAGGATTTAAGCATTGGGCTATAAGGAGCACGGCGACAAATCAAAATATGTACTATCAAATTCATCTTCTTCTAAAAGGTCCTCTAAGAGAAAACATGCTAGAGCATTGTCGATAACAATGACGACATCTTCAATCTTCTGCCTATTATTTGCAGATACTCGTAGACAACGTCGTATGATTCTTGAAAATTGTTTTTTTTTAAAGGTATGTAGGTCCTATTCGTGACACAAAAATTGAAAATTTTTATTGCATATCTGGATAAATCTCGACGAGTTATGGACAATACACAAAATTTACAATATCCCTATACTTGAGAGGAGAAAAGAAGAAATGGCCTGAAAATATAATTTTTCCAAAATGATTACGTATAGGTAATTATTTTTTCTTAAATTGAAATAATTTTTGCCGATATTAAAATTGTTATTTCCGAATTTTAGATCACCATTTCCGAACCTAAAATTACTTTTTCCGAAATTAAATTAATATTTTCTGAAATTCAAGTTACATTTTGCGAATTTTAATTAATTTTTTCCGATATTGAGGGTGAAAAGCTGTAGAAGTCCCTGGATATTTTTCGAAAATTATATATTTCTGTTTTCAGTAAACTTTTAGCTTGTTGAACTAGCTACTTGTATACTTGAATTGGAATAACAAATAACACGTTTGCACAAGGAAGTTAGCTTTTAGCATGTAACAGCAATCTCATATGAATTTGCCTGCGCCAACATTTTTAATTCTTAAAATACCGATATATTTCTTATTGCCTAAAATTATTTTGTTTCATGGGTATCGAAATCCGTAAGGTATGTGGAAAAAATAATTTCTTTATAAAATTGATTTGAGACCAATGCTAATAATTAATTAATTATTTTTTAGTTATTGTTTTAACTTGATTAAATCATAAATATATTATGGTTTCATCCCATTCAATTCTTTCTGTCTCTTTTGAAGTAATAGTACGTGTTGTTAACAAACGTACTATAAAGAAACAAACAAAAATACATGCCGAATTACAACTCGCCCTATTTTGAGAAAGTAAACAGTAAGTAACCGCGTTTTGATTGTTGAACTTAATTCGTGAGTAAAAAATTATTATAAACCATAATAGTGCAGTACCGTTTAATATCTTTCAATTTCTAAAACTGATCTGCGGCACTACAAATACTGCTATTAGGTCATTTTTCAGCTCAGAAAGAACATTTCAAATTTTTTAAAGAATTCTTAGTTCCTTCCTTCATTTCTCAACCGCTAATACTAAAATAAAAAAATATTGTAATCGACATACTCAAAATTTTTACAACTCACATAACAACTTATATTTTACCATTTTTAATTTTTCCATAAAAGTATTGATTTTCCGTCATTTTCTATTTGCCTTGAATAATTTCAGTTATTTTAATCCAGTACCAAGGTTTTTATTGCTGCAATCATTCTTGATATATATGAAGTTTACGACAAGCTCTAGACTGACAACTGACTGAATTTTGTTAGTCGATTACTCTGGTTCGCATCTTCGTGGGATCATACTATATTATAATATAATAATTAATTATATGGGATATTCAGGATATTATAGGATGATTATTTAATTAAATGACTAAGATACACTTATTGTTGCTGGCTATGCTATATGCTATATATATCTTTACTTAAAATGAACAAATTGGTACATACACCTAGATGAACAGCATCACAATTTCTAAATGGTCTTACGTTCATAAAATAGATGTTGCCATATTTTCTTTTCTCTACGGTTTTATTTTATACAATATTTTAACAGTATTATCACGTATGCCACTTCCCCTTTGGCAACCTTAATACTTGAGTAACGAAAAATTATCGCCTCCAGCAAGAGTAATTGTTCCACAAGGCGTTGTGCACTTTGAGATGTGCTTAAACATCGATATATTAGGTACTTTAATTCGTTTTTAACGGAAAATTACTTTACTTTACTACAATGTAGATATAAATGTTGAACTCGGAAACTCCTTAATGAGATGGATGTAATCCAGCAATTAAAAATTAAGAGTAAAATGGGGTTTGTTGGTGTATCTACTTTTTTGATTCACCACTACGCTAAAATACTAATTTATCCATTGATTATTTGGTTTAACTTGTGAAGTAGGTATCCCCTGAACATTTCTAGGTTTATATAAAAAACAGCAAATATGTTCAATATATAAAAATGGGGATAAATTTGATAACTTTAATTTTAAACTTTATAAAATTTCCCCACGACATTAAATGACACATTGATTTTTATGTGAAAGTAGATATTGATGGCTGCACTGCAAATGCATACTTTATTTTATTTTATTTATTTACTTTTATTTTATTTGCACCCAGTGGCAGCTCGTGACGTTTTCTAGGGGAGGCGGACAAATTTTTTTTTGTAATAACATGTCTATTTATAATCTTTTTTGTAGTTTTCAGGGAAGGCACTGCCTCCCCTGACGAGCCGCCACTGGTTACCCCAATATATGTACAAGTTTCAATTATAGAATGGGAAAAATTCAAAATTTACATACAAAGTAAATTAATAAAAACACAAAGTGCACATAATGTCATATTGCGCATATCAGAATTATGTATAATAAAAATTGGAAGAGGTTAACGAAAATGTTTGCTTTGTTGAAGCAGAATTTTCTTATTTTAGTGATTGTTATTCAGTTTATTATCATAACGCGATTTATAAAGAAATGACACAGAGAGCTATTGCCTCTTAATGTCAAGAAAGTTCAGCGAAAACTTGTTTAGTAAAAATCTCATTTGAGAAGCCCATGACGGGATAAATGCCATATAATAAGATAAAATAATTAGAAATCAAGTCCTTAAAAGTAGGAAGCCTAAATTTAAGAAGTAAGTAGAAAGAGGAACTACAAAGTCCTACCTGAATTTCATTCCACTAACTTTAGTCACTTTCGAGAAAAAAAATAAAGGTCTAGCGGCTCAAGGAGGCCATTTTCGACCTTACTGTACATAAAAGACTCTACTTATTTTATTATGAGAATCTACCCTGAAGAGTTTTTCATGTTATTTCGGAACACCCAGTACTATATATTTTTTGTGTATTCAGATCTAAGCTATCTTAAACAGACCAGAGATAAATTTTTGACAGATTTGATTGGAGTTTAACGCAATCATCAATTCTTGTATATAACTTAATATCATCTGCGTATATTTTAAGCAGCATACACGTCCAAATTATCGACAATATCATTAACAGAAGAAACAATGTATCCGACAGATCAATAACCATTATAATACATATTAATTATCTATCAGTCAGACAAGAGATAAAAATGTATTAGGTCGTTGGAGATGCAGCAATTATTAAATTTATAAAATAACTTATCCATAGTTGAGTCTGACTACATGACATCTGTTTGTATTGGTATGTCGATGGATTGAGAATAAAAGCAAAAACAAAACAATTTATTTTGATCTTAGATACTGATTTTTATCAGAAGTACCTATCCCGGAGCCAACTTAACGTCCATGTGACTATGTAACATGACAATTGACGGATTGAGCGGAACAGAAGTTCATGAAAATTAAAATTAAAACAATAATTTTTCAACACCTATTAAATTATTCAAATAATTTGACCTTAAAAATATTTTTGGCTTAAATATTTAATTAGGATTTAGGTTT
This sequence comes from Rhagium mordax, assembly GCA_963680705.1. Taxonomy (NCBI): domain Eukaryota; kingdom Metazoa; phylum Arthropoda; class Insecta; order Coleoptera; family Cerambycidae; genus Rhagium; species Rhagium mordax. Next base: position 48,250,360 of record OY796656.1, on the reverse strand, counting down.
AAAATTAAGAGTATAAAACAAATATTCCCAACAACCCCCTCAAAGAAATGCTTATTCTGTTTTTATAATTTTGGGTTTGAAAATGTTACATAAATATAGAGAGAATGTATAATTTGGCGTAAGATGTGATGATTTTTAAGAGAAAAAACGATAAAAAATAAAAGAAGATAAAAAACTATTTATAATTTTGTTCTTTGGTTATCACTAAAATTAAATTAATAGGTTATTGAAAAATTTTACAACAGTACATCCTTATTATTATTATTATCTGCAAGATGGTAATAATTAAGTTCTAAACAATAACAATAATAATATAATGTATGTTTAAAATCAAGGTAATTCCGATATAAAATACAAATTTAAAATATTATATATAGCTAAGAGTACTAAACTATGCATTGCATATTAATCAAGAATCGAGTCAAGAATAAATTCTGTATCAATAATGATTGTTTCATCATTATTGCCTATTCAAAATGAACATTATTATATTATAATGCATCATAAATTCTCGAATACAGTTTATATTACGTGTAACAGAACATTAGGTAGATATAAAAACTCGAATAATTCGCAAAAACTGAACAAAAAGTGTATAAACGATATTAAAATTAATGAGTATGAACTTTTTAAATTAATTTTTTTTAATAAAGCACGCGTATCAATGTAGCCCGAGGTTGGCACACGAGAGTATACTTTGATTAAGACTGCGCCCCCCGAGGCTTTATTTGTCATTAGCTCAGTTAGCTCACTGTTTCTGTTTGCTAATCACAGATGTGGCTTATTTAAACCCTACTGATATGTGTTTGATTTAGCTATGTGATGTGGTCCGTGATACATTTTACATCCATTTATGTTTTGTTTGTACATAAATGAATATTACGCCAATACGGCAAAGCGTTTTCCATATACCTACATATATACAGTATGCTGCTAATGTATGGAATAAATTAATTATTCCGTAAGCAGAGTATTTTTGGAAAAATTTTCATTTAGGTTGACGCTTATTTTGAAATACGCATCTTTTGACATATCCTTCGAATTTAAGACGTCCATTCCAAAGTTTTACGTTAGGTACCTATCAATGTTGTCTTTTAAATGTGACAATTTTTTTGAAAGGACTGTAATTCTCCATAGGACTATATCAATTTTCAATAATCTACAGTGCCAAAATTTTTTATAACAAATGCCCATTATACAATAATCCTAAATAAATGAATCTACGTAAGAATACAGTCAGAAAGTAAATTCGTCTTGGGCTCTATCTATTACTTCCGGATTTAATTTAGAGTTTGTGTTAAAGTTTTAAAATCGTCTGGCTCATTAAAATAGACTTTATTGTCTCAATATAAATTAATTGATAGGTATTCAAACTGGAGATCTTAGTAGATATTCAATTGTTTCTCTACCTGATCTATCTACTGTTGAAACCATAAATCTTTTCTAAAACGATGTGGATCTTTGTTAGTCGAATCAAATCTGGCAGTTGGTAGTCTTGTAACAGTTTTAAGCATTGAGGTCATTTTGTGGTACTTTATCTTAAAAAATATATTATCATGTAGTTAATGATAATTCAGGCACAAACATTGACTATCTATTGTTACTAGAAGTAATATTCTTGATAAATCTGATTAATAAAATGATTATTCAGAAGGAATGCAACCCCGTAACAAAATAAAATTATTCAACGAACACAAAGATTCGATAACTTTTGTTCAACATAGCACAGAATTCAAGCCTTCGAAGAAAATCATCTTCTACATTTTTCTTTATCTAGTATCTACTAATAACGGGTGTGTGCCTTATCATTATCCTGTCATTATCTTAACTTACTGCTTGAGCTAGTATGATCAGGAGAATCTCCTGATGCAACGAATTAATTATCCAATCTCTTATCTTTGAGAGCTTTGTTATTGTTTTTTTCATGAAACAGATTTCAGATATTTTGTTCTCATCTTTCTTATCTGACAGCCAGTCACAATAAGAACTTTTATTATTTTTGTCTGTTAAAGAACTTTTAAAGTTATCATGATAATTTATTATTATTATTATTATTATTATTATTATTATTTAAATAAATATCAAAAGCCCGCAAAAATTAATTAAAGAACAGAATTACTAAATTCAGGACCGACTTCCAGTATATTTACGTACCTACCTATATTTTAATAAAAGTTTTGCATTTTATTATATTTAATTGAATTATAGCGTTGATTGAAATATTATTTTTCAATCAACGATTATAGCCAGTCTGTACGTTGTATACTGAAAATTAATGGATAATAAACACAAACACAGGGTTAATGAATTAATTACTGTTATATAGAAGTTGCTACATGGAAGACACGTAAATTTCTAAGGAACAAATAGAATTCTTTTTCTGAAAATATTTTCAATGTTTTTTCACTTTCAAAATAGTCGAGGTCAACTTTATTTTGACAAATAGAACGCGCTTTATAGACCAAGCCTCGCGTGAAAATGATTAAAACAAATATTCCAAAGGTTTAATGCGTTTAAACAAATGCTCCCATAAATCTACAGAGAGTCGTCTGCCGCCTCCTGTTGGCTGCGTTAATGTCGTCAAAATTCCACTTTTTTGGTTCGGTCCTCATGAGCCGAAAACCGCCGCGGGAGAGTGCGATTCACGATGTAGTTCTAAGTTGGACCCTCGGGCTCGATTTCTTGCCAAAACGGCGGTACGGCGGCGATTTTTCGTTTGGAAATAGCCTAAGTTTTCGGTTTTTGCAATTTTTTCAATTTTTTCAAATTTCTCAGACACGTCTCTCTTCCGAGCTTAATAACTAGCGGCTCCTTCGACATGGACCGGCAGAACATTTTTTTCTGAAAACTAGATGAAATTTAGAAAATCTCATCGTTTTTCTCGATTTTGCTTCCTAAGGAAGTTATGATTTTTTGAAAAGAGGCGAATTTGTCGGATTTTAGCGATTTTCCCGTCCTTTAAAAACGCGCTACAGCCTTTCTCTTGGGATGTATATAGAGGACCCGAGTCCGTACAGCGGGCAACAGAAGGAAAAATGAAGTTCTCTTTTTTTTTCGTACATCTCCTATATTAGCCGAGATATGAGATTTTTAAAAAGGTCGATTTTGCAGAAAAACTACTTTTCCGGGGGCCCTTGCTCCTTTCCCAGGAGAATTTTTTCGACCGAACTTTCAGGAGAGCTAGAACCATCCTTCTTCTCGGATCCCACCAAATTTTAACACTTATTATTTAAACGCGTCCGGTCAATTAATTTTTTAGCAAACCAAGTGTTGTTGAAATTTCGCCAAATTTTTATCTTGAAATTTATAGTCCGTCCGATAGATTACAGCTTATAGTCGATCCGGTGAACTTTATTTCTTTTTATATCGGTGCTAGGACAGAACCGATTACAGTTTTGGAATCCGGACGACTTCAGGACCCCAAAACCATTTTCGGTTGCTCAATAGGACCCTTCCTTCACTTTGACGTTGAAAATTCAATGTAGGTACAAATCAAATTGCTGCCATTTGGAAATACGCTTGTGATAAGAAAACAAAGTTTTTTAATCCAAGTCAAAATGAATGGTTTATCGAAGACGATGAATTCAAAATTAAATGGTTTGATTGTGAACAATTACCAAAAAAAAATTTAATGAAATACTTGTAGCAGTAGAAGATACAATAAGAGAAGACCCAGACGAAGATGCAACGGATATTGAAGCGTACAGTAGCGATGATGATGTTTAGATATTAGTTTCTTTTTTATAAGTTTCGTGTCTTTTCGTTATTTTGTATGTTATTCTTTATGTTTTACGTTAATGTTTTTGTTTACATATTTTATGGCAATGTTTACTTTCATCTTAAGTTGTTCTCCATATCAATCAATGTAGGGATCCTTTTTAATAAATTTAATAAAACAAATTTAATTTTTTTTAAAGAAAATCGTAATCTGCATGCTTTAGGCCACCGTCCGCTGATTTTCCCGTAAAGGAAATGTTATAGAGAATTTTATTTCCGATCAGATGATGCAAACTGCAAGTTGGAATATCTCCATTTGTTTATCGCTTTTTTGGTCACATTTTTTAGGACGTCTGCTTCGTAAACGCCGCCGTCTGCTCAAATTCTGAAAGTACAGTAGTATTTATAACCAAAAACAAAACAAATGTCCTAAGTTTCAGTCTGGAATAACGCGCTTTATTTAACGACAAAAAAGTAAACTGGTTTAGCAACAGTTTTATAGTTTCTTTCATATAAATATATATTAGATATTATTTGTCTAATACTTTTTTTAAATAAAGTAAATTAATTAATATATTCGTAATTTCTAAATAGGTAGTCATTGATATTTTTAAAATATTTATTCGTACCATTTAAAACGAGAACTGTTTTCCTTATTTTTTTCTGAATTTCTAATACTTAGGTACATGCAAAGGATATTACAGGTTTCAAAATTTAATGGAAATCGCACACTCTGTAAAACTGTAAAACTCTTCTGTTTTTGTATAGTCTTCGGGGAAATTGGACTAAGTGACAACATAATGCAACGTTCATCGTAGGGCGCCAAGCCACGTGACAACAAATTGGTATCTAATTGTCTAACTTTGCAACGTAATTATTTCACTTTAACAATTAGTACCTATCGTTCGTATGCGTTTTCTCCTTTGAGATATGCATGTCATTTTACATTTGAGATCATTTAAACTAGATAGTTAGATGGGTTATTTGTATAGAGTGGAACATATTTTCAGTGTACATTTATCAATTAAGTGAAAGAATAAACACAGAAGATTCGAAAAGATTCGATTAGGGCAATCATATTTTACTTTTTTTTATAAACTTTGTAGTTTATCTTGGTTTTCGGAAGTAATTTGCGCAATTTATTCTAGGTTCATTATCCTTAGGTGCTGATGCAAGAAGTTCTGTGTCCTCTTCTAATCTGTATCTGATCCTACTGAGAAATTAACAAAAAACACGATCAAGGTATTTATACATTTTTGAACACGTGTCTTTAATATTTAAACTTAAACTATTATTATTACTTATAAAAAATGACTTTGTTTAGTAAACATATCCAAATTGATATACTTATATATATTGATGTTTCATCTCTAAACATGCTATTATTAAATTCATTGGACTATCTTTAATACATTATGAATATTGGATTAAAAATTATAAAATTCAAAACGTCTAAAAACAAATTATTGAAAATTTCTTTTTTAACTCACCACAAAATTCATTCATTATGGTCACCAATTAAAAAACGAAGTCCACAAGAAGATGTACATATTCTTTCGCTATTAGTAGCTCATCAGGTGGACGATTAATCTCGCAAAACAAAGTTATTTACTTAAATTTACATTTTACAATTAATAAACTGTCATGTAATCATAAGAAACAAATTTCTATAATAATTAAGTAATGCCTCCTACATTTTCATGCTTTCTTATAAAATACTCTACCTCTCTTTATTTGAAACATGTTGTCTATAAACAACCTTATTCAAGCCTTATATTGGCCCAATAATAACAAAATTATCTAATATATTTATTGATGTTCCATTTCTGAACATGCAAATATAAAGCATGCTGAAAAAAATTGTTGAAAACGCTTTAGAACGTTATTATTGTCGAATAATGCAAAAACAAAATACTCTGTGTTATGTTACGAATAGTAAATGACGCACAATTATATAATGCATATGTATAACTTTAATGATAATATTAATAAGTTCTTTTACAAGCATCAAGCATCAAACAAACATAATAATAATCTTTTGTCATCCCCCTAGTAACTGTCACTAAATCCCGGGTACGTTCCGTACGCACCTGATGGAACATCCCCCTTTTTTTGTCATACACAAAAATAAACTTAATCAATAAATACAAAACAAATCAATAATACAACTATCTTAAACTATATAGTCTGACATCCAAGAAGGCTTCTTAGTAACACGCCTTGGCCTATCATTCGTGTTGTACTGTTCTTGCATCTCAGATTTCATATTAGGAGAATTCTCCAAATCTTTACTAACACTTATATCTGACATATTTTCACACGCATCGTTATCGATTGGAATATTATCATCATCAGTAGAATTCCTAACAGAATCAGTAGATCTCTCTACTGGTAATTTAAATGTGGATACTTTCTTTTCGTCGTAATAAGGAGCTTCTATTAGGGCCCACCTATTTCTACGATAAACCCCATTTTCAGTTTGAATAACATAGGAACGAGGTTCCTCAAATCTTTTTACAATTTTTCCATACGATCGAATATCAGTACCCACACTGAATCTCCTAAACTTAATTTAGATAATTCTTTTGTTCTATGTCTTAAATTAAAGTGTTTACATTGTTTTTCCTTTCTTTTCCCTTCCACTTCAGAAAAAGTTCCTTTTGTATCTACAATTTTTTCTAATTTACTGGGTGACATAGGCAATAAAGTTTTAATTTTTCTAGACATTAGAAATTTTGAAGGGCTAAAACCGCATTCTAAAGGCGTAGATCGATATGACATAAGTGCCAAATAAATATCTGGACTGGGAAAAGTAGGGACTACTTGTAATATGTTTAAACCTATAATCTTTTGAAAATTGTTTAAAGGCATTCTGAAATTGTGGTCCATTATCTGACCTTACAATATCAGGGATACCATTCCTGGCAAAAATATCCTTCATGGCCAAAATAACATCCTGTTCCGTCATCCTTATTAATTTTATGATTTAAAAAAATCAAGAGTAATAATCGGTTACAATTAGATACCAAGCTCCATGTTTAAATAAATCAGCAGCAATAATATGCCATGGTCTAGATGTGAGAAGATCTTTCACAAAAGTTTCTTTAATATTAGTTCTTTCCTTGATGCAATTGTGGCATGACCTAACCAAATTTTCTATCTGTGTAGATAACCCAATCCACCAGACTGACATTTTTGCCCTTTCTCGGCATTTTACAATCCCATGATGGCCCAAATGTATAAAATTTAAGACTTGAATACGTAACTTAGGTGGAATTAATAATTCGTGTACCCTTTAAGAGGATGTTCTAAGCAAAAGAAATATCATGTCGGTATTGAAAGTAGGGACTTAACTCTGGAGGGATTTTATTCTTCTCCGGCCACCCTGAGAAAGTAAATTCTTTTAGTTTTATACATATAGGATCAGAGGATTGCTCTTTGATAATTTCCGATAGGAAAATATCTTTAACCGGTAAATTTGTTGTAATAAGGTGAACATGAGCTTCAACCTCTGAAGTTAATTCCTCCGATTCAGGATATGTTTTCAAAGGCATCCGCTACCACCAACTGTTTTCCGGGCGTATACATCACTTTATAGTCATATCTCATTAATCTAATTCAAAATCTCTGAAGCCTTGGGCTGAGATCATCTAAATTTTTAGTTTGAAGAATCTGAATAAGGGGTTTGTGATCAGTTTCCAGTATAATAGGAATTCCTACTAAGAACTCCTGAAACCATTGCTTGCCCATGCAAGCGATAAACATTCTGTTTCTATTTGTGCATAACGAACTTCAGTAGGTGTTAAAGTACGAGAAGCAAACGCAACTAACTCTCTCTCATTTTTACTATTTATCTGCATTAATGGACTACCCAATCCATACGAAGAAGAATCAGCACTCACAACTATTTGTTTAGATGAATCAAAGAAAGAAAGACAAGGGGCTTGGGTAAGAAGCTGTTTGATGTTTAAAAAGGATTTTTTCTGGGGATCATCCCACAAGAATGCAACATCATTTTTCAAAAGGTTTGTAATGGGTTCTAAGACCTTAGATTTATTAGGAATAAACCGAGAGGCAAAATTTACCATACCTAAAAACTGCTGAACTTCCTTTTTACTTGAAGGTTCTGGAAATTTCAAGATTGCTTCCACACGTGATGGTTCAATTTCGGCACCTTTACTAGAAATAACGTGTCCTAGGAAATTAACCCTATCAACCCCTATAAAACATTTTGATTCATTTAAGGTAATATCTTCATTTTGTAACCGCGATAGAATTTTTCGTAATATTTCATCATGTTCCTCGATGTTTGGGGCATGTACAAGTATATCATCAAGATGTGTCACTACCCCATTCAAATTTGAAAAAAGTTTTGAAAATTTTGCAGTAAAATATTCGGGAGCGCAAGAAATTCCAAATGGTAATCGTTTAAACATAAATCTCCCATAGGGAGTAATAAATGTGGTATAGGGTTGAGATTCCTCTGAGAGTCGAATTTGATAAAAACCGGAATTGGCATCCAGTTTTGAAAAGAACTTTGACCCTTTTAGCATATTCAGATATTCAGAGGATAATGTGAACGTAAAACACTTTTATTCAATTCTGTATAGTCACAACACAAGCGTATTGTATCTCCTTTTGGGACTACAACTATGGGAGACACCCAATCTGTAGGATATTCTTCCGATACAATAATATTGAGTTTGATCAACCTACTCAACTCATTTTTTAATTTAGACAATAAAGGTATAGGTACTGTACGAGGACTCGCTTGAACATACGATGCAAGTCTTTAATTTGAATAGAAATTTCATCTTTAAATTCTCCCAATGCTTTAAATATTAAAGGAAATTCATGAGTAATATTAACCTCAGAGAAGTTTGAAGAAGCAGAATTTATAAACTCTCTATGTGATATACTATTCAGGATGTTATTTTGAAAATGAAGCACATCCAACTCCACAATACCACGTCTACCTAAAATAGGAACCTTTAATTATTACATAAACAAAAGCAACACACGTTTTATTATTATAGGTCAAGGACATCTTTAATTTTCCTACCACATTAAGAGGTTTATCATCTGGACTAGAAATAATCTCTCTACAAGGAAAAAGTGAGCTTTCAAAGTTTTTAGGCAAAATGTGCTGAGGAATGCAGATTATGTCCGCTCCAGTGTCAACCAAAAATAAAACTTGAAACGTGGAAATCACTAGAGGGTTCCGCTATGTGCTTTTTTCATAACATTCAACAAAGCAACTTAATAAAAATCAATAAAAATTAACGGCAATTCGACGCCGCCGTCGCGAGCTGTGACGGTGCCGTCGGAATAATTTTTGGTATTACACAGCAGCCGCGCCGGGGAATTACCGGAAATCCCAGATTCATTTCTTTATTGATAGCTACACATGAGGATTTCCATTGATCTAGAAATACAGGGGAATCTCCCAGTTTCAAAAATACAGGCGATTTCCGAATATTTGAATATAAAATGGTGTTGCGAGTAACCGGGCATAATAGTCACTTGTCGATGTGTGTCTTACAAATTGATCGAAAGTTTTTTTATTTTAAGTTTTTACTTATTGATAAACTTTATTGGTTCTGTATTTGAAATTTTAAAACCTAGAAATTGTATTAGAAGTTTGTTTGTGTTTTTATTCCGTTTTTAACAATATTGTAAACGTAAGTAACAATTTAAATTTTATTTGGCCTTAAAGGCAGCTGCCACTGTATTTTTTGTCTTAAAATCGTTTTCGATATTTTGTTGAAGGTTGGAGAGGGAGAGGTGGCTTAAAAAAGTGACTCTAAAGCGTTCTACTGCAGAACTTGACTCTTCCGCTTCGGACTCAACACCGAGCTCTTTTGCTAAATATGATGATGGTGCGTAATACAAATGAAATCACCCCAAAAGACGTTAGGCTAGTTGAAGCTTCTACAAGTAATCAACCCAGAGCACTTACTAAAAAAATTAGAAAGTATGATGAAAATTAATTAGGGTTAGAATTCATGAACCATAATGATAATCCTCAGTGCGTTATATGAAGCAAAGTTCTTCCAAATAGTTCTATGACTCCAGCTAAAATACGTCGTCATTTGGAATCTGTTGATGGCAAGCTTAAAGAATTCTTTATTCGAAAGTGTGACGAACTCTTAAAATTAAAAACATTTATTATTCAAAGCACAGAGACTGTGAATGAAAAAGCAACTGAGGCTTCTTACTTAGTCAGCTATCAAATAGCTCAACGCGGTGATTTATGTTAGGTGAAAAATCAGCAAAAGAAAAAGCTAAGATCACACTTTTGAATGACACGGTAGCCCAGTTCATCAGAGATTTAGCAGCCAAAATAAAGAATGAACTTATTTTTCGTCTCCAATCATGCAAATTTTCATTACAAATGTATGAATCTACCAATGTAGCTGGACTCGCAATATTAATTGTCATCGTTAGGCCAGCACGAAAACGTATTTATTGAAGGATCTTCTCGTATGCAAACCCCTACCCTCAGATACTACTGGTGTTGAAATATTTGGTCTCCTAAATTTCTTTCTTGAAGAGAATAAAATACCGTGGGACAACTGCATTGATATCTGTACCGATGGAGCAAAGGCTATAAGTGGCATAATGACTGGGGCTGTACACAGCTTATTACAAATATTGTCAAAAACTGTTCTAGTAGCCACTGCATGATACATAGGCAAGCAAAAAGGTTATCCCTCAGTTATAAGAATGCTCTTGATGTCATCAAAATTATAAACTTTATAAAATCTCGGCCACTAAAAAATCGTTTATTCAAAATACTATATACGAAGACATGGGAAGATGTATGTACAACATCTCTTCTTTTACATACAGAGATCAAATGGTTATCTCGAAGAAAGATACTAGGTAAGTATTTTTGAGCTAAGGGATAAGGTGCGTGCTTTTCGTACAATTTCGAATTGAAAGGTCGATTATTTAATAGAAATTAGCTGCTTAAAATTGCGTATTTAAGCGACATTCTTACAAAGATCAATGAACTTAATTTAACAGCTTCGACTTGTTTTGTTGCTTCCCAACAATAAAAGGCTTTTCAGAAGAGCATGGGGTTGAAATAGGAGAGACATTTATTGAAGAAATTATTCGGCACCTGAAATGTTTGGATGAGGCTTTTGATCAGTATTTTCCAAATAAACAGCAGGTTTAATATCAAAATGAATTGTGGATTAAAAACCCATTGATTATCAATGCACAACCTTCCACCATGATGTCAGCAGAAGAATACGAAACTTTTATTAAAATGATATCTGATTCATCGTTGCAAGTCAAATTTAAATTAATACTGTTAGTGGAATTCTGATGCAGTTTAAAAGATAGATACTTTTACAATTTGCAATTACTTATAATATGTGCGAACGGGGTTCTCAGCTTATGTGTCGTCAAATAATAAATATCGCAGCAACAGACTTGATACCGAACCTATATCTGCGATAATAAAAACCAGTATCACTCATCTCATTAAAATTAAAATTTAAAAGTCCTATTTGAATAGGAATAGGTTATTTTAAGTTCATTTAGGAACTTTCGGATTAATTTTGAAATTATATTTTGAAGTAAGTAAATAAATAATATATGAAATAATTGTTATTTTTGTTGCAAATAATCCATTTACAGAATGTTTCAGAATGGTAAATTAAAACCATAGTATTGAAACAAAACAGAGGTTCTACGGAAAAAGGGGACATTAGAAAAGGATTCCACTTATCAAAAAGATTAAGAGACCAAACATATTCGACTACCTTCTTCCTCTGTTCTTTTACTTGATCCTTGAGCATTAAGCCAAATCAAATAAGACTTCAAAAAATTCATAAATGCCTATAATCCTGTTTTCTAGTGATCTTCTAGATTTGCTTTTGTCTCTTCTCAGTGGTGTCCTCCGATTTTGAAAGTTCTCGCCTTTCCGCTTGATTTTCGATCTACTAAACAATTTTTTCCTTCAGAGGTCCTTCTGTTGTGTTTTAACTTTGAAGTAAATATTTATAAATTTTTTGTAATTTAGGATCTATAAATCATCTTGTTTAAGATTTTCGATTTTCGAAATTAGCTGAATTGTTTGAAATGCGCGCATATTTTTGAATCTGAGCCAAATATTTTAAATAAATATTCAACTAGTTCATATTGGGACCTTCTTCTCTGTTATTATTACATTCCACACTATCTCTATTAATAGTCTTTTCTTAATCTATAAGACAGCTAAAGTTTATCTTTTTACTAGTGTTCTATTTGTGATTTGTCTATTACCGGTTACGTCTTTTGTAGTTTTCATTTGTTAAGTTGTTTCTTAGAAGTTATTTTGGCATTGAGATCTTCAAATAAAGAAAAGTTATACAAATTATTACAAATCAAACAGAACTTCTGCTGAAGCCTCAAGATTGTATGAAGATAATTTTTCAGATCAGGTGCAGATGCTTTAGGTCTCTCGTGAATCACGACCCACAGGTGACTGACTGCTTCACTTAATGTGTTAGAATATTAATATAATGTTGGTGGTTTAAGTTGTATTATTTTCATGGAGATTGATCAACAAAAGTTGCGTCGATGATGTCACACTAAACGACTTACAGCCTATAAGCTAGTCTTTCCAGCATTTTGACTTTCACAAAGCTAATGATTATTATGTTGATTATTTTGAATGCTTAACATTTTGACCAAGTTCAACTAACGATAAGTTACTTCTGACTTACTTCTCAAAACCATCAGTCAGTGAGTTTTAGAATTAATGTCGTTTGTGATACACAATACTATGGTTTATATGTAAATCAAATCTGTAACCATCGCAATGCTGCTAAAACTGTGGCAGGAGTAATACACTCACTACAGCTAAAGCAATTTATTATTAATATCTTGTTGAGTTGTTCCTGCTTAAAATATAAATAAATAGCTAGTTTAATCCTATGGGATAACTAAGAACTAATTTTCTGATATTAATTCACTAAAAATATGAATGTTACAACTTTTGATTAGATAATATTCGTCTTATCTTATGTTTGAAAACAATACTGAAATAGGAATAGATTATATTAAGATTGGTTAAGAAATTATTAATAATTCATAAACATAAAAGTCGTAATAAATTCATTTTAAATATAATCAATATTTAGTTTGTAAGCTTTTAAGAACAAGGAAAACAAACATTTTGTTTTCTTATTATTTGTATAAGATAACATTGTGTAGGTACTACTTTTGACTTTTGCAACGGTCTCCAAACTTACTCGTCAGTTTTATTGTAAGTCTCCGTAGTAATGAATGATATATTAGGCGATTGCCTCTGATATACGACTTTCCAATATGAGTTATGAGCCTCTCGCGGCCGCAGCGACGACTTGCCAAAGATCGCCATCAAATATGTAGGGACATGTATATGTATGTTCCCGTATGGGAGTATCTGTTCGCACCCCACAAGGCTCTGAGGATGTGTTCGCTATAGGAATGTCAAAAGAGGCCAGAAATACCGAGATATAAATAATATAAGATATGCGGTTTAAAACGGTTTGAGATTGCAAATTTGAGATGTTTTATAAAAACATATGGGGACATCTAATTATGATTACGAGGAAGGACTGACAATATATGACAATAATCGTTATTTCTAATTTTGTGTTTTTTAGATAACTACATATTGTCATTTAAACTAAAGGTCCGCCATATACACAGGGTTATTAGTGATTTGACATATTCCTTTGGAGATGCGATAGTAGACTCATTTTGCAGTATTTTGAACCACAATGAATATTATGCAAAACTCATTAGTTTTTGAGACAATTCAATTTTTATTTTTTTCTTGACAATTCCAATAAAAAATTAATAAAAACTGCTGCCGACTCTTTTGTTAGTAATATGTACTTCGACAGGTGACGCCGGTTCTTCTTTCGTTTATCAACCAGATGATGAGGAAGAAATATTGCGACATGATAATGAACTAAGTTCTTCAACTAATAAAGTCGCAAAATTAACCGGAGCGTCATAAAATACCTAATGGAAACTTTGGTCTACGATACGCAGAGTTGAATGCCATCCTTACCACTATAATGCTTGAATGAAGGTGATCCTGGAAGGAGAGTGGTATCCTGCCGTTTTATGTTAAATTCGGAAGTAGAAAACGCAAATTTTTTAACAAGCATTTTACTGATTGACGTATCGAAATTTGACCGCGAAGACAACAAATTTAAACTGGTATGAAGTGCCGGTGCTCCTTGAGATGTTCTTTTCGCTGTCAGACAGGGAATGAGATTCACGGCTGTTCAGCACATTATCTGCTGGCAGTACGACAATTACTCAATCAACGATTTCCTAACCGTTTGAATAGAAGGGCAGGCTCAATACCTTGGCCAGTGCGAGAGATGGTCTATGCACACCAGTCAATACGAGAGACAAAGGATAGTCGACGCTGCCCAACACATACGGCACATCCTGCCACCCAGAGCAACAAGCCCGGAAATAAGAAGACGCTGCTGTGCCTGTATAAGGAATAGGGACCATTTTGAGCAAGAATTGTAGGAATTAAGTACAACTTTAATTACTAGAGAATTAAATCTTATAATACGTTTTTTACCATACGAATTGCATCATTTTTACAAATTTTTTATTAAAACTATCAATGGTACATCGAACAGTTGTATGTGCCTTATTAGACAGCTATTGATTTAGTTTTTTAAATAATTTGTATGTATGTTACGTGGATAATTTTTTTAGAAAAAAAAACAGATATCTAAGTAATTTTCATAACTGATTTTAAAAAACTATTTCTTACAAGTTTTTATTTGAAATTTCTACATTATCGAAATGTTTCAGGATATTTTTCAATCCAAACGGACGACCAGTGTTGGACAAGTATCCAGTAAATGAGTTTAAAAAATTATGCGTATAATTAAATAACTGTTGCCGTTTGGATGCAATGCTTATAATTTGAAATAAGTTCAAGGTTTATTAGCATATTTTTTTTTTTTTTTTGGAAAGTCAAAAGTTTTAAGGTCGACATTCGTTGGTCGAAATATTGAATATTGAAATTAATTTAAGCTCTAAAGAATATATTAAGCATATTTTCAAAAAACCAGTTTGCTAGGTATATACGTAGAACAATGAAAATATTTACAAGACATGAGAGCAACTAAATATTTATTAGAATCATGAGCATGTCCAATTGATTACATACAGGAAAAAGGGTCTTTTTAAAAACTCAAAACACAAAAATAATTGGTTAAGTTCCTAGAGTAATTTTTCTTTCTTCTCTTATTTGGGATTTATTAACACACTTCTGAACATTTCCCAGACAATCTAAAGAATATCTGGATTTAAAAAAAAATACCTTTACGTCTGTGACTTTACGTCAAAGGAACAGTTAAGGGTTGGTTTTTTTACATAAAATATAAATAAACTAAAATAAACACAATGATGTTTAAATGTTAATTGTGGCATTTCATAAATTATTTCTCTTCCTTTTCTTTTTTCGAATTTATTATCACATTTCTTGAGATTCCTATCCAAAAAATTAATAGTAAAAAAACATTTTTAAAAACAAGCTTTTATTTAATAGCTCTAAAAAGAAGAAAATAAACTTTAAATTAAATCAAACCCATCAATTTATTACATTATACAATTTATATGATATAAAAGCTTGTCGCGAGAGTTTAATATTGTATTCTTGTTTCTTTACACAGGCAAATCTCGCGACAAGCTTTTATATCATATAAATTGTATAATGTAATAAATTGATGGGTTTGATTTAATTTAAAGTTTATTTTCTTCTTTTTAGAGCTATTAAATAAAAGCTTGTTTTTAAAAATGTTTTTTTACTATTAATTTATTTTTTATTTTTTAGTTTTTTTCGTATTCTTCTCAGCAAACTCTTTCATTTGATACCCATATTATGATGGTAGATAAGAAAATTTTGTTCGCCATCTTGCGGCGTCCGCCATATTGAATTTGGTGTGACGTCATTTTATATTTCGTATTCTTCTCAGAAAACCCTTTTAATTGATACCCATATTATGGGGGTGCATAAAAAATAACTAGTCCGCCATCTTTGGGAGTCCGCCATATTGGATTTAGAATGACGTCACTTAGATAAACATGCATTGTCATCCAAACTAAACGTGTATGCAAAATTTCAACTCAATCGGTTGGGGATAACTATTTTAAAATTCAGTTGCAAGATTTGACCTAAACAAACAAACTGACATACATACATTGCAAGTTAAATAAAAGCTTGTAAAAAAGTTGATTTATCTAAAAAATATTCAAATTAACCAGTTTAAAACTGGGAAATAACCTCTACGCCTCTGGCATTACAACAAAGGCGTAGAGGTTATTTCCCAGTTTTAAACTGGTTAATTTGAATATTTTTTAGATAAATCAACTATCCAGTCTCAAGAAATGTGGTAATAAATCCCAAAAAAGAAAAGGAAGAGAAAAAAATAATGATGTTTCGCAGACGTTTCGGAAACTTAACCTCTTTCCTTTTTCATGCTAATACTCTTTGGTTTGTGTAATTACGGACCTGATATTGTTCTTCATTAGTACTTTTCATCCTGATTCCAACAATATATGACACTCGTTGATTTGATATTTCTTCAAACAAACCTAGAAAAAAACAAAAATGAAAACTCAAAATTTTCTTTTTTTTTTCAGATATCAAACAAGATATTCTTCATTTCACCGTGGCATATTATTGGATATAAAATTGCTTAACTTTGCCCCCATTTAACCAACTCTCTATCTCTTACCGTTTCCGAGATACCAATGGTGAGCATCGAATTTGACTCACCCTGTACTTTACAGTACGAAAAGTTTAAATTAGCTAATAAAAATAAAATTAGATCATGAATCGGGCAAAAATGTTTCTTTTTCCAAAGTTAGGTATTAATTTTATTTTGGAATTATCCTCGGAATTATCAATAGCAGGGTTATTCAAGGTTGAGTAACAAAAATTAGAATCTTAAAATATGCAATTTTGTAGCTATGGTACTCGAAAAACTAACGACATAAGAATTACTAGACAAGTAATGAAATGGACTCGTCCACGTACTCAGCGTCTCATTGGTTACAAACACGTGGCGCACCAATGAGACGCTGAGTACGTTGGACGAATGCAAACAAATCGGAATCATTACTTGTCTAGTAATTCTTATGTCGTTGCGAAAAACTGATTCAATGTGTCGATTTTCACGAAATTCTTGGAAGTGTCAATATCTCAAAACCTAACAACTTTTTACTAGGTCATATTTTGATTTTCTGGTCAGTCATGAACTGGCCTATCCGCCCTCTAACGGATGACGTTGACTTCTAGGACACTCTGTATAATAAACTACTACGGATTAGGGCGGATCCCAGCCGCTGGGGGGGGGGTAACATGATAAAGATGATCAAAAAATGGATCATGGGAAGGCTACTGGTAGCCTTCCCAGTCTGGTCGATACTTTTGCTTCATGATTCCCTCACCAAATATTTAAAATTTGATGGCTAATAGAACCTTGGGGAGGGGGGAATTACTCCATTACCCCTCCCATAAATCCACGCTTGTTATACATGGATCGTCCATATTGAAATATCACGTAATCTGTTATATTGCAAGGGCAATAGTTAATATATTTTTTCTACTACCCTCACAAGAAAGTATTATTGGGGTAATTGTTCTCGATTTAGTGAAGTATTCACGCTACAAAAAAAAATCATACGTACAATGTCCTTCAAATCACCTCGTCATTCCTGCAGACTCCTTTTCCGAGAATTGGGTCTATTAACTGCTCCGTCTCTCTATATTCTAAACTGCGTTTCGTACATCTCGATGAGTTCATTAGCAGAAGTGACAGTTGTCACAATTTGCGTGAAAATAATAATTTGTATATCCCAGTTCATACCTTATCCATCGTTGCAAAAGGTCCCAATTTAGTATCAATAAAATTATACAATAAATTACCATTACTTATAAAAAAAATAATGTTATTCATCTGTTCAAAAGAGAAGTAAAATCACTTCTACTTAAATATTCATTCTATTCAGTTGATTAGTACTTAGGCGCTGACCTTTCTACTATTGATACAATTTAATATTATGATAAGAGTGAAAATATCTAAAAACTAAATATTTTTTTTTCTATTTTCCATTTTCCATGTGATATGCTATAAGTTGTTAGTTTTTGCTTTGTTTGTTTCTTATTGTCTCTACTTAATTTTTGTATTTTATATTTGTATTTGTATTTTTTTACAATTAATATTAAATTTTGTGTAATTTTACTAAGTGAACTGACTATATTCCAATGCTTGTAAAGTCTATGGAAATAAACATATTATTATTATTATTATTTTTTTTTTTCCGGAAGAAAATGCTGGACAGTCTCCCTGTGGCCTCCGACACCACACAGAGAGAGCGCCAGCGAATAATCTACAGCAACTCCCCACATCCCGCAGGGTTAGTTACTGTAGATTCCAGACTCGTGTGCCCTAAGTAGACGAAGGGATCCTAGGATGACCGCTTTCTGCATTTGACCAGCCAACCATTATTATTATTATTATTATTATTTTCATTTCTCATTTTAGAGTCGAATGTATGAATGTATGATATTCCCATCGGGCGATAGGTAAGTAATGATTATGTTCCGTTGCTGTTAATGTTAATGTCTTAAAAGTTAATTTTCAAAAAATCTATTTGTTATTTTTTAAACTCATTTACTGGATTATTTGTCCAGCACTATGGTCATCCGTTTGAATTGAAAAATATTCGAAAACATTTAGACCATGTGAAAGGTTAAAAACCCTCTACATGATACATTTTCTTTAAGACAAAAATGTTCTAAAATCTATAGGTAGTAAGCAAACAACTGCGAGATTTACTACTATTCTTTTTATAAAATGAGCCGCTTGTTAATTGTTAAAACAAGTCTTATGAGGATTACAACTAAAAAATTAATAATAAGTTCCCCAACAAACAATAGGTATACACTGAACAGATAAAACTTTATTTTACATTTTATTTTGATACTGGAAAGTGTAGTAATTGAGTTCTTAGTTTACTCCTTAAATATCCGCAATGAAACAATAAGTAAACCAATTTGGGGAGCAACGATAACTACCTTATTTATCTCAACTAAGGGTGACAGTTAACAAATAGGTCGCTATGAGGTTAGTACTGAACAGTTTACTTACACTTCCTGGTGTCTGATCCTGTTAGTTCTAACGCAGATCTTATTAACAAGATAGATTTGGTCATTACTGAAGAATAGAACAAATACAAAATAGCGTCGTATGAGGCGAGGGGAATAGGGAGATATAACAAATGCAATTTATCTTTTAGTTTTAGCACAATTTGCAGGTTATTATATAACGTGCAAATTGAAATTGACAAACAATAGAATTATTAATTATTATTATTACATAAAATTATACTTGTTTGAATTACTAAAGAAATAAACTCAATGTCAATTGTCTACTGTAAAATCCATGGAAAGAACAGTAAATTGTGGAGTACCTCAAGGATCAATCGCTTACTGTTCTCTATGTACAGGGTCATCATTTATATTTTTACACCCACTTAACTTTGTTATTTTTGGAAAAAGAAAAAAAGTGTGAATACAAAAGTTTTATTTATTTTTGCGTAGATTTTAAATACGATATCAGAAATACATTTCTAAAAAATAATCTGAACAATCACAATTATTCTTTTAAAATATTATACGAGTCATAGGCCTGTACTAAAAATCTAGGATACGGAAGCAGAATATTTGAAGGATCACTCAATGGAATATTCTGCTTCCATCGCTTTATATTAAACTTGGTTTATAAATGACTTTGTTTAGGTTTTATACAAGTATAATAACATTAAACTTGGTCTCATGAAACAGTTCGTCAAAGCTTTGGACAAAGATGTCGACTGTTTTCAATATTTAGGAGAAAAGTTTCCCGATATGTGATGCTAAATTAAAAGAGGGTATCTTCGACGATCCACAAATTCGTATCTTGTTTCGGTACGAACAATTTATCACAAAAATGAATGATACTGAAGAAACAGCATGGCTGAAATTTAAAAAGGTCTCTCGGAGCTTCTTGGGAAATGAAAAGAGTGAGAATTGCCACAATTTAATTGAAATGTTGCTGAAAATTTTAAACAGTTGGGTTGTTCAATGAATCTCAAATTGCACTTTTTACAATCTCACCTTGAACTATAAAGAAAAATAAGAAGAAAATCAATCAAGAATCAAGATATAAGTGAAATGGAGAGTCGATACCTAGGAAGGTGGGGTATTATCAGGATGACAGATTTCTGTTGAATGGTAAACAGGAAACCAAACAGAATGAAAAGAAAAGGAAGAAAAAACTGCTGTGCACATCATTCCAATACAAGAGAATTCGTTACAAGAGAGAAAAGGATTAAGTGGAATATATTTACGTAGTAAGAAACATCGGTTACTTTTTCATACCGGGTGGCCACGAGTCAATGTACGCCCCCAATTTTTTTATTGTTTTTGAATTTAAAAATTTCGTTTTTAGTATACGTGAATAAGACAAAGTGGGCTATTTTTAGACCAACAGGAACAAAAATATCACTTCCGGTTCAACCGGAAGTGACATCAACTTTTTTTTCTTCAATGGAATGACCATAATTTTTTTGTGGTGTTTTATAAAACATGAAATTCTAACTGCAGCAGTTTTTTCCAATTTCAAAAATTCCAAAAAATAAGAGAGATACGAACGATTTTTTATTTTGTACAAAATGGCCGCGTCAGATGAATGCGATGTAAGAAAATTGCTAAGTAGGCTATGTAAATTATTAGCAAGATAGTAAGCTTGTCTGTAAAGAATAAAATAGTTATTAAAATTATTGATAAATACGACTATTTTTAGGTTTTTCTCAAGAAACGGAATTTTATTTTCATTTTCATTTCCGTAGGGGTCCTATGGAAAATTTTTATGGGACCGTACTATTTTTTTATTATTCGGACATAAAGATTCATAAACTTTAATTTTTTCGCCAATAATCATTTCTTAACAAGATCCTTTGTAATAATAAAAGTGTATTTAAAAGGTAAGCACAAATTAAACAAGAAATAATTTTAATGAACCTTTTAAAAAAACTTTTATTATTACAAAGGATCTCGTTAAGAAATGATTATTGACGAAAAAATTAAAGCTTATGAATCATTAGGTATGTCCGAATAATAAAAAAAAATAGTACGGTCCCATTTAAAAATTTTCCATAGGACCCCTACGGAAATTAAAATGAAAATTAAATTCCATTTTTTGAGAAAAACCTAAAAATAGTCGTATCTATCAGTAATTTAAATGACTATTTTATTCTTTACAGACAAGCTTACTACCTTGCTACTAATTACCATAGCCTACTTAGAAATTTCTTTACATCGCATCATCTGACGCGGCTATTTTGTACAAAATAAAAAATCGTTCGTATCTCACTTATTTTTTGGAATTTTTGAAATTGGAAAAAACAGTTGCAATTAGAATTTCGTGTTTTATAAAACACTACAAAAAAAACATGGTCATTCCATTTAAGAAAAAAAAGTTGATGTCACTTCCGGTTCAACCGGAAGTAATATTTTCGTTCCTGTTAGTCTAAAAATAGCCCACTTTTGTCTTATTGACGTATACCAAAAACTAAATTTTTAAATTCAAAAACAACCAAAAAATTGGGGGCCACCCGGTATATCTTCATCTCTCTATAGACACAGAATAACTAAGTTTTGACAATTTTAGGGAAATACAGGACGTTACTTGCTTTAGCGAAAAAAAAAATACTAAACGGTGATGGAGCACTTCCGACTTCCGATTCGAATTCATCGCATCCAAATACATGAGGACATAGTTTCCAATCGCATCCAATCGATTTTCACGATTACACCTAATGCTAGCGCCCCATACAGAGGAATTTTCGGAATTTAAGGGTGGTTTTCCACAATTAAAAAAACTGGAGGGCCATGGAGCAATTCTGACTCCGGATTCAGTGCGTCAAAATACATAAAAATAAGTTGGTCTAGTCAAAAGAACGGCGCACTTATTTTCGTGCCTGTGAATTATCAATCTCAATAGCGCCCAATAGCTAGCTCGATTTCTTAGCAATTACATAACATAATTATATAACATATAACATATAACATTTTATGGATGGTTTTTCAAGTTAGAAAATGGGATGAAATCGAAAATAGAGACATATATACATGCATTTTTATCCACTATTCTATCATAAAATTCATAAAATTCCCGTAAAAATGGAATGCGTTTTATGAGATGTCTTCTGTTGCTTTGCCCTATTAGAGATATCTTCGATTGAGCTTATCATCGTGTAATTGCTGAATGAATTCAATTTAAAAATTTGCATCCACATTTTCATCAAAAATGTCTACCTGCTTTGAAAAAAGCAAGAAGACGAACGTTTCAACGTATTCATAAGGGTTGTATAAATGTATTCATAAGAGTTCTCTCCCACAAAATAATCATAGTATGACTATTCACGTAACTGTTAATATTAATCCATGACCCGATTGCGTAAACATTAGTCCGAAATATTATTATCGTTTAAATTTTTCAGAAATAATTAACAAAACATAATTTAATTCGCGGAACAAAATCCTTTACAACACTTTGCAGGAAAACAATGCAGATTATTTTTTTAAATTGTTTGGCAAATAGGTACCACAAATGTATTCTATTTGGTCAACTTCCTCAAATTCTATTTTACCTCTAGCATTTATTGACAACGTTTTTCCACTTGGTCTTCCATAATACTTTTTATTTTCAATAGCATCTAATTCTCTAAAATGTATCATCATTTTTAAAGTAACTCCATAATAACTTCACAGTAAAGGTCAAAGCAGAATGAATAGAATTGAGACCATTGTTGACACCAACCTTATCCTTATCTTTATCTCTGCCTGTCTTCTATAGTTGCTTTGGTAGTTAATAAGTAATTATAGAAAATTGTCTCCAGTATTAGTTTTAGTGATTCGTATTCAATATGGCTGATTAATTTTCAAATAATAAAAAACTTTTCTCCAGACAGAAGACAGTGATTTTAAACTAATAATTTTCATATTCAAAATATATCTTATTTTGTCGCTGTAACTGTCATATAATTTACTTACTGTTCTATAGAGAATAAAGAGAATATATTGCAAATAAAGCGGGGTCCAAAAAAAAAATCGTATTTTGGTCGAATTTAGATCATAAAAAGAATGCACCAGAATGCATTTTTAAAAATTTTGCAAACCAAAAAAAAAAAAAAATGGTACCTAATTCAGAAAATAGATTATTTACGCGAACCTCAAAATCAGGGCAAAACTATATAACCGAAATAAAAGAAAGTCTTCTTAGTGGAGACGTTGTTAACAGTAAACGCTGTACGGACGAATATGGGTCGTACTTAGAAGTTGTCGCTGGCAAGTGGTTAAATATAATCAAGATGATATTGGTTATTTTGCTTTTGACAAATCGCTGAACGGATAAAAAATACTATTAGTTTCCAAAAATACGACGTTTTGTAAAAATAATATGTAAATTCGTATTTACCATGTCTATATCATAAAGAAAATAAAGGTAAAAAAGCAGGTTCTTTTCACTCCATACCCAAGTATGCCAGACCACATTATACCCTACAGTTAGACTACTCAGACCTATTTCTGGAAACGTTCTTTTTTATGCTTGTTATATATCTGTACCATACTGTACTGTATTACCATACCTGATACATCATCAAGAGATGCTATGGAAAAATTTGAAGATATATTTAACAAATTTGGGAACCCTATAAGAATTATTATAAATAACATTATATTATTCATTATTAAAAGTATTTCATTGCTTATCTTATCATTACTCATATAATCATGACGGTGTAGAAAATGTAATATATCATATCGGTTCAGTACATCCACATGTTGCACTTGTGCTTAATACGAAATGATAAATCTGGCAAGTAGGAAGCAACTACTTTGTTTACCCAAAGCGCACTTCACTAAATTAGACTCTAAAATTTTGATACTTGGAAGAAGTTCTAATTCAAATGAACAATATTCATTTCTTAATTGGTCGTCTGTATACTGAAAAATGCTATTGGTTTTTTTTTATGTTCAGGTGTACTGGTGTCTGGCATCAGTGTAAACCGTTACTGAAAATTTTGAGGTAAATATAGACAGAATTGATTTAGATGATATTCTATTCATTAATTCATTTATTACTTCAGTGTGGTCTGTTGTCCCTGTCCAAAGAGATTTTTTTAACAAGTTTGTTAGCACTAAAATTTATCTAGGATAATTAGGAATACATTTTCAGAAAAATTCAACAAGGCCTAAAAGTGGTCTTAGCTGATGTTGATTCTTTGGGCATGGAAAGTTTTGCACCACCTCTATTTTTAATGGCTTGGTTTGATTTAGTTTTCAGAAATTTCATAACCTAATTAAGTAATTTTATCTATCAGCAATAACAATTTTGTAATTTTTATATTTAAACCATAAGATTTAATAGAATATCATCCAAATATGGTATTACATTACAAGAGCCGAGGAGATAGAACAATTCGGTTTATGAATTTTTGGAAAACAGATGGAGCATTATAAAGGCCAAATAGAACACGTACGTACGTATTCGTAGGGACCTTCAGATGTGGAAAATGCAGTAATTAGTGTTGAATTGGGATCTATCGACCCCAAATTGAGTAAGGTAAAAAATTTGTAATCGCATAGGTACCTAATCAATAATTTCTTCAATATGTGGCATTCGGCATATATTTTTCACCGTTTTTTTGTTTAGTAAACGATATGAAGTATTTGTTCTTGACTCTTGAATTATTTTATTAAATGCAGGACTGTAATGCTCGTATACTTTCTCTAATAATATTTGTTTCTAAGAATTCTCTAAAAATTCATCACAAAATTGTTTTATCCTTTTCAGCCACCCTGTGTGCTATAGATAAGTCACAGGTTATGTTAAAGTTTTCTTTTCTTTTTCTGAATTACGACCAATATTAGAGTATTAATATTAATTGTTTACTACGTAAAATTTTGTGTCTACTTTTACGCCCACTATATCAGGAATAACCTGGACAAATGGTATAATATTTATATGTACCAACACCTAAGAACCCAGATAAGTTACTGGAATATCAATATTTTTACTTAAATTCAATTGTTGTGCAAGAGAAAACGCTAGAATCGAACAATTGCTCCCAAGATCTGCAAAAGCATTAACTTTAATGCCATTTATTTTTATTTCTATGTAAAATTCGGAAAAGTTACTCGTATCTTTAATTAATTGAATATTTTCCGATTTGGTAACATTCTTAGTTACTTTATTATTTTCTTGTTTCAAATTACCCTCGAAATTACCTATATTTAAATTACGTGTATTTGAAATATTATTTTTTTTGAAGCAAACTTTTTCAATGTGACCTCTCTTTGCTCAGAATTCCTGCTTTTTTATGGACAATCCAGGCCGCATATTGCATCAACATTTAAATATTAATGAGAGAATGCAATCCAAGTAAAATAATAATTATTTTATTTCAATTATTGATAATATATAAATTTTTGTTTTCTTGAACCTTTTTGTTTATAAATTTCAATATGTCTTGGGTTTATAGGTTCGAAATAAAATATTCTGTTTTAATACATAATGTGTTTTAATATAAATTATGTATTAAAACAGAATATTTTATTTCGAACCTATAAACCCAAGAAATATTGAAATTTATTATTGATAATATTCAATAATGAAGATTTTAATTTTGACAATAAAATTCTGAAGTTTATCCAGATTATGATTGTTCTTAGTATTGCTACTTTTTACTTTTAGGATCTTAGCCCTGGCGCTGTGGAAACAGAATTGGTAGGAGATGAACTCAAAAAAGCGCCCGTTTTCAAAAACATAATAAAGGATATTCATATTCTTAGAACGGAGGACATTGCTGATGCTGCCATTTATGCATTGTCGACGCCTCCTCATGTTCAGGTAAATGTTTTTGTATAATATAATTTAATACTCTCTAGTAAGGCGTATGAATAATAGTTACAGAGTGGTAATCATCAATAATAATTGTTTCAAGCTGTTTAACTATGCTGGAAATTATTATAGTGAAGTCAAGGACTCGGAAGAGTAACCGACAAAACCCACCCCTCCCCTCATTTTCGAGGGTACTGAAAACGAAAAACATAGTGGATGAAGTTTTTAATGACCGTAACCCCTCAAATGGCCAAAAACGACCCCTTTTTCACGTTTCCCCGTTGTAAAGATAGTAAAACTCCGTGGAGTTGAAGAACTTTTAGCATAATTTTACTCTCTGCATTATAATGAATACTAAAATATCATTGCCAGAAGTTTTTTGTACGCATAAGGGGTGGTCTATCAATATAAAACTACCAAGTTTAGAGGTTAGGTTGAAATAATTTTTATCGTCTGCTAGTATGTACAATCTTTTCATTATAACATTACAACAAAAAAAATGTATTGCGAGAATGCCAGATTGAAGTTACCTAATTGATGAATCTATAAATAACATTTTATTTCTTATTTCGGATTCAAGAATTGATTGTGCGGTCAATTCTTGACATTAATTAATTAAGTCAATAGTATATGATCAGTATATGAAACTATAAGACTATAAGCATTTGTTTCTCTAATGATTTAGTGAAATGACTGAAATAAATATTATCTTAGTGTTATTTGAAGTATTTTTCTTTAATTTCCTATTCCCTTTTATGGTATTTTCTATACAGAGAACAACGACATTAAGTAAGTTATTTAGTTGGAAAAATTTGTTTTAAAAACCAATATCGTATAAATATAAAATATATCAAAAAAATACTTTTAGATGAATTCAACTATTAAGATCATTAATAAAAACTCATAACATAAGATGTCTAGATCAAATATTTCCAATTCTATGGATTGGAAGACGTGGTAGTGCTGTATGGCCACCAAGTTCACCGGATTTTAACCTGCTAGATTTTTTCCTAAAAAACGTAGCGTGTAAATGTAAACCTAACAGTATAAGGAATTAAAATACAAAATTAGAATGGAATGTAACAACATTTCTCCAGAAACTATAAATAAAGTTCAGTAAGAATTCATTAATTGTTTGGGATACTGTCAGGCACAAGACGGTTTTCAATTTGAACATTTTATTGTTCATTTGCTATTTTATCGCAAAATATCACAATAAAATAAGAATTATTTAACTTCAAAAAATAATGTAGCTCCAAATTTATGAATTATAAACTCTAAATAGGTCTTTGAAATTAGCTTTCCATAGAGATTCTAAAAATAAAAAACATAAAGGGTGTTCCATTAAAAAAGTATATGACGTCATAACCGAAGCAGTGATGACGTCATAGCTAAGCATATTAAAGCAGAGACGCGCAATTCAATATATCGCAAATCGACCTGTCCGGGGATTTTTGCAAAATATTTTCGTATTCAAAAATAATGAACTCATTCCACACTTTATATACACACTGATTTCTCGAAGGCCTTTGACCGCATTGATTATAAGCTTCTTTTAGAAAAATTGAATATGTTGTTTGGTTAACTTTTTAAATTATATTTAAATGATAGGAAACAGTACGTCATATATTGTGGACACAAATCTGAATTTTTTACATGAATCTCCGGTGTTCCTCAAGGGTCCAACTTCGGCCTATTACTCTTCCTATCGTGTATCGACATCACTGTAACAACAAACTGTGAAAAATTGGTATTTGCTGGCGATTTAAAACATTTTTCAAAAATAAATAGCGTTGGTGGCTATGAAAAACTTCAGATGCAATTTAATTTAATTGAGAACTGGTGTATGTATAGTAACAATCTCCAGTTAAATGTGACAAAATATAAAGTAGTTATTTGTACTAGAAAACCTAATCCTGTCGAATATAACTATGTTGAAAAAATTATTTTTTTTGCAGCCCCTATCACAAACACCTTTGCATTCAATACGATGAAATCTTGTACAAAAAGGTTTTTAAAGGTGATGCACCAAAAATATGAATAACTAAATTATGAAGTGTTTAGTATGGTATCTGTGTAATCTCACCTTTAACATTTTAAATAATCCACTGCGATTTTGTCCAGTGCGCGTGCTTGCCAGTTAGATGCGCGGTTTCAATTACGGACACTTTCATACAATGGTAGTACTTAACTTATCCAGTTACCAGTTATCTAGATCAGTGGTATCAACAACGCATTTGCCTACCATCCCCCCTCAAAGAAGAAAAGCCAATGCCAATGATGAGAAAATAGGTAACCAAAAAGTTGGGTATAAGGAAGTTGACAGAAAGTTTTTTTATTGTTTAAGTTATAATTCTTGGGTAAGTGAGGAATTATAAAGTCCAGTACCCGGAATATTATTAAAGTGAAAATAAACAATAGAAGAGGAAGCAGTGTTCAGAAGGACAGGGAATTCATTTAATACTTACTTATCTCATATTTCCCCTGATGTACTGTCGCGGCCTAAACAATCGTAACAGTTTATTTCCCTTTTTTTTCTTTCTTTTCTTATTTGGGATTTATTACCACACTTCTGAACATTTCCCAGACAATCTAAAAAATATCTGGATTTTTAAAAAAATAACCTTTACGCCTGTGACTTTACGTCAAAGGAACAGACAATCTAAATAAATATCTGGATTTTTTTTAAAATAACCTTTACGCCTGTGACTTTGCGTCAAAGAAACAGTTAAAGGTAGTTTTTTTTACACAAAATATAAATAAATTAAAATAAAAACAATGATGTTTCGCAGACGTTTCGGAAACAATCTGTCGAATCTGTTGAATTATGTGGAAATACTTACCAATTATTAAAAAATGTCATTCAAAACGAATAAAATTTATTTCAAGGAATATGCAATAAGTATAATGTTCTATGCATCGAAGACATTTAGACCGGAATGAAAGTTCAACAAAATATTTGAGTTCTGACAGTTCTCTTTATTAGTACCGTGGATGGGGGTGCATAGAAACACATTTCAAACTTTGCAGCTTTGGAGTAGGGAAACTATTCAGCTTTCTCAAAAGGAAAATATGGAAAACTTTGGTTCCTACTAGTAGATGCGTAAGCATATATTATATTTTCAAAAATTTTATCAGTTTGACTAAAAAAAAATAAAAGGTGTATGTTTCTATTCACCCCGTACTGTGGGGTGAACAGAAACACTAACTTGTTTTTCATTGAAATTGCCATTACTCCACTTAGGGGGTCGATAGAAACTGTAAAAACTTGAAAAATAAAATAAAATAACGTTATTTAAACTGTTTATTTGTTATAATATACCAACATTACAAACTCTTATGAATCTAAGTAACAATATAAGGCACTATTATTACTAGAAAAACTTATAATGTAAAAAAAATAAATAAAAAGGACTTCACGAGATCTTACTACACTACAAAATAAATAAACTTAAAAAACAATAAACGAATAAATTTAGGCACTGTATTTGCATTTCACAGCCTGGGAATAAGTTTATACCTACATATGTCTATATTGAAAATAAAATAAATAATTCTTTCTTGAGATCATAGGTAATTAACTAGGTAACTTCAAATCAGTCTCATTTGAGATATAGGGAATCTTATTAGTTCTCTCTTGGAAGAAGTAGGAATATCTTCAATAAAATTAAAAACTTGTCCAACAACCTGATCATGGGTGAAAGTGCAAACATCAGGTATGTCTGGAAATCCGTAAATGTATCCTGCAAATAGTTTAGTTTGTCGGGAGCGCAAAAAAGTCCCCTCAATTTCTCCATCTCTCTTGTTGGTAACTTTACCAATGTAAAACTTATATTTTTGGGTTTTCCCAATTGAAACTGGGAAAGCGACTAGGAGCCACATATCTCTTTG
Organism: Rhagium mordax; assembly: GCA_963680705.1. Lineage (NCBI taxonomy): Eukaryota > Metazoa > Arthropoda > Insecta > Coleoptera > Cerambycidae > Rhagium > Rhagium mordax. The sequence goes on along the minus strand of OY796656.1, from coordinate 48,220,778 downwards.
TATGGAATCATACTCAATTGGAAATACATTGTCAAAAATTCTGCCTTTGTATATAGTGCCACCAGTTGTATTCTTCAAATGGGCCAACGGTATAGAACTTTCTTCATCGTCGCTTTCTGATTCCACCGCCATTTCCTCGGCATTTTCATTTTCATCTTGTTCCCCTTCCTCTTCTATGAATACCAATTCTTCATCATCTTCTAATTCCTCGTCATCTTCCAACTCATTTTTGACATTTGACTTATCAGCTGTCTCTTGTTCAGCTGCAAAATCTGCCCCTGTTACGCTTTTTCCAGCAGGAACATCGATTTTCTTACGTCTCTTTTTTGCTTCTTTTCGGTGGAATATCTTAGCTGCTCCAACATTTCTACCACTGCCCTGCTGACATTATGTTCTACCATCTCTGCTTCTTCTGCTGTGGCAGGCATCTTAGGGAGGCGGTTCAACACTTCAGTACGATTAAGGGGGTAGCTGCCACATTTACATGAAAAAACCCGAGTAAAAGATGATAAATACAGAGAGTGGGGTGAATACCCAGTTAGCATTTTCATATTCTTACAATATTGTATACATATTTCAAAACAACATTAGGATATCGCATACATATTTAAAATTGATTCAAAATAAGTTGTATACTGGTTGTTTTGTCACAGGTTTTCACATCTTATACGTATTCCTAGAATATTCACATGTATGTTGGACACACATTGTAAAAATATTCTGAAATATATATTCATTTTACAATGTAGTTACAATATACATTAATATTTTTGGTATATATAGGCAACATTACCTCGATATACTTACGATACACCATGTATATTGTGTGGACCTCTGGCTACTGCCGTTTTTACATTATGAAAATTGTTTGTTTGGAAATTTTACTAATAATACTATTACCGTTTTCTATAACATTTCATTTTGTAGATTATATTTTTTATTTGGACTGCGAACGCAAACGCGTTCAAGAGGGCGCATCCAGCCCTGGAGTCTCGCAAACTCCACCAGTCACTATACTGTCTTTCTTGAATTTAGAAAGACGTAATGGACTCCGACTCCATTGCCTGTTAGAAATAGAATGTAGTTCCTACATTGCAACGGAGTTATTGAAGAATATATTGAATTGCTGTGGTAGTTATATATTTTGGACAAACATTTGCCGGCGATATAGAAGTGGCGCCACCTCCCGGATAATATATGTTAATAAGCATTGCAACAATATTCTCAATTGAATATAATCATGTAATAGAAAAATATTTTACAATTTATTACATAGTCTAGTCCTTTTCCTCTAAAGGAATAAATTAAAAATATTACAAAACACTAGTAAATTTACAATTTGATGTCAGCTAATAATTATATTTTGATTGTGGAAGTCCACCCAGAGGGTTAGCGGAATCCTATTGCAAATTTAGGCCATCGTTTTTCCAATAATTTTGATTTATTGTTATTGACGTTTTTAATTAAGACATCCTTTTAGAGGGAAAAGTCTATATACAGTGAGGTCGAAAAGTAAGGAACAAATTCAATATCTTCAAAACGCCCAAGTTTTGGAAAAATCCTACGGACAGGTCGATTTTGGTTTTATATTAGGTCTATCTTAAAAATATTATTTATTCTACAAGGAATCCCAAAAAAGCTGGGCTGTGATTTTTCAACTGACAACCCCCAATTTTTATTGCAATTTCTAATTCTTTGTAAAATACTAAATATTCTCTATGTATTACAGGAAATTCAAAATTGCAAAAAAATTGAGGGTTGCCATTCGAAAAATCAAAGTTGATCATAGCCCTGCTTTTTTGGAACACAAAATATTTTTAAAATAGGCCTAATATAAAATCAAAATCGACCTGTTCGAGCGATATTTCCAAAACTAAGGCGTTTTGAAGATATTGAATTTGTTCCTCATTTTTCGACCTCACTGTATATTGAAAAATATTTTTCTATATAATAACCTACCTCTATATATTTATTTTCTATACTTCAGTATATTTCGCGTAATCATGTAATATTTGAAAAAAAACAAAATATTAAAAAATATTCCTACAATGTTCACTGTATATTTTAAAATAAATGTAATTTTTTGTATGTCAAAAGTATATACATAATATTGTATTGAGGAAACATTCCATTTGTACGTTATAAAGATATACGTCTATAAACATAGAAACAATATTCTCAATTAAATATTTATGTAATATTTGAAAAAGATAGTAAATGATTGAAATGATTCCTGCAATGTTCACTATACAGTGCGTTCACAATGAAAGGAATAAATTCAATATAATCTGAACCACGTGGTTGTGCCAAAAACGCTCGGACACGTCGATTTGTAATTTTGAATTGGCACATTTTGAGTTATACGGCAAGTCAATGTCACTTCCGTTTTTTCCGGAAGTGACAACAACTTTGTTATTTTAAATGCAACACCCTGTATTTTTGTACTAATTTGTATAGACGATAAAAAGACGTTTCCAAAAATGTAGTTAACACGTTTTTATTATGAAACGTTTTTGTATTATTTACAAACTTACTGTAGCAACTGTCTTAAAAATTCCCAAATTATTAAATGTTCAATGTGTTGCATATTTTGAGTCACACGGCAAGTCAATGTCACTTCCGGTTTTTCTGGAATGTCACTTCCGGTTTTTCCGATTTAAAATCCAAAGTTTATGTGAACCGACCTAACAATCTTAATGGCTTAAAAGAGAGAATACGTCAAGAAATCCGACTAATATCACCAGAAATGTTTCGCAATATCCAAAGAGACATAATTATTCGAATTCAAAAATGCATTCACGTAAACGGGCAACATATTGAACATTTATTAACTTAGGAATTTTTTAGACAGTTAGTGCAGTAAATTTGTAAATAATACAAAAAGTAATTATTCATAATAAAAACGTGTTTACCACATCTTTGGAAACGTCTTTTTATCGTCTATACAAATCAGTACAAAAATACTGGGTGTTACGTTTAAAATAACAAAGTTGATGTCACTTCCGGAAAAACCGGAAGTGACATTCCAGAAAAACCGGAAGTGACATTGACTTGCCGTGTGACTCAAAATATGCAACACATTGAACATTTAATAATTTGGGAATTTTTAAGACAGTTGCTACAGTAAGTTTGTAAATAATACAAAAACGTTTCATAATAAAAACGTGTTAACTACATTTTTGGAAACGTCTTTTTATCGTCTATACAAATCAGTACAAAAATACAGGGTGTTGCATTTAAAATAACAAAGTTGATGTCACTTCCGGAAAAACCGGAAGTGACATTGACTTGCCGTATAACTCAAAATGTGCCAATTCAAAATTACAAATCGACGTGTCCGAGCGTTTTTGGCACAACCACATGGTTCAGATTATATTGAATTTATTCCTTTCATTGTGAACGCACTGTATATTCAAAAATGAATATCACTTTGTGTATGTCACCAGTATATACAAGAATATCATGTTGTGGAAATATTCCATTTATAAATTATATAAATATTGATTTTAGCACATGATATAAATATAGTCTATTGTATACCCAAATAATATTTGATACGACCAGTACATTTTTGGGAAGATTCGTACAATATACAATGAATATCTCAAAATCAACATCACATTTTGCACATCGCAAGAACATGTAAGAATATTGTACAACTTATTTGCAATATTCTACGTATGTTGGTATATGTATATTGTAGGCCGAATGTTATAGATATATGTAAAACAAGTTCTGAATATCGTTTGAATGTAGACAACCAGTTTTGAATGTTCATTTCATATCACATGCTATGTGGGTAGAAACAGCTATTTCTATTGACCCCAAAATTCTGACAAAAATGACGTTACAATAAAAAAATTAACATTTTTCATAAACTATGTAGAGTTGCCCACTTTTGTAAATAATTATGTTAATAGGACAGGTTAAGGTATTTTTTAGCCAAATATGAAGTTCTGTTTTTTTCTTGTTGTTTTGCAGCCTACACATTACACCCGTTTGACAGCTCCTTTTAAATTTGAGAACTGGGAGAATTTTTGATTTACGTTCCCCACTTTTGTTTCCATTCACCCAGCAGTCTCGATCCACCCCCATTTACGGTACAATCAAAATTAGTTTTTTTTTCATTTTTGATTTAGATAAACAATAAGCAAGAGCTAATAAATTTTTTTAAGGTAGAACGTTTGTAAGTGTTTAACTTAAATGTTTATAAATTATTATTGTCATTTTCATTTCAAATTTTAATTAGATATTTTAAAATTGAGCTATATTGAGTTAAAACCATTCTAAACCTTGTTTTTTCAATTAACTTTTTTCATAAGTATTGAACTAACAAGGAATTTGCTTAATCATTCTACAATCTTTAATAAACTACGTAAAATGTTGCCTCATTTAAATCATTTTTTATAATTAACATTTCGCTTCTTTCATAATTATTTACACAAACACTATATTAATACATTACAGTATTTAACCCTGTAATTGGTATTGTGAATTGTAGTTTACATTGACTTAAAAATTGAGTAATTTCTTAATTATTTTTAAAAAACCTTCAATCTTGGCAATATATCTCTCAGTTCACATTACTTTTCATGTTTTTACATAATGCGCCATCTCTTGATCGTTAGTTGAAGTAAACTTAGTTGATATTCGACAGTGAATCTGATGGGTAGCCATTGTTGTGTGTTTTCACCAAACTCCAAGGTACGTTACAGTAAAATTTAATATTAAATAATTTAAATCTTGTACTGAAAATGTGCATACTATTTCTTCAACTTACCTAGAATGCCCTAAAATAGCTACTTGAATGATTCCTTTGCTAGAAATAAATCATTTCCGAGTTTTAAAATTATGTAACCTACAGTTCACATCATCTAGTACCTGCATTTTAATCAGTGTCAACTCTAGTTCACATTTCCTTGTACTGGGATATTATTCATTGTAACCTGCAGTTTACATTGCCGGCTATAATGTTTTCTTGGAGATGTAAACTGTGGTTTACATTACCTAGTAGAAAAATACCTATTACGTAAAACGTAAAAACGTAAATATTTTTTTATAGATAATTTGGAGGAAGTAACAATAGTTGTAAAGATGGACAATATATTTTTTACCAATAGACGATCTGCAAAAATATTAACTGCGGCACTTATACCTCCCGTTGATTCAGAATCTGATAAATCGGAAAATGAACACGAGGAATTTCCAGTTCCTGATAACTTTTCCGACGTTTCTTTGGAATCAGATAATGAAATGCTTTTAGAAGATACTGCAAATGTATTTTTTCTGGATGAAAATAATATGAATGCAATAAACACTGAAGAGCCTTTTATTCTAACTGAATCAAACATAGAGGAAATTCCAGTGGATTTTGCCGATACCAACATTGCATCATCGAATGCATCTAGTACATGCAGGCGCTCTAATAGGAAAATCTCTAGTCAAGCTGTGATAAAAAAGACTGTATCTATAAAAAAGACTGCATCTATAAAAACAGCTAAAAAAATTGTTTGTAACTGGGAAAATGAACCATTCCTGGCACACGTTGACATACCTGATAACCAGTTTATAACCCCTAATAAAGTTAGAACTCCATTTGAATATTTTCAATCTTTTTTTGGTGAAGAAATAATAGATTTAATTGTTGAGAATACCAATCTGTACTCTGTACAGAAGTATGGAGTGTGCGTAAATGTCACCAAATTAGAAATTAAATCTTTTATATCTATAGAACTCTATATGGGAGTTATCAAATTACCAGCGTATGTGGATTACTGGAGCAATGCGCTTCAGTATCCTTTAATTTCTCAAAAATTGAGCCTAAAAAGATATCAGCAGATCAGGCGTTGTCTACATTTTGCTAATAATCTTGACGACGACCACAGTGATAGATTTTTTAAAATTAGATCGATTGCTGAAAAAGTCAGACAAAATTTTCTGAAAGTAGAGGAAGAAAACAGAATGAGCATCGACGAAATGATGGTGCCTTATAAGGGTACTAGGGCAGGTTCACTTAGGCAATATATGCCTAAAAAGCCAAAGAAATGGGGATTAAAAATATTCGTAAGGGCTGGTATTTCTGGCTTTGTTTATGATTTTTTGTTTTATCAGGGTGAAAAAACCTTTTTCAATCATAATTTTCCTGTAGACGAAAACCATTTTGGTTTATCTGCGAAAATTGTTTTGGCTTTGTGTCAATCCATAAATAACAAACCATTATCAGTCGTGTATTTCGACAATTTTTTTTCTTCCCTTGACCTGATAGTGTATTTGAGGAATAATTACGGTATCCTCTCATTAGGCACTCTTCGATCAAATCGACTTGCTAATTGTAAATTTTCAAACGATAAAGAATTACTAAAGAAAGGCAGAGGCTCACATGAACAGCAATGTGATAATGAGAATAAGATAGTGGTTGTAAAGTGGGCCGACACAAAGTGCGTAACTCTCGCTAGTTCATATATTGGCGAAGAACCTCTAAGTACCGTAAAAAGATACTCCAAAGAGGCTAAAGCCAAAGTTGACGTCGAATGTCCCCAAATTATAAAAGAATATAACAAACATATGGGTGGGGTCGACCTCGCTGATATGCTTGTGGCTACATATAGGACAGGATATAAAACAACAAAGTACTATATGTGTGTTTTTTCCCAACTACTAGATATATCTGTGAATAACAGTTGGATTCTTTACAGACGTGATTTCCACGCAATTAATCCGAATTCCAAACATATGGCTCTAAAACAATTCAGACTCAATATTGCAAATGTAATCTTTAATTTAAATCGCCGAGGTAGGCCAACAGTGGCTAGTCCAAAAATAATAAAAATAAATACGCCAGTAGTGCCTAGGCCCCACGATGAAGTTAGGTATGACCAGGTGGGTCATTTTTCCAGTTTTGGACAAAAAAAAGGTGCCGTAATTGCCAGACGGGTGTTACAACTGTAGTATGTAATAAATGTCAACTGAATTTATGTTTCACCCCAAAAAGGAACTGTTTTTTAGACTTTCACATGAAAAAGTGAATTATTTATGTAGCGTATTTTCGAGTGCATTTTCAGTTATTTTTTGATTATTTTATGAGTGACATCCTAAGTAGATGTGCAACCATGTTGTGTTTTTTATTTTTATAGTTTTATGCGTTATTTATATACCGTGTGATATTTTTTTAGATGCAATAATAAAAATTTTACTTAGCAATGTAAACTTTAATTTACATCTACTACATATTTTCGTTACCACTACTACATGGCAATGTTAACTAAAATTTACATTATTAAATTTTTTTTCTTTAATATTTTTTTGACAATTTAAAGTTATTTTGAGCTTGTACCATGCCTAATATATCTGAAAAATCCATCAAAATAATTTTCCTTTTCCTCATCATGATTTGCCAATTAGAGGGTTAATAAGTGATAAGTGTACTTTCTTTTAATTTAAGTTTAAATATTATTATGTACCTAAATATGAAATATAAAACGATAATGATAAACATCAAATAAAATATTAATTTTCACTTTGCTTGGTAGAAATAATAAAAGTAGCTATGAAGCAGTTAAGGCAACATTATAAGACGGGAAGAAAATTCCTCGCAATATCAAACCGAAAAACAATTACATATCAATTCCACGCTCTCCTTGGAACAATAAAAGAATGGAGCAATTCTTTTGCCGCAAGGAGCTATAAAAAACCGTGAATATATTTTGTGTAATTGCACCCCATAAGTCGACTTTATTATTCTTAGTTCGGGATGTTGCCGCGATGGCGCTGGCGTGTTAGTGCCCCCTTGAGGGCTTAGGCACGTGAGCATCCCAGCTCAACATGTATTACCCCGCTTCGTTTCCTTTTACATGTTCCTCGGTACAACAAAATGATTTTTCATGCATTGTACAGGCATAATGGTATGTTGAAATGGTTCTCTTATATACAGAGTGAACAGTATCGTGTCGAGAGATTATGTAGGTATCTACTTAAACAATAAAAAATATACCTAATAAGGGTAGTGAATTAAGTAGGTACCTACCTAATTTTATTATTTAGATTATAATAGGGTTTTTACAAATGATTAAAATATGATTTAAATGTTTATTTTTATTTCAAATATAGCGAAAACCTAATGTTTTATAGGTATTATAAGAACAAAAATATTTTGCAGAGCCATTGTTTTTATAAAATTAGATGTTTTGGAAATATTTACATGGTGTTTCAGAATCTTGTGGTACAAAATGTACTTATGTCCAAACCTATAAATATCTGGCTAAATAGTCTATAAACCTAAATCTAAAAAAGACAACTATACCTACATCTACAACTAGACCATCATTGTTTAAAAATGTTTGTCATAACTGATAGGTAAGTGTCTGGCAGTGAGTCGGAAAAAGAATGTAACATAATGTACTGTAATCATCTATAAACGTGCGAATTATGAATTTTATACATGTATTATGTATATACATACATAATAATACATATTCTTATTAAGAGTCTGTATCAGATGCAAGTCTCGATTCTACCACACTACCACACCCCGCACAGGTCAGTTTGACATGATGCACTCAAACCGAAACTACCGCGACTGCAGGTTGCAGCAGGTGCATACGTGTTTTGCCAATTCGTGCGAGATGGCAGCACTTTTAGGGCATAGAAATGCACTTTTTGTTTTTCAGATAAATTAATTTACAGCTCATACCAAGAGTTGGGGAAAATTAATTTAAAAGTTAGAAGCAATGAATAATGTCGGAAAGTTAGTAAATTTGGCCAGATAAAATATAAAATGCATGCAAAAAATTTAGGTTTTTTTTTTCGAAGAAAAAATAACTTTCCGACTGTAACGAAGTGAATTTTAGCACCGAAATATTGTTAGTTTTAATTAAAATATAATTATAAATGTATAAAACAGGCAAGTAAAATTTAACTAACATTAATTTACTTCAAATTAAGCCTTCTGAACCGCGTCTTTTCCGTTTATACATTTTTAAATTATGCCGCGACGAATGCAATAATCCCGGTGTTGATTCGATCACTCCTTATGCAAGAAAATGCAAGGACTGCAGTGAGCCTGCAGTGCCAGCCTACAGTACGCCAACCTAGGTATAAGACGCTTGAAGTCAGCTTTGCGTTCAGAGCGCAAGATTAAATAGGGATACGCGTCATCAAGCGGCTATAAAACTAACAAAAACAAACCCGCCGTTTAAAAATCAGTTGGCGATTCGCCCGATCCAGTCCAGACCGCCAGTCCGAGGAGAAGTCCGCACCGAACCAAGAGGAAGCTCCGCTTCTAGAAAGGACATATTAGCTAAATCAATTGCATTTGACCGGTGATTTCTATTCAATTATTTTTCTATGTTCGAATTGTTTTGTACGACTCGCGATGGGTGTTAAGTTAATAAAACGTCACGGGTAATTTTCCGGCTCCGAGCAAATTGTGCTCCCGCGTATAACGTTTTGGTATCTTGCTCGCTCGCAGCAACGGTATCAGGACGTCGTCTAGATTTCTCGGTGCAAGAGCTCATCAGCTCACGTGTATAACGTTTTGATAGCCTGCTGTCTTGTCGTGTTTAATCGCTCGCAGCAACGTTACCAGGGTGTCGCCGCTTTTATTTTGTTCTGCTTGATTTATATTGTTCAAGTCTGTGATCGCGCAAAATTCGGTAGCTTGCTGTCTTGACGTGTTTAATCGCTCGCAGCAACGTTATCAGGGCTTTGTATAATTGTTTGCATTTATTTTATTAATATAACCTGCCCTAAAATAATTCGAACATTTTTGCCTGTAAACTGTACTACCCTGTCTAGTGTCTGGTCAAATATAGATTAATATCCGAGCCATACTGGTAACCGCTTAGATATAGTGTTTTTTGCTTGCCGTACGCTTCTCAACCATAGTTTTCCGCTTTTAGTTTGCTAGCCTGCCTGCTTTAAATTTTGCTTGTAAATAGGTATGTGTGCTTTATTTAACCAGTAATCCGTAATTTATTGTATTATATTAAATCTTGAATAAAGCTTGTTCTGTTTTTAATCCGAAATTCTGAGTTTTCTTTATAGGTTAATATTAGACCCCTGGCTTAACCGTGTCTTCACTGCAGCTACCTGAAGCCTCTATTAACCTGCTAATAGAGTAAAGTGGTGTTTCTACACTCTAAAACAGAAACTGGCGCCCGAGACACCGTCCTAAAAAGCATCGCCGCCTCTCAGGCATCACAGTAATCTTCTCCGAACTTCCGCCATAACGCAGGAAGGTTACACGGCATTTTATACATATTTTAGATTAATCTGATAAAATTACATTCAAATCGGATAAGTTGTAAACGAGATATTCGAAAACTACGATTTAAGTGCGGGTATATAAGACTCCTTAAGGTTGTGATACTTTATATGTTTTAATACATTCTTTAATACAAAGTACATAATTCCAATTTAAAATGGTGAGAAGGTAGCAGATATTTAGAGAAAATCTAGGATTTTATGTTGCAATCCTGTACTTTGTATTAAAAAATGTACAAGTCTCGTAATGTAGCTTGATACGCGAAATGCGCAAACGAGCAAATGAGACATCCGATGTGCAACAAAGATGAAGCGTACTGCGTTCAAAGAAAGTACAATCCGGGGCACAAACTTTTGAACAAGTAATTATCCCAGTTAGCACAAAATGTCCCTGGGATGTCCATATATGAGCTTTTACGTTCCATATGGGATCGTCGCGGCAAAATGTCCCTCGGACGTCCCAAGGACTGAAATATCCCACGGAAACATCCCTGGGACTTACCGTCAGGGACGTCCCTGTAGAGTTATATTAAGAAAATCCTTGGGATGTCCCAAATAGTGAAACAACCCAGGCTAACGTCCCAAGGACTTAAGGACTTGGATATTAATTCTGGGTAAGGTACCTATTTTATAAAAAAACAAATGTAAAATGCACATGCTCAATCACAATTCGATGGTCGAAAATATTGAAAACTATTTTTTAACTTTTGGAGTGATAATGTTTTTATTAAATAAATATTATATCAGGAATCATTCAACAAAAACAAAGAGTAGAATAATTATAAAAATGTGGAAACAATCTAATTTTTAATCGTTTAACCTGATATTCAGTATGTTTGGTATTATGTATAATATTAGAAATACCTACTATTAAAAGTTTTTCTTCTGTGATAAAGCCAAAGAAACTTTTGGTAAACAAATTTTCAAGGTCTGTTGGGTACTCAAATATTTTAAATTTGCCGCCGCTTAATAAATGTAACGGACCAAGCTCTACGCGTGTGAAAGCGGAACAGCAATATGGCTGCGTGCATGTTTTGTTTGGTGTTTGGTGTCTTTTTGGTCTGGTGTTTTGTTAAAAGTTAAGTGGTCTTTTACAGATTGATTATTGTATTCTTTTACGCTTCATTATGCCTATTAATTTGTGATGTTCCTTCCTTTGAATAAATGATCAGTATTCCTGTAAAGGGTTATTTGAACTTTTGATGCGACATTGACACTGAAGTAGATACTCAAATACTTATTATACTGAACTTGACCCACATTTCGCCAAAAAAGTTGACATCATTGGGAGGTGATAAACAGTTTTAAGCATCTGCCAATGATGCCATGTTGGCCAAGCTCGTCGACTGTAATAAACTTTTAGGTGTTTGTGGAAATAATTTCATTGTCAATTACTATTTTATTTTGAATCCAGTTGGATGTAGGTTTTATATCTGGTATGCTATTAGAGCATGTCCTTATCAGGTCCTAATATTGTCCAAACACGACCTGAAAGGACGTTGTTGGGACGTGACAGGGATATCCTGAACAGTCCCAAACGGCTTGCGCTGGGACGTCCCTACTTTGTTTTGGGATGTCCCTGGGATGTTTTAAATGTTCTGGCTTGATGTTTTTGGGCCGTCCCAGGAGCAGCCTTGTGTTATCTGGGATTGGATTAGTATTTCTCATGTATTTATAAGTTTTCTAAGTAATGAAATTTCCGATTACTTTATTATTAGGTATTTTATTATAGTAATATAATTTACAGATTACATGTATTTATGTTGTATAAGTAGGTAATATAATTTCCGATTACTTACCAATTACCAATTACATTCCTTTTGTAAAGTTGACTCAGAGCCTTGGTAATTACAGCATCGCAATAGTTTTTGTAGATACGGTGCATCGTGGGGACCACTTTCTCAGTTACATGAAAATTGTGTATTGTTCGACGCAGAAAATAAAGATCGAAGTCGTCCAAACGCGTTTTACTGTTTCTATTTGGCCTTTTTTTGTTTGAGTTGAAAATGAGGTTTTCATCCCGCTTTTGATGTCTTTACTATCACGGGCAACTCGTTTTACAGCGCAAATACTTATACCATATGCGGCAGCTACACGTTCTTGAACCTGTAATTAAAAAACAATTAATTTCAACTTGTGTTTAACGTTATAAAATATAGTTATGATTTTAATTAGTAAATAACATACCTTGCCCTTATCAATAATAGGTGCTGACGAATTCGCTTCTTGCTGCATAAACTGTAGCACCGAACTAACAATTTCTCTAGCCTGACCGCCCAAAACTTTACGCTGCACTCTACTTTTAAAAACCATTGTATATTGTGTTTTGATATCACGAAACAGAAAACAAATAGCTGGAAAACAAAACCACTGGCACACTGCACACTACGCCGACGCGACGCCAAAATACTTTTTCACAGACTATACCGATGCAAACACTACGGAAGCTCTGTATGAAATGGTCTCTCCCCACTACTCGACCGCAAATTTCGTGCGCATCCAAATCTCAAGTATCAAGCTACGTTACGAGAGTTTATGTCGTTTGGGGGGTTTCTTGACGGTTTCTTGTTAATCATTTTTTCGCTGGTAGACATTTTATCAAACCAATAGGAAATTAAGAAACTGCAAAAGAATTATATGTACATAAATAAATGCCTCTCCTGATATACCATCACATAATCCAAAAATAAGATGGATATCGATATATTTTCTATTCATAAACTCTGGGCATTTTGTACAATATAATATACCTAGATGTAGATTTACTAGTCTTAAAATTTGACAATTCAGATCATCTTTAAATATATCTATCTCTAAATTAATTTTTTTACATTAGGTACCCTTAAAATGATTTAGAAAACCAGTAGATACTTCATAATGAATACTAATGCGTGAGCCCAATCTATTTTAAATAAAATTTTCTCGAAAACGATGAATCTTACCGACTCCGATTACGAGTATCTACACCATTTATAAAGCAATTCGGAGTATAGGTTTATTAGAAATATACTGCTTAAATATGCCTAAAATAACTTTCTCTACAACTTCCTACAGCTCTGGGATTAGAAACTGAAACACCCTGTATACATTTCTTTCAATTTTATTTTATTTATTAGAATATTAGATACTCGATACTTTTTTGTTTAGTGATATTAATTAGGTAGCATAAAAATAAGAAAGAACTGGAGGAGATCGCCAACACTTACATCGTACACTAGTTATAGAACTCGTTTATCAAAAATGCCCCAGACCCAGACATGTTAGTCATACCTTAATCCTAAAATATATACTAATACTGTTCCACCTGATATAAAGAAAATTCGGTATATTTACTGTAAAATTAAAGAATGGATAAACAAATTCTAGGATAGACATTCACAAGTTAAAGGATCTTAAAAATAATCACAAGACTTATTATTAGTGTTTATACAAGGTGTTTCTAAATTGACTACCATAAATTTAAGAGCTTGTAGATAACGTTAAAATAAAACTAAAACCTCTATACAGTTTCGACGAAAAACGCTTCGTTTTCAAAATACAGGGTGTTATAGTGTTTACTGGCAGATCAGTTATTTAGCTATAAACTCTAAACAGAGGAGGCAGAGGAATCTAAATTTTTGTGAGCGAGTGTTACTTAAGACTACCGATGACTGTATAATATTTTAAATCTGATACCACCAATCAGTGGCGTAGAAAAAGGAGTAGCCTAACACTTTTTTGTTAATAAAAAATTTGCTGTCAGATATTTTGAAAACGTCGTTCCATTTTCAAATTCCCCAATCAAAATGCTATAATAAAGATAGCTAAATAACTGATCTGCCAGTCGACACTATAACACCCTGTATTTTGAAAACGAAGCGTTTTTCGACGAAACTGTATAAAGGTTTTAGTTTTATTTTAACGTTCTCTACAAAGCTCTTAAATTTATGGTAGTCAATTTAGAAACACCTTGTATATTGACCCTCTTTCATAATATGTATGTTGGTAACATTTAAATTTTTTTGTTAATTTGTTTTTTCATTAAAAGTTTTAAATTTATGAATCATTGTTTATCTGATCACAAGTTTACTTTCGCAGAAAATAGTTCATTCTATAAAACTGTAAGCTTCAAAAATAAGTTTATGAAATATTGATTTATTAATAATTAATAATACATAATATATTTGGATGTAAATTTTTAGTTAATTAATAACAACAAGTCTAGACTTATTATTTTTTTTTTTTTTTTCCGGTTTCCCGAACCTAATGCTGGACAGTCTCCCTGTGGCCTCCGACACCACACAGAGAGAGCGCCAGCGAATAATCTACAGCAACTCCCCACATCCCGCAGGGTTAGTCACTGTAGATTCCAGACTCGTGTGCCCTAAGTAGACGAAGGGATCCCAGGATGACCGCTTTCTGCATTTGACCAGCCAACCATTCTGCCGATGTTTGGCAGGCAGGCATGGTCTTCAATGCGGAGAGCAGCGTGGGCTTCATACCTCCGAGTACACCGATTATCAGGACGACCATCTTGACAGAGTAGCCTGGATATAGCACTTGGAGCTCGTACCGGAGATCTCTGTATTTAGTCCGTTTCTCCTCCTCCTTCAAGGCGATGTTTGTCTCAGCAGGTGCTGAGAACTCGATGACATACATCACCTTGGTCTGATGGTCGAGGAGGACTATGTCAGGCTTATTGGCTTGAATTCGCTTGACGGTCGGGAACGAGTAGTTCCAGTAAATCCGGCATTTCTCGTTCTCGACAACGGACTCGATATCTCCGGGGATATAAGGCAGCACTGGTGTTTGGTCTATCTTGTACGAGTGCCGAAGATGGTAGTATAGCACTCGTAAAGCCGCGTTATGTCGGCGGATGTAGGCCGAAGTCGCATAAATCGGACATGCAGATAATAGATGCATGAGCGACTCCGGCGCCTGACGGCAGGTCCTGCAGTTGATATCAGGAACCTCTACACCCATCACGCGACTCCGATAGACCAATGTGTTAATAACACCATCTTGGCAGGCCACAATGTATCCCTCGGTCTCCGACTTCAGCCCCGCTGACCTTAAAAATGCGAAGGTCAGCTCCGTCGATAAACCCAGTGCTTCTATGTTGTTATAGAAAACACCGTGCAGGGGTTTATCGACGTGCTGCCTGAACAGATTCCTCTGTTCGGCAGCTTTAATTTGGGCTGTCAGACGATTCGGCGGAAGCTCAGTAACTGATTCTGCATCAGCACCTCGCCTGCCTCCTCGCCTGTAGTCGAACACGAGACCGAGTTCATCTGCGGCCCTCTGTGCTGCCTTAAACAATAAAGCGCCAACTCCCACGGTTTCATGATCTCTCACTAATCGTAGGAGCGGATCCGAGCTCCTGAGGATGTTGTTAAGTGAGCAGGTGATAATTTAAAATTTTAAAGCTGAGTATACTGATGATAAATTCTCATTTGCAACGTTATTATTACGAAAAACTTATTAGACCTATTATTGACTAAAGTAAAGTAGGTACCTACCTATATATTTTTCACTATTATGCATGTCAATATGAAAATTCTAAATGGTGCTCTTTTTATGTGACTTCCCCACGTACGATTATGTGAACGTTCGGTTTTTGTCCTATATTCGGTCTTCCAATTATCGAGACTTTACAGTCTTCATACTGCATGAAAATAACTAAAAAAGTATTGTAACTATGAAGAAATCTACGTCGAGAAACCAGAAAAGTATTCCTGTAAAAAATATCTGTCGATTTATTCGTTCCGTCAGTCTGTCTGTAATCTAAATAATTAGGAAATTATTTTTAGATATTTCGATAAAATTTTGAAGGTAAAGAATGCATAATTAAATCAAAACGTGTGAAGTCAGAGCAACTAAATTTGGTAGGAAGTTTTATATCTAGTCTGTAGTAAATTTGAAGCAATATGAAAAATAAATATAAATTGGAAGGCGTCTTTAAGGGGGGTAACAGTTGTACGCTTGACAAGTATCGTGAAAAATAAGCCTTTTGTATCTCTTGCGTTACTCTCGTGAGAGGAGCCATTTCCAAGAAAAATAGTAAAGAAAGGAGAATTGCATTTACACATTTGTGAGATAATTATGAAAACACTAAAATTCTAAGTTGGTGGTTTTTAAATCAATTAATTATTTTGCCTTTGATATTGTAACTGCAGATGTTTTAGAAAAAACAAACAATCAAGTGAGTAATCCAAGTTGTAATTTTATTTAAAATTTTATAAATAAATACACCACATGTAATTACGACCCCCTTTATCCCAGAAGGCTGAGCCTTGTGCGGGAGGGGGCTACGCATTTAAAGACAAGGGACACACATCCAATATCCGTGTATAATGGAAAAATCCCTCTCACAGTATTTTCCATTGCCACGACCGGGATTCGAACCCGGGACTTTTGGGTGAGAGGCAGGTACTCTATACCATCTCGACCATCAGTCATATCTTGTATACAGAGAGTTATAGAGAGATCGTCTCACCTCCTACATCTTGACAAACGTCCTCAAGAGCTTGAAGAAGACATGCCCTAGTTGTTCTCGTGCCTATTGGAGTTTTACACACCTTAGTCTTTATACAACCCCATGAATAATAGTCAAAGTGGCGTGAGGACAGGAAAACTTTTCCGCATACCATCTTGCAGATGCAAGACAATTATTGCTGGGGCATTCGTCATAAACCTGCAAAGTGCATGTCAGCTAATTTATGAAGACTGTATATTAGCAGCGATATATGGAACTACACCTATGTCACTGGTATTAGTTATAACCCAGCAAACACAGCACTAAAGGGCCATTATTGGCAAATGCATTTCTTACCGTTAATGCATTGAAGGGCCTTTTAAGGCAACCATTAATGGCACGGTAAGCCGGTGTCCACTGGGCCGGCATCTGGGCCATTACCGGTAATCCAACATTTTCATTAATGGGTAGTTGATGGGACCACAGTGTTTCTCTATAAAGAACTACAATGTGCCAGCTCAGTGCCAGAACAGGTTAATCGCTGGTGGGTCATACTTAACCATTCATATACCAGTAATTATTAGGTGTATACAAGGTGATTCAAAACGACGCTGCCAAAATGACACTGCAGATTAAGCATTAAAAATAAAGGGACCCGTATTTTTTTGTCTTGTCAAAATTTAATTTTCAGGGGGTTATATTGGGCTCTGAAAGGGGCGCATGAAAAATGTTATTTTTAGAAAACTGCAAAACTGATAAGGTTAAAATATTTTACACATTTTGATGATGTGCATAAAATTTCATTCAAAGTACTTTTCGAGAAATTTGTAAAATAACGTTTTCATGCGCCCCTTTCACAGCCCAATATGACCCCCTAAAAATTAAAATGTTTACAAAACAAAAAAATACGGGTCTCTTTATTTTTAGTGCTTAATCTGTATCATAGCTTAAAGTTCCTGGGTGGTTTTAAAAATGAATAACTTGTTTTAATTAATTTTTAATTCTTTTGTTTCAGATTCTGAAAGTTTGGGAGTTTCATCATGGAAAGACTTACTGTTAGTGAGAGAACTAAAATGTTTAATTTTTCTTTAAAAATCAGCATTCAATAACTGCGACTCAGAGAGCATATCACAGTCATTTTAATGTGATAAATATGCATGACGATACCTAATCTAATGACCTGTTTCCTCAAATAACTAAATTACTGCGTTTTGTCATTTCTGTCAACGCATTTCCCACATTAAAATGTTTGCGATGTGTTCTCAGAGTCGGATGCTGATGTCCAAGTAAATTTGAACATTTCGGCTCTATCCTTCCTTGACAGCAAGTCATTTCGTAATGATATTTCAATGTAGGTACGTACTTTTAGAATCTAAAAACAAAATAATTAAAAATCATAAATATTCAAAAGTTATTATTTTAAAATCTCCTAGGACTGTTGGCCTGCCCTGTACCATTGATGAAGGGCTATCTAAATACAGAACGTCAAAGTAACTTGTGACTTTTTATTACATTAACATAACGATCCATAACGTCCAAATTTTACAATAAATGAAACTTATTTAACTCATTAATAAAAGTTATATAAAAACTTTAAGTATTTATAATATATATTATACCATACAGTGTGTAACACTTAAGCTGGAAACATGGCTGCATCATTGTTAAATATTCCTCGGACAGAAAAAATTACTCCCCAAAATGTATAAAGTCGGAGGCCGTGCAACCAGAAGCAAACAAATCTTGAAAGAATAATTTTTTCTGTCCGAGGAATATTAACAACTATTCAGCCATGTTTCCAGCTGAAGTGTTACACACTGTATATAAACTATTATAAACTAAAAATTATCTTTTAACAAAATAGAATTGCCATTTATTTTTTTCCCCTCTGTGCTTTCCTCCCCCTTCCGGAACCAACTTTTAATAACTTCATATACTTATGACTGTGTGGCGTTTTTGCTGAATGGATTCTTCCTTACAGCAGCTGAAATTTAAAATTTTATTTAGTTTGAAGAAGAAATTTGTGTCCTCGATAGTTAACTTAAACAGTTGAATTGTCGAAAATAGGATCAAATTGGGAACAAAAATGCTACCTTGTCTATCTTTCGTTTTTTGATTTTGGCTATCGAGCCAAGAATTTTATGCAGAATAAACAAAATGTAGGCGAGGTAGCATTTTTCTACTCCATTTGGTCCTGTTTCTGACGACTCAACTTATTAATGTTTCTTCAAAACAAATATGTAGTAAGTAGGTATCTACAAATCGATAAAAAAATGTTAATCTCATTTAGGGCGTATTTCATTAGGTACTATAAAAATTGTAATTTGGAGCAACCAAAAAAGAGCTAAAGTTAATAGTCAAGCAAAAAATATTCTTGTTTGTTGTTTTTTACTTTTATTCTTAAAATTAATTGCCGAGATGCTAGCCAATTTCACTAGTAAAAAAAGAATAACAGAAATGTCAGGACACAACGCTCAAAAGGTGGTACCCTACAAGACAAATTTTCTTGTCAATATTCTTATTATTCTTAAAAATGTTAATTTACTATTAGGTATAGGCATTAATAATATAGGTACTTACGGCAGTAAATAATATAGGTACTTACGGTTTCTCTACAGGTTCCATTTTCTTCATTTCATCAATCACGAGGGGGAAAGCCAAAGCAAAGTACGGTAATAATTGTTCTGGGGTAAAATTCAAGAGCGATAGTAGACAACGTTGGGTAAAATCCGCAACACAATCCACTGTAATCCACATGCCCACGACATGACGCCACATTTAGTGAAAAATGACGAATGACATACAAAGAACGCAAAATAAAATATTGTTGCCAATATAAATATAAAACGCAATAAAGCAAAAGTAACTAAGACTCCATGAAATTTTAGACTCACGGTAAAATAATACCGATTAATTAATGGTGCAGTAAAGTAATATATGCATAAATACGGTAAAGGTAAACTAGTAAAGAGCCACTGAAGGAAAAGCTCCCTTTTGCCGTTTTTTTAGGCTCACGGTAAAATTCCGGTTAATAATTAATGGTACCGTAAAGTAATATTTAAATAAATACAGTAAAAGTTAAACTAGTAAAGGGCCATTAAAGGTAAATTTCATTTTCGCTGTTTCTTTAACCTCGCAGTACTCACGCTGGTTAGCGAAAGGTTAATGTTATAAGGGCCGGTAAAGTAATTCCAAAAGTAATACAGTAGAGGTATAAAAGTAAAGGCCCAGTAAAGTTTATTATTTGGCTGGTACACGTATGACCAGCTTACATTTTCCCAAAGGCGGTACGGTACTGGCTTACCACAGCCATCATTCTACCAGTGTTTCCAGCACTGGGCCGTTAATCTGCCACAAATCTGTGTTTACTGGGAAGTTACCTATAAGATATTTGTATGCAAAATTTTACAATTAATTTTTACGTAACCACCAAATTACAATTGAGAATGTCAAAGTCAAAATAAGTAATTGATTGAAAAATGGCCATCTTTAGGATTTTAGTGTTCTCATAATTGTAAGAAGAAAGTTCAGGAGGTGGTAATGCGACCTACCCTCCCTTAAAAAGGTAGGTATTCCATTTTATATTTATTATTCATATTGCATCAAATTAACCATAGACTAGATCTAAAACTTCCTAACAAATTTAGTTGCTCTGACTTAACACGTCTTGATTTAATTCCGATTTCTTTTTTTTTCACCTGCAACAACAACAGCAAGTACTACCTATACCTTCTTTGTTTAAAAACAAAATAACAGTAATTAAAAAAATGCTGAAAATTTCATTTTTTTCTTAATATTCTTAAATATCTAGAGAACTACATATAAGTTGTAGACATCCCATATAGAAATATCGAAAATTTCATGGAGAATTCAAATTTTTTAAAATATATATAGGTTGTTCCATTTAAAAAAATTGACATGACACTTTCATGAATCACCCTGTAGATTTCGAACTTATTTTAAAATGTAGCCATTTTGGTCTCTTACAACTTATATATAATTTTTTTTTATTATCGGTAATAAAGGAAGTGTTGGACTTTACCGCACCGTTGACTCACCCTACGTGTACAGTTCAAATCTGTGCATTTTAAATTTAATCGAACCAGGATTTTTTTTTAAATATGTAGATGCTAGGGATATACTACTAATTTTTTACCACCGATCCATCGAATTCGTCCATATCGTATGAATTCTTTGTATACAGCAAAAACCACGGAATTTCCGACATACACGTCTCATTATGCTACGGGCGCTACGGCGTAATCTTATAAGCATAACGATTTTTGTCGTAGGTAAAAAGATAACTCATCGTTTTCTTAATAATCACTTAAAATTGTACTTTCGTATCTAATTCTTATAATACAGTAATATTATGTATATAATTAATTAACAATTAGGTATCGGAATGTAGCTATATAGTCCTTATATATGCTGTTTAACGTGTTTTGCGAATTTTTGCCAGATTATTCAAAACTATCTTAATTTCACAGAGTAAAGAAATAATATAGAATCGCAAAGGTTTTGAGATTTTATAGTACCTATATATTGTATTTTTTTTCCTTCAGAATTGTCATCAATTTTTAGTGCTACGGGTAATAATTCTGCTGCATAGCCCTAAATATTGTAGATAATTCTGTAGTTATTGGCGAAAAAATACAACACTAAAATCTCGAAACGACAGTTGCGCTTTTTTATTATTATTCACCCGATGCGTTGAATGAAGAATCAACGCTATATTCACACATTTGAAAAGATTTATAAACTTACCACTCAAGAGCCATCTACTGAACAGTAGACTAAGCCACTTTGAATAAATGAGTATCCTTCAGTTGTTTTATTCATTGGAAAATAGTTATTTCAAACGTTATGTATGCTACCATCTATCGTATTTCTACATTACTAGACTCACTAAGTCTAAGAGGGAGTTTTACGAAATAAAGGTAACTATACTTTGTTGACTTCCTGGTAACTTCTCTTTAGGCCAGGGGCGGAATAACAAAGAAACAAATAATTATTTTTAAAAGATAACCTTGCTGTCGATGACGTATATATCGTTAATAATTTATTTATAATAAATAAAAACCGATTGAATGAAAGTGAAAAAGAGTTTCCAAAAGACAGTATTTTTTCTCAACAACTTTTTATGTTCCTTATCATTTCTTCTTATAATATAAATAGCTGTTTAAAACATAGATACCCCACAGTTTTATTAATATAAATAAAATAATAACTATCAATAAATAGTATATAATATTCATTATATTTTTTTTTGTATCAAAAAAGTAAAAGAGTAAAACACTATAACTATTTTATTTCATTTGTCCTATGGGTGACCACGGATCGGTAAACCCCCACCATTTCCGCAATTTTTGAACTATCCAAATGAAATTTTGCAGCAGTAATGTACGCCCAAAAAAACTCATTCACCTGTCAAAGTTACGTCTTTTAATTTTGTTTCTTCCATGGCTAGTGTGATAAATAGTATAAAATGACGTGTTGTGTTCGATGATTTTTTTTCCATTTTTCATTACTTGCACATTGCAGATTTATCAAGGATGGGCACATCAATGGATTCCATACAAAATGCATTATTTTATGCTATCGGTTTACCATTATAATATATTTTAGGAAAATGGTCAAAATAGACAAAAAGTGATTTGGTCAAATTTGAATGCACGCCAAGGCGCCATTTTTATATTTTTTTGCCGATCTAATTTTTTGAGAGTTATACCAGTATACATTTGAACCAAATTAGACCAATGGCACCTCTCGAAACCGGACGTCGAAAAAAAAATCGGATGGGCCAAAATGACTCTTTTTGGACGTACTTTAGTGCTGCAAATTTTCATTTGGCTAGCTCAAAAATTGTGGAAATGGCAGGGGTTTACTATGATCCGTGGTCACCCGGTATATGCTGATAAAATTTACCGTAGCCTCCGACTCTTCACGGATAGATATAAAACTTCCGCAGACAAGTACTTATACTTTGACACTTGTGAATTTCTTGTATTGTTTACATATCGTTTAAAACAACTACCAACTATTTTTATTATATATAATTTATAATTTGGAATTTAATTATTTGCGAATAACATGTGTATAGGCAGTATAGGTTAGGTAGATCTATTATTAATATAATATTTTGTTATGATACACAATTTAAGGTTACATATAAAAATATATGTTCAGGTGGTGAACGCTTAATTGCTGACACCTATAAGCAACAAATTACCAAAAATTCTTTTAACACCTCCAATATTATACTTAAACTGAACTTTTAAAATTACGAATCCATAAAAGTAAATGTGGCTAATACGGTCCTGTGAGCGAAAGTCATTCATTATTCTTTAGTTCGTTCCTTCGGATTTTGGGTAGTTATCTATGGAGTCGTAGGAGTAGGTTACTGTGAAATAAGTGTAAAAGGGAATAGGAGCATTATAAAATAATGTAATTTGAAATTAGAGGTAAGGACATTTTGTACTTAATTTTATTTATATTGTGATCGGTCCGATCGGACCAGTTGGAAACTAAAAAGCAGATGTTATATGTGCGTATACTTTTTGAACTTGTCAAAAGATGGCGAAGAGAGTAAAGAATCGGAATTATACTGACAGTTGACATTTGACAATTTAGACATAAAATTATGAGTTGACGTTTCATGCGGTATCATTTCTATTTAAAACGTGAAACATGAAAATAACATTTAATCGTTAATACCCTGTCTTGTGTAATTCATAATAATGAAACATAAATAGTTAATAGTATTTATTCAAGTGAACATAAACGGCACGATGGGTAATTCTCAGGAAGATATTAGTGATACCTCATTGTTTTTCAAGCAAATATTATCAGCAGTTTTCTATGGTGTTGCTTCATTTATGATAACAGTGGTTAATAAGACAGTTCTTACTACTTATGAATTTCCATCGTTTCAAGTGTTGGGTTTGGGACAGATGGTAGCAACAATTTTTGTGTTATTTTTTGCAAAGAAGCTGCGAATAGTAAATTTCCCCAGCTTTGAACTAAATACATTTGGAAAAATTTTTCCTTTACCACTGATTTATATAGGAAATATGTTTTTTGGACTTGGAGGAACCAAACAATTAAGTCTTCCAATGTTTACAGCGTTAAGAAGATTTTCAATTTTAATGACGATGATCTTGGAGCTATACATACTCGGTATTAAACCCAGTTTTAGTGTGCAATTTAGTGTATATACCATGATAATCGGTGCAATTGTAGCAGCTAGTAATGACATAGCTTTTAACTTACGGGGCTACGTGTTTGTTATATTAAATAATTTTTTTACTGCTACAAATGGTGTTTATATGAAAAAGAAGTTGGATTCCAAAGAATTAGGAAAATTTGGACTTATGTACTATAACTCCTTATTTATGATAATTCCAGCGCTATTTTTTGCATTTTATTCTGGAGATTTAGAAGCTGCATACAATTATAAGTACTGGAATGATATGTTGTTTATGGGCCAGTTTATCTTATCGTGTGTAATGGGATTTATTTTGTCATACAGTGTTGTATTATGTACATTTTACAATTCAGCTTTAACAACCACGATCGTTGGAACTTTAAAGAATATCTGTGTTACATACCTAGGGATGGTAATCGGTGGAGATTACATATTTTCATGGGTGAACTTTTTAGGTATTAATATTAGTGTATTAGGTAGTTTAATTTATACTTATGTTACCTTCAGAAAGAAAGAGGCTGTTCCTTATGTACCATTACCAAGCAATGATAAAATATCCAAATTAGAAAACATTGTATAACATTTAGTTTTTTACAGAAAATCTTAAAAACAGGGTATACTTAATTTATTAAATTGTAAATGATACAATCTCGGATACGATTATGTTAACATTACATTCACATCTCGCAAGTGTACATATTTTAAACAATGTGTATCTATTTTAAATAATTCAATAATACGTGGTGTTTCAAGAGGTGATAGTATCGGTCATTATAAAGAAACAGGTTCTAAAATGCTATTTAAAACCCTTTACAAGGGCTCCCTGACACTAGTCTTTGTTTATTGTCACAGATATCAGAGTTATAAATTTTTTGTTATACCATTTACTTAGTAATATAGTGTATGTTTATTTATTATTTTATGATTTCTATAAAATAACCTCGAAAATATCAATCCAGCAATAGGTGTAGTTGCATTTAAATTTAAATTAGTTGCGTATGATGGCCAAATTATTATTTTGTAATAATAGCACATATTAATATCTAATTCTATAACTCAGACTATATGGGTACCTGAAATAATAAATAAAAACTAGTGTCATGAAGCACTTTTTAAGGGCTGTGGCTCCCTTAGAAAACATTTTGGTAATATATATATGTATACGACTTATACGAATATACTTATCGTCATAATAACTTATACTTAATAGCCGATACTGCTCTTATTGAAACATTCAGTTTTGTTATGAGCGATCTTAAATCTTACTAACAAATTTGTTTTTATAAACCAATAAGATTTGAATGGTTCATATATATTGAATATTATCAGTTTTACTATGAAAATTGTTAAGACAATTAGAGAAACTTTTTGTAATTTATTTACTATAATGAAGATAAAGAAAAGACATTATATTTAAAATTAATTCAAAACACTTGATACCTACCAATAAAATGATGTAAATATTGGAAATAAGTAATAAGTAGTACCCTTGGTAGTACCTAATATTGGGCATAAAATTTACCCTTTAAAAATAATTTAATATTTGCCTTTTGGTATTTTTAAGAACCTATTTAGTTCTTAAAACGAGAGTAGGTATATATCATTTTAAGGTATATTATCATAAATTGCTGCAAGGAAGGGTGAAATATTTGTTAAATTGTACCTTTTACACCATTCATAGTTTTCACCAAGCCTTTTTACTTTCTTGAGGTTTATATTCTAATGCCTCCCATTTTACATAAGATGTATTATAGGTAAGTAAGAAAATTGTCATTTCGTGTGGATTTAGGTATCTAGTAGTACTTGGTATAATTCTGAAAAGTTCTACAACAGTACCTACCTACCTACCTACCGGTATTTCTGCTTAAATGTGTAATATATATTGCATTTTTGAATAATCCCTACGTGTATTGTTCGACAGAATAAATATAATATAATAAATACTGCGGGGATTAATAATTGTGTTACCTATTAAGTACTCACGGTATCTGCTTGGGGACTTAATTGTAAAACAAAGTAGAAAGTATAAATCCTCAAGTTAAAATATTTATGTTGGCAAATTGTTGTTATTTGAATAATTAAAAGTTATAAAAAGAATTTTATCTTTGGAAACGATAAGTTTTATCCGTAGAAAATTTTCATACTCTTCCTGGGAGTAGATTAGCAAATACTTATACCTACCTACTATTATTTGCTCTTCTGAAAGTAGTTTCAAAACAAAGTAATGATAAATAAATAGCTGTCCTAAAATTTTTGTATCTTAATATTAAACAAACAATTTGGAATGTATAAATACTTAATTTTGGACATTGTGAAAGGTTTTACTTATCTATACAAAATTTGCAAGTCTTTTAAAAAAGATTCCTACTTAGGTATGATTTCTATTTGAGAAAATAATTTTAAAACAAAGTAAAAGGTTATAAAGCCTTAAGGCAAAATCTATGTATTATTTCGATATTAAAGCTTTAGCAAAACATTTGTTCTCGATTTTTGCATATATAAAGAAACATTTTATTGATAAAAAATTGATTTTGTGCATACCTACTACAATAAAATGTGTTTGTCAGTGGAAATCAGTTTCATATGTGACATACGAGGTGACATAGGTACTTGTTAACCAGAATTGTTAACCAAGGTTAATATAAAAACTATATGAAATATAGTTTATCATTAGGACTGCAGTATTTTTAAATTTGTTTTTAATATTTTAGTCCTTGAGTTGTCTGTGATATTTTTGTTTTGTTTAACTTTTTAATTTTAATCATTTTTAGGCATGAATGGTACCTATTATAGGTACATATGTATATTATCCAGATATTGAAATAAATATATTAATATACTCTGTTCAGTCTATTAAATTAAATTTGAATCCCTCATAAATATCATTGGAGCTTTTGTATTTTTTGTATTGATTGACAATCTCGTTGACAATAGTAATTACACTGCACTAGTATAATATAGATTTACTGTTCTTAACTTGTATTTAATATTTGCACATGTCGATATTATGAGAGCTAGTAGATCGATTGCATCAGCTGCATGTTCTTACTTTACTCTATATACAGGCTGTCTATTTTACGAGGGCCACACTAAATATCTCGCTTAATATCTATTGTTGAGGAATAAAGTTTTAGAAATAGTAATTCCATTTATTGTGAGCTATATTTCAGTAAAAAGAAATTAGAAATCCATAGCCTACTTTGTGAGATATATTACAAAAACCTGAAAAGTAGGAAAACTACAAACGGTTATAGCTTCCTTATTTGAGGAGATACGAAAAAAGTTAAAGGGATGATAGTTGACGGCAAAGACAATAAGAATAATATTATGTATCAAAAAATTCTATAAACGCAGTTGGCTTTGACATACGCTCTTGTGCAAAAATTAAAAGAACAAATCTCAAAGTAACTTGTATCGGTAGATCGTAAATACGATGTTCAATTGTTTTTCTAAAAATGGGATTTATAAGCCCTTAATATGTCCTACAACTTTTACTTGAAACTTTTTTTTCTAAAATTACAAATTAAAAAGTTATCGGGTTGATCATTTTCGGTGGAAAACCCTGTACATAATTTTGCGTTTTTTTGGATATTGTAATAAATAATTACTGAATTATAATTATTATAAAGTGAATTTTTACTATCATGGCATAGCTGATTTTTACGATTTAACGATATGAATTGTGGTTTTCGTAAAATATTAAATATTGGCACTATCAGTTAAAATTTTTGTAACATGTTTTATATCGTTGGAAAGAGAAAAAATAAACGGAATTAATGGTGCCATGGCCTACTTTGAGATTTGTTCTTTTAATTTTTGCACAAGAGCGTATGTTAAAGCCAACTGCGTTTTTCGAATTTTTTTATACATATTATTATTCTTATTGTCTTTGCCGTCAACTATCATCCCTTCAACTTTTTTCGTGTCTCTTCAAATAAGGAAGCTATAACCGTTTGTAGTTTTCCTACTTTTCAGGTTTTTGTAATATATCGCACAAAGTAGGCTATGGATTTCAAATTTCTTTTTACTGAAATATAGCTCACAAAAAATGGGATTACTATTTCTAAAACTTTATTCTTCAACAATAGATATTAAGCGAGATATTTGGTGTGGCCCTCGTAAAATAGACAGCCTGTATATATTTAATGTAATATCCAACAAAAATGACCACCCCTAATAACTTCTTTATTTTTGATGTTATAAAAAAAATTTTTTCTATAAAAGTTGGGTTTATTGAAAGCATTTAAAATATGTATTCAGAAAAAAATGATAAGTCGTTTAGTTAGAGAAGATATGGTTTTAAATTGAATTTTTTCAAATGGAACGTCCCATTTTTTTGCATTTTTGAAATCGAGGTACTTTTCTCATTTGGAATAAGGCATCGGCTTTGTATCTAACGTGAAGGGCGTCATTTTGAACATTTTATGTAGGATAGTTTTAATTACTTTTATTTATAGTTATAATTAATATAATATCTAAATTAGCCAAGACTAATGCATTCTAAAAGTAAAAATCTGTTCTGTTATTTTATTTCCTTGTTGTTTTCGGGCCACAAAAATTGCAATAATTAGAAAACCCTAAAAGATAATATGATATATATCTATATATTCGAAATGAGAAAAGTACCTTGATTTCAAAAATGCAAAAAAAAAACGGTGTGCTCCATTTGAAAAAATGCAAGTTAATACCATATCTCCTCTAAACGACTTCCATTTATTTTTCTGAATACATATTTTAAATGCTTTCAATAAACCCTACAACTTTTAAACAAAACATTTTTTTAGCATCAAAAATAAAGAAGTTATTAGGGGTGGTCATTTTCATTGGATATCCCTGTACATACCCAGTTACTAAATTTCTGGCATTGGCTTTAGCGGATGTGTCGGATTTCCTTTCCTCATCAAAATCGACAAATGTATGTAGAAGTTTTTAAAAAGGTGTAAGTATAGGGTACTTAGTTCCATATATTTTGACACCTAACTATAGTCTATATTTTTAATGATATAAACAAAATGTGAAGCCAAAAGTTGTATAGTTTAGCGAGAACTATCTTCCGGTGAAGAAAAGTTCGATAAGATGATTCTTTGAACTTAGTAATATGTGATACATGTCAGTAGCGTACGATTTTAAGGGATTTTGAGAAGTCGATTTAATTTAATTTTAATTAAAAAAAAAGTATTAGTGATTTTTTTTTTCAAATTTCGGTTTGACCATCGTAAAGAGCGCCATTTAAAACCCCTAGATATTAATTTTAAGTGATACCACTTATCCACAAAAATTACATACCTGATACAAATGGCTTTACGATGGAGAAACCGAAATTTGAAAAAAAAATCGCTCATGCTTTTTTTTGAAAAATCGACTTTAAAACCCCCATAAAATTGCACTCTACTGACATGTATTACATATTACTAAGTTCAAAGAGTTACTTTATGGATCTTTTCTTAACACCAAAGTTTGAAGTTAATCAAGCATCAATTAACGGGTATACAGGGTGTTGCGATTTTAAGTGGGTCACACTGTATTATATACAGATCGATTTCTTTATATATCTTCTGCTTTTAATACATTGATCGTCTGCTTGTGATTACTGCCTTTAACATTCCAAAACATTAGTGACGAAACTTTCATTAGACGATTAGGCAAACATTTAAATTGTCATTAAAACGGAAATATTATAATTTTCTAGAGCACCCATTTCATTGCGCTTCGTTTATGAGCAAGATAAATTAAAATATTTTGAAGCAAAACAATTATATACTTGAAAATGCCATCCACAGTTGTTAAGACTGTATAAAAACAAATTAAAATTTACTTCTGTTTGATCTGATTTTAATACTTTCGGGTAGCTGGGTAATTCATAAAATAGTTTCCGGGTTCTCTTTTATGTTGATTATTTTAAATAGTTACTTTAGGTTCATGGAAGAGAACCTGGTAATCGTTCTATTCGTTCTACAAAATAAACGTTTAAATCTGAATCCTTGGGTTATTGGCCATTAGAGTTGTGTTCATTTTCTGTAGTTTTGTATAATATGTTTATTTATTGTAGTTTAACATGTTATACGTTATTATACAATTTGCTTTGTAGATTATTGCATCTTTATAATAATTATTCTCTTGTGCACGACACGGATGGGTGGGGTCTATACAGGGAGTTCCTTCATTAGCTCGAGTTCTATGATAGCTAGAAATTCAAAAAAAATACAACTAGATAAAAAAGTTATAACCGGAGTTACTTCATTAGCTCCAGTTCTATGATAGCTAGAAATTCAAAAAAAAAAATACAACTAGATAAAAAAGGTATAACCGTATATTATTTTCGAATACATATACAGGACGAGCTAAGACAATATTATAGGATCAAATCCAAGTGCCTCCTTTCACTCCTGTATTATTATTTCCAACCACTTGAACCTAATGAATTTTTTTGTTGAAATACAATGTCATCTGCAGATTCATATTGAAAAAATCGCTACAGTCACAATAATTATTATATTTAGAGAGATTATAAAAAAAAATATGTGAATACTTACTAGTTACGAGATATCTAATTGTAATGTTTTTCATTGTCACTTCCTAAAAATATACAGAGTGGCGAAAAATGGTTTTTTAAATTAGAACTCTTTGCGAATGGAATTTTCTCAATTTTTTCAAATGGAACCCTGTATATTTTTTGACGATGTGATGCAGAAATAAAAAACACTTTTTGTATACATCGCTATGGCTATCTTCTGTAACCATTTTAGCTCGCATTTTAGATTAAACAAAACAAAATTCAAAAATAAACTAAAAAAATAGAGGTCCCTTCAAATAACTTAACAGAAAAAATGATAATAAGTGTTCCACATGTTGCCCATTTTGATTGATACACTCTTAAGCGCTTTTAAAATGAGGTTTTTGCTGTGCAATTTGGGATCTAGCCAATTAGTGGGACCATTTTTTCAAATCCATGGAAGTGGATAGATATTTTTTAAGTGGCCCCTACATTTAAATATTGTGGTGGAGCACCATCTTGCTGATACCATATACTATTTCGAATCCATTCATGAAGATTCACCAATAATTGTGGCAGATAGTTCTCCAGAAAATGAAGATAAATCAATGTACCATCAAAGAAATGTGGCCCTATTACATATTTTCCAATAATTCCTCCCCAATTTATAGACCATTATTATCAACTTGACTAAAAATGTGATGATTTTCCGAAGCACAATAATAGAAATTGTGCCTGCTAACAAATTCATTTTTATAGAAAGTTGTCTCATCAGTGAATAAAACAATATTGAAGAAGGTAACATCTTGCATTTTACCTCTTGCTGTTACGAAACTTTTAGTAGATGATTCTTAGACAAACTGTTTAAATTGTCATTAAAAGAAAAATTTTACTTTTCTCTCAAAATTAGTTTACGTAAAAAATAAAACTGAATGTAAAATATTTGTCATAATTACTATCTCTTTAAAAACATAACTCTTATCCTTTATTATTAAAAGTGCACGTTGTGTTGCTCTGTTGATTATAATTTATAAATCATATGCTATCATTTATTGTTTTACAAGAGTCATCCACAACACAATTATAAATGTAATATGACTGTATATTAGAAACAAATTAAAGTTTACTTGCGTCTATTTCTAAAAAACATGTTTGATCTGATTCTAAGACTTTCGCGTAGCTGATAATTTGTAAAATAGTTTCCGGGTTCCCTTTTACGTTGATTATTTTGAAAGAACCCGGTAGCCGTTCGACAAATAAATATTTAAATCTGATTCCTCTATTAATCAGCCATTATTCATATAATATTCAGAGATAATTCCTAAGCAAGGCTTATTTAGTTTAAATCTGTTTGAACTAGTTTTATTCATAATATGTAGTTTGAAAGATGTTTATTTATTATTCTTTAAGATAAAAAATTAATGGTACAATGTTGTATAGATATTTATAATTATCTCGTGGACGACGTCGACGCATGCACAGTGGGGCAAATACCTCATTTTTTGAGCAATCGACAATTCCCAGGCCTGGAATTAATGAAACTTAAATTTTTTTTAAACTATTCGTTATAAAATTGCCATTAATTCTATCGAGGCCGAATTTTGAAATTTCAAAATCCAATATA
The DNA here is from genome assembly GCA_963680705.1 of Rhagium mordax. Classification (NCBI taxonomy): domain Eukaryota; kingdom Metazoa; phylum Arthropoda; class Insecta; order Coleoptera; family Cerambycidae; genus Rhagium; species Rhagium mordax. The sequence continues at coordinate 48,188,740 of OY796656.1, read as the reverse complement.
ACGGACATAAATGTTTTAATGAAATTAAAATTTTATCAAAAGATATGTAGAGGATAGACCATCAGCATTAAGTCATGGCTCGGCTCTTTCTAGTAGCGTCCTTTAGCAGGATGTCTAAATTAATTGTAAACTATAAATTTTAAATATAATCCCCTGTATCCCTAATCTAACGTTATGAAAGATTGCAGAAGTGAGTACACATTTTCAGACAATTGATATATAGTACACTCAATATATTTATATGTATAGAGAAAGTCATTTTTCCCATATTTAATTCCCCTAGCCACGACTAGGAATCGGACCAGGATTTTTTTGATGAGCTTGCCCTTCGATCATCCGTCATATGTATGTTTAAATAATTGAGAACTTACTTAGAGTCCCTAACATAAGTATATAATATATCTCGGAGTTTACTTTCTAAAAATATCTTGAATTGTTTAGAGAATCTACCTTCAAAAACATTCCTGTATTATGCCAAATAAATATTTCGTATCAGCATAAATTCTTAAATATCGTGTAATGTTAAGTTAATAATTTATGACTCCCATTAACAAATAAATTTTATACATAATTTTTCTTTTACAATTCATGTTTTATTTTTCATTTTTCATACAGAAAAAATCAAAGTATACATATAATAATTACTCTTCATACGAAATGCGTTGACAGGCTGATTCCTCGTACAACATTCATAGTTTTATTTTATTAGAGATGATGTCAATAGTATTACCTCATTATATTATTATGTTCCGTTGTCAAAAAAATTTGTTTATTTTAAACAGGGTTCTCCTTCAAAGCTATTTTATTTTTAATTGGTATGTTTTATGCATATCATTCTATTTTTAGTTAATAAAACATTTACATTGATTTTACTACAAGACGCTAATAATATAAATAATACGTTGGAAGATAATTTTAACCATCAATTCGAAGAGGTATATGATGAATGTCAAACGCTGATTAAATTAGAACAACTTTCATTCCTTATTCTTTCATGGGCTACGTGTTTTTTACTTTTCATTACTGATTGCTAAATCGGGAAAATCTCATACTATTAGTGACGACCTTATTCTACTGGTTATAAGTGAGGTAATACATACCATGCTACATAAGTCGGCGCCTGATATTATCAAGAAAATTCCTTTGAGCAATAATACATATTTTTTACAATTCTCTTTCTTTGCTTGATATGTATTGTTTATAAATGACTTTATTTAGGCTTTATATAAACATAATAACAAAAGCCATATCCAATCTGATATACTCACATTGATGTTTCATCTCTAAACATACAATTATTAAGTTTATCTGGGTCTCCCTGAAGAGCTGAAATAACGGCGAAACGTGACCATAATGAATGAATTTTGTGGTGAGTTAAAAAAAAATTTTTCTATAATTTATTTTTAAATCCAATTTTTTATCATGCATTAAAGAAGATCCAATAAACTTAATAATTGTATGTTTAGAGATGAAACATCAATGTGAGTATATCAGATTGAATATGGTTTTTGTTATTAGGCTTTTATAAAGCCTAAATAAAGTCACTTATAAAAAATACAGTAGATGTTGAAAACTCATTATATGGTTATTTAAAATGTTCTAGTAGTTGGCTTGATGAGTCAACCTTGCTAGGAAATGAAGCCTAATTTTCAGCATACGTGCGATTCATAAAAGAAGAAAAAATTTACCAAGAATTATTATTTGCTAGAAATTTGCAAACTAATAATAAATAAAAGGAGAATCGTTAGTTTATGCTTTGGACAAGTTTTTTAATGAAAAAACAAAAAATCCCTCTGAGTAATATTTTACCGGTGGCGCTATTGGAATTTTCTTGCATCTGGTAAAAAAGCGGTGCCGAATGTACTCGCTGTATACTGTCATTCATCTACAACATTTATTTTTCAAAAACAAGTGAACGCCTACATAGGTGCATACATTATGTCACTAAAGAAATCAACCCAAGCAATCTAGGTTTGGACAACTTTATATTGCAATCTACGAAGAATCAATCTATCGTTTGATTTACTGTTATATTTCCCTGAAAACAAATATGATCTACAAGCCAATTTGATTGATTCCAAAAATTACATAGCTTATTTGACAGACTTGTTTGACAAATTTAAATGTTACAGCTTCAAGGCGATGAGCTGAATGCTGAATTGAATAAAAACAAAAACTCTTCTACAGCCAGTTTCTGAATTTATCAACAGTAGAAAAGCCTGATAAATACTTGCTTACCTATTACTAGCACTTGGTAATTTTTCATTCCAATTTCAATCAACGATTTGCAGATATCCTTAAAATGAATATACATATGCTCACTTGGGTTTTGGACCCTTTTGTTAAAGGATATATATAATAGATAACTCGTTAGATAATATGGGAACTTTAGAAACGCAGCTTGGCCCATTATTTCCGAGTTATGATATAAAATAATCGATTACAACATAGTTCGTAGCGACCACCATAACAGAGGCATTCTACGTTACAAATGGTCTTAAATTTAAATATCTTTATTCGTGTTATTTCCGATCATATTTTGGTTATATATTGTGTCTGATATATGACTGATGGTCGAGATGGTAGAGTATACCTGCCTCTCACCCAAAAGTCCCGGGTTCGAATCCCGGTCGTGGCAATGAAAAATACTGTGAGATGGATTTTTCCATTATACACGGATATTGGATGTGTGTCCCTTGTCTTTAAATGTGTAGCCCCCTCCCGCACAAGGCTCAGCCTTCTGGGATAAAGGGGGTCGTAATTACATGTGGTGTATTTATTTATTATTAGGTATTTATTATGATAATTCTGTTAATTGCAAAATAGGGTTTAGAAATTGCAAATAAAAAATAAGCAACTAAGCTATTATATATTATTTTAATTTTTATGATTTGTTTATGATTTGATAACTTTAATAAACTAACAAACTTTTTACTCATTTCGTATACTGTCGATAAAATGTTAAAACTTTGGAATAATAGTTACTTAGTGATTTTTGATACACATGCCCCATTGAAAACAATAAGGTCACCTTTATGGTTTTCAGTTAATGTTAAAGTTAAGTTAAACTTAAAAATAAGACTTAAGACTTACAATAAATAATTAAAGTTGGAATGGCCCGTCAGCAAATTCAGGCAGCTATTGTGACGTCACTTAGTGTGAAGACGGGACGGAGCCGAATGTTTAGCCGTCAGTCAGGGGCATTTATTTGGTTGGCATCTTTTGTCTCGGTTATTGTATTTTGGTGTGATATTCGGTTTGTTTATTCGATTTAACTTGTTTGTGTTTTGTATTTAACATGGAAAATACTTATTATAACTACTGCATCGTGCCATTGTGTGCAAATATTAATATTAAGCTTTCACACGGCTTTCAGGTGCTGGTCCATCGACCACCGTCACCTCTATCGATACGCACGGTCTGACGTCACAATCAATGGCAGCGCGTTTTAAGCGGAGATACAATTATTCAAATTTTAAACCTTTATAACTTAGTTAAAAAAAAAAAATTATATAATTAATGATACTATCTTACGATTTGAACTGTTTTTACATAATTTTATTATTTGGGCAAGTTCCCTATTCGAGTCGTACCGCATTGGATAGCCTCTTGAATTCTCTAAACAGTGATATGCAGTTTTTGGAATTTACATCCTTATTATTTTTCGGGATAATCCTGGACACTAAACTATGACACCCTGTATATATGTACAACATATGTGCACAACTTAATTTACTTTACTAAAAGTTTTTAAATTTTAAGAGAGACGCTTACTCCATGCGTGGTGTGAGTATAATGGTGAAGCGGTGTGCATGTCGTGACGTCACGCTCGGGAAGTGTCTGTTGGTTTCAATGATATTTGGGTATAATAATTTTATTAGTTATTTGGAATAGACTTGAATTTAAATTGTCTTATGTCTTATAAGTCATACTACTTACCTGGCATAGCTAATAAAAAATAATGGTAAGATCACTGTTTAACATTACAAAATAGCTGATTTAATTGCATAATTTATTGAAAAAGCTGCAATGTGGAATTTTCTTTAAAAATGTATGTCTAAAATGGCATTGACAATAATTGAAATCGAATATAATTTAACTTTAGTTTCTCACAAATGCTAACTTTTTGGACCTGTCTATTAAGTTTTTGCTATCTCCTGTAAAATTTTATTAAAATAATGATAGCTTTTCACTCGACAACGACTGACGCCTCATTCTCTTCACACTCTTCACGCGCAGAAATCGTCAAAAATACGACCCCTTACCGCCACACCATTATACTCACACCACGATTGTATGTACAGTTTGGTAATCCGGTACACTGTACATGATAGCATTTTTGTAGAATACACTTGATTTTGTTACAATAATTAATCTATAATATAAAGTTAAGAGTATGGAATTAATTTTTTATTTAATCAAGATCGTTCCGAATCTTTTCGTTTGAATTATGAAGGTTATGAAGGTCAATATATTAAAAATAGAACGTATTTCATTAGTTAAGAAATAGTGAATACATTTTTTAATATTTAAGATTAATCAATTAATTAACACATAGTAGGAATCACCCAGAACAGTTTTAGCGTTTGAATAAAAATAAGCAAAACGAGTATATTAGTGAACACATATTTTGAATATCTAACCGAACCTAACCGGATATGTAAAAATATATACAGTGTGTCTCACTTTTCATCACTACACCCCAATATCTAGGCCATTTGTTGATGGATTTAGATCAAATTTGGTATACTTCTTTTCTTTCAGATTTTGTTTAAAAAGTTATTAATAAAAATTTTTTTTAAACTTAAATACGCCTACTATGATCAAAAGAAATTGGCAAAAATTAGGAATTTATATTAGCGATTGAGATAGGGTTTTTGTTTTAACAGATTCTTGTTCAGCATGACCTAAAATGCCTGTATACCAAATTTCGTTAAAAAATATTCATTCCTTCGAAAAGAAAAAAGTAATAAAAATCTTAAGATTTCAATAATAATCACCCTACTATTCCAGTTATTTATTGTCGGATATTTACATAACTTGGTAGTCGGGTGATATAATGACGCTAATTAAGCATTAGGACACTTTTTTTTAGAAAATATCAAATAACTCAACTTTTATTTTTTATTATTGCGTTTTTATTTCCCACAGCATCTCCCCTTAATAACAATAATAATAATAACCATATATATTTCTGAGGTCAAAAAAGCTACAGTCGTCAACAAGTTTACAAAACGTAAATAATATAGGTAGGTACTCGTCAAAGTTTGCTTCGGGACACCTCAAAATTGACCAAGATTTATAACGCTGTAAACCTGTCAAAAATATATGGATTTGTTCCGGGTTTTTAGCGTTTCAAAGAAAATTTAATTGGCTTTTATCATACCTATTTAACTTTAAGATAATGCTACAAAAAATGCTTATACAGGGTGTTAAACAAATGCCTGTTTTTTCAGACAAATTTAAAATGTTGAATTTTCACAATAATTTCAGCATAGCATGTAGGATATATTATGTAAGTGTTTGAGCAAAAAGTTATTAAATAAATTATAAAGAGTAGGGGCCCTAACACTGAGCCTTGGTGTACTCCATAAGTAACAGAATAAGATTTCGATACACCACCATTCCATTTAACTATTTGCTTCCTGTTAAACAAATATGACTTAACGAACCAAAGACTACTGCCCCTTACACTATAACGCTGAAGTTTCAACAACAAAAAAATTTCAAAATATTTAGTATTAGATATTGTCATCAATAGGTGACAATCACACATAAGCTCAAATCAGACAATTGAATAGCAGTAAATTCACAGTGTTGTTCGATACAAAAACTGTTCATGTAAATTGTTTTAGTTAGTTCTACCAAAGATTATGAAGACTCTAGATAGTTATACCGTCAATGTATTTACTGGACGCGGCAAAAATGGATGCAGAACTCAAGTAATTTGAAAGCAGGCCACCGAAACTTAGACTGGTGTAGATGATATTCATTCATAATGTGTTACGCACATTATGAACGAACATCATCTGCGCTAATCTAAATTTCGGTGGCCTGCTTCCAAATTACTTGAGTTCTGCATCCATTTTTGCCGCGTCCAGTAAATACATTGACGGTAGGTAACTATCTAGAGGCTTTATAATCTCTGGTTCTACTAAAAGAAAGTAACCAAATTGTAGCCGTCGAATGTAATATTAGTTCTGACTCGGTTGCCCATGTCTCAACAAGACAAAGTAAGTATATCTTTTTTTTTTTCTGTTATTCAGTACAAGTCCATTTCATTTTATTTGTTATGTATACTTTGAATATTGCTATAAAACAAACGAAGATTATTGGGTAGGTATATTATTATTTCTTCGAAAATTCTTTCCATACCTAATTTTCTGTGTGTTCTTATCAGCCCCAGCGTCAATAGAAAGTTGTGATAAATATAATGTATTCAGCTTTTCTTCGTCAGGAATAATTTTACGGGGTTCAGTTGTATACACCTATATCACTGTAAGTTTGGGTTAATTATATTTTTAATTAAAATGGCACGTTTGCGAAGTAGCGACGTGTTTAATTTAGTACCTTCTGTAAGACCTTCTTTGATTGACGGATCGAAAAAATCTAGGCTTTTCTGTGAAAAGCTCAAATGGTTTTGCTAGAACATTTTGTGGTCAGAAAGATGATGTGTATAATGTATCTTCTAAATCATAGTCTGCTCCAATTTTAAATAAAGGACTTCCCGTCTTTCTTAACGCTTGAACAATGAATCTCTTACCTGGACATTTCCTTTGAAGATAAATTTTAACATTTCTTTCTTGCACGCCCACTTCACATCGTCTTAAATCCACATTTTATTTGCCCTTTGAAAGGATATTTCCTCGATGTTTTCACCGTCTTCTATACTTGATCCAATAATCACTTTTTTGTTATTGTTTCTGTTTTTGTTTTTAACTGTGTACCTATGTCCCTTATCTTTGTGGTTCTTGTACACGTGTATAAAATCTTCTATATCAAAATCACCGTCACTTTTTGTAGGAAAGTCTAACATTTTTTGTTCAACCACGGTACTAACTGAATCAAGTGATTGATTTGATGAATGTATATTATAATTTAATAACTCTTTTTCACTATTAGGTATTGCAGGTAATATTTTCATTATGTTCATTTGTTAAGTCTCACTAAATCAATGTTGGTCTCCTGTAGGTTTTTCACTTCAAGTTCCAGCGCATTTACTTTTTGTATTAGTCCATTTGCATTATACCATTCATCTCTTCACCAAATTCTGCACTTTTAAAAAATTTTTTAAAGCACATCCCGCGGCCACACTCGTACTTTTTGTTGCTTTCATTTTTGCAGATTTTAAGTTTTACCCACTACTTTTCAATTGTTTACAGCAGTGAGAAACAGCGACCGTCACTATGGAATGTATTATTGATATAGACGATACCATTGTCCCATTTTTATGGAAAGCTTCTAATATTTTTTTCATGTTACAATTACCAAAGATTATAAAGACCTAATCTTTGCTATTACAAAGCTTATAATTGTACTGTGGATCAGACACAATAACAGCAGTAATATTTTTTGATGCCATGTTAAGTAATTGCCCAGCAAACAGACATATGACGTATGACGTCATATTCACGTCATTTTTCGATTCGGATTGGTCAGCGTTGTCACCGACCAATAAATAAACGTGAAAATGACGTGTGATTGTCGACGTTTCGGTCACTTAAATATCTAACGTACCTACGACGTCAAAAATTGTTGATCATTGAGTATGTATTAATATCAAGAGGTTGTCACTTCAAAATTTTCTATTAAATATTTAACTAATATCACATTGGTTTTCTAATAATGCGATAAAATCACAAAAAGCATCATTTCAATAATTTGCGTAACTTTATAAATTTTTTGTGGAACTATAAAAGAAAGCAACGTGCACGGACGGCAGATGGCGTGGGACTCTGATTTGTGCATAAATTTCGGCTACTTGTCGAACTTTTGCTGCAAGGAAAATAGACGGAAGTGTGAGTGGAATAAGGACAGTATGTGAAACCGGTAGTAGAATGTGGTGGGATAAAACAAGAGGTATAATTTGTGTTGATTTTAGCAGTTTAGACTAGTTTAGAGCAACGTAATATCTCTCTCACATTTATTTCATTTGTATTAGCATTGTTTATAAAAAACAATGGTACCTATTAGTTACATCTCTTTTTATCTACTCTAAGTTGCTAAAAGCAGCAGAAATAAACAGACCAAAGCTAACGGACTTTTTCTACTTTTGGCGAGTTCTTAGCAAGATTTTGAGGTTAAGTGAAGTGTTTAACGGCGTCAGGCGTCATGGTACTAGTTTATCTTATCCAATAAATTTAATTATTTCTTGATCATACTAGCCTACCTTTGTGTTTTGTGATATTAGCGAATTTTGCACAGTGCAGTGATATTAAAAATAGTGTTTTGATTGTTAACAAAAGTAAGTTGCATTATACATCTATATTGTATATTTTATTTGCCGTTATAACAGAAATATTTTATGTTACCTTTATTTAATGTTACTTTAGTTACATATATGTGATAGATGAATTTTTATTTTAAAAAACATTTTTTTAATAAAACAAAATATTAAACCTGTTTTTATTATTTATCTTTCATAACCTTGATTCTTTATTTCAGAAATGTCTGCTAAAAGTTCGAAACAAAAGGAAAACCAATTTATTATTGATTTCTTAGAAAATATAATCTTATTTTATGGAAATCAGTAAATGTGATGAGACATTTTTGCATAGTTCTTATTTTTGACTTGGTCGCATCAGAAGTAACCGATAAAAAAGGTGTTTCATAAAAATGTACTAAACTTTCATAAAGATTAAAAATTTCTGAAATCAATAGTTTTCCCTTTGTATGAAACTCTTTAACCGATCCCTGTATAGATTCCTTATTTAAGATGTATTCCGTAAATGTAATATTATAATCAGGTTTCTGGTTTCGCTTTTCTCGTTATAAATTATACTGAAAATTCAGAAAATTGTTTGTTTATGGAACGGTTTTTCAGAAACCGTGTTCCATAAACAATTTTCAGTATAATTTATTATTACGGAACGCGAAACCAGGAACCTGGTTATAATGTTACATTTACGAAATACACCTTTAATAAAACGAATATAAATGACGTCATAAAAACGGCATATTTATGTCGTATTAAGGTACATTTACCGTCAGAAAGTGACGTCACGTTTAAGAATATTTATAACGTGTGTGTGCTGTGACATTTTGCCGAATAAGGTACGTCATGTTGACGTTATATATTGGTTATTTCCTGACGTCATATCGTCATAAAATTATCAAAAAATGACGTCAATATGACGTTATTATGTTTGCTGGGTGGCCACTAAGGGAACTTATACTGTAGACATATGTTTAGCAAACGGTCCACCTAAGTACCTACTAATAATTTTATACAAGACAACATGCATTTGCAGACATATCTGACTGATGAAAAGTTAACAAAACATATGTTTATAACAAAAAAAAAAACAAAAATTCACAGTAACTTTTTATTAAAAAATTATTTATAATCATTGGTATAAAAAGGTTTCTCAGTCCTTACATATAAAATAAATACTTAACAGTTAATATTTACAAGCTTATCAAATTGATTTTTACAAATATATGGCAATAATTTACAGGTTTAAACATACAAATTATCGTTTCTAAATATATACAGCGATATGTGCGTTTTGACCAATTAAATAATTTATACATAAATATTTAATGAACTAGTTTTCTTTGGTTCATTTATATACTGGCAAGATAATATACTTAATGTAAGTAATTTCTTATATAACATGTAACACTCACAAATGCTAAATTCTAAACACATTTAATGTTAAAAATTAAATTGTAGAATTACGACAGTAAATTATCATCTTTGGGTTTGCTCTTTCTGTATAGTTAACCGTGGTATCTTGTGGTAAAAAGAATCAAGGCATATTTGAAACAATATGGCCGTTGGTATCTTGGTAGCGTGTAACTATTTAACAAACGTCCCTGCGTTTGACCCGCATCTCACTACTAGCAACAGCTATCCATTCATTTCTAGAGCTATCAAACCAGGTTAAACCCAAATTGTATCTTCCATTTAGGTTTGCATGTTGACAATGGGAGAACCACCAACCTCCTTCATAATTACTGGCACAATGAGTATTAGAAATATCTCTATCGTTGTCAATAGTGGAAAATTCCATAAGGTTTTGATAATTAAGAGCATCACTGGCATTGCCATTATATTTTCCAACGGACAATTTAAAACCCAAAGAATAATCTGCTACCCTAAAATCTTTATAGGTCGCCTGCCAATATTTCCCATAAATATCTTTCATGTTAATTTGCAACTGAGAACAATTTTCCTTTGTCAAGTGGTGTAAATTTATATTACCCAGCCAGTGTTCTCCAGTAGCTGAACCAAATCCGTTAGAATATTCGTTCCAATTACGATTAAAATTGATAGAACCATCGTACCGCTTTTGAAAGGTGGTCCACCCATCTTCACAATGTGCTAATATTGGTTCAGAATCTCCCGGGGATATAAGATAGATTCCACTTGGTCCGTCCACCGTGCCACAATTTCTTGGTAATTTGTTGACGATGCTCTTATATTCACTCTCAAATGATTTCAGTTCTTGTACTAAGTGAATCGTTGCTTTGGTGGCATTCAAATTGATGGAATTTGATTCCTCCTGAAAAAAATATATATATCAATCTTTAATTAAATTTTCGTATAGTGGTTTGTTTCAGCTCCCACTTTGGGGTATTCTGGTAATTTTTTATTATGAAAAATCAATTACGGGCATTTAAAAACAGTATAAGTTGTGAATGTTTTCAAAACTGAACTAGACAAGTCATTAAAGAAATACAACATTTAATCTTAAGGTATTTTTCTACATTTTTTTTATTAATAAAATCCAAATTATTTACAAAAACTTCTGAATTAGATTGGGTAACAAACAGTAAGTTTTAGAACTTGATTACGCAAGAACTCAATAAATGAATGAAACTGAAACAGTGATGAAGTCTGTAGTAACATTCCCTAGCAAAATCATGTAAATAAGGAATTAATCATTAATAAACATAATTTCTCAAATTTCAATATATTATTATACTATTCTGACTATTGGCGTGCGTTGTCTAAAGCAGTCAATCTACTACGGTTAGCGGTAGCTTACCTTTAGTATGTGATCATGAAGTTTTGAGGTTTGGACGCTGGACGATTTAACCAAATTTTTCATAATGTTGTCTAGTTCGTCTAAGCGTTTCTGATCTTCATTAGTTTTATCTTGCATATTGGATACGGTAAAACTTATGGCTTTTAAAGAGTCAATAACATTTTTCTGGTCTTCTTTTAACAGCGATACAGCTGATGACGATTCAGATACTTGAATTTCTAGTTTAGAAATTTCGTTTCTAAATTCGGGTAAATTTTTGTCGACTTTAATTTCAATTGTCTCCACGTTTTCTAATAGTTCTAGCATAGATAAATGTAGTTTATCGAGATTAGTTAATTGTTTTGTCAAATTTGATATTGATTTCATATTAATCTTTTGCTGTTCAGTAATATTTATTAATTTTTCAAATATCGAGTTGTCAGGGTGAGTCTTAATTTCTCTGATTTTGTCTAGGTGGATATAATTTTGTATTTCATTTCCATTAATTCTATCATATGTTTGTTTTGATTCAAATTGTTTTGTAGCTCGCAAGGCATCTTGTAATTTCTTTATTTCTTCCTCCATTCGCAAAAATTTTGTCTTCAGAAAATAATTTTCTTTGTGTAAACTCTTTGAACTCTTCTCTAAATTTATAATATGTTGTTTCATAATTTTTTGGTGTCTTGAAGGGTGATTTTGGATCTCCGTTTCCAGCAATGGAGATTTCTCGTTCAGTATTTTCCAGTTCTGATTCCATTCAACTTGTGCTGCTTTTAACTAAAAAAAAATAAAGAAAAATTATTAAACAAATTAAGTACACAGTATAAATCAATTTAATACGAGAAATTATTTAAATATCTATATATATCTAATATATAATTTGTTTAAATTTTCATATCTTAGCGATATAATACAAGCTTAGTACATATACATAACGCGATATAAATGAACATTTCTTTTATTATATTGTGAGAAAACAATTTAAAAAAGTAAAAAAGATTGAACTATGAACCATGAAATGAATGAAGTCTGATAATAATTTTAGTAAATTTGCATACGATTAATAAATGCCTTATTATTTTCTTCTCTCCCGGCGAAAGTATAATGACTATCGTTTTAAATATAGGTTATTATGCAATCACATTTTTCTTTTGTTCTTTTGCTATATTTTGCTGCTATTTTCTTATCCTATGATTTTGATGTTACGGCAACTAACCTTAATTTTTTTCAAATGGCATATGTTTCTATGTGTGATGCGATAAAGTAAGAAACATCTATTTTTAATATTTTTAAAATTCTATTGCATAAAATTTAATTGATTCACGCTCTAACAGCGGAAAACTACCCAATAAAGCTGACTTGTACTAGAGAAATGGTGAACTACTCAAAAATTCTAAAATAATATAATGGGTTTAAAATAATTATTCTAAGAATGATATAATGGGTTTAAAATAAATAAAATTATGATATTGATGCGAATGAAATTTAAATCGAGAAATCACAATATTAGACGCAATATCAGCTGCATAATTCTTATTATTTTGAAGATACTTAAGACAGAACAATATCCATAATTTCTGCTAGATCTACAGATATGTTGGAGACTTTTTAATACCTCAACTTCAAGATTTCGACAGGTTAAATAATGAATCCTGGAGAAACAAGACGGGACAGAATAAATACAATGCCATAGTGTTTCTTTCGAAGTCATTAGGTGTTTAAATACATAGCCTCGAGGAGCCCAAACTTAACCCCTTGGACTTTTTCTTATGGGATTATCTCAAATCTGAAATATATGACGAATTGCCAGCTAACATCAATGAATTGAAAGAGAAACATCAAGAAGGAATATCCCACATAGATCTAGATTTTTATGTGGGAAAATTTCAGTTCATTGGGATTCAATAAATTTTGCAAATATATAGGTATTTCACTTCTCTTTTTCAATTTAGAAATGAAAAAATATGATTTTATTTCATTTAAATCCAGTGATCATTCTAGAACATCTTGTATTTTTCACCATAGGTATTCAGGCAAATTACAAAAACAGGAAACGTGGATTGAATAATTCTCAACGTGATCCGACATCACTTTACGTTTTGGATATACCATAGATGCACCGGCAGCGCCGTTTTTTATGAAGAATAGCAGTACACCTCTTGTATAATTATTTTAATTTATTCTCGGATTAAAATAGACCAAGACAGTTGTCTTTTAAACTGTTCCAGCTAACGATGCGGGTGATATTTCCAGTTTTATTTTAAATTGTATGCCTACTATACGTAATAAGAAATATTTAAACGATACAGGTATGCGGGTTGGTATTTGAGCTGAATAACTATTGGTCCAAAATGGCAGGTGAAGCACAGTTAATACCGGACACAAGCAGAAGCAAAACACCTGCTTGTCGTTATACGTTCGTGATGGAAACAAAATTAATGAAAGCCATTTTTTTGGTACTCGTTTTGGATGAGATTATTATAAATAATAAATAATACCATTACCGCGCATAATTTCGTATTGGAACTTGTAAAAAACGTATGATAAAACTATATTAATGTAGGTAATTAAAATGAACCATTAACGTACAAAAAATGCATACGTGGTTGTAATTTTAAAACGCAAATTAGCCTCGTTTTAACAATAAGAATACTTATTTATTAATTGTTTTGAAGCATAATAATTGAATCATTGTGAATGTTAAATAAATTATATAACAAAAAGTTGTTGCGATTAACATCAACAACAGAGGAATCTGCATTTAAGTAAAATTTAAAGTAGGACGCCAGACATTATTAACGACTATTCAGAACACTTTCCAATTGCAATAACTATATATGTAAGTACCTACATATTCATACATTTTATTTGTAATTCATCAGAATCTTGTGTAAGCGAAAATTAATTTGCGATGTCGCCTTGCTTGACAAATTTATTTGCTCAGTTTTACAATAATTATAAATATTTTGATCCGCGAATGTAAAAGAAATGCATACACAGGGTGATTCAATTAGAAGGTGCTAAACTTTCTCACATAATATGTTTGCTTGTATGACATTTATCAAGATCAATACACGGGCTGGGATTATTCCTTTGAAATCATTCTTTTTGCCCCCCATACACATTTTACATTGCACCGTTTGCTATTTTCCGGAAATGAATTGAAATAGTTAACCGTTTTGCAAATTTCTTAGGATTTGTTTTATTTTTGTTATCCTGCTTGCACAAATTTTCCCCCTTTCTTAACGAAAACAAAAGTTATCTTTAAATTAAGAACAGATAGAATTAAGAATTAAGAGTGTCTACTTTCTCGGCGCAACTTCAGACCCCAAAATACCCTATTCTAGTATTTTAGTCCGTTGCTATTTCACCCGAGATTTCACCACAAGAGCAAACTCATATTAGCAACGTTACGGTGATACAAAAAAAAAAGTTAAAGGAAAAAGCTACTTGAAATCGTATATTAAGTTTAGATGGATATTCTGAAAAATGATATTCCGCTTTTTTTATCACACTGAAATATGAGAATGGTGGAAAATAACTTTCCAGAATTCTCCATCTAAGCTTTAAATTTAGACATAATAACTGATTCCAAGCAGCTTTTTCCAACTTTTTTTGTATTACCGTTGCTAACATGAGTTTACTCTTATGGCGACATATTGTTTCGGCCTCTCATGACTACCCTGTATATATTTTTGGAAAAATATATAGGTCAGAGGGTGCGCAATTAGAAACGAAAAAATTCTTGAGGATTAATTTTTTATGTCCAAGAAATATTAACATGATCAAGCGTTGTTTCCCGTTTAAGTGTTACACACTGTATATGAAAATTCTTTCCTAGGATATGAATGATATTTTTACAGAATTTTATACAAAAGTTACGGATGTAGATAAGTTTGTTTCTTACTGAAATAATCGTTTCACATCTGTGAAATCACGTATGATATTGAAAATAATTGCTATTTTTAGATGTATTGGTAATTAGGAGTACTACCTAGTAAAACATGTTACCATTTGAATAATTTTATATTTATATATTTTTTTATATTTTTCATTTTTCTAATAATTTTCTCCATCGTGCCTCAAAAAAATGGCTAGCCTTAATTCTCTAATTCCTATGTCAAATGTTCCACTCAGTAAGGAGATATGTCGAATAAAAAAAGGAATTTAATGAAGAATATGGCTAGGAGCACGGAAGGATTAAATAATCAGGAAATAATGAAATTTTGAAAGTCGTATTAATTCCAGTATGAGCCTCTCAGTATACTCATTATATTCATAGAAGTTTTTAGGACATTTCGGTGTAACAGGAGATAAATTAAAATAAAAGAAAATATCAAATTCAAATAGTGGGGTATTTTTGTGAATTTTTTGTTCTTTAAATAAAGCGTTATGAAAGCCTTCATTTTCGTTTTACAAAATTACCTCATCTCTATTTGAACTTTAAATTTTGTTTTGTAGAAGATATTTGCTGGCCGATCAATTTTTAATTATTGCAATACGTGGATGACTACCATTATAAATTATTGACACGATTTTGCTTTAAAATTATTAGGACTAGCTATAATGAATTATTTATTTATATATACTACGGATTGAGGAGAACTAATAAATTTGAATCGACCTGCAGAACCAAAAAACTCAATAGGATATAAAATGCGAGATAAATTCTTGGACGATTATTTTTTTCATTGATTAAGAAGTTATCTCGTTTATGTACAAGTTATTAAACGACGACTCAATCAATTAACGTCAATATATCTGTTACAATCGTAACTCATTAAACATTTTTAACAACAATGATGTCTGAGATAAATTAGGTTAATATCACAATTATTATTGTCTAATTTTTTTATTAAGTTGTCAGGTGTTTGTATTTCATCTTTCTACGTCATAATTACCCCATTAGAAAAGCAAAATTTGAAATATACACTTATGAGATTGTAGATATAAAAAAGTATTTTAATTTTTAATTTTAAAACGTAATTCTTTCATTTAACATTTTTGAGATAAGTCTTTACTTCGAATTTTTTTTTTAAGTTCGTTAGAGAAGATTATTTTGTGTATACAATATTTACAGTAATCTTTGTGTTAGATAACACACATGATAATCAAAGTACCGACATGTCTGGCAGACACGCCCTGGTGTTATTAACACATTTTTATTCACAATTGTATTTGTTAAAGGATTTAGATAACTAAGATTGACTTCTCAACTGACTTAAGTTTAAAATGATAAAATACTTATAATTAGTAGGACTGTAATTTTTATATTATTTATATTATTAAGATTATAGAATACGTAGTGCACCGTCAGTAATTATACTGTGTACAAGACAAGTGTATATTATATACACACCTGTATTACAATAGAATTCCTTGAAACGTTAGGTATTTAATAACAATAAGAAAAGTAATAGATCGTCAAAAAAATTATAATCGAGAGTTTGTCCGGCCTGATTCTATCGTCATTGTAATTAGTAACCCCAAATAGCTGCAAGTACTATAAATTATTACATTTTCATACATATCCTTGATATAGTAGAGATGCGACATGCGAGAAGCGGTTTTTTTTATTTAAACAAATGTCTATTTTATATCTGTATGATATTTGATGTAACAGTTTGTTTAGAAACTTATTTGCATTATTTTCATGTTTAAATGAAATTAAATAAAAGAAACACGACACTTATGATCAAATCTCATTAGGTACTGACAAAATTATTTAAAATAAAAATTGTAAAAATGTAAAATTAGGCGAAGAAAATTATTTTTTGTTTTTAAAAATAAGCGTACTTTTACATCAAATTTTTAGTTTTTCACCTCCCTCGTATATGATACCTACTAGGTTTTGATATTTCGTTGCATCAAAATTAGTTCATTATTGGTTTTAGAAGTACTAATTTTATTTAAGAATACATTATTCTAAGAAATTGATTGCACAAAAAACTCATAAAATAGATATATTGTGATCGAAATCAAAAGTCAATTTTTGTATGATTGAAAAGTGCGGGTCTGACAAAAACACCACTTATTAATTTTTCAGTTTCTAGGCCAAGTTCATATTTTGTTCAGTGGAAGTGTGTCATTGGTGGAAATCTCAAACTTATATTTTATAATTAACTCATTTATTCAATACTAAGTAGTTTTTGTTTATGACATCCCTAAGTTATTTAATTTAATTTTTACCAGTTAAGTAACAGTAATAGTCTTCGAAACGAGTAATTTTGACGTGTGATCTTTAATTGCTCGTTATTCGCAAAATAAATCTTAAAAATTTAAATTTCGTAGATGATAAAGTATTCTGCGTGTATCATATTTTGAAGAATTACCTACCTGATTTTTTGTCATTCCACACATTACGGCTGTACTTCTCCAATTTTCCTTAATCGATTGGAATTCTTCACGGAAAATTTGTAACTCAGCTTCGTATTTAGCATTCTGTTTTCTGGTATTCTCCAATTCACTATTTAGATTCGTGATGTCACTTTTCAATAAACTGAATTCAGTTGCGACGCGTTCATGGTTTTGCAAAATCACTGATGAATTTAAAGTACTTTGCAGTTCAGTTACTTCTGTTTTTAACTCTTCGACATTACTGGATAGCCATTTTACTGTTAACTTGTCATTTTTCTCTAGGTGGGTATTTGGATGTTTTCCGGAGCCCAGTTGCTGAACCTCCAATCTTAAAAAATAAAATAACAAATGTTATAACGGTGTACATGTCATTAAGTTTTTGATGTCGAAATTTACAAGTAAAGTCTAAATCACGTAGTTAATATTATAAATTAGTATTACATTTTTGGTTTTATGGAAGTCAAAAAAAATAATTCTTATTTAAATAAAATTCAAATTTAATAGGTGTTATAACATGCAAGATTAAATCTAAAGGACGTGATCGTTGAGAAAAACTATAGGTATTCAGATTTTAATAGATATACAGTGTGACCCATTTTAAATGGAAACGCCGGCCGGCCGCTGTAAAAAAAGTGTGTATTATCAGATTTTAACAGGACATTTTTTAAATGATAGATTATCGAAAACTCTACTTTATGACAAAAATTTAGAGATTAATTTCAATTTTCAAGATCTACTATAATTTTTTTTCGATGTTAATAATGGACAAATTTGATTTGATTTGAACATCTCAAATGGGTAAATCCAAAATATCGTGAAAAAATGTGTGTTGTTATTTTGTTTAAAAAATACCTAATTACTATTATTTTTAAATGTTAATACTATAGGTATGTTTTTAAGTTCTATATGATTAAGTTTGTTTAAAAGGCAATATATTTATTAAAACTATCCACTTAATTTATTTTTCTTTTTTTTATTTTTCATGGGCTACTTCTATTTTTAGAAAAAATCATGTAAAAATTATAATACATAAATTCGTAATAAATCTCTCCGAGAATCTGTCATTATTCAATATTTTCTCACGAAATTTTAGATTTACCCATTTGAGATAGTTCTGAATCCAGTTAGACTTTTGATAAAAAAAAACCGCTAATCAAATTTGTCCAGTTTTAATATTGAAAAAATAAAATTAGTAGGCCTTGAAAATTGAGTTCTTTTAAAAAAAGTTCCGTTAAAATCGGATAATAGAAACATTTTTTACAGGGGTGTTTCCATTCAAAATGGATCACACTGTATGTTACGAATTCTTTAATATTTCTCACTTTGTCTGTATACTCGATAATTTGTAGAGTTCTGGTCGTCGCAAGAAGATTTTTCATTTAGATTTCATATTTCATCGCGCCCAAGAAGCATGGCGATATTTTTATCTACAAAATAACATGACAGGTCCATCCTCGGGTCCATCATAATCCATATATTATTTATTTTTTATTATACATATTTAAATAGCTGGTTCTTTAGCAATTTTTCGTCTATAAAATTTCCCGATTTTATGAATGAACAATTGTTTGGTAAAGTTTAAATTAACGTTCAATAATTGTTAGTAATTGTGGTTGTAGCGAGAGTGGCGGAGGCGGTGCCGGTACATTCCTTAAAAAATATAAAACTGTAACGGTACGTAGGTTTTATAATAAATTGATATATTTCAATTACAATAAGTAATTGTAATATACGTAAAGAGAACTAAGGACTTTAAATGAGGATATTATTTCATTTAACTATGAGGAAGATTCATGACCAAGGTATTAGTTTCGATTTGCTAGACTACTATTGATTAACAAAAAGAAGCACAAATCTTGATTACATTTTTTTCTGAATTTGATCGATTACGGCTGTACCTACATATTTGAAATGGTAGAAAAATTGTGTCTGCAGATTATTTCTTGGTTTTCAATTCTGCATACCCCGAAAATATGTAGAATTATACAGGGTGTTCCGTTTTTGTTGAACGGGCATCAACTTTAATATACATACTTATACCGAGACTTATACCTAATATATATAATAATAACGTTAATTTTAAATGGTACACCCTATATATTTCCTTTATCAAGTTACCCACCTAATTATATTCATAACTTTATTAAGGTAGTAGGTACTTAAAATGAACCGTTTACGAAATAAAAGAGGTTTATTAGAAAAGAGTGAGGTTTGCGGATAACCTTTTGAGTAGCTCTGATTTCATACACAAGAGTGTTTTAAAAATTCTGCTTATACTATTTTGTTAGTCATATTAAGGGTAGAATTGTTATTAACAATTAATCTTATACAGAGTGCTGAAAAAATTGATTTTATTATTTCGTCCTATTTTCAGTTCTGTCATCTAAAGAAGTGTTAAAGTACCTTTCCAATGATATATCATAGTAGGTATTTATCTATAGGGGTTGCACAGATATTAACGTCTGCCTCGGACTAAATTTGTAGCAGTAGTACAAGCAGTTTTCCAAAACTTATTATTATTATAAATTATAGTGAAAGGAAAAGCTCGAACAACGCAACGTGACATTTGCTGTTATACTGCCAATAGCTTTGTACTTTGCGGTACTTCATCTACAGTTAACAGAGCCAACCAGTTTTCGCATTTTTGAATTTAAGGAAATTAAAACTGATATGAAAATAACCCGAATCAATTTATCAGTTAATCTATAAATTTAGACATTTACATGAGATTTATTATTATTTTGTTTCTTATTATTTATTCACTGTTACCCTCGCTGTTTCCTATTCTACGCTTACGAGAATACAGGGTGTCTCACCAAGAACTGATTCAATCGATATCAAGATCGATATAGGGAAAAGTATGTAGCAAAAAATTTTGAAAATTTTGGGAATTAAGTCGGTGTGGCTAATCCAACAAAACTAATTACAAACATTCGGTACTTTCGGTTAGGCCGGAAGTTGGTGTACCAACTTGCTTTTTTTTTTCGAAATTAGCATAAAGTTCTGATTTGAAAACATGTGGCATAGCCTATACTCGAGCCTATACTTCTAAATCCAGCACAGTTTCGGAGATATTTGACGTTTCATAAAAAAATTGACGGGTGTAACCGTTTGCAAGAACCGTTATTACTTTTTTCGTGTAGTGGAGATCCTCGTTTGCTTTTTGCCATGTAGAAAGGACACAAGGTGAGCTACATTCTGCAAAGAAAATAAGTTCCATAATAGTATACCAAGTGATCCATTTTTCACGTTACATTTTATCAAATTCAAACTTTAAAAACCTTTTTAGTTCAAATGGAACACCCTGCATTTCCTTATAAGTATCAAGTTATGTAAAATTAAATTCTCTAGTAAGTACATATCAGTATTGTAGGAGTTAAAGTTACAACTTTTTGAAATATTTGCGATTTTTTTAAATGTTGAAGAATTTATGGCAAAAATTCCCATTAACTTAGCCATGATTATAAACAGTCGATGAAACAATCATCAAGTCAGTCACTCTTTTATGTAAAAAAAGGCCAATACGTTTAAATTACACCCATGGTTTCCTCGATGGTTTCTGTTTTTGTGGGTATATCGAATAGCAGATGTGTTACTTCTTATTCTCCATAAATAATAAACAGATTTATTTGAACGTGCTGGCATTTTTGACATAAGAGAATGACTGATATTGATGATTGATTCTAATCATGGCTAAGTTGATGGCAATTTTTACTAAAAATTCTTGATTATTTAAGAAAATGACAAATATTTCAAATAGTTGTAACTTTAACCCCTACAGTGCATACACTAGAAAAAAGAGAATATAATTTTACATAACTTGATGTAAAAAATATAGAATGTCCTATTTAAACTACAAAATTTTTTGAGGCTTGAATTTGACAAAATGTAACATGAAGAATTGATCACTTGGTATATTATTATGGAACTTGTTTTCATTGTGGAACGTAACTCACCCTGTGTTCTTTCTACATGCCAAAAAGCAAACGAGGATCTCCTATACGAAGAAAGTTATAACGGTTCTTGCAAACCGTTGCACCTGTCAATTTTTTTATAAAATGTCCAAATATTTCCAAAACTGCTGGGTTAAGGTACCTATAGGGTATGCTGTTTTCGATTTAGAATTTTATGCTCATTTCGAAAATATACAGGGTGTTCCATTTAAAATAAGCAAGATGGTATCGACTTCCGGCATAACCGGAAGTACCAATTGATCGAGCAATTGGTTGTAATCATTTTTGTTGGTTACACTAACTAGTAATTCCCAAAATATTCAAAATTTTTGGTTACATACCTTTCCCTATATCGATCAATTCAGTTCCCGGTGAGGCACTTTGTATTGCAGTTACCAGCGGATTTCTAAAATTATGAACATCGACTGTAGTGAAAACATTTTTACAGCAATGCGTTATTCATCAAATTCTGAACGACAATCAAAATTTCATCCGTCTGTTTGTCCTTCCGTCCGACTGAATGTCACGTTTCTTTTAAGCACGATAAACTAAGAACAAGCACTTAGCTGATTGCACTGAAATGTGGGCTGTAGGTAAGTGTGGGCAAAGGAAATAACCCTGTTGGTTTTGAAAAATCCAAAAGTAAACAGAAAAATTCATTGTTTTTGCTACTAATATGATGACAAAGTAAGACTGAAGTAAGATCCGACAAACAGAAGAATAGTGCACAGTATACTAAAGCGCTTCCCTACAATCCCTACAACCAAATTGGCATCATCGGGAGATGATATTATACACAATAATTAGGTACCTATCTAAAAAGAAACTAAAAGGATCCTTGAGATTATAAAATATGCAATAATTATATAAGAAATGCTTGGAGGAATTATTTATTATCAATTTTAAACGCAAATAAATATAAATATTTAGTACCTAATAAAAAATTTCGACAAATTATCGTATTCTTGTAACTTCCAGTATCACTTGGGGGTGAATCAATACCAAAAAAGGATTTAAATCGAGGGCGTTTTTAAATTATACGTACCTCAAATTTTGTATTTCACTTCGAATATCAATTAGTTCCGGGCTATCATAAATCGTTTTTCGTATATTATCCTCGATGATTTTAATATCCTCTTGTCTTTTCTCTAAGAGAGCTGTCACTTGTTTACTGAGCACGCGCAACTGTCCTTCTAAGTCACTGGTTTCACCACATGTTAAGCACACTACGGTTAAGATAAACACAGCGGTCACCCACATTCTCATCATTTCAGACTCTTTAACCAAAAAAGCATTTACACTGAATAAGTTTTCAGGGTACCAATTGGTTTTATATCGCTTGGTAGAGAACTGCGCAGACGCTCTTAAGGGCAGGTGTTGTGCTTTTCACTAAAGGTATCCTTCGTTGTACCTACCTGTTCATTATATTTGTTGTATCGAGTGTCTCGAGTGAGTCTGATGGTAGATTAATGCAATCTCACCTGTCCCGCAGCTGTTTGAAGGAACATTACAATTTTTTACAGCTTACATCTTGACATTATAAACCACTAAAAGTTTGTCAGTGTTGTAGCAAAACCATAAAATCGCTTAGAATGATAGAAATTAAGTTCTGAATTACAGGGTGTGCCATGTTTGGAGACTTCCAGTAATTCATGTGAAAGATTGCCATTTTGAAATTCTTTCATTAATTAATTTATTATTTGTACCTCAATCTATATTTGAAAAAAATCTATTGAATTGCTCGGAAAAGAAGTTCTAGAAAATTGAACCAGAAAAGACTAAGAGATATGGTTATTTTTTTGTTATTTTTCCAAGTCGATTTTGAATCCTGACGAGATAATGCCACTAGAACGTTGATTCTTTAGTACCACAAATAACATTCAGGCGGCGTAATTATGAACGTATTCTCAAGAAATGGCTCGTATGAGCCCAAATAAAGGAAGAACCCAATTATCGTCTCACTTTCCTTATCGTACTTTTCAAAATAATAAAGATTGCTGTTAACTTAATTGACACAATATTTCGACTCGGTAGGAATTCTATGTGAACAGCAATAAAAACATCGTGAAACATGTTGCACATGAGATCTCATATATTACACATATTTGAAACGACGACATGGAGAAATTTAAATAATTCCAAATGTAGCTTTAGATTTGACAAATTTAATAAAATAGTGTTTTAAGGTTGATTAATCAAGTTCTCTTTCGACATGTGCAACTTTTCGTCGTGACAAATGAGGACGTATCCAACCTATTCTGTTGTTTGGGAAGAATCTACTTTGGCGCCAACTTTGTTTGTTTCTTATTCATATAATTTACTCTGTGACAATTGATCTAGAGGACATTTTTGTGAATTACTTTATATTTTCTTTTCAGACATCATACGAATCATCCCGCTGTATCTTATACCTCAGGATGTAGCGAGATCATCTTATATAATATTGATTTATCTAAAACTGTACAAGAATAAAATATTTTCATATTCTTCTCAAACATAATGTAACAACAAATATAAATAGTGGACAAAATATAGGTGTTAATCCTTCCATATCCACGTTGTGATTAATTATCTATCATACATCACTTTTATCAAACTGACTTGGAATGTTGCTTCCATGTACGTGATTTTGTACCCAAAATTTGATTCAATTCACGACTTGATTTCGATCGAAAATAGTATGCATTTTTGTCATTATCGTTTGGTTACAAAATGATGAAAAGTGACAAAAAAAAAATTGGCCAAAAATGGTGGGTGCCATTCCGGTTCGTAACTGGGTTAAAATAATGGTAAATACTGATACATGAGTAAAATAATTACAATATCTCATCGCTGGTACTTTTTTTTCCAAATTAAAATAAACCCGAAAGTTTTGACGCCCTTAAAAGATGGACCCATGTTGATAGGAATTCTTTTTCATACATTGCCATGTGGAATGAGCTCCAGAATTATGGGCACGATTTTTGGAAACATCCTGTATGTATATTATGCCTCAGCTTTATAGATTGCATTTTAAACAGATTGGCCGTTCCAAGTATTTAAATTAGTTTTTTATAAATAATGAATTAATTATAGAATATAATTATTTAAATAACACATGCTGTTGCAAATGTATGATGGTAGATAGTTCAAAGAAGTGTTTTAATACTAATTGCCTTTATGTTTTGCACCGAATAATTCATTTTGTAATAACACAGGCCACTTTTCGGGCATCTGTTGGATATTTCTAAATTAATCAAGTAAAACTACAGTTTTTTTGATGGATTAACGTAATTGAACAACACAGAAAGCTCGTGAGATTACACTCTTGTGTATCGTATGGTATAATGCCAATATAGGACCATATCCTGTAATGCAAAGATTTCAGGATAAGTTACATCATCGTCAACGGAAAGGCAAAAAAATAAGTTTCCACTTATTAAACAAGATAAAGCCTTACTCCCAAAAAAGACCTTGAATAATAATATAAAATTCATTCAAGTTGTTTGCTCTTAATTAGCATTTAAAATTAGAATTTTTCATTCTGGGTTTTCTAGCTTACATACCTAACTAGATTTTAAATTGAGTGCGATTTTTCTATTGATTGTTATCATTTTTATGAAGTTGTTCCTGCTTCCGTTGAAAGTTTAAATGTTGCGAAAGTATAGGTAGAGTAACGAAAAATTATTTTTTATTTTAATAAAAACAATAATTCAGACAATGGATCCATAATTATTTACCTTCCAAATTACAGGATTAAACAATTTGTTTTGATGTATGTTCCAGCAAAAATTTAAACGTGAACCAACTATTAAAACAACAAATTGGAAAATGATTTTCCTAAAAAACAGCATCTATTTCAGTTTTGTCACATATTTACTGTAGAAACCAGTTTTTTACCGGACTTTGAAAAAGGAGTTTCTCAATTTAACCACTATGTTTTTTGTAAGCAATGGTTGTTTTACTCTAAAATTTTCAGGTTTAATTTTTAATCCCTTCATTAAATCTATATAACATAATATCCTCAAATCTTTCTTATAAAATGTGTTTTTGACATAGTTGCTTTTGAAGTAGTTTCGCAGGACACCAAAATCTAACATTTGACACTCGTTTCGCTAATCAAATTGATAACAACTTCAGCGCTTGGTGACGATGCATGGATTTATTTTATATCTTGGTGTCCAACAGCAGAACTTCAAAAGCAATTCCACATCAAAAAGTCCAAGTTGTTGGAATATTTCTATTATTGATTATGGTTGTTGTGGTCTTAAGGTGTCAAGTTTTATATGATGAACTTTCTCAATTTTGTTCCTAGAGTATTCATATTTCTTCTATCAGTAAGCTTTTACAACAACCCAACTAGCACCAAAATGACGAACACTGGCTGCGGAACTTTAATATAGTAGGCATTACATAACTATCACTAAATTTGCCACTTTCAGGTATTCTATAGTTATTATTACACTTTCAAATAACTGATATGAATTGTCAGTTCGCAGGATTTTCCTTCTTGATGGGCAAAATGGTTTTGATGTCGTTTTCAGTAGAAAGGTATTTTGCCCGGTCGTATGTTCCTCGCCCTGATGTTGGTATAATTACCATCTTTACCTACGTCCAGCAATTTGGCACATAACCTAGTATTATGCTAACCCTAAATAATGCACATAGCATTGAGGCTAGTTCCTTCTGCCCTTTCTGGAGAAGAGCTGTTCCTGCTGACTTAAATGGTTTGAAGGTATGTATAGCCCATACAAGCCTGATTTGATTTATTATTTTTTTGCCAGTTTTCAATCCTACTTTCTCGCCCGAGTTGCTGGTATTTTAAGGTTTGGAATTGGTTCTAGGTTTCCTACCAACATGGCCTCACATCCTGAGAAGTGTGTCTCGAGCAAGAGCTCGAGAGTTTCCTCCCCATTTCCTGTGTGATCTCCCTGTGGTTTAACGAGAAATCCAATATTTCCTTGGTTCACCTTTTGTAGGGCTTTTCGAAGGCTGACACATTCTGGAGTCATTTCAAGCTCCTCACGCCGTCCATGAGGTGTCTTTGACACTTCTAACAGCATACATATATTCCTTTTGAGAATTTAAAATGTCAACAGGATTTACTGAAGTTGAAGACCTATGTTTTTTTTTTTTTTTCCACCTAGGGCTCGTCTGTTTAAACACCGAGGGCACTGCAGACCTATGTTAGAAAAGAACTATTACATTTTGATAGTATTTAAATCTTTTAATTTTAAAAGAAAAATATATCCTCTTTAAAAATTTTAAAGAGAGTTTCGTTACCTTTTCAATATTTTTGACAAAACCTATTATCAGTAATACAGTGTCTAAAAAATCTAGGAATTCCTTCTCTAAATATTTAAAAATAACTAAGAACCTACGAAATTTTACATGGCAGATCCTGTATGTTTCCCGATTTAACCTGCACAACTTTAGTAATTTATATAGAACACAATGAAAGAATAGGGGTCTGTCATATACACACTTTTCTTTAATGGTTTCGTCTATAGAATACAGGGTAGGGTGTTGAAGTTTACAATAACGTAGTTTTTATTTTTTGCTATCCGAACCAAGATCGGTATAAAATTCAAAATTGTCACTAATATATGTTTGAGAGCATCTGCATCTGCTGTTTCACAATTCAATATTTGCTAGACAATTATATTGCATGCGTTTTTTCAAATTAAGTGTTTTTAATAATTAATTAGGACTTAAATGAGAGGGAATCACCAATTCCCTAGATGTGATTCGGATTTGACAATAAACTAGAGCCTCGTTTCTCTTTATCCTATTTTCTAATTTTCATAGCAGTTTGACTAATAAAACATTCAATGTTATTTGTTGTGAACTGTTTTCTGTTGAAAATTGTAGAATTTCTTATATTCTTTTATGTTCCGTTAATTATCAATGTCTACATTTTTTTCTAACGTTGAATATGCTGATGCTCACTTTATTTATTGTAATGGTAACACACTTACAGCTGTCGAAGAATACCGAAGATATTTCTACAACAGAAAAGTCCTGAATAGACAAATGTGCTCATGCGAACTCATTTTCATTTTCACGCACTTGGTTTGTGAGGTGCTGGTAAGTGAAATGAAAATAGAAGAAACAGGGAAATTGGTAAGGATTAAAAAAAAAATGTATAATGATATTACGTTAAGTGGTAGAAGAGCCTCCCAAAAAAATAGATTAGCGAGGTCAGCGATATTTGTAGTCTTAAAAAGTGGTCATAGAAAACCGTTTCATTTACAACCTGTCTCCAAAAATTACTTCCAGGTGATACACAGAAACGCTTGAATTTTTGTAATTGACTTTAAATTTTGCAGCTGTCGGTAGTAACTTTCATTATAAGATTGTATGAACTAATGAAGCAACTTTTAGTTAGCTTAGCATTGGTGATGTAAAAAATTATCGTAACCTATATGTTTGAGCTTGTGAAAATTCCCATGAAATTTGGAGCAAACATCTCAATGGTCATAAAGAATTATTATTAATGAAAATTAATGATTTGTGGATCGCACATTTTACCATTTCAACTGAACGCAGCAATTTTTGATAAGTTCCTTAGAAATTATTTATGGGTAGGCTATTGGATTAAACAGTCCACCTAATCTACGAGCAGTAGCTTAAATTGAATTTTTCAACTCATATTCGTGACTAGTTGAATGCAAATTTTAATCAGTGCTGGATTAGTAGATTTGATAACGTTATTTTCAGGAATGAGTGGCCTCCGTAGAGTTCTGTTTGCGTTTTGAACTCCTGTAGTTCGTATTATTAAATAAGTTGCGTTAGTTTTTGTTAAATATAGCAGCAGGATTTGATAGATACACAAATAAACACTCTGGTTAAATATTATTCAGTAAAGAATATATATTTCAACGTACACTTCAAAACAAGTTGACATCAAAAATTATCAATAAATTGTTCTAATCTAACATAGCCTCCTTATCATCTATAATTAAATTATATATGTTAAATTGTCCATTTCAACACTCCGCCTCAATTTTACATCAACTAATAAAAAAAAATTAAAAAACCATATTGTAAACCGTTAGTCCCAAACACGAACGTAATTTAATAAACTGATCTCTGCTTAATGCCTTCGTGAAAATGTCTGCTTTTTGTTCTTTAGAAGGTACGTACTTCACAACAATTACACCGTCATTAAACAAATCTCTGACAAAATTATATTTTACATCAATATGCTTTAAACGCCGATGTTCCCACTTGCTCAGAAGATGTATGCATGACTGATTGTCTTCAAATATGGTGATCGGCTTGTGGCATTCAACTCCAAGATCAGTTAGGAGATTCTTAAGTCAAATCAACTCTGTTGCTGCACTAGCCAGAGCAACATACTCTGCCTCTGTTGAAGATAGAGCAACAGTAAGTTGCTTTTTTGTGACCCAACAAACTGCTGCACCAAAAACTTCGAATAAATAGCCCGTAGTGGATTTTCGGTCTGTGTCTTGAGCCCAATCTGAATCGGCATATCCTATCCATGACACATTATTGTTCTTTGGATACAAAAGTCCCATGTCGATGGTGTCGTGTATGTATCTTAGAATGCGTTTTAAACCATTCCAATGGATTTCAGTAGCATTACTTTGAAAACGACAGTACAGATTAACAGCTGCACTTAAATCCGGTCTCGTATTCAGCATTACATACATTAGACACCCGATGAGTTCCTGATAAGGCTTTGATTCAATGATAATATCTGCTGAACCTGTTTCAATTATTGGCTTAACTTCCATTGGTGTCATCGATCCTTTGCTTTCTTTCATATTAAAACGACTCAAAAGTTTTTTTAAGTATGTTGCTTGACTGAGCATCATACCTTTATCGGTTCTGTCGATTTTGATCCCCAGAAAGTAGCGAAGTTTTCCCAGGTCATTCATGCTAAATTCTGTCTTTAAAGCTCTCTTGATTATCTCTATTTCAAGTTTGTTGTTGCTTGCAATGATTATATCATCAACGTACATTAGAAGATAAACCTTCGTGTTTTCTTTGATTCGAATATACAAACATTTGTCATTTTCCGATCTTAATAATCCCAGACGTTTGATAAATTCATCAAATCGTGCGTTCCAAGCACGAGGAGCTTGTTTTAAGCCATACAAAGACTTGTTCAATTTACAAACGAGATCTGGATCATGAACAAAACCTTGAGGTTGTTTCATATAGATTTCCTCCTGAAGATTTCCATGAAGAAAAGCATTTTTTACATCTAGTTGATTTGCAAATAGATTCTCTTTATTGATCACTGATAAGAGTGTTCTCACTGTGGTTAAGCGTGCCACCGGAGCATAAACCTCTGTGTAGTCGAATCCTTTTCGTTGTGAACAACCTTTAACCACCAGTCTTGCCTTGTATCTTTCAATGTTTCCATCTTCGTCAGTCTTTATTTTGAAAACCCATTTGTTATCAATCGCCTTCTTCCCTGAAGGAAGCTTCACCAATGTCCACGTATTGTTTCTCTTCAAAGAATCCATTTCTTCATCTACGGCTTGATACCAGTCTTCTTTGTCTTCTCTCATATTTATATCACTATAAATCTGTGGTACATCTTCAAGAAAAGTTTCAGCATTCAATGCCAAAACATTGTAGTCCTCCAGATATTGCGGCATTCTCTTCATACGTGTGCTACGACGACAAGTTTCAATTTTTCCGTCCCCCAAATCTTTAGAATTGTCGTCAATTTCCGATAAAGAAAAAGGCTTGTTCTTACCAATGTCGTTCATTTCTCCGCCTTCATTTAAGTTCTTTGGAATGATTATTTCTTCTTCATTCTCCTTATATGATTCATGCCAGGTTCCTCGACTTTCATCGTCAGCGTAAGTAAATTTTGATTCATCAAAGATAATATCTTTTCCTTGAAGTATTTTGTGTTCTTCTGGACACCACAGACGATATCCATTTTTGCAGTATCCAATCATAAGACATTTTTTCGTTCTTGATGCAAATTTTCCTTCAACAAGTTCCTTGGGCATATGCAAATAGGCTAGACATTCGAACACCTTCAATTTCTTAAGATTGGGCCTCTCACCATACCACATTTCGGCGGGAACCTTGTTTTCTAACGCATCGGTTGGACTTCTATTTATCAAATAAACAGCGGCTAGTACAGCTTCTGTCCAGAAAGATTTAGATAGTTTCGAATTAAGTAACATACAGCGTGCCTTTTCAACTATCGTCCTGTTCATTCGTTCCACCACTCCATTTTGTTGTGGTGTATATCGAATAGTAAACTCGAACTGAATTCCTTGTTTCTCAAAATGATCTTAAATTTCTCTCGAAACATATTCACGACTATTGTCACTTCGAAATCGACTTACTTTGAGATTGAAGTGAGCAGTTGCCATTGATTCAAACATTTTAAAATTAAGAAAAACTTCTGTTTTTGATGCCATAGTGTAAGCAACTGTAAAATGTGTGTAATCGTCAATAAACGTCAAGACATATTTCTTATCATCATAGGATTTTGGGCTAACTGGTCCAAATAGATCACTGTGAACTAATTGAAGAGGTCGAGTTGCTCTGGTACGCTCGTGAACATGAGGCAATCTTGTTTGCTTTCCTTCTATGCAGTATGAACAAATCTGCGTAGTTTCCTTCTTCGAGTGAATATTGATGCCGTCGACTACATTTTGCAATTTCATTAAACCTCCTTCACTGATATGTCCCATTCGTTTATGCCAAAGATCTGTACCTTTTCCAATTTTACATATATTCGCTTTCTCAGTTTCACTTGAAAATGAAATTTCATAAAGTTTTTGTCTTAGATATGCAACAGCAATAACTTCATTGTTCATCAGAATTGTGCCTTTACCATCTTTAAATACGATTGTGAAACCATTCAAATCAAGTTTGCGAACTGACAACAGATTGAAGTCTAACTCAGTTACCAAAAGTACATCTTTAATTATTATTTTATTAATATTACCATTCACATTGTTCATTACATGTATTTCGCCTGCTTCATTTGCAGTTAAAATCTCCCCTGTCTTTGCAATTCTTATTTTCACAGTCGCCCCCAATGGCTTTATATTTTTCAAACAATTGTTGTCGCTTACTAAATGCTCTGATGCTCCAGAATCCAAATACCAATTTACGTCACCTTTCTTGCTTCCAATGACAGCTGGAAAACAATACTTGTAATCTTCTGATTCTGATTCATCATCTGTTTGAATATCTGCTGCAATGTTGGCTCGCTTTGAATCGACGCCCTTTTTCGCCTTTGGTAGCTTTCTACAATCTGCTTGCCGATGTCCAATAATTCCACAGTTATAGCATTGATACGGAAATATGTTCTTATTGTTTTTGCTTAAAGAATTTCTCGATAAATTACCACTGAACTTTCCGCGTTCTAGAGGAGCTGCAAAGGCCGTTGACGACTGTATATCTTTTTTCGTCTTCGTCAAGATTCCCAATCTCTTCGATTCTTCATCAAGCAGCCGGTTTTTAACAAAACTTAGCGTCAATTTTTCAGCCGACAACGTTTCAAGTGCAGTTACTACAACTTCATACTCTAATGGCATTGTTAACAATAAATGGCATACTATGTCTGTTTCTTCCAACGTAGCGCCTGTCGATCGTAAGTCACGAACTAATTTATCGAACTTCAAAAAATGTGATTCCATTGTTTCTACTGACTGATTTAATTTCATTGTCAATAGCGTCTTTCGGATTAGTAATTGACTGGCTATTCCTTGTCGTTCGAATGTACTTTTCAGCACTTCCCAAATATCATAGGCAGTTTCTTTGTCTTTCACATACTCTAAATGACTGTCTGCTATGCGCTGTACAATTTTTGACTTACATCTTTTGTCTTTCTTCTTTAATTCTTCCTCTTTCTTCTCTCGTTCTATCTGCGCTGTACTTGTTTCACTTGTTTCCTCGTTAGGTAAATAAATCATTGCTGTGTATCTTCTACGTACAAATTCCAACAAATCATATTCGTCTAACAGTGTTTCCATTCTGAACTTCCAATTGTTGAAATTGCTTCCATCGAATAATGGAATTTTCCACTTGTCTTCTTCCGTCATGATACCAAATAATTTTTGGATAGTTTTATTATTATTTAATTTCGCAATAGGCCTGGGCCCATAACCTGTTAAATATACCAGCAGGATTTGATAGATACACAAATAAACACTCTGGTTAAATATTATTCAGTAAAGAATATATATTTCAACGTACACTTCAAAACAAGTTGACATCAAAAATTATCAATAAATTGTTCTAATCTAACATAGCCTCCTTATCATCTATAATTAAATTATATATGTTAAATTGTCCATTTCAACAGTTTTAGAGTTCCATTTAAAAAGATATTGTAAATATTTAATACGATACTAGAATTTACTAATTGTATTACTGTTATGTACCAGAACCATAACGGCAAGAGTAGGTGATTCATTTTCACTCCCTAACTTTATAAGGTAGCAGAATTACAAAAATGTATAGGTATTAAAAAAGATGGGTAATATACCAAAGGTTTCAGGACTTCTTCTGAAATACTCTAGTGGTGTAATACAAAAAAATAAGGTGCATGGTTTGAGAAAGAATCTCACCCAAGTGTGTTTCACTTCTTACATTCACGCCCCTGTGGTATCTTCATTATTTATTTTCGGATCTATTCTCTCTCGATTTTCAAGTATTCCGGCTCTCAAATTTTATTGACTTTTTATTTATTAGTTCCTCTTTTGCCTACATATACCTATATCCATAAAATATATTTCCGGACATTTTACAAAACTACTGTTAACTGAGCAGATCTACCAAGAATCCTCAAAATACCTCTACCAATTTTCAAGTTCAAGATTGATAGACATACCAACAGTTTGGTTAAAATAGATTTTGAGAAATTATCGTGTATACTGACTAATTAATAGAGCGACAGGCATTATTCTCCCACTCAATAAAGCCAAAAATACATTTCCAATGAAATCTTAATATCAGCCATTTTCACAAATGTTTTTTGAGATTTTCTGTTATAATTTTTCAAAAGTGCAAAAGGTAGCAGGTACAATAAATCGCATTAATGTATATACCAACTGTAACTTTATATTCTTCTAAATAAATAATGAATTATCCTTCGTTTAATCAATTACCAAGAGATATTTTTCTCTTTTTAAACCAAATCAACTCTTTTAAGGTAAACAAGCAAGATCCCATGTTCTTCATTCTTATAAATATTATGTCGTGTAACTTTCATTTAATTAACTGATGTTGCAGGTATTCTGTTCCTATTTTTAACCTAATGTCAATTCATCTTTAATAATGTGTTTTGATTAGAAACGTATGAAATCCCGATGAAGCTCTGGTTACTTTCGCTTCCTCTTGTGTGTCGTGTCCCATATTTATGAATAATAGATTTTATGGGTTTTATTAATTTCAATCATGTCATTTATTATCGTTTATAACACAAACGTAACTATATGTTACTATAGATATTGAATAGTATTCATTTAAATGACAACTTACCAACTCTTCGCATTTTTGTGTAAGGTATTAATGTAATGGTTTTTCTTTCATACATGAAAAATAACAATTAATTTTGGTTAACAAACGGATATGGCAAAATAAAAACTGTTAATAGAAATAACGTTTTGCCCAAAGGCCTCATGCTACTCGATTACGTAATTTTCAAAACAAGCAAATATAAATTTACTACTATGTCAGGTAAGCTATGTCAAACATCAAACACGATTTTAACATTTAACTTCCTTCCTTTCAGGATATTCGTATAACAAAAATGTCAAGCTCTGATGTGTTTGCAATACGACGAGAACACACTAACACTGATAAGGGATGTAAACTTGAATCGATAATACTGCTTTCAATTAACTAAAGTACTGTATATGTATAAACGCTGCTACTGTATTCGCCAAAGCAAGTAAATACGATAGTTTATATTTTCTAGGTACTTGCTTAGACTGCCGCATAATCAATTTGTAAACAGCGGTTTGTTACCATTTCCTCTGGAAGAATTTTAATGCATTTATTTCGTTTTCAACAACAAAACATTTGCCCCATGAATATGAAAACGATATAGTCGACTGACTTTTAAAATACATGAACCATCAGAGGGCGGACGCACTTCCGTTCTTCCGTTACTATACAAACTTCCCCTTAGTTCAGTTTAAAATTATCTGCGATAAATGTGAAAATGGGGTATATAATTTTTTAACATAAAGTATACAACAAAAACATGTTAACACGACAGTGTTAAAGACAAGTAAGTTTTCGAAACTTGCTTGCTTGCACATGGCACAAACCACTTTCCTTTGGCAAGATTATTCATAATAATTAAACTCAAAATGATAACATGAGAGACAGCACCACTAATATTATTGAGCACTTTGTCATGTTTAGCGCAGTGATCACTTTCACACTTTCCTCTCAGCAATATATTTATTATTCATGTGTTGTAGGTTTAAGTCTATGTGTGTATTATGAATGACAATTTGTGTGACGATCGGATTTCTTTTAGGAAAATAAAATTATTTAAATG
The DNA here is from genome assembly GCA_963680705.1 of Rhagium mordax. NCBI lineage: Eukaryota > Metazoa > Arthropoda > Insecta > Coleoptera > Cerambycidae > Rhagium > Rhagium mordax. The sequence continues at coordinate 48,153,737 of OY796656.1, read as the reverse complement.
ACTATGAGTACTAAAATATGGCAAACTAAATGTGTTTAAAAATTACCATTATTACAAAAATTAAGAATAAACAATACGTAAGCCCATTTGCAGTTTCTGTTCGTTGGAGCTCACTTAGAAAATAGTTAGATAGGAAAATAAGAAACTCGTATATGTATGTAGATTATATGGAAAACTATTAGTAAGAGGAGTTCCCATAATATGACTCAAATCTGGGATAATTGTTTCAAAACTGTTAACAGTTTTGAATTTATTGTGTTTGCTGATGCTGCTATGATTAAAATTTTAAGGGTAATACTGAAAATAATTAATATTTGGTTTGATCATGTCTTGTTGCCACAATTGCTTTAGACATCCAATGCATATTTTATTTCCAACCAAATGTAAAATTTGGAGGACACTTCTGCTGGATAACTTCGATAGATAGTTCTTCGTTATTTGGTAGATGAAATTCAGTGGAACCAAATTCTTACAATAGACTTGTCCATTTTGTTTCTTATTAATTACAATATACGCACAATTCCAAACCATTAACAAAAAAGGACAGCTATGAATTATCTAACGAAAGTCCTTATCTCTGTGATTTGTTTGTTTTTCCGGATTAAAATGTCATTAGCTCTCAAAGTTTCAGTTAAACTGGTTACTGATCTTATAAACATCTTTCAAGTTCAAAATGTTGTCTTTGAAATAAAAAATATTTTTATATTAGAATTTGCCCCAAAAATTAAAATGGCGAGTGAACATATTCGCCTCAAGAACTCAAGTTTTGCTGGCGTTGACTTGAACTTTGAAGCCATTATACAGGTTAACCCTAGGGTGGTGGCAAGAATCAGGCACTATTGAGAGAAAACAAAGAAAAAGTGAAAGAACAGAAGAAATAGTAAAGTATGTTAAAAGTATATTTTTGAGGTTGAGCCAACAGTCAAATTTATCTTATGGCACCTGCTAAACAATTATTTTAAAGAGAAGAAGAAATCCATTTACATCATGAAATATTGACAGACAGGGACTTAATTTCGCGAATACATTTTTGGGAACAGTTCCTGAACAATTTTAACACGAATGATGGGCATTGTCTTTAATATCGACGATTCATGGTTTCTTCTCTTCTTCTCTTATGGAAATAGTCACAAGAAAACATAAGCGTTTGGTTCACTGAAAATTCTCACGGATACATTAAGAATGCAATTTTTTTCATAATCAACAGACAAGTCCATCCGTTATCAGCAATTATAAGATGATTAGCTTAAGATGATGAGGGAAATTTCAAAGGTGCTCAGCACACACTGTACAGGGTGTTCCCTATAAATCTATATCCCCCCTTATTTCGGTCACCGATTTTAATTTTTCAAAAACCGGTCTAACACAGAATTTTCCGTAGATTTTGAATATGCTATTACTTTTTTTCCTACTTCAACCGTATACGAGGGGCAGAAAAAAGTATGGTTTTTTTAATGGAACACCCTACTTATATATTTATACATATTTGGATTCGCCTCGTCCTTCTTATTACAAATATATTTGCTATAAAAATGGCGTAAATAATTGAATTTAAACTTAGGGCGGTTCCTTCAAAACTATACTCCCCTTATTTCGGTCAATTATTAACGATTCAAAATTTTCAAAAACTACACATAGAATTTTTCGTGGATTTCATATTATATGCTATTACTTTTTTCTCCCTTCAACGGTATACGAAGGGTGGAAAAAAGTATGTTTTTTTTTTATGGAATGCCCTGTATTTTTTACATATATAAGTATTATATATATTTATGATCAGAAAGGTAGGGAGGATCTAAATATGTAAAAAAATATTTAAAAAAACCATACTTCTTTTCCACCCTTCGTATACCTACCGTTGAAGGGAGAAAAAAAGTAATAGCATATACAACTACCGAAGAGAATCCAGCATCTCTGATCCAACTAAAAGCATGCATGAAAGACCTTCAAAAATCATTAGCTGCTCCCTACATGCTTCTGTTCAAAGTGAATTGGCTTCATTACAAAAATCCTTCCAGAATGATATCGAAATGCTAAGAACTGAGGTAAACGCAAAATTTGATAACTTGCAACTAGATATGGCTAAAGCAAACGAGGAGGTGGCCTCTCACTCTATACTAATTGGTGAAAATTCATCAGCCATCGACTCTATTCGCCAAAACTGCATGACATTGCAATCAGAATTTGATGTACTAGACAATAAATGCGACATTATAGAAAAAAAAGTTAGTAACACTGATCCCGGCCCCAGCACCACTTTAAGCGTAAACGAGATATCAGAAAGGATCGCCCGTAGTAACAATATGATTATTTATGGAATGGTAGAACTCTCAGAAATTGCTGATGAACAATTCGTCAATGAAATACTTACAACCTCAAGCACCACTCCCGTGTCAACTTACAACATAACATCTATTAACCGTCTCGGAAAAACAACATCTAACCAAAGAAGTCGACCTCTGCGAGTAACGTTCAGCAACCCCAATATTGTGAAAACTATTCTTCGCAACAAGAAAACTCTGTTATCCTCATCTAACTACAAAACTTTGTCGCTCAATGATGATAAGACCCCTACTCAGCTGCAAGAACTCAGAGCCCTAAGAGAAGAGCTTAAACAACGAACCGAAGCAGGTGAAAAAGACATCACAATAAAATATCAACACGGAACACCCATTATAACTAAATTGTCAAAAAACTAAATACATCCTTAACCGATATCTCTTTTGCTTATTATACAAATATAGACTCAATTATTGCAAAATTCAATGATCGACTGCTTTATGTTTAAATAAATTCTCCTGACTGCTTTCTAATTACTGAAACCTGGCTATCCAGCGCTATCCCTGACTCATTGGTTAAATTACCTGGTTACTTGCTTTATCGTGCAGACAGACCTGCTCCCAAACGAGGTGGAGGAGTGTGCATATATTTGAAACGCTCTCAAATTTCTCTGTGAACCAGTTTGTTCACAATATTCCTGGCATCGAGAATATCTGGTTACAACTGGTTAATAAGGAGATCTCTTTTACTCTCGCTTGTATTTATCGCCCACCTCTTACATCTAAAGAATCTGATTTAACCTTAAACTCTATCCTGGAAAACGCTTCTACTCTCAATAATTTAATTATATTCGGTGATTTTAATTATCCCAACATCGAATGGCCTGTCTCACAAATCTTAGAACCCAACAGTACATCTGATCTTTTCGCTGATATGATCTTAAATAGTAATTTATATCAACTTGTTTCTGAACCCACAAGATTTAGGTCTAATCAAACTCCTTCATTATTGGATCTCATACTCACTAACGACGATCTATTACTCTCCCATGTTCAAACGTCTTGCCCAATTGGAGGTTCAGATCATGCTCTCTTAACATGTCATTTACAAGTTATAATGTACAACCAAACAAGAAATACTACTAAAACTGGAAAATACACCGACTTTATTAAATGAACTTCTTGCCTCGGTCAATTGGGTCGAACTACTCTCCACTTATGACGTAAACTCGAAGTGGGTTAAGTTCACCAAAATACTCAACGAGAACATACGTGCCGCTTCTCGTGAATTCCAGTACATTGTCAACACAAAGAAGCCGTGGATTAATTCGGATTTCATATCTCGATCCAAGAGGAAGAAAAAATTATGGCGAAAATTTAAAAATTCTGGCAGCATGGAAGATTATGAAGTTCACCGCAACTTCTCAAATACTTTAAGCAGAGAGCTTAAGGAAGCTAAACGAAAGTATCAATCTTCCCTGCTCGATAAGGGGCCAAAGGCATTATTTAAATATACTAGGAACAGCCTGTTATCCAAGGTATCTACACCTATGATCCGAAGACCAGATAATCAAATTTGCGAATCTGACTACGACGCAGCAGAAATTTTAGCTCATATCTTCCAATTAACTTACTCACAGGATACAGCGGGGCCGATCCCGCTGCCTGACTTACCATTCAATAACCACTCCCTTGAGGCCATTCTCTTCACTAATGAAAACGTCACAGAACAAATCAAGAACCTCAAAGAATATTCATCTCCTGGAATGGATGGAATTACCCCCACCATACTAAAGAAATGCATTCATGTATTAGCCGAATCCTTAGCTCATATAATGCAAGCCTCATTTGACCAATCCAGACTACCATCTGAATGGTTGAAAGCATCAGTCACCCCCATATATAAAAAAGGCGATAAACTTGATCCATCTAATTATCGGGCCATAAGTCTTATCTGTATTTGTGCCAAACTCATGGAGAGAATTATTGTTAAATTTGCATTACCTTTCTTACTGGAATACCAGATTATCCCACTGGTTCAGCATGGTTTCGTCCCCGGCAGATCCACAACCACTAATCTTCTTCAGGCCGTTAATACTTAGACACAACTTCTTGACAATCACCAGCCCATTGACGTCTTATACCTTGACTTCTCTAAGGCCTTCGATAAGGTATCTAGAAGAAAGCTCCTTCTAAAACTAGAAATAGCTGGAATACGAGGATTACTTCTTCGCTGGATAGAGGCCTTTCTCTCGGACAGAGTTTTCAGAGTCAGAGTGGACTCTTCATACTCAAACTGGTATGAAGTATTCTCCGGAGTGCCCCAAGGTTCAGTGTTGGGACCCGTCTTATTTCTTGTTTATATCTCCTACTTATATCTGACCACAAACTCCCAGCACATATGTTATGCGGACGATAGCAAAATATATGGCAATCCCATCACTAGCTACGCTTCTCTTCAAGCAGACCTGCTAGCCATAGAAAATTGGAGTAACATCTGGTCCATTCCATTCAATAATCAGAAGTGTACGGTTCTTCACATTGGTAACAAAAACCCCAATCTAATCTACTATACCATCTATCATCAGGCCCAGTTAGGTCCGTGGATAAACAGTCCGATTTAGGAATTATTATTAATTCCAAGTTGTCTTGGGGTGACCAGGTAGCTGCAGTAACCAAAAAGGCTAACACAAAGATTTACCTGCTGAGAAAATGTTTTGATAATCCAGATGCCTCACTAATTCTTCGCCTTTACAAAGCATACATCCGTCCGTTGTTAGAATATGGAATACCAATCTGGAGTCCATACCTAGTCAAAGACGTTATGGCTCTAGAGAGGGTTCAACGTAGTGCGACGAAGTTGATCCCACGGTATCACAATTTGTCTTATGAAGAACGTCTCAGTCGACTTCATCTTCAATACCTGGCAGACAGACGTAAAAGAGGCGATGTAATACAAACGTTTCGTATTCTCCACAATGGCTTCTCGATTGACCTATCTCATTTATTCACGTTAAACAACGACGATCGCCTCAGAGGTCATCCTCTAAAACTGCTGCACGAGAATTTCCATACAACGCCTCGTCAGCACTTTTTAACAAACAGAGTCTTCTATCAATGGAACTCTCTACCCGAGGAAATTGTTTTGGCACCTACAATTAATTCGTTCAAGAACAGATATGATCGTCACACCAGTGCCCATGTTAACAATATGTGAAGCCTACTTTAAGTGTTAGTGGAACCATAGTAACTTAGAAACATTAAAATTTTTCTCTCTCTCGTGTATAGCATAATTATACAGAATGTAGATATAAAGTTGTAAATTAGTATTTTGGGCATAATAGGATTTCCTCTGCCCTTATTTGTTGTTAATAATAATAATAATAATAATAATATGAAATCTACGAAAAATTCTATGTGTAGGTTTTGAAAATTTTGAATCGTTAATAATTGACCGAAATAAGGGGAGTATAGTTTTGAAGGAACCGCCCTAAGTTTAAATTCAATTATTTATGCCATTTTTATAGCAAATATATAAGTATCATATATATTTGTAATCAGAAGGACGAGGCGAATCCAAATATGTAAAAATATATAGGGTGTTCCATTTAAAAAAACCATACTTTTTTCCGCCCATCGTATACGGTTGAAGTAGGAAAAAAAGTTATAGCATATCAAAATCTACGGAAAATTCTGTGTTAGACCGGTTTTTGAAAAATTAAAATCGGTGGTAATTGACCGAAATAAGGGGGGTATAGTTTTATAGGAAACACCCTGTACAATCCACTTTTCAGGATTCAGAATTTTATGCTGATAAAATGGTATGGCAAAATTTGTGATATCGCTATCCTGATTTGTTTCTATTTCTTCATTGATAAATAGACTTTGCCAATCCACTCCATTTAATATCTACGAAAATTGCGTGATGCCATTTCTAAAAAAATTAAGATAATTACTTCAGCGATATTCCGTAATATGTTTAAAAATTTCCAGGCTGCAGAAAAGAGGGCAACATTTTGATAAATTATTTATTAATGCCTACATTAAACAAAAAAGGCAAACATATTACGTTTTATTTTCTTAAATTTTTTTGAAATAATCATCAATAATAGGGAAGTAAGAATTTTAAATTAAACTCTAAAAGATTCCTAATCAGATATGCAACTGCAAAGTTTTAACAAACTGGCAAACTGGAAGTTACTGGACAAAATATTTCATGTAAAAAAATATTGAACCAAATTTAAAATTTTTATTTTCAGAAAAATCTTGTGCCACCCGGAATTTTTTTATAATGTTCAATTTGCGAATTTAACTGGCATAAATTATGAACTGTCGAACTCAAAATATATAGTTTATTTTTTATAACGAACAGAAATTAAGATTAAAAATATGTGAATAGGTACATCTCTTATTAGCAAATCTTATGTTTACCACAAGCATTGTTACATATTCAACATTTCTTAAAATAACTTATAAACAAGTAGCTATATATTTTAGAATAACAAGAACCACATGGGATGTAATAAACCATAAATTAAATAGACAAGAAAGGAAGACGAATTTGTATATATATATCATATATTATTAAAATATACAGCGATCCGGAAGTACCTAGTAACAGACATTTTTAATGACTTTTCACCCATTTAGTAAAACAGCTTGTAAACAAATATTTACTGCGTAGAAAAATTTTAATTCTACACAATTTTCAAGTAAGTTTGATAACTTCAGATACATTTGAGATTCATTGGAATATTTCGAATTAGGGTTTCCAAGTTCTTGCACCAAAAATGGTTTCGGGACCAAATTCCAAGTCCCAGTACTAGTCCCAAAAATCTCAAGAATAGTTCCGAAATCGAAATAATGTTTCTTTCATTGCAACAAATTTCCTCTGAAACTTTGAAACTCTGTCACAATAAAAGCTAAATTCTTTGTAAAAAGCAAGATTTCTTATTTAAATATTATCATAGTTAGATAGTGCAAACAACAAAAATATACGAAATGGCAAACAAAATAAAAAGTAAAATTCGTTATACTTATTTTTATATAATAATATTATAAACTAAACATTATTGTGAAGTATGAAAATAAGCTCTGACCATCACAAAGAAAGTTTGGGTTGTCAGCATATGCAGGCAGATATTGCAGTAAAAAGTAACAGAGCCTTCCGACTTGTGCCATCCAAAACTAAACATCCCAATGTTATTATCGTCACGTATCGCAACGCAGCCAACCAAATGAGAAGCATTATTAGAATATAAGAGCCATACTACAGTAATCCCTAAACAATGATGATTGAATAATGTTTAAAACGGTTTAAAACATTTTTTCTTGCCTTAAATGGCTTCATGACAAAAGTGTTTCCCGGTGAAACAGAAAGACAACTGATGGCCTAAATAAAATTATATAGAAGACTCAAAGGAAGTATGACTTCAAAAGAGTCTACATGAAGTTAATACAGCAACAGCAGCTGTAATTCGATGTTCTCTTAGAATATAATGTGACACCAATAACTGCATATTGTGATTACCCTAGATGTTACTACAGGATGTCCTTGATTTAACCTACATAACATTATAGTAATCCATAGAGCTTGATAAAATAATAGGGGGTTCGATTATGAGATGGAGGGTGTTGAAGTTTAAAACAATAGTTGGTTTTAATTTTATATTATCCTAACCAAGGTGGGCCGGTATTGGTATTATAATCGGCACAAATACTTATTGAGCTATGGGCAATATTTGAGAGTTAATCGATCCCACAGACATACAGTGTGTTTCACTTCTCACATTCACTCTCCTATCTTCCTTATTTATTTTCAGATCGATTTCCAATTTTGGTCAATTGTACTAAGTACTCCATAAAATTGTTATTTTTACAATTTTTGAATAATTTTACTGCAAGCCATTAGCCTACTGCGATCAAAAATAAATGCGAAAATTCGATAAATCATATTAGGCATAATTTTATCGAAAAGCATTATTCAAAAAAATTGCTAAGAATCACAAAAATAGGCGGAATTCAATTTTGTATCGAAATATTTTGAATTTCAGATTTTTTTCAAGAATTAAATTGAAAAACAAAACGTGTATAAAAGTAATAATCAAGACAGAGAAGACCTCTGTAACAATATTCGCCAAGCATACAGCGAAATAACGTCACAAGAATTGCGAAAAGTAGATATTAATAACAGAAAGCGGATCGGAAAGTGCATAAGACTTGATGGGAGCTTAGTGGAAAGGGATGATAAAATTTAGTTTCATAGGATTATTTTTGATGTGATAAAAAATTTGGATTCCGACTATTTTTGTGATTCTGAACAACATTTTTTAATAACTTTTTTCGATAAAATTATGTCTAATATGATTTCTCGGATTCTTGCATTTATTTTTGATCGTAGTAGGCTACTGGCTTGCAGTAGAATTATTCAAAAATTGTAAAAATAACTCTTTTATGGAGTACAATTGAACAAAATTGGAGATAGAGCATAATTTCGTCGCTATCTTCATTTATTGGCATTGTCTCTTGAATATTTGGGAAAATGTTTTCATTAACATCATTATTTTTATCACTTGACTCATCCTCATCGCCTCTATTAACTGTATCAGTATCGACACTCCCCTCCTGCCTATCAACTTTCTAACTTGTTTTGTTCTATATCTTCACCAATAATATCTACGCTATTTTCTGTATATTCGTCAAAAATATAAACTGTTGTGCAGAATTAAAAAGAAGCTCGCTACACTCCCGTATAAATTGTTGTGTTGCCACTTTCTATTTTTTTTTTTTTGGTTTTCATTGTGGGACACATATAGTAATTTAGCTGCTCTTTCATTGGTTAGCCTGTTCCTCTTTTGTTGAATGGACATGACTGTATATGCTAAAACTGCACTCAGTAGCTGCCGAAGAAACTGACATCTTCAAAATACGCGACGCCATTTTTTATGTTGATGACAAAGTCCTTTCCACTGGGTTGTCGAGGCTGCTTTTCCAAATAAAATCTTTGTCAAACAATTTACCCCTTTTGCAGCGGTAATCGGTAATCTGCAGTTTCGTCGACAAGATCTACTTTTAAATGAAATTTTTCCAATATGAAGTATACATTCAATGATTGAGAGGAATTGTGTTTCATTAAGTTCTGTCTCCTGTGATTTTAAATTAAGTAAATCTGCAGCTTAATGTATAGGACGAACAACAAATGATTTTCTTTTAGCTATTACCTTCATTATCGTAGTTTTTTCCTCGGTGAAAGATTTTGTTGAATCACCAGCAAATTGGTGGTGGTCCTTCGACGATTTTCAACCACTTACAAATTGGTTGAAAAATTTTAATTAGAATTTCAACCCAAAATCATTATCATCATTCAAAATCCAACAGGAGTCGGACTAAAAAAAAACGATTTTTATGAGATGCAAGTGCTGTGGCCAACTATTCTGTTGATTTTTTTAAATGAACGTATACGAAAATGTAACCTTTCTCTAAGTTCTGAGAAATATGTATTTTGGAATGCTTCCAGTGTTTCCAATATTTCCATTAGGCCGTTGGAAATTCCCGATATTTACATTTCCATTGAAATATTCCCTGAAAATATTTTCATTTACAACACTAGTTAACAGATATGAAAAAATGTTCAATAGATATGAAGATGTTAAAAGCGGTAGGTGGCGGTGGTATCAAATCAGAAAATTACCTGCAAATATTGTGTTGGTTAAATAGACAAATATAATATAAACTAGTTATTTAAAACTCAAATGATTAAGCCGTTTTTAACAGATTTCATTAGTAAGGGTGTTTCAGCCACTCTGCGGTAAAAAATAATATTTGATGAAAAAATTGCTGGATTTTTTATGGCTTACTTAGCACACTAGGGGAGAGGGGGACATAATGGGGCAGCGAGGAATAGCAGGGTAGCGCACAGTCACAAAGTATGGCCGCAAAATAACGATGCCTTGGCTCTGCTATCGAGTTTTAGTCACCAGCGATCTCTTTTGCGCAGTGAATGCGCCAGATTGTATACTTTGTCCTACCTCTTGGTAACAAAACTACAGTTTTCACTTTTTTGTGAAAATCCCTTTATAAACGACGTACAAAGTACTAGTGCTGGAATTCCCAACGTGTTTGCTACAGATTAAAGTGGTTTGTAGGCTTTTTTTTCATATCTACGCGATGACCAAATGCTAATGAAAGTAAGAATCACGGAGGTAAATTAACGAACGAATAAAACTAGAATTACTAGACGGAGCACCTACTGGATCTTGAGGAGAATGCCAGTCGCATGTCACCAAGGAAGATCATATTGCTGCGTGATGGCTACTTATGTGGAGTAATAATAATAATAATAATAATCGACTTTATTGAAATGACAAATACATGCAGGGCGATGTTTAGCTAAAAAGCTATTCTTACACATAACCCCAAATGTACAAGAATTTACAAATAAAATTTAAACCAGGGGACACATACTTAAATCTAATCTTAAATCTTAAATGCTACTATAACTTACCTACCTTATACATATTACATAATACATGCATCTCAAACAAATCATTGTCTCAAGTCAGACATAAACTTTTGGCGTAATTTATATTTAAATGTTGCACAACTAAAATGCTTCAAATCATTCGGAACGTCGTTATAGGCTTTCGCCGATACATATGTAAACGATCGTAGAAAGAAAGCTGTCTCATGTTTAGGGATAGATAAAGTGTATCCAAGTCATTGATTTGGCCCGCGACAATGACGTCCTATTATGTTCCCACCCTCATTACACACACCACTTCCAACTGCTGGATGTTGGTTTCATGAAGCTCCTATTACAGCAATGAATTAAAAAATCGACACCTTCAGTGATGGAAGAAAGTGACTTCTTCAGTGAATAGCTTGCGTTTTCTACGTCCAAGTACTACCTTAATTTCTAACATTATTTTAAGTATTTGAGTACAAAATGTCACTATTTCAAATCAGTCCTATATTTATCCATGTCTATTATATTTGTCCCTCAATATTGTAGCATCGGTATTACTCGAATCCGAAAAATACAGCCTTTTAAGGATGTATCTATCGTAACCTACGAACCAACGTGCTATTTTTTATGAGTGCAGAAAGAACATCTTTAGAACTCGAAAATTTTTACTTTTGGAGGCCTTATTATACATTCTGTCTGAGGTCTAAGAAATAATATGTAGTTTTCATCAACTCTAAGAAGCTTCAATTTGATATCTTGAAAAACAAAAGAACTTTGTTTTGTATTTTTCCATTGTTCAATCAATCAAAACAAACCTATTTACTAAAAAAAGTTAATATTAAAAACGCTACGATATGATATATCGAATCGAAATAAATGGGTGCTCTCCATTCGAAAAACATGCTTCGAAGCCATTCCCAACAAAAACGACAGATGTGACGTTAATCTTTTAAGCCAAATGAAGGCAAATGCCGTTCTTCATTTTCAGCAGTTACCATGCCAATACCTGTAGTAGTTTTGTAAAATCATTGATATAATACCGTACAACAGTTTTTCGAGCCATCTACTGGCAAAAATGTCCATAATTTGAGGTTTTGTCAAAGAATTTTTTGTTCAGCATAATTTGGACTACAACATATCAAATATTAATCTAATTTCTCCCAATTTTAAGGTTAAATCGTATTCAAGAGAACATCTTCAATGATAGGCTTAACAATTTCAAAATTATTTTAAAAGAAACAGGTAGCTGCAAATTTAAAAACAAAAAACAAATCACACATGTTCGTATTTGCTATTCCTGCATTGCTAATAAAACGGAGTTCATGCACATTGTTTAAATTGACATTTAACCTGAATTACTGATCAGTATTTTCTATTTCAATTTTGTCGGAGAATAATCCAGTTGCATATAATTAAATTTAAGAAAAGTAGGTAGCAGAAAATGGTAAATATCTGTAACAACTTGAACTAAGAAAAAGGGTTCCAGAGTGTGCCAAAAAATATTATATTACGATTACTGCGAAGGTCAACTTTAAATTATATATAAGTGTTTGGAAAAAGTTTGCTCTTATATCTAGTCTAAATGTGTATATCGAAATCGATTAAACAAGACTAATAAATAACCAATCAGAATAGATCAAGTCATAAATATTTCAATTAAAACCGTCAGTTTATTGAACTACCTACCTGTATTAGTATGAAAATATTGTAATATTTGCGTGCTTATCTGTGGAAGTCGAACCGATCAATATGAAATCAATACAAAAATTTAAACGAGCAGATAATTAGATACCTCCATCATTATGAAGGCACACGTGCGGCAGCTGTTCTGCGCCACGAACACCTTGATCTTTTAGGTAACACCGGCATATTCTACAAAAATGGCTCTTATTCCAGGTACAAAAGTTAATGTGAAAGACGAAGATAGAGGCCACATTGCTCTCAGCTATTCCACCGAACATATGCGTCGGTTACTTAAAACGAAAGAGCCATAGGGTAGACAAAAAGGCAGGTGGTTTCGTTATTAAGAGGTACTGTTGATATTTATTACGTTTCATTAAGAACATACGTTGGAGAACCTGCAAAACCTCTTGACTTCTCCAAGTGCTATAAAAATTAATACTGATTAGAAAATAAAACTAAAATTTACAATATGAAGTGTTCAAATACACAAATCATATTTATTGTTTTCTTAAAATGCATTTAAAGATTTGGACATATTTATATTCGATGTATGATACTTTCGTTACATAAATTAGCTAAATGAAGGAAATACACATTGAGTAAGAAATACACTCAACGGTTAACAATCAAAATAAAATTATAGGAATAATAGAAACCCATTTATTTATTTCTTGTCTCTATGAAATTCAACCCGTCATCAAATATACCATTTAAACAGGGTTGCGCACCAGTAAAAAATTCTGATTTTAGGCTCCTAGATTTTTTTAAAGTTTTTAGTAGTTTTGCCGTGATTTTAAGTTGATTATTTTTAACTCCCAACTACTCTTATATATTTTTTCAAATAACACTCCATATCGTGTTGGGGGTTGTTGAAAATCTAACCAAAACTGTATTGGCCTGTAGCATTACAAATTAAGTTGATGTCCTAACTACGAAGTTTTGGGGGATAAAACTAGTGATAAATCGGCTCCGAAACGAAAGAGCGATGTACAAGAGAGCAATCTACCAAAAAAAGATTCATTTAAGAGCGATATTTTAAAAGAGCGAGTAACAAATATGCGAATAACGAAAGAGCGATGTTTCAAAAAAGCGATTGTTACAAAAAGGCGATGGCGAGTAAGAGCGACATATTAAAAGAGCGATGTATTAAAAGAACGATGCAACTAAAGAGCGATGTGAGTAGAAAGCAAAATGAACAAAAAATATTTAGAAAAACAATTTATTTTATTAAACGATAAGAAACAGCAAGAAAGGAAAAACTACAAGCTTAAATTAATGCAATATTTTTAACGTAATCAACTGCATTTGCCAAAGAATAGTCTTCTGCAATCCTGTGTAGCCTTTTCTTTTGTTGATAATAAACAATGTTTCTGGAAAAAGCGTGATGTGCCATGGTTGTTACTTCTTGGCATGTCTGGATTCAGGCCGTCAAACATGTTCCACATTTTGATTGGAAATCTGGGGGCTATGTTTTGTAATCTTTTGCTAACGTAACTGTCCTCCCAGTAGTCATGTACTGGCTGCAACTCTTGTCGGATGCCATCCTCTTCAAAAATAAGCAAATTGGACATCTCGCACAGGGACGAAACTGAGCGTTAATAGCATTTTACGTCTATGTCTCATTTCGTCACTATCTTTGTATAAATTTACTAATCCTGGAACTTTTTGAACCTTCCGCTATAGATTTTGAGACAAGTTTAAGAAACTTCCGCTTATTTGGCTTTGAAAGCTGTAAAGGATGCTGTTTCAAAATCACAAAGAAGAGTGCCGGGATTGATACCGGATTACAGCTCCTTGATTTTTGTAAATAGTACCTAGATGTAAGTTTCCTTTCGTTTATATCTCAAAATACAGTAGTGGAATTGCGTTTCGTTCAATAAAAAAATGAATCGTATAAACTTGTTCTGCTAATTCTGGTGCAATTTTAAATGTGCCGTCCATGCACCAGTTGTTAAACGCATTTAATAGACGCAGATTGGCAGTTGATTATTTTTGCTGATGATAGACTCTAATGCATTCTTTCTCTTATTTCTTGTGCACATGTTTTCACTATTTTTATCAATTTCTCATCAAGGTTTCAGATTTTCAAATAATAATTATAATAATAATAGACTTTAATCAAGTTTTGAAAGTGGTAAAATAGTTGTTGAAAAGGCGAAGTTCATCTATAGATTCAACCTAGAGCTGGTTTTGCATTTATCCAATGTAAAATAGTAGACAATGTAGAAAAATATTACTAAAGTAATGCAATAATTATTACAAAATATCAATAATCGACAAGAGGAAAGTTTAACTTTTGAATATAGCAGTTTTATATACTAATGGGATTAATAATGACATCAGTAGTTTGAATGTTTTAAATTCTCTGATTTTGCTTTTATTGTTAAAAAATAATGGTATTACAAGAAAAGCGGAGTATTGCAATTTTGCTTATTGCTTATTGCTTATTTAATAAAAAAGAGAAGATAATGCTACTATTCTTTAAATTTTTCTTTTGAAAAACAAAATTATGAACTAAATGGTATTCAGTATCAAAAGAAAAGCTGTCCGTTTAATTATATTGAGTCGGGTCGTAATAATAATAATAATAATTATTATTATTATTCGCTGGCGTTCTCTCCGTGTGGTGTCGATGGCCACGGAGAGACTGTCCAGCATCGGGAAACCGTAAAAAAAACGTTTATTTACAGCTTATAATAGTAAGGTTTAAGTTAACTTTCTGTAAATTAACAACAAAAAATAAACAACAAAAGTCACGAAGGAAGAGCCCTGTCTAAGAGAAGAAATATATTTCACAAAGATAAAACCTCGTAATGATCGAAAGAAAGGTCAAGAATTGACAATAATCAACGCGGAGGATAACCTAGAAGGATATTTCTCTACAAACCAACAAAATACCAGTGTATATCGTCAAACAAAATATATGAGAAAATAATTAAATTCGACTCTTTACCACATAATTAGAAACATTGTCTGCTGTTTGTCTTATGGCCAATTCTATTCTTTGTTCCTATCAATGATTTCATTTCTGTAACGGTTAACCCTATGTTGTTAATGACAGTAGCACTTACACATACAGTGTTTATTTTAAAGAGCAAACCAATATTAAATGCAATAAAGACCAGTTTTATACCTAAATGAAGGTTAAATTTTCATTTAAAACAGAAACCTACTTTTTTGTTAATCATATTATAAGAATGTATATATTTTTGGTGGATTTCATAAATTTCAGTTATTGCTGATTTCAGTAGCCTTGAATTTCTACCTTAAATAATGTGATTAGGAATCCGATGTCATAGCAATAACAAAAAAATTTAATAATATTAATAATAATAATGCTTTATTTATTTAGCTGAAAGTGACTACGCCTTCGTCAAAGGGTGTACTTTTAAATCAGATAAAGTAAATGCAGAAAAGTTATTTGTGAATATGCACCTACTTGTACGTGACGAAACAACTCACTGTTAGGACCTTTTCCTCCCAAAAACTTCTTTTTTAAACAAATTTCATATATTTTCCTTGACATTGACTTTTTTCTTATCACTCTTGTTTTTTTTTTTACAACTTGATACTCCTAATTTGAATCAACTAAGCCAAAAGTCAGCCGACGGTTGGTGCACACTACAACACTCCCCGGGTTTTTAGGGGGTTGTTTTGTCATGCAGAAGTAGATATTATTTTTAATATGAAAATTACAATATTTTTTAATACAGAACCAATGGTACCAATCCTTGGAGGTAATCAATGCCTTAACTAAGTCTTAAATATCTACACCTAAAGTAACTATATCATATTCAATACAAAGAGAACTTCTTTGTTCTCAATAACGACCATGCCTATTATTATGGAGTCCAGACCTGATGTATGTAAAACCTAACACACAACAACCTGTCGCTCTGACTAGGTTACTGTTGTGCCGAGTTCTGGCTCATTGTTTCGTCCGTCTCTATTATCGAAAGACACATCACTAAGGTCTTTATCTATTAGAGGACGGCCTTGCCTCTGCCTCGGATAATGGCTCATTTGTGTCTCTGTCAGGCTCATCGTCAGATTCTGTGTCAGTGGATAATTCTTCGAGTTCGTTGCCTCTCGGTGCAGGCCTTAACTGGTCTACATGAAGATTTGTAAGACGTCCGTCCTTTGATATTTCATAAATTTCATCCGAAAGTTTTGTGTTGACCCTATGCGGACCAGTCCATGAGAGGGCGAAGTTCTTTCCACGACCTCTTGTTTGTTTCGCCATTACCATGTCGCCTAGTTGAAAAGTTATTTGTGGTGTTGCCGTCGGATCAAAGTACTTGGCTTGGAACTGCTGTTGACGTACTAGGAGTTCTCTACTTAGAGGCCTCCGAGCGCGTTGTCTTTCATTGTTATATACGGGAATTTCCCAATGTCCTGGCATGGGGGCTTCATACCCTAGTAGCGCTTTACTAGGCGTCTCACCTGTTGCTGCGTTTCTCCTGGTTCGCAACACGTACAGCACTTTGTACACATACTGATCCCAGGTTTTTTCTCTCTTGTGATACATCATAGATCTTAACACCTTTTTAAACTCTTGCACTCGCCTTTCTAAAGGGTTGGCCCTCTGATGTTCGACCGCCGTGTGGAATATTTTAATATGAGAATTGTTACAAAATCGTTCATAAATGTTACTATTAAAACAGCTACCATTATCAGAAATGATCTCATTTGGGCTACCATATCGGGCTGTTATGTTCTCCTCGAGAAAGTTTACCACTGTATTTGCGTCTGCTTGAGGTACCGCCTGCGCTTCTACCCATTTTGTAAAGACATCTTCAGCTATTATGATATATCGATTTTTTCTTCTTGTCTCAGGATACGGGCCAAGTATGTCTATACTTATGGTTTCGAACGGACTTGTTGGTTGATGTGCTCTCTGGGGGGCGGATTTCTGAAGCTGTCTGGACTTTATCGAAGCGCAGATCAAGCAATCTTTCACGTACTTGCCTACATCGGCCATTATACCACGCCAGAAATACGTTTGCATTATTTTTCTTATAGTTTCGTCCCTCCCGGGATGTGCACACGCCTCAGTGTCGTGATGTAAGTGTATAGCTTTTTTGATAAGGCTTCGGGGTACTATAAGTTTATCGCCATTTGAGCGTCTTCTCCAAAGTAGATTGTCGTGTACTACATGTGCTTCATAGAATCGTTCTCCGTCATCGATTTGCTGTCCCCTCTGAATAGCGATCCACTTTACTTTATCCTTCTTAATCCGAGCCGAACGATGTTGGGTATTGACTACCTGGGTATAAAATGATGCTGGGTCGATTGCATTTATCTCTAGTGTATATGGAATGTTGTTTTTGGAAATCTTACTGTTCGTCTTCAGCTCTGTGTCTTGTCTGGAAAGTATATTATTGTTGTCTGCGTATGGGTTAGCTGCAGCAATCGTCGTTTGGTTACTGCTCGTACTTGGCATCTCGTTTTGGAAATTCATAGTTACCGAGAAGTTAGGTGGAACCATTCTCTCTTCGTCTATCTTTTCTCGAAATTCAGTTTCATCAGGATAGCGACTTAGTAGGTCAGGGAGCTCGTTGTTTTTTCCAGGACAGTGCTGAATAGTGAAATTAAATTCTTGTAGTAATAGAGACCATCGCGTCAGCTTTGTTTTTGCATCCCGGTTCTTATGCAGCCAGAGCAACGCTCTGTTGTCCGTTTTTAATACGTCATCAAGTATATTACGATACCGTTTTATGGACCATATAACACACAATGCTTCAATCTCATTTATGTGATATTTTCTCTCTGCGGCGTTTAGGATACTGCTTGCATGTGATATGATGTGACGTTGTCCACCCTCCTGTTCTTGGTATAGCGTACAACCCATTCCTATAGTACTAGCGTCAGTTTGAAGAATGAACTCTTGTCTGTAATCGGGACGATGTAAAGACAGTGGCTGTGATACAGCGTATTTTAGCGCTTCAAATGCTTCTTGACATTCCTCTCTCCATCGAAATCTAGCGCCTTTATGCAATAGTCTTGTCAACGGCTCAGTGATGATAGCTACATCGGCTATATATTCCCGTACCCAATTTACTGTTCCCAGGAATTTTTGTATTTGCTTTTTGGTTTTTGGTACTGGAAAATGTCTTATAGCCTCTATATGTTTTTGTTGGGGTCGGGTGGTAGTTTCGTTTATATGATGCCCTAGGTAGTCGAGATGTTTGGCTGCAAAATTACACTTTTCCGGCGACACTTTCAAATTATGTAAGCGTAGTCGCTCAAGTACTAGCCTTAGATGTTTGAGGTGATCGGTGACTGTGGAGCTGTATATAAGAATGTCATCGAGATAAATTTTTACAAATTTGTGCAGATATCCTGTAAGAACCTCGTGAGTCATGAGTCTTTGAAATGTTGCTGGCGCTCCTTTTAGGCCAAAAGGCATTACATTAAAATGATATAGTGCTCCATCTGGAGTGGAGAATGCGGTGAACTGCTTTGATTGCTTTTCAAGGGGTATTTGCCAATATCCAGATTTTAAATCCAATAATGTGAATATGTTTGCATCTCCTAGGTCTCGCAGATTCTCGTTTATTTTGGGTAGGACAGATGGTTCATCAGCGGTCAGAGCATTTAGTAGACGAAAATCTATGCAGAATCGAGGTTTTTTGTTTTCTCTTTCTATGATTACTGGAGGAGAGGAATACTCTGATTGTGATGGTTCAATAACTCCAGCTTGCAACATTTCTTGTACTTGTTCATACATAATAGTTTTTTTGTTAGGTGTCATAGGATATGGTCTCTGGTTTATCGACTTTTGTTCTCTTAAGCGGATAGTGTGTTGAGTAGTAGTCGTAGTTAATTGTCGTGACGACTCTGTAAACAGTTCCGAAAACTCTTGGAGCAGGGGTTTAAGCTCGGCTTTATAGGATTGTGGAATTTTAATAGTCTCGGGTAGAGGGTACTCGTGTCTGGATTTTTGTGCAATTGCATCCCAATAAAAAGTTTTTCTTCTAATCTGGCCTAGATGAATGCAACGGCGTTGGAAGTCAATAATGACTTGTTCGTCTGCCAGAAAGGGTGTGCCTAAGATTATATTCTCGTTCAGTTCGTCAATAAGTTCGAAAATAGCTGTGAATGAAGCTCCATCTATCGTAAAAGTAATTTCATGTTCTCCTTGAGAAGTTATGGTTTTTTCGCCACACGCCATCTGTAGGTTTTGTCGGACCGGGTGATGTACTCTCGTGGGGAGGAGGTTTGACTTGATTACATTTTTAGCTGATCCTGAATCAATTAGGGCTGTCAACATCTGACCATTGAGCTGTATCTTCACTCGAGGAAGGTGGTTCTTAGTAGAAATTTGATTGGTAGGTAAACGGTTGTTATCGACATATGAAGGACTATCAAATGCATTTTTCTTTATTAGGGAATTATATTCTGTGTCTGTTTGTGCGGATTTGTTTTTATTAGGGGGTTCTTGAACAGCTTGTGACATAATAGTTATTGGCGGGCCGGCGGGGTTCCAGGGTTGTTGTATTGGTTGTTTCGGGAGTACCTCCCGGCCCTGTCGGGGTTTTCCGTCCGGTATGGATTTTGTGAGCAGTCTTGATTGAAATGCCATCCAGAACAGTATCGGCATGGAATTGGCGGCATCGGCGATTGATTATTTCTGCTTTCGTCGGCTCGGGACGCCTGATTATGGGTGGGTGGATGTCTATCATATCTTTGTGAGAGTAAACATTTTTGTAGGTCACTTTCAATTTGCTAAGTGACTCGTATGAGATCTTCGGTTTCCTGGAATGGATAGCCTCTTATTCTAGATCTTATTTCAGGTCTCAGCTGGTCTATCATAATTTCTATTTTCATTCTTTCAGGTAACATTGATTCTAGTCTAGTAAAAAGGCTCCTCTTTCGGGTTATAAATACTGCGACGGGCTCAGAGTCTTTTTGTTTTTCCCCATACAGTTTAGAGCGGGCAACGGCTAGGACGGACATGGAATCATAGCGATTTATTAGAAGGTCCTCTAATTGTTTATACGTTAATGATAAATGGCGATATGAATCAAACCAGTTGGCAGCTTCGCCTTTTAGTTGATCCGCAGCTATGGTGACTTGATCGTTGTCATCTACTATGTGATATCTGGCAAAATATCCTTTGACATTGGTAAGGAATACGTTAGGGTCTTCGTGGTCATAGCCACTAAATGTTCGTGGAGGACACGCTGGTGGACTTGGAGAATGCAATGAGAGGGATCTTTGGAAAGTTTGGGCGAATACCTGAGCAATTCGCAATGCGGTTTCTTCAACGGAACTGGTCGACTCTGTTGGAGCGATGTTTCGGCGTTCTGGTATCTTCGGTAAAGACCTTTTTGACGGTGGTAAAGATTGTTGTAATTGTGACCTCGAGAGTTCCACAGTTTCTATTGTATCTAGGTTTGTTGATGAATGCGCATTTGGTACTTTAAAAGACACTTCTGAATCGTCTGCGACATCTTTTGCGTGTTTTAATATATCTGCAATTTGTTTTAATCGTTCTTTTTGTTTTTGACTTTCTGATAAATTATTAGTTGCCATATTTCGGGGTCGTGGATTCGTCTTAATCTCCTTTGATTAAGTTGCTGTGCAGGCCCCACGTTGGTTAAGCCATGACTACGCCTTCGTCAAAGGGTGTACTTTTAAATCAGATAAAGTAAATGCAGAAAAGTTATTTGTGAATATGCACCTACTTGTACGTGACGAAACAACTCACTGTTAGGACCTTTTCCTCCCAAAAACTTCTTTTTTAAACAAATTTCATATATTTTCCTTGACATTGACTTTTTTCTTATCACTCATGTTTTTTTTTTTTACAACTTGATACTCCTAATTTGAATCAACTAAGCCAAAAGTCAGCCGACGGTTGGTGCACACTACAACAAAAGGGCTATAATATACATTATATTACAAAGACAGAAACAAAAATAATGCTACTTAATGTAGATACAAATGTGTTATTCATTTTGTTAATAATTCAATACTACGAGCATCTTGATGGCGTTGGGCAAAGCATTAAAAATTCTCAGACCGTCGTTGAGAAGGTTTTTTTGCAAAATATTAGTTCTTACATGTTCAAGTGTCTCTTCACTAGAAAAAATACTACAACAATATCTTTTTTTCCCAAATTTTTTGTTCCTAATTTTTTTTTTTTAACATGCTTTGGTTATACCGGGTGACCACGAGTCAATGTACGCCCCCAATTTTTTGGTTATTTTTTAATTTAAAAATTTCGTTTTTGGTATACGTGAGTAAGACAAAAGTGGGGTATTTTTAGACTAACAGGAACGAAAATATTGTTTACGGTTGAACCGGAAGTGACATCAACTATTTTTTCTTAAATGGATTGACCGTCTTTTTTGTGGTGTTTTATAAAGCATGAAATTCTAACTGCAACGGTTTTTTTCCAATTTCAAAAATTGCAAAAAATAAGTGAGGTACGAACGATTTTTTATTTTTTACAAAATGGCCCAGATTTTTTTCTTGGTTTGTGCTTGAAGTAGATGTATTTGCTAATACATTAACGGAGCCTGTTGAAGAAAATGAACTGCTAGAATTTGAATTAGTTGTTTCTTCCGATATTGGTATATTTAACTGAAGCTTCGCTTTTTCTAAAATATTAGGTGTTATATTGACCAATTCTTCGGTATTTACTTTGCCTCTAAAATCCCTGAGTTTTTACCTATAATTATCATTCTTATTCGGTGCATTGCTTCCAAGGGGCTGGGATGTTCATTAGGTCCTCGACAACGAATTTGAGAGAAAAAGTTTTCGAGTCCATCTTGATTCAGTTTGTGAGTACATATTATTTTATATTGTATATCATAAACATTTTTCATATCGCTAAATAACATTTGCAGGGCTTTCATTGATAGGATCATACCTTTCTGAAATATTTGCAAAGAGTTTTTTTAGTTGCTCGCATAGAACTAATAGTGTCAATCATTTTTTGCAAATGTTCTTCTTGCATCTCCAAATTTACAACATACGCATTTTTGGTTGGAACTGAGCCATTTTTTGCATAGCTATTAAATATGGCAAACCACTTATTTATATCTCCAATAAAAATACCTAAGTCTTTGGCCATTTTTTTTTGTCAGGACCTGGCATATAGCGAATAAGTGCCGTAGACACACTATGCGATAAAACTTGAGCTGCCATTTTTACATTTTGTCTTTTGTCTTTTCACAGTCGATGTGACTTTGATTAATTTTCCAACAAGGATTGACTTCTGAATTTGTCAGATCTACTAAGGCTTGAAGAGGCTCTTTTGTTATAGTAGTGCCTGCTTTTAATACAAATCCGGTATCCAACAACCAATTTCTAATTAGTTTCAGTAAATGTAGGTTTTGGATGTTTAAAATACGGCTTTTCCATATCAACGTTTAGTTCTTTCCATAGCCCAATATTTCCACCTCCACAGTCACTAACACATGCCACAACATTGTATGAAATATTGTGTAATTCACTAATAATATTGCACAATATGTCTTTGGTCACTTTTTGATCGAAAGCTATATACACAGGTTCTTTCCATTTGGAAAAAAGTCCCCGAGCTTGCACAACCTGCAGTTGACTATGTGGACCTAGAACTTTTGGTCTTTAGTTACATCATATTCTTCTACCGACTTAACCTTAACTTCATCAAATTGTAAACAACAGTCTTCTCAAAGGAAGTAAAATCTTCAGCAGCTAGTTTCATCATTAATAGCACATCCTTTAATATTCCCTGACTTATATCTAAACGAGATGCCCAACGTCTTAGGCTGGAGAGTACAGGCAGTGGATAATTCAGAGTGTTACTAAGATACAGGTAACATTTTTTACTATAGTAACGCAAAGTAAATGCTACTGAGATTTCTTCATGTGTCCAACGAATAACTTTTTTTTTATTTGAAAGTAAAGACATTTGGTTTTTGGTAAGCACCATATTTTAAAGTCTTTCAGCCATAACTGATTTTGTATTTTTATTAATTGACTGATTATAGCATTTAACTTTAATACTTCAGCATATCATTCAACCCTTGGCATCAGATTTAAGTTGATTATACTTCAGCAATAAATCTTCATACTTTTGCTTATAAGTATTTGGAGTGGATGGACTACTCTGTTTATTTGATATTTCCACGTAAGGCAGAGCTGTGGATGTACTCGGAACATCTAAAAGCTGAGAAGGCTCCGTACTGCCAAGACGTGTTTTTGTAAGTAGCGTTTGCACCAGATCCTTGTTCTTTCTATCAGCTCTTTTGCCACGGGGTGTTACTTCAGTTGGTTTTTCCAAGAGTTTTTTACTTTTAACACACAAGTTCAAAGTGGGAATTGCAGTTTTTTTTTAAACTCGGCGCAAGGGTACACCTAAAATATAATTTTATTATTAAAATGAAAATGTATTTTAATATGAATAAATATATTACTACCTAGAAGTTCATTTTGTAAGTCTCTTTCATAATCATTTGATGTAAAATGTAGGGAGCATCTTGCAGACGTATTTGGGTTGAATGTATCCTCTCTTTTACAACGATTTATCCATTCTTTTTTATTGTGGATGAAACTAAATCATTTAATTTTGGAAATGAATGAATGATTTATTTTATTTTATTGAGAAAACTTACCGAAAAACAGATTAAGAATACAAAAATGTCCAAATACTACCACAAATTGAGACTTTGTAAACACGAAAAAAAAAACGCAAAATAAAGTTTGTCACAAAATCTTGATTTTATAGCAATCCTAAATGTGCATTTTCACTCTAAAACGTTTGAATATTACAAAATTGTCACCAAAAACTAAAGAGAAAACACATCAAAGTACAACGTAAACACACAAGCTTTAATTGACAACAGCCAATTCTGTACTGACGGCTACGTCACTACCGTTCAATGCCGGTCCGCCAACAGGTTAACATTGTTCTTATGGTCCATTTTTCATAGGAAGACCTTGTTCCCCTATGTACGGGAATGGATTAACGATTTTTTAACAACAAATGTATAGGTCGCAATAGCCCCCTCATCGGATGGCCTTCCAGATCCCCAGCCATCATACCTTCATATTTCTATTTGTGGGGGACACCGAAAGAAAAATTTATAATATAAGACCAAGAAACAAAGAAGAGGTGTGCGACAGATTAAGAGAAGCCTGTGAGGAGAGACATGAATTGAGAAAATTCAGAATTAATTTAAGAAAAAAGATTAAAAATGTATTCGTTCTGAGGCGACTTGGTCGAGAAAGTCAAAATATGAATGTTAAAATACCATTTAAGTTGAAGTGAAGTGAAACTTTAAAACCACCAAACACCAAATTTTTTACAAAAACGTTTGAATTTTTGAGTTATTTAAAATATCGAAAATGAACTTTAAACTTTGACAGCCTGTATTTTGGATATTATTATCAACTTTTAAGCATAGGTAAATTTCGGTTAAGTCCTATTTTTTTTTACATAAGGAATCTTGTGTTGCTGTGTACCAATAATTAACGGACACCCTGTATACACTGGACAAATGTGGCGCTATTTCGAGTGGATTTAAAGATTAAGCCAACCAAGTGTATAAGTAAATGTTTCTCTTTTAAAATAAAATTCCAAAAGAATAATAATTAATTTTTGTCTAATAATTATTGCAAAACATTAAATTAACTCTAAATTAACGTCAGCTGCTTAAAGGCATTTAAATTTCAACGCAGATGTCTTTTTTTTTTTTTTTTTTTTTTTTTTTTTTACTTTGGTTGGCTTTGGGCATTGCCCATTCAGCCACGAATATGTATATAATATGTATACAATAAAATGCAGATGTCAAAGCATCTTTATATAAGATCTAATTACATCCTAATATGCTAAACATTCTATAAGAGTTTCAATCCAATAATCCAATTTCAATAGCCGAAAAAGAACACTTCAAAGTTATTAAATGTAATGACTTCAGACCATTACAAATCCAGAAATGATTTGTGATAATAAAAATCATCTGTCAAACTGTCAAAGCTGTGGATAATAAAGAAATTAATGATTCAGTCAAAAATATCGATATTCAAAAAAATAATATTCTGAAATTACGATTTACGAAATATAAAAATGTATTGAAGAGAGAAGAAAAAAAGCAAACAAAACTTTCCAATTATAATCCTTTTTATTTCTGTACACAATATTTGTTTTATCCCAACTAGTTTCGGCTACAAGCCATCATCAGTGGAATATTAATAATACGATTATTTTCAACAGAAAAATGTTAAACGATTGTCACAATCGAGGTCATAATAATATGTCATTACTGTTATAACATTGTTTGTTAATGTTATAACAGTAATGACATATTATTATGACCTCGATTATGACAATCGTTTAACCTTTTTCTGTTGAAAATATTCCTACAATTAATATTCCCCTGATGATGGCTTGTAGCCGAAACTAGTTGGGATAAAACAAATATTGTGTACAGAACTAAAAAGGATTATAATTGGAAAGCTTTGTTTGCTTTTTTTCTTCTCTCTTCAATTAAAATTTTTCTGTACTATAATGGATTTTCGTCAAGAAATAAAAATGTATGCCTAATTTAGAAATATGTTTCAATCATAAATTTATTTCTTGTGGTAAATACCGCTATGAATGGAAAGGAAATGTACTTCGCGTGGGAGCCACTCTTATGCCACACGCAAAAATTCTTAGAACTGTATTTAAAGTTCCATTTCTTAAGAATAATAGTACCTGCCCTAACCAGAATAATATGGTGATCTTAAAGGATATTTTTTCTCTGCTACAATAGGTATGGAATTTGAGTAGAATACTGGAATGTTTATATTGGGAACCAAACATTCAATTGGATGAACAGCTTAGGTATAAATCATTTGCGGTACTTTTGAACAATTTTTTTTCAAATGAAAGTATTTTATACCTACTTTTCTTTTCTCTAAAAATAAAATCTATTAATATTTACCTTATACTCAGGGTAGTTCCAAGAATTTACAAATTATTGTCGTGAGGCTCACAAGTGTCAAATATGTCCAAGGAATTCGAGACACAAAAGCAGCATACCTGTTATACTTTCGAGGTATTTTTGCCCTATTTGAAAATTATATGGGACATTTTGTGAAATATCATAGATGCCACCTCAGACTAAATTCGTGGATGGTCGCGGATTCAACAAGAAAATCGAAGAAAGTCAAATGTCAATGGAAATGCGCAATCCTTAACTGCACTGTCGTCATAACCAATAATTAAAGTGCAATAAAAACGGACGTAAAGAGAAAAGTTAAAAAACTACCTATATCCATAATGAAAATAATGTAATGTGCTCCTGTGCTGGTTTATATCTTACCTGTTGCACAAAAAATTAAAAAATTGTTGTGGGGTCAGGGCGGGATGAAACTCAAATTCAAAAAGTGTTCAAAATCAGTTTTAAATAATGCTATCTAATGTTAATGAGAACTCTTACTTTCGAGAACGCCTTGTATAATGTATAGGTATCTATATGTTCGTTATAGAAGTGTTTTCATTTATGGTTTATATGGTCATCTGCCACTCCGTAAAAGGTAAAAGTACTGGGGAGCAATATAAAAGCTGTAGCCAACAAGACCCAGGGCACGCGTCTGCCAGACGACTCTCCTGTGCTTTCCAGCTGTTGCAGCTGAAATTATTCGAAACATATGCTTTATACTATAGATTATATTAGATCTTTAGATGCTCCTACCCCTGCAGAGGAAGTAAGTGGGCAGGTATAAGAGTAAACTATACGTTAATATACCCCCCCAGCTAATGGTAATAATGTATGTCCTTGATTTTAGAAAGTGTTTAGATAATATAAATTAAAATAAACAAAACAATATTAATAATAGAAAACTACTACTATTATGCCAATTATAATATTAAATTTACTTAACTAACCTTCTATTTGGGGATTCAAGAATACTATAAATATATTTATCTACGACCGTGAGTTAAATAACATTTTTCGCATTTTGACTAATAAAGGGTGGCCCATAATGTAGTGACACATTTTGAAGTCTAATAACTTTCCCTCTGAAAAACCTATAGGTAAGTTTTTGTTGTTGTTCGACGGAAAAACTCAAAAAGTTTTTTTGTGTTGCAAAAAAATACAGGGTGTACCAAAGGATAAAACGATTTTAATTAAAATATAGAATTCAAGAAATTTAATAACAAGGGAAACTAACATAATAATAACAATAACTAGCCTAATTTTTAAGAGTTGTGTCTAAAAGATGATGATCTCCTCTTCTTGAACATCCTCATACTCTAGACATCATATTTCGCATAGCATTATGCAACATTAATGGAGAAATATTCCGGATTTCTGTTCGAATATTTTCCTTTAATTTGTCGATATTTTGCGGATTATTGATGTAAACCCTGGATTTTAAATAGCCCCATTACCAAAAATCACAGGGTTGTTAAGTCACATGACCTCGAGGGCCACTGGAGATCACTAAACCTTGAAATCAATTATAAATCCATATGGTTACGTTGCAAAAAATAGTAGTATATAGAATGTAACATTACATAGTTATTTTTTGACTTGAATTTTTATACTCTGGTACAAAAAAACTTTTTGAGTTTTTCTATCGAACAACACCAAAAACTTACCTATAGGTTTTTCAGAGGCAAAGTTATTAGACTTCAAAATGTGTCACTACATTATGGGCCACCCTTTAATATGCTATTTTACTAAATTCAAAATCGTTTAATAAAGTGGCACTTTGCCACATAGAAATGTCACTTTACTATATAGAAATATCACTGTTAATAAAAAACAGTTTGACAGAATATTGTTTATTTAAATATTATCGAGCGGCATTTTTAAGATATCTTCAGAACAATTTTCTAAATTGTTTTCAGTAGCAAGACTCATTTTTATAATTAATATATAACTTAAAATCAATTCGACTCACAAAAATGAAACTTCATTGTTGTTACGTAAATAAACAAAGCCGTGTCAGGTTACTACTACACAAGTACCTATGATATTTTTTAAATTTCAAACTTTGTAATGTTTTTATATCTATCACTATTTGCTTATAATTACCTACTAACACAAAATGCGAAAAAATAGTATAAACAAATTTCGTAATAAAAGTAGTTTTACTAAACTCATATTGTTTTGAGTTACTCGCTCGCTGCGCTCGTTCGTACTCAAACACTATATTCGTTTATTAAAACTTTGCTTTTCTAAACTTGTTGTTTAATGTACTATTATCCCATTTATTTTTAAACAATGAAGTCTTTACCGCACTAATTTCATAATACTTTAAATATCTTAACCCATAATATTTTTTTATTTATTAGTGAATATTACTCCTGTTGTTCATAAATTACTTTATGAGGTTGCTTATATATCTTAGAAATAAACCATCGAAATATCTCAAAGTTATCGACACCAACAGACAACAGACATTTTTTAGGATTCAGTAAAATTCCGTTCAAGTCTAAGTTTTATTTATTTCTACTATCTTAACACTTCCTTTATAGGGGAAATAAAAATGAAACTGTGGTTAAAAGAATCACATTTGTCAAAATAAAACAATAGGTAATAAAAAATTGCTGTCAACAAGCAAGCAATTTTAGTAGTTGTGTAATTGACAAATAAAAATAATAATAAAAAATTTTTACATCTTTCCATCAACAAAACAAATTAACTGTAAATAGTCCAAACATTGAATTTATATCACTCACTCTCTAGTACCAATAATCTCATAAGCCCATAAGTTACACCTTATCAAAGGTAACATAAACATCTCAAAACACCAGGCACAAAATATTTTAGCATTTAGTTCCTTTTAAGATCTCAACCATAATAGACGTAAAAATGTATCTAATATTAATTATTATGTAATTTTTACCACACCTAAGTTGTAAGTATATACTGTGAATTCATTATAAATAATTTTTAAAGTAAGTTCTCTATCTAGTTCTCTGAAGATGGTTTAATAAAACCGAAACGTTAGAAAATAGTTTTTTATTTTACTACAAAACCTAAGAATCTACACATCAAATTAGTTAAAACAATGGAAGAAGCAGAACGTATTCTCATTTGTCGTTACTTTGTAGTCTTAGTAGAACTTATGGAAACTAAACCTAACATATTTTGAATGCATAAACCCATAGAGGGAAAAGTTCAGTGGTAGTATTTTAAGCGTAATACACCATTCCAATGTTTATACACTGACAATCCATCAATATACAGGGTGGAGAAATTATGCGCCCGACTTCAATACCTCAAGTTCTATGATAGCTAAAGATCGAGAGGCCGCCAGCTTGATAAAATTTTGTACAACTAATTTAAGTTCCAGTTTAATTCCAAAGAATTCCAGTAATTCCGAAAATTCCAGTAATAATACTGCCAATTCCAAAGTAATTCCATATTACTGAAGGTAATTCCCGAGATAATTTCCCTAATTGAAGCTAATTCCAAATAATTCCGGTAATTCCAAATTGATTACAAGATCAATTCCAGTACTAACCCCCTTGACTCTAAAGTAAGCTAGAAAGTACGTAGCCAAATTGTATTCATTTTGTAAGGAAAAAACACCAAAATAAACACTGATTAAAGAGCAAACGAAATTGTAGGAAACTTAGTTAGTTTTAATTTATGTCGAGATTTGTGTCTACATAATTTTTTGATATTGGCTATAGAATTTGAGTTCTTCGCAATAATCGTTTTGTCCCACTTTTCTGCTTTCATCCCCATTTAGGGGTGCAGTGGGAGCATTCAGGCTAAGTGTCAACTCTGCCACGAATAAGCGGGAAAATTTCCAAGCTTTCTCCCTGTGTGCTCCAGACGCCAAAAGTAATGATGTAACGTCGCGCGAAAAAATTTGAATTGATTTTCAAGCTCATTTTACAGATATCCTTAGTGCATAAGGTAGCCCTTATGTTGTTATGTTGTGAGTTTAGTAAGTGTCTGTGTGAAGAGAAAATAAGGTTCGCTATTAAAATGGTATGGAATCATTGGAGTAGGGATAAAACGTCACACTTTTGGCGTCCATTATGTACCTAGACAAGGTCACGCTATTCGGTTTAGTCGGTTTATTTCTCGAAATAATTGCGATAATTCCATCAATTCCATATATAATTCCATCAATTCCATGTATAATTCCATCATTATATGACTGATGGTCGAGATGGTAGCGTACCTGCCTCTCACCCAAAAGTCCCGGGTTCGAATCCCGGTCGTGGCAATGGAAAATACTGTGAGAGGGATTTTTCCATTATACACGGATATTAAATGTGTAGCCCCCTCCCGCATAAGGCTCTTCTAGAGACTTCTGGGATAAAGGGGGTCGTAATTACATGTGGTGTATTTATTTAGTATTTATTATTTATCAATTCCCAAACAGTTCCATATAATCCAGTATAATTCCAGTAATTCCTATTAATTCCAAAATTTCCAATAATTCCAGTAATTCCTTGCCAATTCCGATTAAGTTCCAAATATTTGTACAATCAATTCCAACAGCTGGCAGCCCCTCGCTAAAAATTTTATTTAAAATTATATGTAGAAAAACTAGATAAACAGGTCTACAATCGAAAATTATTTTCGAATATACAGAGCGAGCCAAGACGATTCGAGTGCCTTTTTTAAATATGATACCATGTACACCATGGGCCAAATTTACTTGGAACCCTTTTTGATCTTTTATAATTTTTTTGGTTTAAGTCCGATTTTAATGAAATTTGAAACAGAATAACAAAGCATCTGATTATAAATGTCTTTATATAGGTTTTGTACAAGCATAATAATAATAACAAAAATATTCAATTTGGTATACAGGGTGTCCCGAAATACAGGTCAATCTCTTCAGAGTGTATTGTAGAAGCAAAATTATGGGATTTGAGTCATACATATCTATCTCCCAAAGTGCACCGTTTTTGACATACAAGGTGTTAAATGTCACTGGTGAGGATCATAATTTTTTAAATATCCTTGGAACAGTTTGAGGTAATCTCTTCCAATTTTAATACACTATAATATAAAGTTAAATTACATTACATTGATACACTGGATGTTTAAATTTTCCGGATCAGTTATACTTTAACCCACCACAATTTTTTTTTGAGACTCCTATGACCATCCTATGTTTTCTGCGAAGAAAGTACATGTGTTTTTTGGTATTTATTTACTCTTCTAATATTCCGATATCTTTAGCGGTTTAAGGACAATTAGACAAAATGTAGCTGCACTGTATGTATTATTAATAAATTTGTAAATCATTTCATTTATTTTGATTTACTATATACGTTATTCTTGATTAATTATTTAAATTTTACAATAATTTATGGTTTTGGGATGTTCAAATTTGATTTGAAGTTAAAGAGATAATAGCAGAGTAATTTATTTATAAGAATTTGAATTAGAAAATTTAAACACCCAGTGTTTCATTGTCAACCAAATCAGTACTGAAGATGTAATTTAACTTTATATTATAGTGTAGTCAAATTGTGAGAGATTAGAAACTGTATCGAAGATAATTAAAAAATTATAATACTCACCAGTGACATTTAACGCCCTGTATGTCACAAACGGTGCACTTTGATTGGAATATAGGTAGGTATGACTCAAATACCATAACTTTGCTTCTAGAATACACTCTTAAAAAATCGACCTGTATTTATGGGACATCCTGTATTTATATAATGAACACACCACACCACAGAAATGCAAAAAAACCCAAATCCAAAGCCAAGGCTGCCCGAAAGGGGGTTACGCATTAGAAAAACGTAGACAAACATCCATAAAGTTAAGGGGGGTTAAGTGGAGGTCACTTTTATAAAGCTTTTAAGGCCGTTGCAAGAATTACCCTGTTAATATTTAGATTTTAAAATAGTAAAAAGTATTAAACAGTGTCCGGATAAGATAGCCCTAAAATATTAAAAAAATAAAGTTTAATGGATATGACATTAAAAACAGCGGTAATTAGTTTTTATTTTTTCTTTCAAAAGGTAAGAAAACATTTTTAACTATTTATATAAAACAACCTAAAATTATTTACAAAAATACATTATGAATATGTCCCCACTGGTTATTTACTACAGCTTGAAACCTCCGACGCTACTGGCTGGCTGAATCGGTCAATGGTTTCGTCAAAGTCTACAGATTAGAATATCTGTAGACTTTGGTTTCGTGATCGAATTAAATCCAGCAAAAAACTATCCGATGTTTTAATTTATCGATAGTGTTGAAAGTGGTGTATTCGTGGTCCATGGCTTCTAATGTACTCCAAATTGTGTAATCAACAGGGTTGAGATCATGGCCATTTTTCGGCCACATGTTGGGTTCGATAAAATCTGCAGCCTGTTCTTGCAAATAAGTTATCGTAGTTCTGGAAGTTTGGGATGACGCGCCATCCTGTTGGAAGATAAAGTTGTCATTAATACTTTCAAGTCCATGAAGCATAATATATTTAGTCCAGGGATTAAAAACTGAAACACCCTGTATACAGGGTGATTTAGGTTTTATCTTGATAACTTCAGGAATTGATAGAACTCTCTAAATTAATCTCTGATACGGTATTGTTCAAAAACGTTTCCTTTTCGAGATAAAAATGGCGCCAAACTTTACTATTTTAATTTTTTTTTAAAGAATATCACGGAAACGAAAAGGGTCACCATCTTCATATTTGGTGTGTTCACTTGGTTGATCATAGGTATTATTTTAGTATTATCTACCATTGTAGTAATCTTCACACGGAGTGGTACTTTTTAAGGGGGACGTGCACCCTAATACCCACCCGAAATGTTTCAGTTACGCCATCGGTTAAATTCAGCCTTAAATATTAAATTGACCGAAGCCATTTTTATTCTTATACTTTTTCCGTATTTCACTTTATTTTTGAGATATTTGACAAAATATATATTATACAAAAGAAGCAAACTACCACAGCTATTCATTTGCAATTTTATAAAAAGATACATATGGTTTCATTACATATCTGAAATATTTGACAAGATTTATTTATTTTTTTAAAGGGAAATATATTTTATATGACACCAGAAAAATGTTGGTTGATTTATATAATAACAGTTCATTCAATGCATAATAGTTTCAAGAAATTTATAGAAAACTAACGTGGCTTGCCAATTTGGGAAGGTTAGTTCTGAACTAAAATAACAACTTACATTTCCCCCAGGTCCACATGCATTAGCCAAATGTATATATCAGAGATGTTTATTGCCCAATATTTAAAATAGCACAACATTAGAAACTCATCTATATGCCAATATTAAAATAAGTAGTTATGTTTTAAAAGTTTGTTCTAGTTGATCTCTCGAAGTAAAGAAGTAAGTAGATATTCCAAGAGCTTGATAGATAAATGATCGTGTTCATTTTTTATAAGCAAATGTTAAAGAAAATGTTGAAATATATTTTTATTTCCTTATGTAATATTTTATAAAGAAAGCATATTGTGATCTGCTTAACGTCTGTCACGTTGTATCAAAAACCCTTCAACGCTTTTTAGCAGAATTTGGTAGATTTACTCAATTCAAGGGGACACAAGCGGTGGTGGTGTACACATGTTTGATATACAGGATATTTAAAAATAATAGTAATAAAGATTAGGTCGTAGAGAATACATAACTCGTGCAATATTTTTTCCCGTGGTGTCCTCTTCTTGAGTTGCAGCTCCTTAAAGTAAAAACCAGGCGAGATACTGAGTGTTTCATATCACCTCAGTTTCATAATTTGAACTTTTTTGTGTCCAATCATAATTACAAATTTATTTACATTTTCGAATGAGCTATCTTTTAGCATATTCTTACCCTTTCTGTATTTCTTAAATAAATTAGATTGTGAATTTAAATGTGGTCACTAAACAAGAAATCCAACATGTTGATCAATTTCAGCGTACCTAGTGATTACATGCCTTTTTTTAAGTCTCTTTAGCATTCAAACTGTATCATTTCTGTTCAAATATGCACTGATGTTTTTTTTACTCAAAATTTTGCTGCTCGCACAGTTGTGCTATTTTTTATATAATTATTTAATTATTTTTAAAACAAACGTTTTTTGTTATTTGCAGCACATTTTTCAAAAACACAGGCACTCAAATATTTGTTAAATTATATCGCTCTTGAGGAAATTCACCCAAAACTGTATTTATGACTTGCCATAAAAGTTTACATCTTGATGGATAAACACACGGCACATCCCGTATAGCAATCAAAATTTTAGTCATGGAGCAAGTGTATACTCAAAATATGATTGTTTTGACGTAATCGACTTTGATATTGCTCATTGGCGTGCGACCTTGTGAGGAAAATTGAGGTGGATTTTTTTTTAATATCGACACTTTTTTATAGAAATTTTGATTTTAGATTCGTATTAAGCATCATCAAAACCCCCTAATTTGAACAGAATATTTCATTACATTACGTCAAAGGCGTAGAGGTTATTTCCCAGTTTTAAACTGATTAATTTGAATATTTTTTAGATAAATCGAATTTTTTTGAATAGGAATCTCAAGGAATGTGGTAATAAATCCCAAAAAAAAGAAAAGGAAGAGAAATTATTTATGAAATGGCACAATTAACATTTAAACAATATTTCATTAACTTAGAGTAATATTTTTTTATGTTCTGCTGTTTTATGTATTAAAAATTTTTCGTTATTATACTTAGATATCATTTATTATTATGACACATTTCAACGTGTTAAAGGACATAAAAGAACGAGACCAGTTTTTGAGATTTTAAAATATTTTATAAAAAAAAAAATGAAAGCTCGTATCTCGGAAAGTCAACGAAATATTTTGTTCAAATTTAGCATAAAGGGGTTTTTGATGATGCTGAATACGAATCTAAAGTCAAAATTTGTATAAAAAATCGATAACATTTTTTTTAAATCGACCCAAATTTCTCTTGCAGGGTCGTACACCAACGAGCAATATCAAATATAATTGCGTCAAAGCAATCACGTTTTAAATATATACGTCCCACCCAAATTAGAAATTAATCCGTCTTTTTATTTTCAAAATTATAAATTTATGTTTAATATTCCTCATATTTTTAATAGTAACAACAAATCTGCATTGCTATTGAGGAGATGATACAATTTAAATAATATTCAACTGAATATATACGTGCGAATTATTATAAATATTATTAATTTATTCATTTCCTGAATCTCTACATTGTACACAATGTACACACTCATTTTTATTATCTTTTGTTGTAGTGGTAAAAAAACTTAATTTGAAACCAAATGTAATTCTCATAAATCATCATCTATTTTTTGCAAATGGGTGAAGTATTATTAAAACGAAGATCTCTTTTGTTGTATGTTTTCTTTGGCATGAGAAGTGATTTAATTTTCTTATAAATTATTAAATTTGCGACAGTAGTTTTAACAATTTTCAATGAAAACTGAAATTTATACTCTTTATAAAATAGTTATGTTGCATTTACTAATGAATTTATAAAATATCCACCTAATGACAATGTTTATATTTTGTCAAAAAAATCAACCTTTAACTGTTCCTTTGAGGTAATGTCACAGGCGAAAAGGTTATTTTAAAAAAAATTCAGATATTTTTTAGGTTGTGTGGAAAATGTTCAGAAATGTGGTAGTAAATCCCATATAAGAAAAGAAAGAAAATTGAACGATGCCACAGATAACTTTTAGACAATATTTACGCCGTTGTGTTAGTAATAAAATTCTGAATGACTTATAAAATGTCCGTCCGTCCGCCCGTTCATCTGTCTGCCCACCACGTTCTTTATAAACACTATGACTCAAGAACGGAGGTGAATTATATTGGAATTTGGACAGTATAATAATGTTAGCCAGAAAAAGAACCCTATTGCTAACATAATACTAATACTTGCTAATACTAACTAAAATAGTTCCTTATAAACAAAAAAATATTGCACAGTATTATAACGCATTCCGACAACCAAGTGAGTAGATATATTTGTAGAAAATTAAAATTTAAAAATACCTTACTTTTACTTAAAAAAGCTATGTGCTTTTTTACTGCGTAGAGTATTCTAAAGAATATGAAATAATAATATAGAATTACAATAATCGACTGACTGTGAGAGGCATAATGTTCTTTACTAATTTCTTATCCGTCATTAACTTGTCACTCAAATGTTTGAGAGAGTGACTCATCTGCAATAAATGGTTTATAAATACAATTAAATTAAATCGAGGATTAAATGTAAAACGGGTGTGAATAAAAATTGAGTATAAGCTCTGAAATTAGTCCCAATCCTTCCTCTTCCTTCTCCTTCTCCTTCTCCTTCCTCTTGCCCTTTCAGAAATCGTTCTCCAAAGCAAAAAGCAAACGTCTTTTTCTTTAAAATAACTTTCTTAAAAATTTATATCTAAGTTGTAGCTGTAAATTATAATAATTATCGACTTATAAGTCGCTGATGATAATAATAATAATCGACTTTATTAAGAACAAATAGGCGAAGTTTAGCTAAAAGCTAGTCTTACACTTAACCTCTTAAAACCACCTAATCAGCCTAATGACTAAAAGAGATAAAAATGAATTAATAAGCTAGATAAATATTAAGAAAATTATAACAAATTTTTGTAGAAATTATTATGTATTATTATATTACATAAGATATAATTAAAAGTGATTATTAATTACCAAATTATTAATGCATAGGTATGCATATTACTAGAGAATTGAACTATTATTACTTATAGGTATTATTTTAATAATTATTATGAAATATTAGTTAGATTATTGCTGCAGATCAAGAAAATATTTTTTTTGTTCTTCGCTTAAATGCAAAAGGCGATAAGCTTTTGAATTTATCAAGCAACGAATTATACAACATCACGGCATATATGTATTATGCCATTCACATTTTATTTACATTAGAGTAGGCTATATGTTTTTCTTAGGTTATCTCAGGGTTGTCTACCATTGACAAAATTTTGAAGTGTCAGATTTAAGTGATTGTCACTGTCATTTACTTTTGGCTGAATTGCCAAATTTTTTATTGATAACATTGCTGTGCTTTCTTTAGGGTCTCACTCTGGCAACTATGTAGAACTAATTTAAATTTGTGGTTATATTTTTGACTTTTCAACATAGCCTCA
The DNA here is from genome assembly GCA_963680705.1 of Rhagium mordax. Taxonomy (NCBI): domain Eukaryota; kingdom Metazoa; phylum Arthropoda; class Insecta; order Coleoptera; family Cerambycidae; genus Rhagium; species Rhagium mordax. The sequence continues at coordinate 48,116,256 of OY796656.1, read as the reverse complement.
GTAATTAAAACAGTTATTCACACCTACAGAATTCAGATTTTCCAAAGCCTACTCTAATATAAATAAAGAGTGAATAGCATACAGGGTGGAACAAAAGTATCAAATAATGGCTTTAACTTTGTTATTTGCAAAGTTATAAAAAAATGTTCAATATAAAAGTTGTTTGGTTCTTTACCGTGCATGTTTTGAGTTTTTTAGTTTGTTGACATCTTCTTCTGGTTTGTTCCTATGGCAACCAACTCTTTCTTTTTAAATGGCACCCATAATTTTTTTTTGTCAATTTGAAAGAAGCATATTTTTCTCTATTCAGTCATAAAATTTTGCAATGTTTGGAAAAAAAATAAGCGTGAAAAAAAATATTTATTACGACTCAATCGGAACTAAATTAATTAATTTCACAACATCACAACACTAAATTTAGTTGTTTGTTTGTAAAAATTTAATTGTCAAACTTCCATAGCATTCTTTACCAAAAGTAATGTTTGTGTTTTATAACTACATGACTTTTTCCATTTCATCCTTTATTAAGAGGCGACGAGTGAGTCGTAATAAATGTTTTTTTTCTCGCTTATTTTTTTTCGAAAAATTGCAAAATTTTGTGACTGAATAGAGAAAAATATGCTTGTTTCAAATTAACAAAAAAAATTATGGGTGCCATTTAAAAAGAAAAAGTTGGTTGCCATAGGAACAAACCAGTAGAAGATATTAGCAAACTAAAAAACTCAAAACATGCATGGTAAAGAACCAAACAACTTTCATATTGAACATTTTTTTGTAACTTTGCAAATAACAAAGTTAAAGCCATTTTTTGATACTTTTGTTCCACCCTGTATATTAGACTACAATATTAAAGTAATAATAGATTGTTTAAATATAATATTTACGAAAAATAACAGTCCAATGTCTCGAGATGTCTAAAGTTTTATAAATATCTTAAATTGACTGAATGTAGGCGGCTACGATAACCTTAAGCTTGCTTAAGATGCAGGGGAGTGGATGTTTCTGTAAACGAAGCTGATCCACTTGTACTAAAAAGGGGCCACCGAAATCACCATAATTGGAATGACACAGATCCATCGATTCAACGAGAGTCTTTTTCGAGTAAAGAACTTTTAATGAGAAATATGATTTTTGTATGACGTATGGATCCTAAACTTAAGCTTATTACAGGCAGACAAAATTTAACAGACCTTCTAAACCAGAAACCAGACTATACTTTTCCTAGAATTTTTACTCGCTGAATCTGAATCCCCCCTTAGAATTGCATTTAAGGTTATGTATGAGGTAATTTTTCACCACAAAACTCATTACGGTATCTGAAAATATCTACTACTCTTCCACTTCGGTATCCATTTTAAATTTTTCTAATATCTTTTTCCCTCTCCAAGAAATCGTTAGTGAAAATTTATAAGTTTGGCATAATAGTGGGTATTCGGAAATTAAGTAGCATCAGGTGGAGACTTCAGAAGAGAGAAGAATCAAATTTTAAAGATCTACCATATACTAAAATGCAACTTATAAATATCAAAATCTCGCTCTACTTATGAACTTATTACAAATAGAAAAAAAAATTGGAAGCTAACTTTTCAGGTGATAAAGATTTATTTGAACGATTTCCCATAACAAAACCGAACCAAATAAATAATACGATATAGAAATTAATCTAGTTAATTGAAGTGCATTTCTAAATACATATAAAAATAAGAATTTGTGCTCAATAAATGTTGAACGTTATTAGTGTTTTTACTTCACCTGTGATTCCTGTGAACTGTGAATGTTTAAAAAATTCAGTGAGATTAAATAAAACAAGATGACGATGAATATATTACGATATTTATGAGTTTATTTTTAAGTACTAAGTATAAGGTGGGCGTCTAGGTGTTTGTAATTTTATTATTTTCTCTTCTAAAGTCTTCACCTGATGTTACTCAATTTTCGAATATCTACTAATATGCCAAACTCAAATTTCAACTAACGATTTCTCGGAGAGGAGAAAAAAGATATTGGAAAAATTGGAAATGCATTTCGAAGGGAAAGAGTAGTATTTTCACATACCGTAATGAGTTTTGTGGTGAAAAATTACTTCGTGATATGACATAACCTCAAATGTAGTGAAAAACCGGGTTTTTCCATTTGTAGCAATTTTCAGGTCGAATTCGAATTCAGCACATCAAAAACCTTCGGAAAAGTATAGTCTGGTTTATAGTAAAAATTTTAAACTAAAAATTGTGTAGGCCTCTGTATTAACAATTGGCACATAAAATAATATTTAATAATAGAAAATGATTATTTATCTTCGACTAGAAGTATTGGAGTATTAGGTAAAAATATTAATTCTACTGCTACCTTAAACTTCTGGTGTATTATATTATTGTCAGTATACATATAAGCAAAAGTACCAATACTAAAATCTTCCTTTAGAGTAACTGATTTTATTTATCACCTAATTTCTTTTTCAGATTACGCACAATGAACGATGGAGAGTACAAAGTTTCCTCAGAAATTTATGAAGAATACGACTACACTTCTTCTTCGAAACCACACTTTAACAAAAATAGTAAATACAAACGCAATTTATGGAAAGCTCATTAATACTTCAAATATTATATTTTAGATGTTGTGTCGAAGTTTAATTTTACATATCCCCAATACCACGTGACAACGGATCCCGATGGAGACTATGTTGTACCTAGAAAAAACTCAAAAGAAAATAATGAGGACGTTATAGAAATAGGTAAAATTAAAATGGTTCTGTTTCTTATACATAGTATGTACTTACACAATATAAAATGATAACCTAGGATAAACCTCCAAGCCAACGGAATTTTAAATCTTGAATAATCCAAAACGATGGAAATACTATATTATTAATATCGCGATCAAAATCAGTTCCTAGATTAATGTGTGATCACAGCACACTTCTAAACTACAATGGAAGTCACAGTTTATAATTATTACTAAGTAGAATAGTTACATGCTTGCTTAACTTTTTTAACTTTTTGTGCATAAGTTCTACTTATGATAAAAGATATAAATAATGCTTAGGAATATTATTGTCTTGATTTAATTTGTAAGGGCTTTATTTCAGTGAATTTGTTATTTTACATCCTCCATCGGTATGTAATACACTATAACATATAATAAAGTAATAATAGTAATTGTAGTAATATAGCATGGTGAATAAGTAAACACGTGTTATACTCGGATAGATGCAATATGTCAGTAGATATTCTTCCACCAGAAGCAGCGTCTATTATAGACTGGGATATTGCCCTTCAAGAAGGGTGTATTTTAGAGCATTTGCTTTTATTGTTTCTAATTTAAATCCAATTTTTAGTTTCCTCTCTTATTTTTTCTTATGATGAATCGGTTTTCCTCGTATCTTTTTTATGATGAATTGGTTTTCTTCAATTCAACGTTTTTATATTACAAGGGGGTTATGTAGCACCTCATTTGAGGTGTTTAATTTTCCTACACATTGAATTAACAAAAAGAAAATCCAATTATCTGTTCTCGAGTTAAAGACCTTAAAATCTTAAAATATTTATGAAATATTTATTCCAATTAACAGCCAATTGTGCAGCTTGCGGTAGTTTCGTATGTTCTCAGAGTATTCTTAACCAGTTGATTTGATCCTTACTGGAATTTTGTATTTCATCAAAATGGTCTTAACCTTGAGGAAAAAATTACATAGTTGATTACTTTGAGCCATCTTCGTGGGATATATTTAGAACGGTACAAGTATAAATATTAACCAATAGGTCTCGTTTCGAAATCCTAGAGGACTGTTTAAATACTATGGGTAGACAATCTCTTTTGGAGGATATAAAAATTCACAGTATAAATAGTATGAATCCTACTTAACCCACATCTCAGGAATTTCTTTCGTTACAGGACGAATGCTCATGGTCATCGTCTGTCTAGAGAGTTCTCAAAAACAGTTTGTCCGTATAAAAAGATAATAATAATAATGACTTAATGGAAGATGTTTCAAACAGAAGAATTGAGTACCTACGGTGAGATTATGACTGAAAGAGTTTCCCAAGGATTATTTGCTGTTGTGAATGTAATAATATGACCAAACACAATGTGAGATGTTAGTGATCAGAATCTACGCTAATATAAAGAAACTCACACATATTCTGACGGATGTTCTTCCCAAACATCACATCATAGTGCTGAACAGGATTGCAGGAAACAATTATTCAGTGGGCAAAGACTTTGACCTGCAAATTCTGGCAGCCCATATAATTTGGCCTGATATTCGCCAGAGTGGCCAAAGTGACATTATTGGGCCTCATTGGGCCTCTTTTGTTGGGACAACCTCAAACCCAAGGTGCTTATCACAAAGGAAACATATTCCTTAATGTGTGCCAGGAGATTTCTAATAAATTGTTATATTATCAGGAAGCGAAAGGTGATGGGTTCCAACTCCAACGCCTTTGACAAATAAGAAATTTTGATTACCTGCTTTATTGAAATATTCGATGCAACTATAATTTTTATCCTTTTTGAGTATTTATATATACCAGGTGACCACGGATCATGGTAAACCCCCGCCATTTCCACAATTTTTGAGCTATCCAAATGAAATTTTGCAGCAGTAATGTACGTCCAAAAAAACTCATTCACCTGTCAAAGTTACGTCTTTTAATTGTTTCTTCCATGGCTAGTGTTATAAATAGTATAAAATGATGTGGTGTACGATGATTTTTTCCCTTTTTTTATTACTTGCACATTGCAGATTTATCAAGGATGGGCACATCAATGGATTCCATTCAAAATGTATTATTTTATGGTATCGGTTTACCATTATGATATCTTTAGGGAAAATGGTCAAAATGGTGATTTGGTCAAATTTGAATGCACTCCAAGACGCCATTTTTATATATTTTTTGTCGATCTAATTTTTTGGGAGTTATACCAGCACATTGGAACTAAATTGGACCAATCATGGCACTCTAGATTAATAAAATGAAATTGGCTCTAAAAAAATCAAGTGGGCTTAAAGAATCCTCAAAATAGTTCTATCGTACTCAGAATTTTCTCAGTATTCCAAAAATGCAATAATATACAGGGTGTTCCATTTAAAATTCCATCCTTGAGGTCACTTCCGTCGAAACCGGACATCGAAAAAAAAAATCGGATGGGCCAAACTGAGTCTTTTTGAACGTACATTATTGGTGCAAAATTTCATTTGGATAGCTTAAAAATTGTGGATATGGCAGGGGTTTACCATGATCCGTGGTCACCCGGTATATAACAACTTTTATAATTAGAGAACGGATAATTAGAATACCGTCTAAATGGGTTTCCTTGTAATTTAAATATTTTGAGTTGATAGTACCTCTGGTATATGTAATATAATTCGTGCTCAATTTTGTCACTACTCTTGATCCAAAAATGTTTTATATATTATTAAGAAAACTGACTGCCTGTCACACACGGATTAACAAATACGAATACCCATTACGACGGAAATATAGCAGTGTAGCAGTGTGCCTATTTATAATTATTTATCTAATAATACACTATTTTAATAAATTAATGTAAATTATTACAATGATTACTAACCATGAACTTGTTAATGGTTAATAATGTAATCCTTATATGTTTATATAAGTATGTGTTACATGAACTGTAATAATTATCTTAATGAAACTATAACAAAGTTGCATGAGCCAACTGAATATGTTAATGTATTAGGACGACTCGTTTATTACAAAATTTATCCTGGGAAAGTTTATGGATAAAAATTAAAACGAAAATATCAAAATAGGTCGCTGCTACCAATGTCCATTAACGAATAAAAATAAAATTTTGCATGTCAAGAGTTCATTTATAACACATTACCTAATATGACTGTGGGAATTCACTCACTATCAAATTTCGCCTATCTGCACAGTTCGACGATCACAATCCGGTAAACAAGTCACGCTTAATAACTAAGGAAAATTAAGATTCTAACTACGACACCCCTGCATATGAATGATCTTATCATTTTATAAAATTCGCTAATTTTATACTTTCATTATACATTTGCGTTTGCTGGGAAATAAATACATAAAATAACTGAAACATTTTATCCAAAAATTACGATGATATCAGGATGTCCATTTTGTAGTAGGTCAATCATACAGCGTTCTGGTTGGATTCTAAGCACTTTTTCTTAATGAAATTTTTCGATTCTTATCATTTTTCGGTACCACCGTCAACTATATTTAACCGGTGATCACATGACATCTGTCAAACTGTATTTTTTTGTTGTCGAATATGCAGAAACAAACCCCCAGTAGCTTTTTAAAAATATCAATAATAAAATGTAAAAAATTAGTTTCTACAAACAATATAGTTTTTGATAGTTCAAGAAAATTTAAAATCCACACAGTATTTTGTTTTACTATGTAGCTATTAGGGAATAGCTATTTGTATCACTAGGGAGGAAAGTGCCACTTTTCCTCCCGTGGGTGAAGTTCACTGCCCGATGCGAAGCGGAAGGCAGTGATCACCCAAGGGAGGAAAAAGCACTTTGATCCCGTGTAATACATATGATTTTTTCTCCTACCTGTATAATTAACTTATATATGTAAATAGATCAATTATTTGATTTTATTGAAACTATTTATTGAGTAAAGAAATAAAAACAAATGCTTAAATATATCTTAAATACATTATTTTTAGATGTTTGAATTATTGGTTATATTTATATTCAATGTGCAATACACTTTCCTCCCTCATATGAGGGAAGAAAATACTTTCCTCCCTAGGGAGGAAAAGTGGCATTTTCCTCCCTCATATGAGGGAGGAAAGTGTGTACTTTCCATTATGGTAGGAGAAAAAAACATTTTAACATTTTTCAAGCAAACATTTGGATAAGGTTTTTAGATGAAAATTGATGATTAAGTAAAAATTATTAATATACCCAAAGTGATACGAAATCACGATATTTCTTATGTTTATTCTTGACATACAAGAAAATTTAAACAAATTATTAATTAATATTCAGTAACGTAGTAACACATGCACTTCAGAAAGAAATTGCTATGTATGTTGGTCTGCTCAGTAGCAGACCAACGATATTCTTATGTATTTAGGTCCCCTAAGCCGAAGCCCTAAGCCGAAGCTGGCATCAAAGCCATGAGAATTTTTAACTTAACCTCAAAAAATACCTTAATTTTTTTTTACGATTGAGTTAACTGAAAATGTTGGAGATCATCTACATCTTGTGATTTGAACTGCTGAAATCGAATTTGACAAAATATTTTCTCCATTACTTCAGGAATTTTCCTAATATCAAAAAATACATCAAAATTGCACTTTTCGTAGAGGTACGATTGCATTAATTATTAACTAAAAATATGAGAAACCACCTAATTCATATTTAAAGCCACTGCATTTGAATATTACCTTGGATTTGCTTCAACAGGCCAGGATTTTAATCTAACTGGAAAATTCACCTCAGAAATTTATTTTGTGTATGTGTGTTTGTGTGCAATTGACCTTGTTAATATTCCGGAAATTGATGAACATTGGCAAATAAAGCTTCTGCAGTACAGCATAACTTGTGATGGCCCAGTATTTGTATATATTTATGTATAACTAGGCAAAAGTTTATCACTTATTTTCTGTTGTAATACTCTTTTACATCCGAAAGACATACGTAGCGAAATTCTCCTAAGTTTTTTGTTTCTAACTGTAGTTGCAGCGACTAAACAAATAAGATAACATTTTAAATAAGGTAAATATTTCTTCTGTAAAAGTTTCTATCGTAACGGAATTCATATTTAATGATAAAACAGTTTTTTCAATTTCGAAGACGATAATGCAAGTTTAATTTCTCCCGTTGAGAACATAGATGTCAATGAAAAAGAAGAAACTAAATATAATAGCTATCAAGACAATAGTGAAATTGAAGACATTGAATGATCTTATATTTTCTTCAGTTATTATGAAGAAGAAAAATAATTTGTCGAAAGGAGTAAAATCTAGAATATGCCGAAATTGAGAACAAAAGTTACGAAAACATTTCCGTTGTGATGAAAAATCTCATTAAAATATTGATTAATTGATGAATAAACTTAAATCAGAAGTTTACAAAGATGAAGGGCGAACCCATTATAGATTCCTCTAAAGAAGTCCAAAGATAGTGTTGCTTCACAACATAAATTAGTACGCCTTTATTTCCATATCATGTTCAACAGTACTAAAGGAGAGTTGCAATAATATGAAATTAATATTAGAGAAAATAAAATACGAAGAGCACGGGCAGCAAATCTGTGAAGATATAATACCTAATTTCATCTATAATTGTAGGTCATCAATCATGGTGTACTAAGTGTCCTTACTTTGTATGCCTCTGGGACAGTGGAGATGAGGGGAATCAAGATAAAACAAGATAAAAGTATAGCCAAAAAGAACATCCTTGGAAACTGGATCTAGAAACATTACTAATGATTCATTGGTAGATCTATTGTAGTCCTTCTGCCACCTTTCTATATTGAACATGGTCTAACGAAGCAATTTGTCACGACTTTAAACAAAGAAAGTGATTGTTTCAATTACTTTGAGGGAAAGTTTCCAAATATGTCTAATGCAAAGTTAAAGGAGGGAATATTTGATGGACCTCGCATTTATACGATGTTAAAGGATGACATTTTTTTTACAAAAATGAACGATGTCTAAAAAACAGCATGCCGTTGGAAATTTCCTGGGAAATACGAAAACTTCAGAATATAAGATAGTAGCCAAAACTTTAAAAACTTGGAATGGTTGAAGAATTTAAAATTGCATTTATGGGATTTTCGTATTAATTACTTTCCAGAAAATCTTGGAAATTATGATGAGCAGTTAAAAAAATTTTATCAAAGAAATAGAGCGCTGATATCAAGGAAAGAGGTATGAAAGTATGGATACTGAAGAGAGATAGACCAGAAATATGAAAAAAAAAGAGAATGCTGCTAAGGTCTTTCGAATGTAAAAGTGTGCGTTACAACAGGAAAAATTAATTAACTTTTGCATCTTTTGACTATCTATTACAAGTCAATGAAATTTTCATCGATTTATAGAATCGATGTTTGATTAAAATGCTGATATGAGCAAATGCCCAGATTTTGGACTTAGTGCATAAAATCATCTGACCTGATGAAGCAAAATCTGGCATCAGATTCCAACTAAGTAGTTCAAGAAACAAAAAGTTTAGATAATTTTCAACTTCTTCAGTTAACAATTTAACAATTCTAAAAAGGTGCAATTTTCAGGTATTTTCCAAAATTATCTGATTCGGTTTTAGCACATCAAAATATACTAACCCGAATTGAACTGAGCCACCCACCAAATTTACAAAGCTGTAACTTTTTTATTTATTTATGGATTGCAAAAATTTTGCAATTGTTTTAATCCTAAACTCCTTAGCTTTAAATATTAGTTTGAAAATATTTAAATTTGCTTCATGCGGATCTCATACAGGGTGATATATGTTCTCATGTTTTTTTTCTAGTGCCTCGTATATTCACTTTGTGGCACATTGGATACGTACTGGTGTTGCCAACATATCATTTTTTGATTTTTGGGTCTATCTTTTGCAGTTCAAGAAATATATTAAAAAAAACTTATAACATTTTATTAATATTCAAATCTATTGAAATGGCAAACAAATAATATAGTCATATAACAATTAAATTAACTTAAACTTTGATTTCTAATTTAATAACGCGTCGCTCTTCCTTGGGCTCTTATTACTGCTCACATCGTCTTGACATGCTCCCTCTAAGATTCTGTTAATTAGGGAAAAGCATCCCACTCTTCCTGAAGAGCAATGGCTAATACATTGACGTTATTGGCAGCATGAGGGCGACTTGAAATTCTTCTATGCAGAGGTCCCATACACGCTCAATAGGGTTTAGATCTGATGATAATGCAGGCCACACACTACGTCAATATATCATTCCAATACACCCGAGAATACACCGTTCAATAAAAGCGTTTTCTATGTGAGGCATTTCAACTTAAGTAAATGTTGAGTAATAGCATGACGGAAGTGTCGTAATTTCATCAAGAGCATCAAATTCAATTTCAATAAATTTTTAGATTGATCAAGTCAGAACCAACAGGTGTAAATAAAAATCCATGCTACTTTTGAACTACACGAGATAGAGCCAAAATTCAAAAAAGGGTATGTTGACAACACATGGAGGTATTCATTGTACCATAAAGTAATTATGCAGGGTGTTCGATAAATACGAGACACTAGAGTGAAAAGTGAAAAAATCCATGCTTACCTATATCACCCTGTATGTGGTGCGTATGAAGCAAATTTAAATATTTTCAAACTGTTGTTTAAAGCTAAAGAGTTTGGGATTAAAACAATTGAAAAATGTCTGTAATCCATAAATAAATAAAAAAGTTACAGCTTTGTAAATTTGATCTAGATTTAGGGTGGCTCGGTTCAAATAAAATTCGAGTCAGTATACATAAGGACATATGGTGGCTACCCAGTAGTACAATTTCTGTGTGTATGTGTGTGTGTGTAGTTATGGAACATACCCAATAAACACCTATCTATCAACATATAAAAAGTAAATAATAAATAAATAAAAATTTAATTTAAAAAAAATCTAAAAATATCAAATAGGTCACAATTTGTCCTTGTTGTTGTCTTGCAAAAACAAAGAGTATAGTATTATTTTTTCAGTAGCTTTTTGTTTTGTGTACATTTATGATGTGTATTACTTTATATCACGTATAATAAAATAAATATAGTGTCTGAATATAAAATAAAAGCTAGAAATATATGGCATTTTATGGCAAAATGCAAAATATACAGTACACAACAAATTAATTAAAATTTTAAGAATACAAATAATAGAGTCAATGAAGTCACAAATCGGCAAAACTTCGGAATTCTCAGAAACAGTACCAATTATAATGAAACTTTTTTGAAAATATTTCTTATGCTATATTACTTGAAATCAGAAACATTCAGGCAATAAAATTTTTGGATTCTAATTTCATAGATGAATTTACATTTTCGACGGAAAAAAAGAACATTGTTGAGGTTTTTGGGGTCACTGATTACTAATCCTGCGTTAAAAAACAAGATTTTCAAAAAGTCTTTGAAAATTTTTTTGGATTTTTTTTGAAATTTTACTTTCCTCTGTTACTAAATGAGCATATTAATGATGATTTTTTATTTCTGGAAAAAATGTGACCATAAGCGTGTCATCACAATATTTTTAAAATCTGTTATCAGCAGCGTTGAGTTTGAGATAAATGCACGCCACTGCTTACTTTGTAGAAGCATCGTGTCGCCAAAGCTAGCGCAGCCGTTGGCAATGACTTATTCTTATAGCGGCCGAACTCTACACATCGTATAATGTTTGGCGACCAGTACCCAAGTAACTACACATTGGTTCTGACTACTTAGAAAATCAATAGCTGGACTTACTTTTACATTACATACCTAATTAGGTAGTTCTAATTCTAAAATTTCTCGGATCTCCAAGTTCATGATTGTTTTATTTGATTTATAACATTAATATAAACACTTTTAGGTTATAAAAAAACAACGGTTCCCATCTTCCATTGAAAGGTTAAACTCATTATTGGCATCATCTGCATACTAAGATTATAAAACACCTTTTCAGGATAATCGACGATCTATAGATTATTCGGACTTTATAAAACCGACCTTAAGTTGTTCTTCAGAGTATATAAACGTCAACCTTAATCAACATGAACTAAATGAAGAAGTGACAAGTGCAAGCAGGGCACCCCACTAAGAAGCCTAGTTCAGAAGTTGTTTTGAAGACAAGAGTGTGAAGACCCCCGTCTACGACTTGTCGATAGCTACTGGTTATAAAAGATTATATCTAAAAATTATGCTCTAATGGTCTTATGGTTGTCATGCATCATTTTCTATATTCCACATAATTTGGCACATTTGGTATTTTCTACAGTGAATTCCTATTAAATCCACGAACGGAAGTAGTCACAAGATATTCTTCAGTATGCGATTGTCTAGTAATGTTCTGAGAGATTCTGTGGTATTATATATTTACCTTGAAGGCCTTCCTTATTTACTAATTATTGCAGTTTCTCTGTTTAATTCAAATAACGGATTGAACCATCATCATCATCATTTAATGTAATAATGTGTAGTACCTACTTTAATTTTAATGAAATTATGTTCATATACTGTATTAGTGCCTAAAATCTAAGTTTTTTTATATTAACATTCTTCTGTGCTATTCAAATTAATTTGTGGAAGATAAGTAAAACAACTACCTACTAAAAAAATATTTACCGAAGGCTTTACTGTGATTTACAGTGACGTACGTTTGTTTTAGTCTGTAAAGATAAATTATTCCTAAATTAGTATTTGGTATAATATTTTTATGGGGGTATTATCAGTTTTTTGCAATATCTTCCATACGCTTCCGCTTATCAAATTGATATTTTAAACTTAATGTATTCGAAATGTCCATTTTCCTTATGCACAATCGAGTTATTTTTCTTAAGGAACGTAATCCATGCATCGTCAGGAGACCGGACAGGCCGTGTAATCGGTGCATCTACACTTCGACCAATCTACTATCTACATGTTCTAGTGTAATGGGGTGTGCAGCGTCATGTATAAAAAATATGTTTATTCTTCTTTACAATAATTTCTAAAATTTTCAACAATGTGTTTTCCAGAAAATTTTTCAAATCACATTTCACTTAGTGCATCAATTTTTTTACAGCAATTGGCCAATTGCAGCTCAGGCCCTATTTTATTATGATGTTTTCCTTCTAAATAATCAAGAATAGTGGTTTAAGTTACGCTACCTATTACATCTCTACACCTCTGCTTGATCCCCATGTTCCCGTCTCTTACTTCTAACTGAACTCTTTTTAAATGCTCCTCAAAATATTTTCAAAATTTACTCTTCGCTCTTTCTTCTCCTTTCTTTTCTTCCTTTTCATATCTTATTTGGGGTTTTATATTTATAATGATAAGTCGAAAATGGTTGAATGATGGAAAAGATGTTCTTATTTTTCGCAAAAAATGCACGTAATAACAATTACGTATATACATATGTAATAGTCTAAATTTATACTAAATTTATATTTTCTCTTTTTTTTTTTGAATAAAGTAATCAATTAGGTACCTACCTACTTAGTTATCTCTTACGGCTTAGCTAATTCTTACAGTTATTTTAAAAGCTAATGACGTCAATATTACACTTAGTAGGTGGCTATTATATTAATCTGTTATAAATTGGAAAATAAGTTGACCATTTATACGATTTGCAGTGGAAGTTCCCATTAATTCAAATTGTAAAGAAATAATCGCAATGATATTTTGAATAATTAAATTAATCCTAAAATAAAGTTCAAAGATTAGGATTTAAAAAAAATACTGTTATCTACATACGAAGGATAAGAATTTTGTTATCACAATCAATGTAACTTATTTTCTATAAAACAAAAATTAATTTATATTGTCTAAGGGCGCCATCTATGAACGACTTAGTGAACAATGCGTCTGTATTATTAGAATACTTCCGTGTTTAGGTACCAAGCTTGACACATTAATTGTAGAGGGAGATGACTACATTATTAGAGTTTTATAAATTAAAATTGGTAGGAAATGTATTTAAAGCAGATTTGCATAATACAAAATTCGAAATGCTACACAAAATAATACAAATTTACAATAGCACTGCTTGATATTTAAATCACTTTAGCATGTTAGAAAAAATCAATTCACGATAAATTAAGTTATAATTTGCACGATATATTAGCACATTTAAAATATGTACCACAATTTCATAAATGCGTAAGCAAAAGGTATAATTCATCAAACATGTCTTCAATTATACGCTTATGTAGAAAACCAGAACAAAAACCAAAAAGAAAAATTTTAGAAACAAAGACTTAGGAATGCATAATATGCAATTCTAGTTCACAGATTAAATTAAATTTTTGCTATTAAGTAAGGTATTTTTAATTTTTCTTCTACAGCTAGCAAAAGAATTACCAATAAGTTGAACATTTATATTAAAAATGTTTGAAGCCCAACATTCAAAAGACACTCAAATTCCTTTGTAGAATCCCAGATAACACAAGGCTGTTCCTGGGACGTCCCAAAAACATCAAGCCAGAACATTTGAAACATCCCAGGGACATCCCAAAACAAAGTAGGGACGTCCCAGCGCAAGCCGTTTGGGACTGTTCAGGATATCCCTGTCACGTCCCAACAACGTCCTTTCAGGTCGTGTTTGGACAATATTAGGACCTGACAAGGACATGCCCTAATAGCATACCAGATATAAAACCTACATCCAACTGGATTCAAAATAAAATACTAATTGACAATGAAATTATTTTCACAAATACCAAAAAGTTTATTACAGTCGACGAGCTTGGCCAACATGGCATCATTGGCAGATGCTTAAAACCCCCAATGATGTCAACTTGGTTTGCGAAATGTGGGTCAAGTTCAGTATAATAAGTATTTGAGGATCTACTTCAGTGTCAATGTCGCATCAAAAGTTCAAATAACCCTTTACAGGAATACTGATCATTTATTCAAAGGAACATCACAAATTAATAGGCATAATGAAGCGTAAAAGAATACAATAATCAATCTGTAAAAGACCACTTAACTTTTAACAAAACACCAGACCAAAAAGACACCAAACACCAAACAAAACATGCACGCAGCCATATTGCTCTTTCTCCAGTCTCCTTCTTATCCTTGCCCTGGATTGGTTCTGGGCTCTGCTTGGTCCGTTACATTTATTAAGCGGCGGCAAATTTAAAATATTTGAGAACCCAAACAGAACTTGAAAATTTGTTTACCAAAAGTTTCGTTTGCTTTATCACAGAAGAAAAACTTTTAATAGTAATTCTGATATTAGGTATACATAATACCAAACATACTGAATATCAGATTAAACGATTAAAAACTAGATTGTTTCCACATTTTTATAATTATTCTACTCTTTGTTTTTGTTGAATGAATCCTGATATAATATTTATTTAATAAAAACATTATCACTCCAAAATAACATAATTTTTAGGTTTAAAAAATAGTTTTCAATATTTTCGACCGTCAATTGTGATTGAGCATGTGCATTATATATTTGTTTTTTTATAAAATACCTTACCCAGAATTAAATATCCAAGTCCTTAAGTCCTTGGGACGTTAGCCTGGGTTGTTTCACTATTTGGGACATCCCAAGGATTTTCTTAATATAACTCTACAGGGACGTCCCTGACGGTAAGTCCCAGGGATGTTTCCGTGGGATATTTCAGTCCTTGGAACGTCCGAGGGACATTTTGCCGCGACGATCCCATATGGAACGTAAAAGCTCATATATGGACATCCCACGGACATTTTGTGCTAACTGGGATGATTGGGTCGGTATAGTGAGATTATTACAAAATCTTATTTCACGAGAGTGAGTGTCTCTGATGATCTCTTATGTAAAAGTTTATTAAAAGTTTCCATTTAATATGCAAATCCAATGTCGACTTAAATTTATAAAGGACTTTTAAATGCTATTGGGATTTACAAATAAATCATTATCCACAGACCATTGATAAACTATTTTCAGATTATCTTTTATATTCATAATAATATGATCAACAGGAGATAATTTGTTTGCCATATATAATCGATGAGTATCATCCGCATCCATGTGTATGTTACATTAAGGTAAGAGCATACTAAGAAGATCAACTGTAAATAAGACAAACAGTAGGGGTCTCAAGACTCTTCCTTGTGGTATATCATGAGTTGTACATAAAACTTGGAGAGTACGTTGTTGCATTTAACTTCCCAGTCTCTTTGACTCTTCTGATCTTGCATATTTTGCATAAATAACTTTCATATATTTTTATATTTTCAGAGCATATGAAGAGCACCATACTTGATTTGGTAGGATTGCAAATTTGGAGAGGGTCTTTTTTACTTGCCGATTGGTTAATACATAATCATGAAAGTGTTATGTCAAGTAATTCATATATTTTGGAACTAGGATCTGGAGTAGGATTAACAAGTATAGTTGCTTCTATGTTTGCCCCAGTAATTTGTACAGGTAAACTTCATGTTGAATACATTACTTAAGTGACAATTTTTCATCATGTATTTATGATTTTAGATGTTAATAAAGGAGATCTCTTAAATCTTATTAAAAGCAACCTAGAGAGAAATAAGCACATTGTCAAACACCCAGTTAATGTATTGGAACTGGACTTCACAACACCCACGCTTCCTAAGGACATAATTTCATTATTACCAAAAATACGAATTATTATTGCTGCAGACAGTAAGTTTTCTTCTACCTTGCTAAATATAATAAATGGAATCAATCACTCACAGAGTAGTCGATCAAATGATCAAATAAAGTCAATGTTTTGGTTCAGATTTATGATAATATGCTCTACACTATCAAAAATAATTTCAAAAGTTAGCACATTTAGAAACTAATAACTTCCAATTCGATTTTTTTTTAATATTCATTAGCTTAGCAGCTATGGTCGAGAGATGACAAGTAGGACACCCTGTATTTATGTACACCCGATATTCAAAGCAAAAGTGAATTTTTACTAAAAATTCAGTAGCACCGTAACATTCCTGAAGAGATTTTGCAGAAAAGTCCTATATTGTCGGATATTACTGTCGGTCCAGGATTCAGTATTATGTAGTTGATAATAAGGTTTTAGAGAGTCACATATATGTTATCAGTTTTCATCTAGAGAATTACTTGGCTTTGGTAATTTAGCCTGTTACATGACAAGGTCTTAAAACAAATTTAGGATAATTTTAAAATAAATTAAGAATAATTTGGGAAATATAATAAAAAGTCACTGAGAGAACAAACGATATTTCAATTTTCTAATAATCTTTTCATTATAAACTATACCTATAATATAATATTGTTGTGTGCCGGATGGTCACAAGAACATTTGAACCCGACATAAATTCATTACCTATCTATGGAACCCAAAAATAATAGTTATAGATCATAATTACATGAACAGGGTGATTCCTATAACGATCTCATCCTAATTTTTTGGTTTGTCTTTGGAAATAAAATAAAAATATTTAACGTAACTAGTATAAATTTTAATAAATTTTAATTCGAATATCAACATGTTTTTAAAAAATCAGTTTATTTTGGTGACATAGGTAAAAAGAGAATTATTTTCTCTAACTAATGGTGTAAAAATCCCATATGGCGGCCATAAGAAAAAAAAAGTTGACTATCGTTGCTCAAAATCTAGGAGGCTTAGAAAATTTCTGTCAACGCCATTCAATTGGTAGTGGTCAAAAATATAACCTTGTCAAATTTCACTAAATTCGCATGAATGGTATAGAAGATATTAATTTTGTTTTGAAATTACGATTTTCAATTTTTTCAGGATAAACCGCGAACGAATCAAGATATCCAGCATTTTTTGGCGGGAAATTGTAGAGCATAAAATAACGCAACTTTTGTCTAATTTGACCGATCCTTTATATCTTATAGTTTCCGAGATACCAATGGTGGGCATCGAAAAATTCATCACCGTGTATACATATACATAATATACCAGAATTATTGGTCGAATGGGAACAGTGACAAAGCCTTACCTTACACATACCATTCTTAAAGAGTTTTCAACATCGCCTGGTACATACATTACCTAACTATGTTTGAGGTCCATTTTGGAATAATTTGGATCATTTATTGTAAATTTTAGTAATATTATACATGTTGTGATTAATGAATAATTTCATTTACCTTATCTGTAATAAGTTATTTTAATGTATGAATTTTAAATTTGCGTAGATAGTGTAGTATGTAAATTAATTCGTAAATATAATAAATGTAATAATGTTTTAAACAATCTACATATATTTTAGAATTCACTTCAATATAAATATATAATGTTCATGCATGTTGTATACTAGGAGGCAACAACGCGTGTAAATCTATAACAAACAGATCTCATTAATATTCGATTTAAAACTATTTATTTTCAATATTGCATTTTAATACCTACTAAAAATGAAATTTTTCACGTGAGCCACCAACCGAAATTTCCTATTGACTGATCGTGATTTATGGCAATTTTGTAATATTCGTAATATTCATTAAATAGTTTAAACACAGTTAGTTACAAAGATATACAGAAAATCATGCTTTGCATTTCTAAAATAAAACAACTGTAACTTTTATGTTTCGACTTTCAATTAAACAAGTGTGTGTTTACGCTTTTTGGTAGCAAAATATATTTTTCCAGTTTTTTGACCAGCGTGTTAGTTTGGCATTGCTATATTTTCGCTAACTTCATGTCACATTTACAAGTAAAACGAACGAATTCAAAATTTGGTATGAAAAATTATTATTCCTGTGCTTATATTTGAAAATATATTTCTTACTTTAAGAGAATGGCGATAAAATCAATTTGAGTCAATTTTATTACACTTGCTATATAAAGATTCGACTAAGAAGTTTGTAAACGAGGAAATTACCATAAAATATGAAAAAATAATTATTTAGTGATTTGATTAAGGTTCAAACTCTTCTGAGAAATATTCATCTACAATGTTGTCGAGAAAATACTGGTTTAATCATCAGATCCGGTATGAAAGATATACAGGGTGCCTCATAAGTAATGGTATACAGAGCAAAATTTATTTTTTAATTTTTCTTGAAATTGATGAGTAGGGGTTATTTGAGGTGGGAAATCATAATACACTTTCAATTTTGGTATAGCTCCTAGCAGGCGCTACGGCACTCTCGTTTAATGTGTTAAGAAGGCCGTAACTTTTTTATCCGCACCTGTACGGTAGATTTTGCATAAAAGTTATATTATTCTATTATTTCTTAATAAAAAAGATATACTATTTTTAAGTCTCTAAATACAATAGTTTTTGACAAAAGTGCAAATCAAAAATTCCATGAATATTCATTATGCTGTGAACAATTTTTTTTTAAGTATGCATTGAGATACAGTATTATCAGAGTAAATAAAGATACATATTTATCAAGTATGCATAAAAACAAAAAGTACCTGTCAAACAACCAATCTTTAAAACAATAATTAATTGTTAAAGAGAGTTTTTTGTGTTTTTCTCCATCTAAAAATTTTTTAATATTTATAAACTGCCTCACCATATATTTTTTTCGAATTCTGAAATCAGAGAAGTGATCATGTTGAACATTTATTGTAGTATTCGTTATGTTGTTTTTATTTTCTGTGATACATTGTTTACCATTTGGAATAAAATTATTTATGCCTACTAGTTAAAAATTGTTTTGTTGTCATATTTCAAATTTTGAAAACTTGTTTAACGCCAATAACCACTTAAGCAGTATTAGCTGCATAACAGGAAATAACATTTTTCAACTAAAAATTTATTGTCGAATTTTGCCGTCAAAATAATAAATATATTTTTTTCATATCCCATAATGGAATGGCATGGAATTTTTGATTTGTACTTTTTTCAAAAACTATTGTATTTAGAGACTTGAAACAAATATATCTTTTTTATTAAGAAATGATGGAAGAATATAATTTTTCAGGGAAATCCGCCGTATAGATGCGAGTAAAAAAAGTTACGGCGTTCTTAACACATTAAACGCAGCGTACGTAGCAGAAAGTAGTTGCAATGAATAATATTTTTTACAATATTCTTATTAGTGTGATACAATAACAAAAAAATGTTTTTTGACGAGACAATGTATTCCACTTCTGATACATGAAATGTGTTTTACCTTTACACTCACTGTTTTACAGTGCAATTGCATCCTTGTCGTGAACTGGCAGATGGCCAACTGTCAACTAACTGTATCCAGTCGAATAACGTTTGATGGTCGAACTTCGAATACTGCTCTTCTCTTTGCAATAGGTGTATCTGGAGTTGAGGTCTGCCTGTTATTCACTAAGAGCTGACTTGTTCAGCCCTTATCAGACTATCTGCTGTTTCTAGTCTACCAGGTCAAGTATATTGGCTTTGTTTATTCCGTGTACCCAAGTCAACTGTTCGTAATTACCATCCCGTTAAATATTAGACGTAGGGTATACTTTCTTGATTTTATGAAGGTCCGATACAGACCCACCAAGAAATCAAATTTATCGAACCCCCCCGTCACCCCCATAGACTTATTCCATCTTTTCACTTTGTTGGTTGCACCAAGTCCTATAAAATTAGATGCCATGTTGATACGTTTTTCATCAAATCATTTTACCAGACCAAATCGCCATCAACACTGTAAAGTTCTTCCACGTACCATCTGTGCCTTTTCATAATAACCCTGTCTTCTATAAAATTTGGCTTTGCAAACCGGTTGATTGTGCCAATTGCAAAAATCTTTTTCCGGAATTAAAATAGGAGCATATATGATGAAAAATAGTTATCAAGATATAAATAGAACAATATACATATAAAATGGTTTTCTTAATTTGCTTTCGGAAATGCATTACTGTTGCTGCGCCTGGGCCAATCTTTTGCTGTAAATTTTGTCGGTCTATTTCAGTTGTTTTGCCTTGGGAAATAAAAAATCATAGATTTTGCCATTCTCTCGACATAACAAATAAAATTTAATTCCCCTTGAGTTTGGCTTTCCTTTGATGTTTAGAATTAAAAATAATAATTAAAGAGACAGCAAATATTATTTGTTCATCAATACACAGCTTTTTTCCATTGATAACATATTACATCTTGCTTTTATGCATCAAAAATGGGCCTCACCTCGTTGGCCCTTCTTTTCAAATTATTGACAACATAGTACATATTTTATAATACATATTTCTTCCTCTCCCGTAAAATGCTCATTCCTAGCTTGTTTCCCAGTAAAGGCGAAATCCGGTAAAGCCCAAGGCGTCCATGAGAATGTGTAAGTCAATGAACATTTTAATTTCTTTTTTATTTGCGGGGGATGAATGAGCATTGTTTTATAGGGCATATACGGGGTGGGCCATTACATAAAAGGATGGACTATCGACAAGTTTCAAAATGACTGATATTTTTAAACGGCTTCGTTTGAAGATAGCCTTTTGTTTGGGACTTTCTTTTTAAAGAAAGAATGTCGGAATGACACATACAATATAAAAAAACAGTAACAATGCACCTTTCTCTACATTTTAAGACCTCGATGAGAATGATCAGTCCATCTGGAGAGGAGCTAGACGTAATCATCCAAAGCGTCTTCTTATCATTCTTAAGCTGTATTACTTAAATTGCACTTTTTTCATTAGCCAATACCATTTTTGTTTATTAACCGATTTTAATGATCTTGGTGTCGTGGCTTACAGAAAAGAGTGAGCTATCGACGAAAAATTTCAAAATAGTCGATTTTCTTAATTGCAAGATGGCGGCCGCGTTTGAAAATAGACTTTGTGGCTAATTCTTTTTGAGGAAATAATATCAAAATGAAATACAAAATACAATACAATGCAAAAAAGCAATAAAAGTAACCTTTCTATACATTTTATGACCTCGATGAAAAAAATCGATCCATCGAAAGCGGAACTAAATGTATAAGTGTTATTGGCCAAAGAAAAAAGTGCAATTTAAGTACAGGCTTAAGAATGACAAAAAGAAGCTTTGTGTTACGTATAATTCCGGTCCCGAAGGACCGATTTTTCTCATCGAGGTCTTAAAATGTAGAGAAAGGTCCATTTTATTGCTTTCTTCTATTGGATGTGTCATTTCGACATTTATTCTTAAAAAATAATTGGACCAAAGAAAGGGTTATTTTCAAGCGCGGCCGCCATCTTGCATTTTAAAAAATCGACCATTTTTAAACTTTCGTCAGTAGTCCATTCTTTTCTGTAAGCTCATTAAAATCAATTGATAAACGAAAAAGTTATGGGCAAATGAAAATAATTCAAAATATTTTGACCCACCCGGTATATTCGTATTTTCTACTATAGGTACTTATAATCTCTCGCGTAATCTATTTTTGGAAGTAATTAATGTATTGGATCGGGTATGCTTTCTTCACTTGCCAAATTTTCACCGTTATCTGCTTGCCAATTTCTATAATCGTTTTGTAATACTGGTCGCTTGGTCCATTTTATTCCTGCTTTTTCCTGTAAAAATATTCAAAATATTTCTTCAGCATTTCACTGTTTCTTCATTCCCACTATTTCATTATCTGCCAAGTTTCATTGTTTCGTCAACTACATTTGACAGCCTTTTGTTGATATTTTATTTAACCTTTTCTGCGCAGTGTAAATTTCATCGTCTGATAAGTGCGACAGGTCAGAAAAATGCCCCTCCTCCAGTATATAAAAATTTCTACTAGCGACCTTTTAACTCTTATACCTCCTCTCTGTACATACGTTTTAGGCCCTTTGTAGATTGAGAAATATAATCCCGATTTATAGAGAAAATAGACACAGTTTGAGAAAAATAACAACTGGGATGTAAAGAATAATGTTCAAATAATCTGTTATACACAAAATTTCACGTACAGAAATACTAAATGCTATAAAGAAAATTGTAAGCATAACTTCTTTCATTGTATTTACTTGTTGCCGCCGGCGGTGATGATTTATGTGATTTCTTGAGCAGCACCATCTACTGGGGGGTCGAAAAAACACTGGTTTTTGCGTAAGTACGTAAGTACCTATAAGGTTGCAGGAAGCTAATTAAACTTTTCGGTCCAACATGCTTCTCTAAACATCAGTTCTATTGTTACCTGCATGTAAGGAAATTCGAGATGCGTTGATAAATAGTCAGTGCCCAGTCGCTTTTAAACCAATTTAAATGATTTGTGGAAAACCGAAGATTTGCTCTTCGGTGCTATATTGTCAGCTAGGGGTCTCCTGAAACGTTATTTGAACGATAAATCTGTAAATCCTGGGAGTTGTTTTAACTGACCGGACATCACTTACTACGGGTGTAAAGGGAACAATTCAATTTTTCAAACCTTTTTCATGTTCCTTTTACAACAGTTTGTCCTACTTCCTATTCATTTCTATTTAAGACATTTCGCTTTCAACTATCCCAATAATTAAAACCGATGAATTATCTATTTAATCGAGGCATTTCTTTTACTTTGTTAATATTGTCATTATAAAATTAAATAAACAAAATCATGTAATTAAAATTAGACCTCTAGTCGAACTTCATTATTACATGTGTGTAGGTTAGACAATATTAATGTTTAATATATCGAATGCATCATGGATTTCTATTTTAGTCCAACACCCAAAAAAAATAGATGAACATTTAAAATTTGAGAAAAGCTAGCTCTTTAATTTTTCAGGGAAATTCAAATAGATGGTTATAATCATTAATGTTTCAAATCTATCAACCCATTTAGATAATTTAAATTAGATCTATATGACGAGTGCCTTTAAATTTTTAGCAGTATACATATTTTTTTATCTAAATATTTTGTAAAATTTGTACACTGACGATCAATTGAAGTGACCCAAGAAAAATTTGCATCAACTTCCAACTCATATATCTTTTGATGCAAGAATCGCAAAGCCATAAATCTTTTTAGGTATTATAGATATACGCCTCAAGAATATGTGACACATATGTTTGCTTGTCCTTGTCTCGTTTATTTTTGGAGATACGGTGGTGAAAGTTGAGCCATGTTTTTCTACCAAAGTTTGAGATTGTGCATGGAGTGTCCCAAACCGTTTTCGGATATGACAATATAGTCATTTTGTACCCTCATTCATTGCGTTCATTTTCATTTTTTATTTATTGTGCTAACTTAATTGTTGTTGATTTTATGAGGATTTCTATACAACAGGACATTTTTTGACTTTAAATGCTTACTTTTTTAAATGTTTACAATTAAATCTTACACGTATATAATACACAAATAAAAAATTTTAGCATTAAATGTCATTAACGAGTTGGTCCACCTCTTGCTCCTATAACAGCTTGATACCGTCTGGGCATACTGACAATGCAATTATCTATAGGTTGCTGATCCACAAGAGGCCATTCCTCTGAAACCGCAACAGCAAGTTCTTCCAAATTGATAGCTGGTACCATTCGTTTGCGAAGGCGTCTTTCAAGTGCGCCCCAGACATGCTCGATAGGGTTAAGATTCGGCGAGCAGGAAGGCCATACCATTCTTGTGATATGTTCTTCGAAAAAATTGTTTACTACTCGAGCACGATGTAGTCTTGCATATATAGAAATTCAGGGTCTCTTTGATTCGCAAAAGGCAATACAATAGGCCGCAAAATTTGATTGAGGTACCTATCCCGCGCATTCATAATTTCATTTGCGAAAAATATCAATTCAGTTCTCCCCCTGTCAAAAAGTCAAAAAATGCACTGTTGTATAGAAATCCTCATAAAATCAACAACAATTAAGTTAGCACAATCAATCAAAAATGAAAATGAACGCAATGAATGAGGGTACAAAATGACTATATTGTCATATCCGAAAACGGTTTGGGACACTCCATGCACGACCTCAAACTTTGGCAGAAAAACATAGCTCAACCTTCATCACCGTATCTCCAAAAATAAACGAGACAAGGACAAGCAAAATGTGTCACATATTCTTGAGGCGTATATCTATAATACCTAAAAAGATTTATGGCTCTGCGATTCTTGTATCAAAAGATATATGAGTTGGAAGTTGATGCAAATTTTTCTTGGGTCACTTCAATTGATCGTCAGTGTAAAGAAATTCAAAATTTAAATTAGTGTACAAAATAATATCCGTGAAAACATTAATTTTGGTTCTCTATACTTTTTAAAAATTTTGTATTTACAAGCAATCTCCGAATGAGTATTAGTTTGTTAACGAATAGTTGATTTACTTATTAGCGTGATCATTGACTGCCAAAATTGCATTGTGGCTTCCACAGAGTTATATATCAGCAAATCAGCCTCCAAGAATTCTTAGGATACGACAGGAATGTTTCAGAGGTGATATACATCTAAAATCGATATTTTTATCTCTCAATGGTAAAACCAAAGATCATTTCATATACTAGATAGTCAAAGCCACTGTTTATTTCAACGCCCCATCTTCTCTCTCTAACACATGCAAAATTGGATGCCAAATAACAGAGAAGTATTGCAGTATCATGAGTTAAAGTGAGATGAAGCTTAAGTTGGGGTCCATTTATGAGCGATAAAATTAAACAATAGGTCTGACTATCTAGTGTATACATGATCTTTGGTAAAACGGTATAAAATGTATAAATTACATGCCCCTTGCCTCGGTGAGGTACTAAGATGGCAACAGTTGCTATTATTCGTGTTGGGTTCAATATTACCAATCATAATATAGTCATAATACAACTACCGAAAAAATCATAGAGCATTCTAAAAATGTTTCGACCTTATTTTCATGATAGTAAAAGTTTTATTTAAACGACATACTTGTCATATTCTTTTAATTTTTATATATTTTTTTGTTCTTTTACAAATGCTAATATTTCATCATTAATGAAAATACCAATTGTATTAATCGAAATAAATTGAAATACCTATATTTTTATATTCACGTTCTTTTAAGAGTACGTTCTCACATTTTTTCCCAAAATGACATTTCCTGACATTCTGATACTCACTCTTTATTTATATTTGCGTTATTGTTTCAGCTGTGTACGATGACGCTATCACAGATGCCTTTATTAGGACCATCAAGCTCTTAATATCCGAACCACCAAGAAGATCCATTTACATTGCATTAGAAAAGCGTTTTGTATTTACGATAGCTGACTGCGACTCCGTAGCTCCTTGTTACGAATATTTTCTTCAATGTCTTCAGCAAATTAAAAACGTACAAGTAGAGGAAGTGCCACTGAATTTTCCTAAATTTTTTAAATACGAAAGGGTTAAAGAATTGGTGTTATGGAAACTGACGTCAGTATTTTAATATATTTAATTAGGTTTAGTTTTTATAATTATTGTATATGTTCATATTGTAAAATAAATATGCTCCGTTTTTAAATTAATTCTTGGACTTTTTATTGCATTATATTAACCAAATAAGAATAATTGGCGAAACAGTAAGTATTTGTAGAATTTTAAACTGAAGCAAATTATGAAATTATTTATGATAAAATAGTTTAGTAAACGTCTAGTGTGTTAGATTCAAGAAACGTTTAAAAATTAAATTTCGTTCCACCAATCTTGGAAATAATTGGAAGTTGATAGAAATGTAGCAGAAATCCGTCCTATGCCGTTTTCGTATATAACCCCCAAAAACACCTTCAGTACAGATGGTTGGTCCTTGCTCCATCATCTTCGAACTATTGTAATATTGTCTTAAATCTGTTTTCGATTGAAGAAAAAAATGTTCTACGATATTTTCCATGCAATAGGCCCGCCCCATAGTTACCCATCCACCTCATCACCTTGGAATTATTAGAATATTTTATTACTTGATCTATCCTATATCCCTATTAGAAAAAAAAAGTTTCATGCAGTTCTCGAACGGGAACACCCTATAGCCACCCTCAAAAATGTTAACACACTTTGCAATTGGAATTATTGGAATATTTTTTTAATCTGTCCTATTTTCTTGATAGAAAAAATTACTCCACAAAATTGAAACTACTTCAAACTACCTAGACACCTTCAAGCCCTTATGTTTTTTTTTTTTTTTAATCACTTATTTAACGTCGGTCTATTTCCGCTGCGGAGGCCAATCACCGACGCCAGGAGACGAGCAACCCCCAACCTGGAAATTTTGCCGAACCTCTTATCTTACTAAGAGTAGGGATTTTTTACTTGCCTAACATTTAATAGACAAGGGACCGACTGCTTTACATCCCCTCCGAAGGATGGTATATCCTCAATACACCTCTCGCCTACAGTTGTATTGCTTCTGCGATATAGCTGATATACAAGCCGCTAGAAGTAGGGAAGCGAGACCGCGTCTCTCCATGGATAGTCCCCATCCATGTACTACACGCGGTAAATGTTGCTTTACTCCTAATATCGCTATGAAGTGAGTGAAGTCAGTCCTCCGCTCGCTGCCAGTTATTGTTTTCCACTTGTTCTTCCAAATATTTGAAATTTAAAAGAGGTTTTTTAAAAACTACGGCTGTTTTCATAATATGCCAATAATTTAATAATATAGCTAGGTACATTAAAAATTAACCTCAATCAGCCTCAAGTAGGTAACCACTTAATTAACAAACAAGGAAGAACAACAAACTTTGCCAGGTTAAGGCAATTTTCTAATTAAAACTGACATGAACATTGAACATAATGCAATAAAAGAAATTTATTAAAATATTTATTATTCAACAAAAAAATA
Source organism: Rhagium mordax (assembly GCA_963680705.1). Taxonomy (NCBI): domain Eukaryota; kingdom Metazoa; phylum Arthropoda; class Insecta; order Coleoptera; family Cerambycidae; genus Rhagium; species Rhagium mordax. The sequence goes on along the minus strand of OY796656.1, from coordinate 48,089,015 downwards.
AATCTTATTCATTAAAACAAAAGGGCCGGAAAATAGAAAGAAAAAAAATAAAGAATCGGTAATTATTTTACTAAATGTAGATAAATGAGTATCAAACTATTCTGTAGATTGTTGTATAATGTGGTTACAGATGCTAAAAGAAGAAATTAGCAACGTGAATGTAATCTGATCAAGAATCTTAGCACTGAAAAAGGAAATAGATTGAGTTTCCGAAACGTCTGCGAAATCTACGAAGTTACTATTGTCTTCTTCTATTTCTTGCACTACTTCTTCATTTTTGCTGTCTTCCTTGGTAATATTATTGCAAACTATACACGTACAAAATTCTATACAATTTTTTACACGAGCAGTACGAGCATCGTTTTGTATTGTACCCCGTTTTACAAACACAATCTTTGTAGAGATAAAGTTCATCCAGTGCTGCAAGTTCTGAATATGAAGCTTATTATTAATTTTCATCTAGTCTATACCATCCCATGTGGAAGCTTCAATACATGGTTTGTTTCATCTATAGTAATTGCGAAATAGTAATTAGTTCTCAGAGTATGCTTCTTTACCAGCGTATCTGTAGTTGCATGCAATTTTTGTCTGTATTATATTTTAATTTAAACAACTGGTGGCGAAATTCAGTTTGCCAGTGGTTCGCTTGGAACCAATTCCGTTTCAAGACCTTTCAAAGTTTCCACATATTTTAAACAATTTTTCATTATTTTAAAAGGAGAATCCTTTCCCTTACCGCAGAAAGCACCGGTGTCATCTGACCTTGTAAAATCCTATTAATACTTGCACAACGTCTTACCAAGATTTTAAATACCTAGGAGGACAAAGGAGGAACAATTTGTGGGGCTTGAAAATGTCTAGTTTCAAGTTATTGGAGCAAGTTGACATTTATTATTGTTTGAGGTGTATTTTTTCTTGCATTGGAACAGGACAGATTTAAAAAATTGTTCCCTTTGATTAAAAATAGTGAAGTGACTTATCATTTTTGACGGTGGCTAGGGAGTGGCCTATTCGAAACTGGAAGAAATATTTTCTAAAATATTTTTTTATTTAATTGAAATTTGGAACGTAGACTAGATTAAAAAAATGTTCCAAAATAATTCCAAGATGGTTGATTTTGGGAGGTTGTGTTTCAAATCTGCACTAGGAATTTCTTGAAACGTTTTTTTTTCTAATATTATGAGCTAGACTAACATTTCTATCATTTCATTTAGATGCAAGTTGGTGGAGCAAGACTGAACGATAGAGAGGCACTAGTCATAGACTAATAATTAGAAGAAGCAAAACACTAAATAATGAAGTATTTATTTATTTATTTTATTATTTAGATACACCCAACCAACAGTTAACCAATTCTAGATTGTATATTAACAGTAGATAAGATAGAAGAATTCGTACAAAAGAAAATTAGATTACAGAAAAGTGATAAAAAAATAGAAAAATGAAAATTAAACCAAAAAAGCAGAAAAATTTTATAATAATTCATAATTTTATAATTTACACAATAAGTGCCATTTTAATTTGCCTGAATACTACAGTGAAATACATTAAAGTCATTTCCGTACATAAAATGTACAAGGTGTCAACTCTAATTTTGCCCCCCCCCCGCTATTCCTTATTTTTGAAGATATTTTGAAAATGTAGCCTTATCAGACATTTTGCGAATTTTTCAAATATAATATTCAAAATTACCTAGCGGCAATACATACAGGGTGGTGAAAAAGAGTTGTTTTCTTTAAATGGAATACCCTGTATACAGGTTTGTAGTACACTTTGAGTTGATTTCAAAAATATATAACTCCCTTGAGTTTAGATCAATATAGGTCGAGATATTCAAGGATAAACGTGAGAAATATGTTTCACTTTCGAGGTGGCTTGACATTCTGACTTAATTGTTGACTTTTAACTGTCAAAATAATGTTCCTTAGCAATAAATATCAAATACTTAAAGATCTCTCTAAGATCAAACGTGTATTTTATTAACAAAAAAAAAAGATTTTAAAAAAATAACAATTAACAGAAAAATAAACTTCACATAATTTAACAAAATACAAAACAAAAACCGCCATGATTTGCTCGAAGATTATTATACACAATTTTTAAAGTGTGTTTTGCAGGCACCCGAAGTCTGGGGAATCTTCTAAAAAATTCCCTACATGCTGCAGCTAGATTTTTATTACACAAAAGATACATATTGACCATTGCACATCTTTCTTCTACATTCTTAATTATATACAAGTTATACAACAAAACGATATAAACAATATGAATAACGTAAAAATTACATTCACAATAATATTCAGTCAATTATTTTGACAGATAAAAGTCAACAATTAAGTCAGAATGCCAAGCTACCTCGAAAATGTGAAAACAAATATTTCTCATGTTTATCCTTGAATATCTCGATCTATTTTGCTCTAGCTCAAGGAAGCTATAAAAAATAAATTTTTGAAATCAGCCCAAAGAGTACTACACACCTGTCAAGAAATACAGTGTATTCCATTAAAAAAACACCCTGTATGTATTGACGCTAGGTAATTTTGAATATTATATTTGAATAATTCAGAAAATGTCCGATAAGGCTACATTTTAAAATTTTGAAATACCTATCTTCGCAAATAAGGAAATAGAAGGGGGGGGGGGGGGCAAAATTAAAGTTGACACCCTGTACAGGAGAAAACTTTAATAAACTAGTTCATGGAATAATAAGATAAAAAGTTTCCCAATTTCTACTTCCTATATGAGGTACACGAAAACTTTTCCCTAGGATAAACGGGCAATTAAAATTATTGTGAATAATTTTATATAGAAAAACCAGATAGGGATTTTTCATACTAGACATATCAAACCATTCTAACATCCTACTATGTGAAAAAACCTATCATAAGATATTATTTTCAACGAAACACAAACACTTATCAAAACGGCCCCAAATGCTTTCGATGCGATTTATATATCATACCTCAGGGACAATACCAATGAGCAATAACTCTAATTCGACCGTATAAGGGAATAGTACAAAAATTTTATAATTACTAGATTATTGAACTCGACAATTATTGACCATTTCTAATTGCAAACTTCAAAACTTTTTAATGCTGACAAAACTACTACCTACATTTAGGTACATAAGTATTCCTTAAAACTTTGGTTTGTGTTAAAATTGTCAAAAATAACAACTATATAGATACCTATCTAATTGTATTAAATCTTTTCAGCACTTGGTTATTCAGTTGGTAACTGTAATTGACATTATGGACTCAAGAAAACGAAATGTACTGCATTTATATATTTGAAATTAACTGCGATTTGGTTAACATCAATGATTTACTTTAATCAGAGTATTTTGTAGCTTGTAACAATCCTTCTTAGTTTCTATAACTTAAAACATATCTAAGTCATCAGCATATAAAACGGTTTGAACGTCGAGATTTTTCACTAAATCAATCATAAAATATATCAAACAATAAAGATAATTTTGTATACGTAGATTTTCAAATGTAAACACCTAATAAAAGTAATAATAATAACTAACCCTACGGGATGTGGGGAGTTGCTGTAGATTATTCGCTGGCGCTCTCTCTGTGTGGTGTCGGAGGCCACAGGGAGACTGTCCAGCACTTTCTCCCGGAAATGGAAAAAAAAAAATAAAAAAAAATAAATAAATAATAATAATAATAATAATAAAATTTATGCGACTTCGGCCTACATCCAACGACATAACGCGGCTTTACGAGTGCTATACTACCATCTTCGGCACTCGTACAAGATAGACCAAACACCAGTGCTGCCTTATATCCCCGGAGATATCGAGTCCGTTGTCGAGAACGAGAAATGCCGGATTTACTGGAACTACTCGTTCCCGACCGTCAGGCGAATTCAAGCCAATAAGCTTGACATAGTCCTCTTCGACCATCAGACCAAGGTGATGTATGTCATCGAGTTCTCAGCACCTGCTGAGACAAACATCGCCTTGAAGGAGGAGGAGAAACGGACTAAATACAGAGATCTCCGGTACGAGCTCCAAGTGCTATACCCAGGCTACTCTGTCAAGATGGTCGTCCTGATAATCGGTGTACTCGGAGGTATGAAGCCCACGCTGCTCTCCGCATTGAAGACCATGCCTGCCTGCCAAACATCGGCAGAATGGTTGGCTGGTCAAATGCAGAAAGCGGTCATCCTGGGATCCCTTCGTCTACTTAGGGCACACGAGTCTGGAATCTACAGTGACTAACCCTGCGGGATGTGGGGAGTTGCTGTAGATTATTCACTGGCGCTCTCTCTGTGTGGTGTCGGAGGCCACGGGGAGACTGTCCAGCATTAGCTTCGGGAAACTGAAAAAAAAAAAAAAATAATAATAATAATAAAATGACATTATTAGGCGAAGTTTAGTACAAGACTACTCTTACACTTAACCTAAAATGCCACCTGTTTCTTCAAATCTGTTTTTTAAACTTTGGAAGATGCTTCTTGTGGATGGATTCTGTGAGAATACTTTTGAACGAAAAAAACAATTTCTGTCACTTTCACCAAGGGTATACATCATATCAATTAATTCCTGCTTCGTAAAATTCATTTTTTACTGAAAACTAGGAGGTTTGCAACAAAATTGAAATTAACTAAAATTAAATGACGTTAAATGTCTTTGTTTCTATGAAATAATTTCAAAGGTACGTTGACTTTTCTGAATAAAACGTACCTATTTACACATAAACAGCTACATCTCAAAAATTATTCATTTTATAAGGAAGGGAAAATGGTCGGTACAGAGACAATAAAAATAACGCTATTCTTTTGAAATATCTCAGTTTAATGTAGGTTGAAGCGTGTTTAGTCTACACGAAGTTTTTATTCAGATGATTTTTTATTAGTGTTGTGCATATTTTTTCTTGTGTTATTTTTTATATGAAAGCAGATAATTTTTACATGCAGAGATTAAGCTCCATGTTCGAGTTTACCTTTTAGAATACTATATGACAGGTCGAAGATACCATCTTCATGCGTATTCTGAGCCTTGAAGAAGTTTACGTCGAGTAAACGAAACGTCGGCAAAAGAATAGCGTTATTTTTATTGTCCTGTACCGACCATTGTCCCTTCCTTATAAGATTGTCAAGGACACAATTTTTAATTCAGAGATTATTCATTTTAGGTATAGATATAGACAAAAATATACAGGGTTCCATTTGTAAAAGTTGTGTTTTGGTAGTTTGAATACTTATAAGTTAGCAGTGCGCTTATGAACACCCTGTATGAAACACTACTACCATGTCAAAGAAAAAAAATTACTCTCCAAAAATAAGTCCAAAATCAATTTTCAAAATTACTCTCCAAAAATAAGTCCAAAATCAATTTTCAAAATTAATGATACCTGCAAACGTCAGTTTTTCATAGAAATATTTTTTATTTCATTAACCATCCAACAAATTTTAAAAATATTTTACCGCTAAATAGGCCATCATAGTGGTCTTCAAACATAATAAAAAAATAGGGTCATTCCATTTAAAAAATATATATTCTTTCATCTACCACTTTAACGGATCGCCCTGTATAATTAATGATAATTTTAAAAAATGTATTTTTTCTCACAATTTAATTAAAATTTTGAACCATATACCTCTATCTCTAACGAGACAGGAGATACAGAAGAAATACACACTATTGACTCACCCTGTATATTAAAAATGCATAGTTTTTGAGTTATAGTTAAAAAACTATAAAGTGGACAAATTTAGCCCGTTCTCAAAATTTCAAGCCTAAATTTAATAGCACTTTGTGGATTTATCATTTTCCGTATATATCAAACAATAAAATACCTTTAACTTAACGAATTAGTTCCTTTTACCCCTGTTTTTTTTTTTTTCGACAATAGGTAGTGTAATATTGCTAGTAGTGTCTTTTCTCCGATGCCGATATTGCCTTTTTAATGGAACAAAACGGTATGTATAATTCATTTCATATTTATTTGCAACATGAAAAGTATCAAAGAGTACCGACAATTAGCAGGAAATTTTTTTTAATTCATATTCCGAAAGTACACCTTGTAATTAGTAAATATGCAAAATATTAAATTTTTTTTTCAACTGCTTCTCCCTCAAAATAAATAATGAAAATAGAGCGCTGTGACGTCACACCACTCGCAGCGGTCGGCCGCTAGCTTGTTTCCTATAGTTTCATACCGGCGGCAGTTACTACACACACGGCGGAAGTGGTAATTTCGTTCATCTTTTAAGTGCTTCGTCCTTGGTACAGCGAAATCTAAATACCATATATCCGCATAACTCATAGAACCAGTGGAGTCGGGTGGTGTGACGTCATAGCCGTTTCAAATATGTTACGAATTTGAAATCAAATATTAGAGTTAATATTAAACGCTAGCGATCTAATTTTTTCACTATATACTTAGAGGATGAAATACTTACGGAAAATGCTAAAATAAATTAAAAAGCAAATATCACGAAATGAGCCCATTCTTCAGTTATTCGATTTTTCAAATCCTGGATATCTGATGGCCCATAGAAAAAAATCCAGGGGAGATAAGTCGGGAGAACGAGTAGGTTATTCTATGAAACTTCTTCTGCCTATCCATTTATTTGGAAACCTCTCTTCCAACCACGCCCTTACTGGTGAAATGTAATGCGGTGGGGCATCATCTTGCTGGAACATTAATTCTGCTCCATGAATTAGCAGGTTATCTTCTTCATTTTGCTGATTTTTGATGCATTCTGTGAGTAATGGATCAATTGTATTTTCTAAAATATCTAAGTATAGTTGCCCCGTAAGTTTCTCGTTAATGAAAAGAGGGCCAGTTATAGCATTTCCTAAAATACCTGCCTAAACATTTATTTCTCAGGCCGCTGTGTGTGGACTTCTCGATATAAATGTGGGTTTTCAGTGTCCCAATATCTGCAATTCTGTTGATTGACATATCCACGCAGGAAGAATGTACATTGTTCGCTGAAGAAAATATTTGTTGTAAATCTTTCGTTGTTATTAATTTTTTCAGTCATGGTTTTGCAAACTATACTCTTCGGTCAAAATCATCTTCAAATAATTCTTGAACGGGAAGCATTTTATATGGTTGAAATATATGCAGTTTTAAGGCTTTGTGCACTGGACCAACAGTGCACAAAGCCTTAAAATGAAGCAACAGAAGCATTGGGGTCAAAATTACAAAGAACTTCAATTTGAGTACCCTCATCCTTACTCTGGATATATTCCTGTTCTTATTTGCAACAATAGGTACCAGTGATTAAAAAATTTTTATTAGGTGCGTTACATACTTATAACTTTTTGTCGAGGTGCCACAAGTTAAAATTCCGACAAGTTTGTCCAGCACACTCGTTATTTTTGCCGCTAAAGTATACACCATTGTAATGGGACTAAAGAAGTCGGCAACACTGATTTTAGGAAATAAACAGTTCATGTCTAACCTCAGTATGGTGTATTATATTCAACCTGGTTACCTACTTAACTAAAGGCATTTATAGTCTTTTACATGGCGCAGTACGGTAAATAACCTAAATAAATACAAAGTTCAGTATAATAAAGAAATTAGCACTGGAAATAAGATGGGAGACAGCCAAAAAGTTGGAATTCCACCCATGTGTATGACGGGAAATGTAGCCGAAAACTGGAGAATATGGCGGGCACGCTTCGAGAACTATCTGATCGCAAGCGAAATGAATAAAAAGGATGAGTCTACCCAGTGTGCACAGCTACTACATTTCATAGGAGAAGAGGGATTTAAAATACACTACCTTCAAGCTAGAGGAGACTGATAGAAATAAACTAAAGAAATTACTGGAAAAATTCGAAGGATACTTTTTACCAAAAGAAAATGTGTCGGATGAGAGATACAAATTTTTTTCCTATCGTCAAGAATCAGAACAGACCTTGGAATAGTTTGTAACGGAACTGAGAAAAAAAGCAATGACGTGTAAATTAGGATGGCAACCGCGATATGGCAAAACAACACTAATAAAAATAATTCCTGTATGGATAAGGGGCAATTTTGTTACACGACATCCGTACCGGAATATTACATTCTGAAGTAATTTTACCGCAAAAATGTAATATTACCTAGGAATAATAATAACGCGTGTTAATTTACATAGTATTTTTACCACCAATTTGAAAATCTCCTGGGAACATGTACACGAAAAAGTTCTTGGCAATTTTAAAAAGTAAAATTACTAGCTCGTATAATTCCTTAGGAATTTTTACCAAGTAAAAGTATAATTACTTAGGAATAATACCAAGTATGTAAAATCCCTTAGGAATTTTAGTAAATATGTAAAATTCCTTGGGAATTTTAGTAAGTATGTAAAATCTCTGGGAAAAATTAATTTTACTTTTATTTTTGAAGGTTAATTACTTGGAAAATATTAGAAAATTAGTTCCGAAGAGAAGGTGCAGTTCGAACATGCAAATAAAAAAGTATAACACAAATTTTGTGTCTTCGGAAGAGTTTCGACGAAAAAAATTGTTAGTGTTTTATGTTATCTACTTCATTATGAAATACACAAACCTTTTTGTCGTCAAAATTCTTCGGTGAATAAAAAATTCGTATTAGACTTTTTTATTTGCATGTTCGAACTGCACTTCTCTTAAAGTGTCTGTACTAATTTTCTAGTATTTTCCAAGTAATAATTAACCTTTAAAAATAAAAGTAAAATACATTTTCTTAAGAAAACCGTTCATTTTCGACACACACTGTATTTTTTTTTGTTCCTTATAGTCCAATATAAGACCAGTTAAATTATTAGCACTCGTATCGTTTACACCCTGTATTTGGTTCAGATGTTTGGGAATAATGGTGCTAATTTCTACACAATTCATACAATTATAGAAATAAATAATACAAGAGACTTTAACTTGAATGTATATTGTATAATAGGACAATAATTTAGAATTTAGACAAGATTGAAAATTGTAACGTTTATCAAAAATAAACAAAGATTAATATTTTAGTAATAGTTATAATATAAGAACCATCATTTGTCTAAAAATTCTTCATTGGACAATTTTTCTCTTAGATGTAGAAAAATTTGCACTTTTAGAGCCTTGGTCTGGATGAACCTTCAGGAAATACCTTTCAATAAACTCTAATGTGGCACTTATTTTCTTCGGATATTCATATTAAAAATTTAATAATATGTCGCATAACATTGTTTAATTGCATCATAAAATGAATTTGTACCTTCATTTGTCTTGATTTTTTCTTTAACCACTCAGTATGTGATATTTTCAGTTTCTTCTAAAATATTCAATAAATTAAAATTATAAAAAATATAAATTATGTAACTTACCCAACATAATGATGGAGGGGCTATTATTGTTTATTGCTTCCAGTCATTCCGGCATTTAGTATGTATTTATGGAATCGCTGATGGGAATTGTAATTAATTATGCAACCAAATTTTTTTGTACATGTCTGGTATTATTCTTACGAAGGCGTATAGGGGCCAACAACTTTATATTTTTACAAACATATGGAATTGCCAATTCAAGTGACAATTGTCACATCGAAGTGACAATTGTCACTTCAAAGTGACAATTGTCACTTCAAAGTGACAATTGTCACTTCGATGTGACAATTCAAATTGACCATAGGGTATGCGCATAATATGCTATATTTTTAAGCAACATTGGTTATAAAAGATAGTTAATGCTGTAAAAAAATGAATAACAATAAAATTTTATCAACAATGTACCCTAAATTTATGTATTTGTTAATTAAAATTTATATTATTTTTAAGTATACGACCACTGACCGAGAACAAACGATGGAATTCGCATCTCACCGTGCTGGGCGTGACATCAATCACTGTTTTTTTTTTTTGACAGAACTTTAGAATCTTTTATGTTCGCCGTTGTGCATATATCATACTATTTACGTGTAGATTGTGCGATTTCGGTGTTAAATATTAACATTTTTCACGGAAAAGTGAGTGGAACAGATTTTGTAAAGGCCCAGATAGATAATTTGGCCAATGTTGCTCTCCTTGTTGCTGTACTACGTTTAGGTGGAAGGCGCCTTTTTCTACCAGCTTGACAATCAAAATACATGAACTTTTAAATGTATGTAACTACCCATTAATTTAAACATCATATAGTTTTCTAAATCTTCCTCTAATTGAAAAGAAAGTAAAATACATAACCTAAAATTGTATGATTTTAAAAAGATACAAAATCGCGCTTACGTTGAAATGATCCCCACGTACAACCCCTTTAGTGTTTTCTGATATATCAATTTCATTCCTTCTCATGGTACGTAACCATAATTTTCGTTTTTTCTTTAAGCGCTTGATCGTATATTGGTAATGAGACAAATCTTTTTTCTGGTGTTTTTCTTGTGGACGACTGGCACTGAGGTATTTACCTTGGATGCTTAATATCAATAATATCCTTCTTTTCCATTGCAAAATACTACATTAAACGCTATTTTAACGAGTTTTACACAACATCAAACATCAGACATTAAATGAAAATGCCAGTGTCTGACGTCACAACACGACAGCAGCCATTTGCATAACGTCACCGTCATTTTTGCGACTCATTAAAATAATCATTTTTTGTTAATTTTTTTTGGATAATGGGTTACATTTTAGCCGTTTTTTATTATTGCGATAGCCATTTATAATCTGTCTCATCAACAGATGCAAATAGACTCCTCCCAAAAATGCCCGCTAAATTTTAATGGAATTTCTCTATTGGTCGTATTTATAGAACCCGAATTACAAAGCAACCGCTAGATTTGACTGATTAAGGCCGACTCTACAAGTACTCGCGTAAAGCATTAAACTTTTACACATTTTGCAACAGATCAATCAGAACACATAAAGGCGAAACGTATGAAAAACGCTAATAAATGGGGAGCCGGCGTCAGACTGTCAACTGTGTTATTAGTTTTTGTGACATTTCATCTGGGGGAGTTAAATAAGGTAAGTACGTAAATGCAAACGATAATCCAGACATTTTTCGGTGGAAGATAAGGAAAAGGTGCTGAACATTTTTAAGGCCTACGATAGGGAGAATCCGGAGAAACCAAAGATGGAATGCATAGAGTTCACTGCAAAGGCAGCAGGTGTGAGTGCTCGAAGTGTTTCCAATATTCTTCATGAATACAAACAAGCACACCAACTTCAGCCACCAACAGTGTACCACCGACAAAGGTGATTATTTACCTCATCTTAAACGGAGTGCTTTGTGGGGATTAATAAGAAAAATTGGCTTTCGGTGAGTGAAGGAACTCTTTATGTCTTCGTGTTGTAATGTAATTATTGTATTTGGCATTATAGGTTCTCACGTAATAGTGCCCTAAGGGAAAAAAATTAGATTATCGTTTGGAGGCGAAGATTCCTGCGAGACATCAGGAAATGCCGGAAAGAACATAAGAAGTTGCACTTTTTAGATGAGACTTGTGTGAACGCTGGCCATGATGTAAGTAAAGTATGGAAGGACGGTTAAAAGATCCATCGGGCAAGGGAAGTCATCTTATAGTCCTCCACATAGGATCCGAGGACGGTTTCGATGAGAATGGTTTGTTATGCTTCGAATCAAAGAAAACTACGCTTTGTCGATGGTACACTTTTGATGACTGAAGTTGGTGTGCTTGTTTGTATTCATGAAGAATATTACAAGCACTTGGAACACTCACACCTGCTGCCTTTGCAGTGAACTCCATGCATTCCATCTTTGGATTCTACGGATTCCCCCCATCGTAGGAAGATGTTCAGCGCCTTTTCTTTACCCTTCACCGAAGAATGTCTGGCCAGTCGTGTTTTTCAATGGAGAAATAGAAACTGCTCGCCGGTTCTGACTGCTCAGTAGTGTTCAGTGTAAAAAATAAAAGTGATATCATATATTATTTTTCCAATTATATTATATACGTTTATCTTATTATTTATCGTTGTTTTCATTTATTTACAAATTTATATATACCTATGTAGGGCTTTTAAAGTCTATTTTTTTCTATTGATTTAAGTACCAAATGTATTGTAATGATGAATAAAGCATTCTATTATTATATTATATTGATATCTCTCTTAACTTTCTTATACTGACGAGCTGTAATATACAGTAAAGATCGAGGAGGTTCGAACATGGGTTTTAGCTTGCGCGATTTACTTGTGTCAGTTGTAGGCAAGCGGACACAGTGCCCGGGAATCGTGGATCTCCGCGCTGTAGCCGATGCTCGCGTCTACTATTATTCCTTGCTTGGATTATTTTATTTTACAATAATTTTTATTAGACCTCCTGCAACACTCGAGGTGCAGCGACAATTAATTTTATGTTGTAGAATCACATTTTTTATAAATGACTTTATTTATAGGCTTTATACAAGCATAATAACAAAAAACATAAATATGATATCACTTTTATTTTTTACACTGAACACTACTGAGCAGTCAGAACCGGCGAGCAGTTCCTATTTCTCCATTGAAAAACACGACTGGCCAGACATTCTTCGGTGAAGGGTAAGGAAAAGGCGCTGAACATCTTCCTACGATGGGGAGAATCCGTAGGATCCAAAGATGGAATGCATGGAGTTCACTGCAAAGGCAGCAGTTGTGAGTGTTCCAAGTGCTTGTAATATTCTTCGTGAATACAAACAAGCACACCAACTTCAGTCACCAAAAGTGTACCATCGACAAAGGGTAGTTTTCTTTGATTCAAAGCATAACAAACCATTCTCAACGAAACCGTCCTCGGATCCTATGTGGAGGACTATAAGATGACTTCCCTTGCCCGATGGATCTTTTAACCGTCCTTCCATACTTTACTTACAGCATGGCCAGCGTTCACACAAGTCTCATCTAAAAAGTGCAACTTCTTATGTTCTTCCCGGCATTTCCTGATGTCTCGCAGGAATCTTCGCCTCCAAACGATAATCTAATTTTTTTCCCTTAGGGCACTATTACGTGAGAACCTATAATGCCAAATACAATAATTACATTACAACACGAAGACATAAAGAGTTCCTTCACTTACCGAAAGCCAATTTTTCTTATTCATCGCCACAAAGCACTCCGTTTAAGATGAGGTAAATAATCACCTTCATGCGCCGCTGCTAAAATTTTGTTTACAGTTGGTGGTTCATTTCTTTCAAAAAAGAATGGATTATACGCTTGAGAGAACTTTTAGTTCCTTCATCGATATTGTCCAAAACTGCCCTTTGTCGGTGGTACACTGTTGGTGGCTGAAGTTGGTGTGCTTGTTTGTATTCATGAAGAATATTAGAAACACTTCGAGCACTCACACCTGCTGCCTTTGCAGTGAACTCTATGCATTCCATCTTTGGTTTCTCCGGATTCTCCCTATCGTAGGCCTTAAAAATGTTCAGCACCTTTTCCTTATCTTCCACCGAAAAATGTCTGGATTATCGTTTGCATTTACGTACTTACCTTATTTAACTCCCCCAGATGAAATGTCACAAAAACTAATAACACAGTTGACAGTCTGACGCCGGCTCCCCATTTATTAGCGTTTTTCATACGTTTCGCCTTTATGTGTTCTGATTGATCTGTTGCAAAATGTGTAAAAGTTTAATGCTTTACGCGAGTACTTGTAGAGTCGGCCTTAGTAGGTCAAATCTAGCGGTTGCTTTGTAATTCGGGTTCTATAAATACGACCAATAGAGAAATTCCATTAAAATTTAGCGGGCATTTTTGGGGAGGAGTCTATTTGCATCTGTTGATGAGACAGATTATAAATGGCTATCGCAATAATAAAAAACGGCTAAAATGTAACCCATTATCCAAAAAAAATTAACAAAAAATGATTATTTTAATGAGTCGCAAAAATGACGGTGACGTTATGCAAATGGCTGCTGTCGTGTTGTGACGTCAGACACTGGCATTTTCATTTAATGTCTGATGTTTGATGTTGTGTAAAACTCGTTAAAATAGCGTTTAATGTAGTATTTTGCAATGGAAAAGAAGGATATTATTGATATTAAGCATCCAAGGTAAATACCTCAGTGCCAGTCGTCCACAAGAAAAACACCAGAAAAAAGATTTGTCTCATTACCAATATACTATCAAGCGCTTAAAGAAAAAACGAAAATTATGGTTACGTACCATGAGAAGGAATGAAATTGATATATCAGAAAACACTAAAGGGGTTGTACGTGGGGATCATTTCAACGTAAGCGCGATTTTGTATCTTTTTAAAATCATACAATTTTAGGTTATGTATTTTACTTTTTTTTCAATTAGAGGAAGATTTATAAAACTATACGATATGTTTAAATTAATGGGTAGTTACATACATTTAAAAGTTCATGTATTTTGATTGTCAAGCTGGTAGAAAAAGGCGCCTTCCACCTAAACGTAGTACAGCAACAAGGAGAGCAACATTGGCCAAATTATCTATCTGGGCCTTTACAAAATCTGTTCCACTCACTTTTCCGTGAAAAATGTTAATATTTAACACCGAAATCGCACATTGAATCTACACGTAAATAGTATGATATATGCACAACGGCGAACATAAAAGATTCTAAAGTTCTGTCAAAAAAAAAAACAGTGATTGACGTCACGCCCAGCACGGTGAGATGCGAATTCCATCGTTTGTTCTCGGTCAGTGGTCGTAAACTTAAAAATAATATAAATTTTAATTAACAAATACATAAATTTAGGGTACATTGTTGATAAAATTTTATTGTTATTCATTTTTTTACAGCATTAACTAGCTTTTATAACCAATGTTGCTTAAAAATCTAGCATATTATGCGCATACCCTATGGTCAATTTGAATTGTCACATCGAAGTGACAATTGTCACTTTGAAGTGACAATTGTCACTTCGATGTGACAATTGTCACTGTACACTTGTAAAAATATAAAGTTGTTGGCCCCTATACGCCTTCGTATATTCTTCACTTTACACTAAAAATAAAAATATTTGAACAGATTAGAATTGACTAAGCATTCAAAACAAAATATACCTGAAAACAAAAAAATTGTTTTTTTTAACGAGATTAATTGTTCAAATTTTTATATTTAAAACAAGAAAATGATGTCAATTCTGGAAGTGATGTGCAAAACTGATAAAAACTGGAAGTGATGTGCAAAACTGATAAAAACTGATACTTAAATAATGAATTCCGAAAAATCGCTCTTCTAAAGACAATTCTTATCAAATTAAAAGCTGAGCCGATTTATTTGATACTGTAGTATACTGTGTACAGGGCGTACACAGTAGGCATGTCTCCGGATTGACTTTACAAGAGGAAAAACTTTTCTACGAAAAAAATGTATTCTTAATAAAAAAGTCTGCTTGTCAAAAAAATTATATTACCATTACAAAATTCGACATTTGTTGTACAGGTATTCACAAATTAAGGAAACGTAATATGAACGAGGAAAGACGCAATATTTCTAATTTTAAAGCAAAATTTTATAAGGAAAAGTTGTTTGGTATTGGAAAATAAGTCTAAATACTTACAAAATATGACAATTTCGTTTTTTTCTTTTATACCTATTTTAAGAATATTCGTAGTAATATTGCACTTTTCATTTTAGATTTCTGTGTTTGAAGCCAAGCAAAAATTTTTGTTACTTTTTTCGTAAAATCAAAAAATAAGAAAGTTATTCTTTATAAAATGTTTATTAATGCCATAAAAATGTTTTCTTGTATTTTTCGCTGGCTCAAATTTTGTATTTAGACTTAATAACCTGTACTTCAAATATCACTTTATTTCATGACAGTGTCATTTCTTTGGCAAGCAGACGATGAATAATTTTTTTTCTAAAACCAAAAGTAAAATAGTTTTCCCTCTTCTAAAGGCAATTCTGGGATGTATGTTATGGGAGCTTTACTGTGTTATTTCCGAGGTTATTTCCTATGCTTTTATTATTACAAAATTTTAACTATATTATTTATATCTAATTAAAGAAAAAAAGTTGACTGCTGAAAATATATTTTTGGCACGCTCGGGCAGTTTAACACCTTTACTGAAATGTTTGAGACATTTGTAAGTGACATTTACAAATTAGCGATCGGTAAGTGATTACTTATCGATCTGGAGGCGGTAAGTAAACTACCTAATAAATATAGAAATTTAAAAACCAATTTTTATTGAAGACAAAATTACAATTACAATTTGAACAATTATTAAAATTTATTGGAGCAATAGAATTCATAATTTACAAGAAGCTTAAGTTGTGGCAAAAACCTTATCTTGAAGAAATTTCTAATGAGAGCAGATGTCACTTGATAATTAATATTCTGTCTCATAGTAACTAACCAAAGCGAAAACTTTTTCATGTACAACTTAATTGTTTTCTAGGATATATTTCCAAAATATTAAAATTTTTGAGTTTTAATTAAATTAGTCAATATTTGAGCATGCAAAAAACGTCATAAGCACTGCGGTCATTAAATGTCTTACTGGTATCAGATGTTTCCGTATCCTCAACCAGTAAAAAGAACACTTACTGACCTTAATACTTGATATACTATTTCGTACCTCCAGGCTAGTAAGTAACATTATTTGTCAGGATGATAAGTAGGAATGGCTTCCAATATTTTTAGTTTATTTATCGAAAAGTGAATACATCGCAAAGTTATTCTACAAAACTATTGATATTTACAAAAATAATTTACTCACCTTAAAATTCCTCGCACTAGTTACAACACAATACACCAATTAGAACAAAACGCATGTGCGTTTCGCGACGCGTGCTGCAGATCTGATGCAAATGAAATGACCTTGTAAGCAAAGTGGTGGGATATAGTGCTTTTACAGCTTATCAGATAGAACTTTTCAGATTTGTGGTAGTTTCACCAGGTAAAATAGAAAATTTCTTTGTAATAGTACCAATATTGGAAAATTCGAATACAATTTTACCAAACTATTAGGAAATTTATAGTATCCAGGTAAATTTAATACATTTTGGCCTTATTACCTACTATTTCTTAAGAAAATTTCCAGTTTGATTTAAAGGAGATTTTCTGGTTTTGGTCAAAATTTCTTTGTAAAAATACCGTCACTTTTTACAGTGAAAATATAATCACGTTTTTAAATGCAAATATCTCGAAAACGGCTAAACCAAATATCAACATATCATACATTTTTGAATTCAGATGAAAAAGATCTATTTGATTTTTTGAAAATATATAGGGTGTTCCATTAGAAATTTACCAACTTGGTGTTTATTTTTAACTTTCCAATATCTATTCGTGATATTGCGCAACACTTCCTGACGATTTAGGACAAACACTACAACTTTTGTATTTAAAGTTTTTTTCTATCTTTTATAATAAGCGAGGTAGACGCTCTCTAAATATATGGAATAACCCTGTACATCTTCTCCGACGATAATACTATTGAAGACTCAATAGTAAATATTCAAGGTGAAGAATATAATAAGGTTAATCTTGTTGATCTCATCACAGAAAAGATGAGGGAAGCATAAGAAAATAACGAGGAAGAAGTAAACGAAGAGAGAAAAGACAACGAAGAGGAATATGTTGAGGAGTAGGGAGAGGACGAGAACGAAGGCGACCTGTAGAATGTACTTAACACAAGAAAAAACATGGATTAGGTCTACTGGGGAAACCATTTAAGAAAACGCGTCTTGCACCCTACCTCTGAGGTGGTGTGGAAACGGATGCACCGCTGCTTATAATTTCTCTAAAGTATAACGTAAAAACGGCTGGTTGTACGTGAAAGATGTAACTAAAATAGTCATTAGGAAGCGAGATGTTTGCGAGAAATTGTTTTCTGTGACCTTTGACGTCGAATAACTAAAGACGCAAGCACGATATCGATGGGGACTTTTGGGACGTTTCTTCTATAAGGTCCAATATAAGGTGTACGCAAAATTTCAGTTCACTTGAATTTTTTCGGCAGGCGAATTCTAATGTCAGTATTACTTATAACAAGAAACAAGACCAATTATTATGGTTCTAAAACCATTTCTTGCCCTAGTATAATTTTGAATAAACTGTTTCATGCCATGATTATCAATGTTATCTTTAAATCTCTTTCTGACAGATCATTTTGGAGAAACTAATATTAAAATCACCCGTTAGAATTATACTGTGCCTATTATTTTTATAAACATAATCATTTAGCAATTGCAGAAATCGAGCAACCTATCAAGAAAGTGTGTTACATTACCAATTGGGGACCTATAGACAGCAGCCACACTGTAGGGGGTATTATTTAGTTTTATATCCAAAGATAATAACCAAAAATTTACATCTACTATTAACGTTTTAACATCTTAACCATCTCTTAAGTCACCGAAGTAACTCCCAGAACTCCTATGATTTTGTGTTAGGTAAAGAGAGTCTAAGTCCGAAGCAAATCATAATTTTTTTGGATATGCTCCAGGTTGGATTCGAACCATCGATCTTAGGAACCAAGTCAACGCATTTAATCACTCAGCTATCGTGCCGTATTGAAAATTAATCTCCCTGTATGACGGCTGCTGAAGTCGCAGCAAATAGTGTTATAACTGTAATACATGTTTCAGTAAGACATGCCATGCCAAAATATTTCTAGGAAGTTGTATATATTTCAAAAAGCTCAATTTGGAAGTATATGTAAGAAT
Source organism: Rhagium mordax (assembly GCA_963680705.1). Taxonomy (NCBI): domain Eukaryota; kingdom Metazoa; phylum Arthropoda; class Insecta; order Coleoptera; family Cerambycidae; genus Rhagium; species Rhagium mordax. Next base: position 48,070,449 of record OY796656.1, on the reverse strand, counting down.
GTTCAAATACTGGTTTTTCAAGAACAGCTGAATTTATTAAATTTTAGGAAGAGTTTCGATGTGAAATTGCCTTTAAATTACAAAAGTTTCATTAAAACCGAGAGAGAACACGTGCAAAAATAAATAAAGGAGATCTCCTCCAACAGAAAATACTCCTGATGGATTTTGACATATAGGATCACACCGCACCGGTTTGTTAAAAAGTAAGAAATGTTACAGATCATATTTTATTAGTTAGCCTTTTGCCTTGCATTCAACAAGTAGGTAGCTATTTAAGAAAAACGTTCTTCTCATTATAAAACGTTTGGTGGGTTGTGGCCTGATAGGAAGCGTTTTCTGAGTTTCAAACCTATGTTTAAATGCACTTTTTTCGCTTATCTTAATGAATACAATATGCTAGCAAATTCCTGAAGGCTTTTAACCGGATGACCTGTACAACTTCTGCAGCTATACAGGGTAATGCAAAAGTCAAAAGACAACCAACAACCATAATGATGTGACACATACAATCAAAACAGAGTAACTAACATTTTTATCAGTGCATGCGTACAACCAATAATCATATTGCACAATACAATATTGCTCTTCCTCTCTTCGTCTACGTTTGCAACTGTATTGGCATCTGTTTCAGTCAGACGCCTCCACGTTCTACAGGCGACGTTTCCATCGCAACGCGCCGATGTTCTCCGCTTAGTCCGCTTGTCAGTATGCCGGGATCTGTTCAGTAGACACGTATGAGTATCACTGCTCAGCCTGACGCTGTTACATATTTTCCAATGCAGTCCATTATTTCACTCAGTACTTGATTAATAAATTGTATTTTCTTTAAAATATTTGTACAGTTTCCTTAATTTATCAAATGGTACTTGCTACTGAATAATTTGAGTTAACCAACACATGAAAACAACAAGTTGTTAGGCCGGACTTTTCCGCTGCCAGTTCAAAATATTTAGGCACAACAGGTAAATCTAAATGTTTCTGTTTGTAGTAGATGTATGTTCTTGTTCTGTGTTATGTTTTTAATAATAAATAACATAAACTAAAGCTAACCAGCGCTCATTAGCTGAATTATGATCAGTGTGAAACTTTTCAGCCGTTTATTAAGTGTTTTCGGTTATTTGAAATTAAATGAAACACGCCGCATTGTTGATATCATGTGGCACATAAATACATATGTTAGAATATTTTAGTGGCTTCATAAAATATCTGCATAACCTAAATTAAACCACTTGAAGTATGTACATAGCAGATAACTTTTACATCGTCACTTAATTTTTTCTATATTAAATGTTAACATAGACATGGATATAAATAAAAACAAATACACGTAAACAGCTTCCACTCAATAAATATTAGTCAATAAGGATGATACATGAAAATATATGATTTCGGAATTATTTTTATTTCGTGAATAGTGAATGATAATCCAGTGCGGCAAAACTTAAAAAGAGGATAAACGAAAATTCCAATGTTTTATTTTCCTAAAATTAACAGGATTAAAGCTCGCTAAGGCTTTTTAACAAAACGGAATAATTTTTGCATCATATTGATTGATTTTTTAGACAATTTAGTAGAATATTTATTTTTTAATGTGTTACAAACGTAAAGCTTAATATTTTACTCGATTTGGTTTTCGAAAAAGCGTGAAAAAATATTTTATAAAATTTGTCACTTTTTCTAATATTTTTAAATTTTTTTCATCATGATACAGCTATGGCGTATCGATATTTTTCCTAAATGGTAAGTAAGTACAAAGTTTTTTAAAGAAGAATTCAACAATATAAAATTGCACCTACTTTAATAATAATAAAAAAAACTAAAAAATGTTAGGAGAGCTAAAGTGATACAGTTTTTTTTTGTTAGTTAGTAAAAAACTAACCAACATTAAAAAAGAGTAAAAAATTTGATATACTTATTCTGTATTTTTTTTCAAAATCAAGCAAATATAAATTTTATGCGTTCATTTTAGGACACACTGCATGTAAATTTTTGCTTGATTGTGTCAGGCTAAAAAGCAAAAAGAAATTGCAAATATTTATTAACTTAAGAGGTAATGTGTAATCAAGATGTACCTATTATTTTTTCCCTTAATTTCACCGTCTATAAATTAAAAATGTTTTTCCAATTTCTTTACTTCCAAATATAATATAATATAGCAGAACATACACTTTGTAATGCTAAGTGAAATAATCATATAGGATGTAGATTTTGTTCATTATTTTAAAATGTGAAATATATTTTCTGAACTTAATAGTCTTGGACTAGAATTGAAATAAAATGATAATTATTAAAATAAAAGATGCATGAAGAATATACATACCAAATAATAGTAGTAAAATAATTTAAAAAAATAATTTATTGCAGCCAGTATGCGAAAGAAAGTAATGAATGTAAATGGATACAAAATGAAATCAATTAATAAATGAATACAAATCCTATAAAAGCATTTAAAAGCAATAGAAAATATTATAAAACAGACTTTAAATGAAATGTAAATACGTATATCAAATTTGCCAAAGTAAGATTGATAGGTAGATAGATTAGCGTAAGCTTAGATGTCTAAAAATAATATTTATCGAAATTATAAAGGGCTTTCCTTTTGAGGCTTTGTTTAATTTAATTCTAAAATTTTTATTCCCCAGGGTAATTTATCGATAAATTGTATACAATAATAACCAGTGCCGTCTTAAAATTTTATATATTAAATACATTTAGGTTTTATATCACTTTTAAAATGAGTATCATACATACGAGTATTTACTTCATTCTAATTGTCAAGCCTATTGAAATAATTTAAATAAAAAAAAAAAATAAATTAAATAATGTTATTCTCAATAACATAGCTTAAATTTAAAAGATTTACTTTATCTTTTGAGATAATTTTAAAAACCCCGTTGTTTCCTATACAACTATTAGGAACTTTATTGTTTAAAAATTAGCTATCGATTTCATAGTTCATTATTTATTGAAGCTGAGTCAAAACAACAACAAAACTTTGAAAATCTGTAAAACCTAAATTTCTCTGGGTGTTTAGTGTTTTGGCAAAAACGAAAGGCTTTAAGATTTATCAATTTATATTCTAGTCGGTGCCCTAAATAGACTTGCCCAGTCCATACATATGAAATATTCCTTGACGCCTAAGTTCTCAATATTCCTTTGGATTTTCTCTAGCCCAAATATACGCATTAGTCATTCACTACTAATACTACATTATAACTCCATATTATATTTAAAAACTCGATTTTCCTGTATCTTATTGGACAGAAGGAATTAGATTATTCCATCTATCTTAATAATTATCTTTAAGGAGCAATTTTTGGGTAACATGAAATCTATAACCTTTAAACCGTTCTATTTTGATAACTTGATGGAATGTTGTAACTTGATTCCAGATTCCCAAATACAAAAAATATTCAGAGGGAACTTCGATTAATAATAATCAGTACCTACTGATATGGTCATCTAATGCGAAAAAATTTATATAATAATCATGACCATTAGTATTCAACTTAATAAGGAACAAACTTTGTGAGTAACTTTTTCTGCTTATATATATGGATACCCTGCTCTTCTAATTTTGTTTCAATTTTTCAAAAGCATCGGGCTTTATTAAATTCTGACATTCTGACGCGATTCTTTCAGGATTATATAGTTAACGATATCAAAGACATTGAGTTTCTATTTATTATATACCTAATACATTTTAGCCATATGACGGTTATTTCTATTGAAATTTACAGCTACTAACACAAAACTATATTTTTTAGTTAGTCGTAAAGATTATACCACAAATATATCAAATATCCAATATATTAACATTAATTAGTTGATTAAGATTTGTATGGTGATCCAATGAATAATTCCAAATTTTTTTTAGTGGGTGATGGGATCATAAAAATTAAAACAAAATTTATTTTCTTAAACTTGACAAGAAATTTTGTTTTAATTTTTATGATCCCATCACTCACTGAAAAAATTATTGTAATTAATTAGTTGAACAGAAATTCGTTCAAAAAACGTATGGGACATAAGTTTTGAAAAAAGTTTACCTTGAAATTTCTACTTGATTTTGATGTCTCATCTAGTTACCTTGGAACCGGTAAACAAATCGTGTTTGTTGTTATTGATAACAATGACTAAGTTCAAAATGTCGTACAAACTTGAAATTCGCAAGAGTATCTATCGCTCAGTTGGATGGTTGCCCAAACAAGAAATTGTTATCTTGTTCATAAGTAGATCAAAATGTTAGCCAGACAACGATTTACAGGGCAATAAGAGAATTCGAAGAGAGTATACCTTGCACTAATTTGCTGAAAACTGGAAGACATCATGTTTTGGCACAAACATGATTAATAGACAGGATTGGAATCCCTAGTCGATAACTGAGTCGGCGTTTTGAAGTCTCATATAAGACCGTCAAGGGAATTTCTTCCAGAAATGGTGTAAATTATTGAAAAAGAAGGCACAGCTCGAAACAATATCTAGATGTAGCTTTGAAGCATTTTGTGAGGAACTGTGTGATTATAATGGATGATATTTTACGCTGTCACTTTCTGAAATGAAGGGTAACAATGGATTTTACACCTCTTATATTGAGGACTGCCTAAACGAAATAAAATTCAAAGCAAAAGTGAAATTTGCTGAGAAAGTTTAGTCTGGTACGCGATTTCTGACATGGAATTTCAACATCCTATGTTGGCTGACTTCGGAGAGAAGCTGTAGATGCAGGGCTTTGTACCCCAAAATGTTAACCAAACAGGCTTAATTTATTTAATATCCATCATCAGAATGACGACATAATATTTTGGCCTGATTTCGCTTCGCCATTATGCCAGGAGGACTCGGGAATGGTTGAAGCAGAATAACGTCAATTAAGTACCGCGAGAAAATAACCCCCCAAATGTACCTCAAGTTCGGCCAATAGAAAAATTTTGGTCATTATTGTGTCGAAAGGTTTATAAAAACGGTTGGGAGGCACAAAATGAACAACAATTGAGATGAATACGTGGTTTAAATCATCGCGTATACAGGGTCTTCTGAAAAACACTAGCATAAATTCAAGGCCTGATAGAATTTCATAAAATATTACAATTTGTTCCTATGAACCATGGGCGTATCTTTTCCGTTTTCAAGATACAGGGCGTTAAAATTAATTTTTTAAAATATAGTTTCAGTCCTATCTTCCACAAAATTCGACCAAATGAGCAGAAATTTTGCTATGTGGGGTTTCTGGGGATGCTACATGCTCTGGTGTTATTAATTTTTGGCTATATCATACAGGGCGTTCAGTACAGTACCCCGTGGTAACATTTTAGGTCCTAACTTTTTTGAGATTAATCTTTTTGCCCCTTTTGTCACGTGCTGTTATGGCAAATTTTATTTTTAACAAAAAATGTGCTCTTGTAAGAAGTGCTAAAATTTGCCCGTTTTCGAGAAAAACCAGGCATAGTGCACCAAAGTCAAGCAGCTGGTATCCCAAATTGTTGGTTTTTATTTCAAGTAGGCTTTGGCACCTAGTTGTTATTACTATTAGTTTCATTAATAAAACTCAAAATCAAAGTTATTATTTGAATGGTAATGATAAAAAGTAAAAGTTAGTTTATTTCTGGAAAAGTTTAACACATTCTGAATATAATTGAAAAAAAGAATAACTAATATTACTAACAGAAAATTAAAATTTAAGGAAAATTATTTTCAACGCCCTGTATATTGGAAACGGAAAAAGATACGCCCATGGTTCATAGAAACAAATTGTGATATTTTTTGAAATTCTATCAGCCCCTGAATTTATGCTAGTGTTTTTCAGAACACCCTGTATAATTTTCTTCTTCTTCCAGTGCAAGCCACAAAAGTGCCTCGTCTTCATCCGATAATGAATACATTTTCTCTTTAAAAATGATTTTGTTCCTAAAGCATTCTAAACTAAACTGACATCTGACGAAAGCTTGTGCGATTTATTTCGCTACGGTGTGAAGTATCCTCCGGATTGTGAATTTCCGTGGCGGATTCGCTATGATTATTTCGCGTTGGTCTGGGGGATCCTTAAGCCGGTTACCTATTCATTTCGCATGTAAACCAAGTCCTATGTACTTACTTAATTGGCTGCCGGTTTACTGTATATAATACACGTACAGACAAATAAGACCTTTGATGTTGTGATATTTTTTGAAATTCTATCAGCCCCTGAATTTATGCTAGTGTTTTTCAGAACACCCTGTATAAGTTAGAATAAAATATAACTAATTAGAAAAATGGACCATATTTTAAGAACAAAGTTTATGGTAGCGCCGATGAGACGAAACATAGCAACTCTATTCGACATATTTTAATTCCATACTGTGCAGCTCAAAAAGTCGCAACGAAGAAATTGCTGCGGTTTTTTATATCGCTTCAAATAAAGCTGAAATATATAAAATTAAAACAAAGAATTTTGATTTTCCCAAAATATCTCAAGAACCAATTTAATTTTCTGGATTTCTTTAAACATAATATCATGGAGCACAAAATTGCATAACTTTCCCTCATTTAAGCACCCTTCTATCTCTTACGGTTTCCTATAGATTCCTGCAGTCGGGGTCGAATTTGACTCATCCCGTGATATTGTCAGTACCTAGGTATATGGCCAATGGCACAGTACGAATATTAAAATTTTACAATTTTCCCTATAATCGTCTCTAAAATTCACAATTTCAAGGACTCTTAACAAATTTTCTTTGCTGGCCAAAAATGCTTGTACTATGAAATGACGTAGTAAGTTAATTTAACAATGTACGTAAAGACTGTGTTTGTTGTATTTCTTGAAATCAACGTCTTTCTAATCTCCAATTATATCTATGTTCTTCCATGTTAGTTTTTTTATCTATATTTTTTGAGTTTCGAATTTTGACAGATAATTCTATTGGTATTAATATGGTCCAAAAATTCTTTACAAATTTTATATGCAGTCTTCCTCTAAAGTGCTAAAGTACTAAAGCGCTAAGCCTAGTTAGATGTAAAAGTTGTTACGAGTAGTAAAGTTAAATAAATATAGTAAAGCTAAATAAATATATTTCTTCGAAAACATAGACATAATCAAACGTCTACTACATCATTATTAATCTCTAAAATGATGATAGAAAAATCGGTTATTGTATATACATGTCAAACAGTTTACCCGGAATAAAATTTCTTATGCTCTGAGGATAATCTCTTACAAGTATATCCATTTTATCCTTAACAGTTCTACTGGGAATTACATGAGTTTCGAATTCAGTAAAAAGTGTGGAATATTGCGTATAACTTCTTAAATCCTTAGCGGTTTAAAAGAAAAATTACATTAACAAAAGTTGATTGAAGCAGTTCATCATACGCTTGGGTATTATGAAATAATTCTTTGTTAAATCATTGTGTCGGTTATTTGATTTGAACTGGTAACGTGATTGTCACTTTCAGAAAAAGTTTTAATATTTTCAATTTACTCATATTTTTCAAAAAACGTTTATGTAACTTCTGACGTTGCACCATTTAGAAACAAATTAGCTCCTTCTAGATTGGCCATATGAAAGTAGAGTTATCGTTGAAAAAATGATTGTCGTAACAACGCAACAAAATTACAAAAAAAATGTTTTAGGGTCTCCAGGTGTGTTGAAATTCACTTAATATACGCAATATTTCAGATTTATTACATGTTCTGTATTTGACACAAGTAAAATTGTGGATGGGACAATATTCTACTTTGAATTTATTTCCATTTATACACAAAAATATTTTACTAATTTATTTCAACTCTGATAGTATTAGAAAAAAAAGATTTATTTTCATTTCTACACAAGAATATTGTACTAATTTATTTCAATTCTGATAGTATTAGAAAAGTAATTATATAGAATTAGATTGATACTAACATTGTGATATAATTATTTTAGAATAAATAGAACAAATTATGACAATACAAACGCAATGTTAAATCAAGCACGGTTTGAGTATTTTAAAGTTTTAACACTTAATAAAAATAACTATACGTTATTTAACCGCTGACAAAATTCTATGTTAATAATTTTTTTTTCATAAAATTGTATTTTCTATAATGTTCATAATTTCTTTGTGGTCAGCAATATTTTAAATAACTCTCATAAGAAAGGTTTCGTACCAGATAATTTGAGTAAGAATATATTATATTTTTAATTTTATCTGATAATATCTCGATTATACCAGCTTAGTCGGGGGAACGCGTGTCAGCATGCTGTACATTCTTTTTTCATTTGTAAAAATTGTTAGTATCACACTAACTTCCTTCAGGATCTTTTTTTTGTATTAGAATCGTACGTATAATGAACCGATTTCTCAGAAAAATAAGATAAAACATTATTTTACACTTGTACAATTGTACATGAAATTATTGTCTTCAATTGGTGACTTTTGGTGGCATTTCTTGAGAAAGAGTTAGACATGTGATCAAAAATAGTTTGCAAAATGTATCATGTTTGTTAGTTTTGCCACAATAACGAACTAAAAATGTAGACACAAAGAATGATAACTAAATGCCAATAATTTTATAATTAAATCTGTTTCAGTCTGAGGTACCTACTTAGAACAAAATTCATTTTTTTTTTTTGGTACAGACCCATTTTAGGAGACGCTGAACGCAGTGGCGTACTTAGTTTTCTCTCCAAAAAAATTGCAAAGTAGGCTTTGATTTTTGTGACAGACATCTATCAATTTGCCACAAAACGAAGTTCTCCATGAGCAACTATTTAAAAAAAAGTTGATTAAAATTGGACCAAAAATAGCCACTTTACAGAGATGGCCCGATTTCAAATGGGTCACTCTGTATATACTTATTTTAACTTTTAACATATTCACCTAATAATTCTAAAACATTATAACCTGATTTAGCATTGGTTTAAAGCATATAGAAAATTATGAGTTATTTAAAAAAAATTACGTTTACCTACTTCTAAATGAGAAATGATCCAAGTTTTGGTAAAACTGATGACAAGTATATTGAGTGGGCCATTTAAAATCTTTGCCCCCTTTTTCCTTATCTGTAAATTTTTAAAAATACGCCGAAACACATCGATTTTGTTGTCGATGGGAACGTGTAACCGCAATAAATGTAACCCCTTATTTCATCCACTGCACGAAAATTTTTAAATGGAAGTAGGTGACAAGTGATACCCCGTTTTAAAGTTATTTCAATTTTGATTACAATTTGAAGTGAATGAGTTTTCGAGATATTGTATTTGGAAAAAAGAAAAATCTAAGACATTAAAAACCTTCAATGTATAAAATAAATTTATTTCTTATAAGCCACTCGGTTGCACTTCTTCTGCCAATACAATGACCAGCGAAACGTTCGAAGTCTCGAATTCACTTATTCGAGCGCAAAGTGTGAGGTGCTCCATTTTACTGAAAAAACAAGTCATCTTCTGAATGGATCTCATCGTTTTCAATAATTTCGCTTGGCAGGATATCAAGATGGCATAAGTAATGATCCTACAATGTGGTTTCCTAAAATACTAACCCATATTATATTTAATTTCTGAGTTTATGTACATGTTGTCCTGTAAAATCTGAAATTAGTATCATCGATAAATACAGTTATGTCAATTCACTGTTATTCAACCTAAATGAGAATTCGTTAGAAAAATAAATGTCAAGAAGCAAATCTTGGCTGTTCAATATGCGTTCGCTTACTTTCTCACACAACTATAAACTACGATTACTATTGTCTTCACCAAGTTCTTGCAAGAGTTGTATCCGTTAGGAACGATGTTTATTACTTTTTAAAATTCTTAGAAGACTAGTTCGGTCTACTCCTAGGACTTCAGACAGCTGTCTGGTGCTATTTGGGAAGCTCCATTTGTTACAGTGTGACTTGAGTTACATTTTTTATTAGCAACTGATCTAGTTTCTATATTTCAAAAAATCTCATACCGAAGTATAATAGCATCTTCTCTGGATGCCTATTATTAAATATTCCGACTTTAACTCTAGCACACGCGTCATTTTTAACATAAATTTAAAAAAATTTAATATTTCTTGTATTTTTTGTTAAAATCATACATCAAAGGAAACTTAATGATTCGTAAAGCTCAAAATGTTTGTATCAATCGTAACTAAAAAAACTGAATAAAATATTTTTATATGCGTGATTTTCAATTTCTTAGGTCATATCATTCCCAAAAATTGTAAAATCTTTACACAGCTGTAAAGAGAATCGAAACACCTTGAAAACGAGGTACAGTTCCTAATCGTATTTAAAATTTTGCAAGAAAAGAAATCAGTTTGTAGAGACGCTGCACCTGTATCGAATGATGGAGTGATGTCCAATAAAAGTAAGTAAGTTGTCAGTAATTTCGCAGATGATGGGAAATTCATTGTACATTCCTTCTAATTTTTGCGTCGTATTATCTGATGTTGTTTACGATGTGGTGAGTGACACTTCATTTAAAATCTACCCTGATGACGAATTCGCCAGACTTTGTTATTTATTATTCTAATATCAGGTCATATAAGAAAATTTTAGACGAACACAAACAACATCATTTCGAAAATCACGGCGATTTAAATATGAGTTATATTGGTGTCCCGGTAGAGACATTCTTTATCTTATCGCATTTCTAGACGAGATTCATATAACACCTACGCTAAGAACTATCATAGTGGTTTCATATTAACAGATAAGTTTATTATAAAATAAGCACATGCAACTTTATTAAATCAGATCTTAGTAAACGTTTGAAGTGAACATTTGAGTTTTTATTGTTGAAATTGTTCGTTCCCACATCACTGGCGCAGTCGACACAGCTTGGGGAGAGTGACTTTATTGCAAAAACTAGTGCCTGTTTAGCAAGAGTTCATCACAATAAACCATTTCAAACCAAGAAAAGAACCAAGGCAAGGCAACGGTAAGTGCTCATTCATCCCTGTTTACTTTTCCCGTTTCACTAAGCAATCTCGCTTGCCCGATTGGCAAATTCGACCCGATTGGTCATTAGTTTTAAGCAAAGCTTGACCCGTTTGGTCATTAGGTTAGGAAAACCGATCCGATTGATCACTAGAATAGAATTCAATTAGCATTAAGTTCTGAAACAAACATTTTTTACAATTTATTTTGGAAAAGCTTTCACCACCTATCTTGTTAGTAAGAACCTTGTCTTTAAGCAACAGAGTAGGCAGATTGAGACTGTTGTTGACATAGGAACCTGAACATCAAGGTCTGGCGTGTGGAAATCTCAAAATTAATTTAATTATTTGTTCACTACCTATCTTGTTAGTAAGAACCTTGTCTCTAAGCAACAGAGTAGGCAGATTGAGACTGTTGTTGACATAGGAATCTGAACGTCAAGGTCTGGCGTGTGGCAATCTCAAAATTAATTTCATTATTTGATGTCACTTATTACCGAACGCTTGAATAGACACAAACTGCAAGACGCAAATCGCAATCTTTCAGAAACTGAAGAAAGTATTGACAATTTAGAAACAATTCCAGAAATTCAAATGGCTCCTCCAGAGCAACGAACCTTAGATACACAATTATTGAAATTATATCTTGACACGGTACCACTTTTTGATGGAAACAGTTTAGTTCTGCATTCTTATATTGAATCAGTTAGAAGCACTTTTCTTAACTTTCCTGATGATGCGCACCACGTTACGCATAATCTCGTTCTTCAGGCAGTCAAAAATAAATTAAAAGGCCGTGCTCAAAATTTAATAGCCAGCCGTACTGACTTAGTTACCTGGGGAGGAATTGAAGGACTTTTGAAATTGACCTTCGGCGACCAACGCGACTTACAGTATTTGACACATCAATTGACATCCACAAGACCTAATAAAAATGAACGACCTTATGAATTCGGACTCCGACTACAAGAGTTACGAGCCGTCATAATAACAAAAATAAATGAGGATTTCCCAGATCCGCAAATTAGAGACTTGCAAGTACAAAATTATAATAATATTGCCAAAACAATGTTTATCACTAATTTGCCTATTAATGTTCAAACAATTGTTAGAATAAAAGATCCAAACTCTTTGGAAGACGCTCTAAATTATGTTTTAGAAGAAGAAGAATTTCAAAATTTTGCTAAATTACACCAAGCATCTACTAGTAAAATCTATCAACCAACCTCAAAACCCATATTTCAGAATACTACTCCGAATAAAAATACTTATAATCCAAATTTTAATCGAAATTATAATTTTGCAAAAAACTCTAACCAAAATGCATACCCCACACAAAGAAATTTTACACCACAGTTTACAAGTAATTATCCAACGCACTCCTACAACCAGTTCCCTCCGCAACCTATTAATGTGCAACAGCAACCAAGACAAGCAAATCCAAATTTCCCTACCAATAATCAAACCTTTAGACCAGCAAATCGACAAAATGTTTGGAAACCAAATCAAAACACAAACCTACCAAAACCAACACCAATGTCTGGTATATCTCACAATACTCAGCAAAGGTTTAAACCTATGTCAGGTGTTAATCATTATCTAAATAATACCGAAAGCACCGATCATGTACCACCTTATCATAACGAAGCGTATCAGTATCAAATGGAGTATGAGCAACAGAGAAACGAAGATCTAGCTTTTACGGAAACCTATGAAGAGAACTACACTGATCAAGAATTAGAACAACAAGAACAAGCACCGAATAATTTTGATCAAGTTGAAAACGCATCTTCAAATTTTATGAATGCCGAGCCGACACAATACCCGACCTAAACGCGATTAATGCACTCCCATACATCCATATCGTTCTAAAAAATAAAACTTTCAAATTTCTAATTGATACCGGATGTTCCTTTTCAATAATTAGACCTGCCATAATAGAAATGAATTTTCCACAAGAAATTTACCTTGATCCAACGGTAATTCAAACTTGTGCCGGTAAAACTAAAGCTCTTTATAAAGCAAAAATTCCACCTTTTCTTGAATTCAATTCTGACGTACCTATTGATTTTATTTTACATGATTTCCATAATTACTTTGATGGACTCATAGGGCTACAAGAACTTATGAATGCTAAACTAAATATAAATCTGTCAAATCAAACTTTAGAAAATGATTATATACAAATTCCATTATATTTTAGAGAAGATTTTTCAACTTGCAGTTACGATTTAAATCCATTAGAAATTCGCAGAATCAAAATTCCAGTAGTTGTAGAAAACGGACCTGTCTTGATCCCCGAATTTTACTCAACTTCCTTTTATGTTCCTGAAACCTTATCAACTAGTACAAATTATTTTGCTGAAGTTGAAGTTCACAATTTAACCAATGTACACAAATTAGTTTCATTTACCGAACCTCAAAAATCTATTCAATTTGAAAATCAAGATTACGAAATCTTTAGTTGCAATCTCAGTTCTATTAACCAGGACATTAACAATCAAATTGATATAGAAAATGTTATCAGAACCAAGCATATGAATGAAGAAGAAAAACAATCGATAATAAATTTATGCGTAGAATATTCGGACATTTTCCAAAATCCGACAGATCGACTACCTTTTACTAATACCATCAAACATGAAATTAAAACAAACGATGAAACCCCCTGTTATTCGAAAACATATCGCTACCCACATATCTACAAAGAAGAAGTCCAAAAGCAACTTTCAAAAATGCTTCAAGACGGAATTATACGTCCCAGTATATCCCCTTGGAGTTCACCAATTTGGGTTGTCCCAAAAAAATTGGACGCATCAGGACAAAGAAAATGGCGAATTGTTACTGATTATAGACGACTTAACGAGAAAACAATTACAGATAGATACCCAATACCTAACGTAACAGATATCCTGGACAAACTTGGCAGAAGTTGTTATTTCACTACATTGGATCTTGCTTCAGGATTCCATCAAATTGAAATGGCTCCCGAATCAATACCCAAAACTGCTTTTAATACTGAACATGGACATTATGAGTTCCTAAGAATGCCCTTCGGACTCAAAAATGCGCCAAGCACTTTTCAAAGAATGATTGATAATGTACTTCGAGAACACATTAATAAAATTTGCTTAGTTTACCTAGATGACATAATTATATTTTCAACGTCTCTTCAAGAGCATATTGCCAACCTCAAAAGAATTTTTCAAACCCTACGTAATGCTAACTTAAAAGTACAGTTAGATAAATCGGAATTTCTTAAGAAAAACGTCGAATTCTTAGGTCATATTGTGACTCCAAATGGTATTAAACCAAATCCTGACAAAATTAAATCCATAAAAAACTTTCCTATTCCGAAAACACACAAAGAAATCAAATCATTTTTAGGCTTACTTGGATATTACAGAAAATTTGTAAAAAATTTTGCCAAATTAACCAAACCTCTCACTAAGTGCCTAAAGAAAGACCAAAAAGTTGAACTAACACCAGAATACATCTCATGCTTTGAACATTGTAAAACCTTATTATCTAACGAACCCATCCTTGCATATCCAGATTTTGAAAAACCTTTCGAAGTAACCACAGACAGTTCAAACTTTGCCATTGGAGCAGTGCTTTCACAAAATGAGCATCCAATAGCATACGCGTCAAGAACCTTAAACCCTGCTGAAACAAATTACGCAACTATTGAAAAAGAGTTACTCGCAATTGTATGGAGCTGTAAATACTTTAGACCATACCTTTTTGGAAAAAAATTCACGATCTATACGGACCATAAACCCCTGGAATGGTTATCCAATTTAAAAACACCAAACACAAGATTAGTTAGATGGAAATTACACCTAGAAGAATTTGACTACGATATCAAGTACAAACCAGGAAAATCTAACTATGTAGCAGACGCCCTATCTAGGATAAGAATTCAAGATGAACCTCACGAAGTTAATGTCTTAACAAGAGCGAAGACTACTGCTTTAGAAGACGACCTTCTCTCGATGTTGAATAACGTCGACGAAATACCAGAAGTAGACGAAACAAGTCTAAAAGAAGCTCTAAATTCTTTAGATCCAACAGAGAGACTCGTAGACGAAACACAAGGCGAGGATTTCGAAGACAACATTCCTCTATCCATCATTACACCACTACAACAGCCAACAACCGAACAAAACAATGAAACAGCAACAATACATTCTGCACAGGAAAATCCTATTCAAGAATTTCCATACACAGATAAATGTGTCAATCAATATGCACACCAAGTAATTATTACTGAATCAATCAATTGTCTTGCAAATTTTACAATACATGAAAAGATATTTAACAATACCCGACATAAAGTCACCATGAAATCAAGTGCTACTGAAGAAGAAATTATAAAAATGTTCAAGAATGTTATTGACCCTAAAAGACACTATTGTTTGTTTTTCCGTACTAAACGAGACGAACTTTTAAAACTCAGGATAATCAGAACATTGCAAAATCATTTTGCAAGATTAAATTTAACAATTTCGAACCTGTTCTTGTCAGATGAAATCACAGCAGCAGAACAACACCAAAGAATAAAATATCATCACGAAGGTAAAACCCAACATAAAGGCATAAACGCTACCCTGTTGTCATTAACTAAAACCTACTATTGGCCCAACATGCTTCGAGATGTACAGAATTATATAAATACCTGCGACACTTGTCAAACCTGTAAATATGAACGCAAACCACAGAACCCACCTTTCGAAATTACACATACACCTTCTAAACCAATGGAGATAATTCATGTGGATATATTCTTTGTCAATAGTAACGCATTTTTAACATTCCTAGATCCTTTCTCTAAATTTGCACAAGCTATACCCGTTGCACAAAAATCCGCTATTGAAGTCATGGAAGCTTTAATAACATTCATATCCTTTGTAGGCATTCCCAAAGAAATCATATGCGATAATGGTACAGAATTTAGAAATCACATAATTTCTGACTTTTGTAGACTACATAAAATCAAGTTACATTACATTACATTGCATAACTCCACTTCCAACTCACCGGTAGAACGCTTACACTCGACACTTCTAGATCAAATTAGATGTTTGACACGAGAAAAACCACACGAAAATGTAAAATCTCTAATGAAAATAGCAATTATGGGATATAATAACACCCCACATAGTAATACTAAACACACCCCTTTTGAAATCCTATTTGGTCATCTACATCAAACCTTACCCTTTGACATAAATGAAGAAAATATACTGACTGACTATGTTGAAAATCATGCAAGAAACTCACAAAAACTTTACCAAAACATTCATACTAGACTATCGACAGAAAAAGAAAAACGTAGTAAAAATTTAAATGAAAAACGCATTGACCCTGAGGAGTTAAACCCTGGTGACACCATTTTTATAAAAAACGATCAGTTACGCAATAAAACAAATCCGAGATTCATTAAAACAGACGTAGAGACAGATTTAAATAAAAAAGTACAAACACCCCGAGGAACTTATCATAAGAAAAGAGTTAAAAAGAAACGTGTCCTTGTTCCAGGTACACGCCCACGTGGACGACCACGAAAGAATGCCAACGACAATGCACTTGACGCTCACCCTATTTCTTACCTTTTCGACAGTCCTTTGCCAAATTAAAATAACCCCAATTGAGAATGGACTTCTGACACTAAAATTAGGTACAATGAGTCAACACAACATAAATTTATACACTACGTTAACTTACAATCAGTTGATAATGAATTAAAATCTACAGAATCTCAATTACTCATGATTAAAGCTACAATTTATCAAATTAATAATTGTACAGCTAACACTGGACTACTAACGTCGCTTTCGCAAGCTCGACAATTAGTCACTAGAACAAAATCAAAATTAGACAATCTTCTTCCACAAAGCAAAACGCGTACCAAACGAGGCTTAATAAATGGTATAGGCACCGTATCTAAATGGCTATTTGGCACTTTAGATAATAATGACCGTGAAACAATTAACGAAGCTCTAATAAAGTTAAATAAAAACGATAATCAAATTGAATATCAACTAAAAGCTCAGATGAGTTTAACATCCCATCTAATTGACAATTATAATGAAACAATTTCGACATTGACACGAAACCAAAAGACAATTAAATCTTTTCTGACCCAAACGGTAACAAAATTCAGAGAAGAAATGACTCACGTCTTAATCACTGTTTCTATTCAAAACGTGCTATCACAACTCTTCATCAATTTGGAACATATTAATGAATTCCTGGACGAGTTAGAAAATGCAATTACTTTCGCTTCATGGAACTTAGTTCATAATTCAATTTTGCCTAAACGCAGCTTGATGTATATTCTGGATAAAGCAAAAGAACTTTATAACAGTCAAAATATTCTGGAACTAAAATACTTTCAAAATTACTATTCGTATTTAGGAATAACTGTTCATTTTTCAGACGAACTAATAATTTTTGTAATTAATTTGCCAATCTTAACAACCGAGATTTATTCCTATTACCACATAATTCCAGTCCCTGTTCAAAACCTCACTATAATTCCAACTACACCTTACCTTGGAATGAGTACTGACACTTACATCACCACGTCACATAGCTGTCCAAAAATAGAAGACACCTACATCTGCAACTCACCCAGTCAACCACGTGACGATAGCTGTTTGATCCAGTTATTATCCAAAGCTGATCATGACCACTGTTCTGTTCACCACGTATCGGTTACAAAACCAATATTTGCTACGCTAGAAGAGAACCACATATTGATCATACCGGTCAATACCCTTCAAATCCCCGATTGCCAAAATGGAATTCAGACCATTCACCAACCGGTTGTCCTTCATCTACCCATAGGATGTAGCACAACGATAGCAAATCAACGCTTTACAGCTACGAGAAGTGAAGTCCCACTTCCAATGTTCCTGTTACCAAAAATTGAGATACCTAAACTATGGAACCTTACCGTAAATAAGAACGAACCATTGCCATTAGAAGAAGTTGACCTTTCAAATATCAGTGCCTTAAAAGAATTAGCCAAAGCTACAATAAAGACTCAGTTCATCCCAGAAAACATCAGTATCTTGGAATCCACAAACTATTGGTTACTAATCACTCTATTTGTGACATTATTCTTAATTGTTATCGTAACCTACTTCAAGTGCTGTAAACAACGCCTTAGCATCTCATCATGTTGTTTTTCCAACAACAATAGCCGACCAAGTCTACATACCAATCAAGGGAATTCATCGCCAGGAGACGATGTCACCACTTCTGCGGGAGGAGTTATATTGGTGTCCCGGTAGAGACATTCTTTATCTTATCGCATTTCTAGACGAGATTCATATAACACCTACGCTAAGAACTATCATAGTGGTTTCATATTAACAGATAAGTTTATTATAAAATAAGCACATGCAACTTTATTAAATCAGATCTTAGTAAACGTTTGAAGTGAACATTTGAGTTTTTATTGTTGAAATTGTTCGTTCCCACATCACTTATGTATACAAATTAGTATTGATGAACCTCTCCTCAATAATTGGCCAGTTTATGAATACGATTGTGATTAAACAATATTTTTAACATGTCAATACCCGAATTCGTCTTGAGAAGAGTTTTCAGTTGAGATGTTACGCATCATAATGTTTACCCCCTGTTAATTTCTACAGTTTTTGAGCAATTCGATCGATACCGGTTTTATCTATTTGTAATTTTTATGTAGAATTTAGCGTTGTCGTCAGATTTGATATAAAACGTCAAATATACAGGGTGTTTGAAATTAGATTGGGTTTGAACACCCTGTATATTTTTCATATTTAGATTCACCTTACCGTCCTGATTTCAAATATGTTACATTTATTATTATGACACTAGTTTTTTTTAATGAAACACCCTGTATTTTTTACATATTTAGATTCCCCTTACTGTACTGATTTCAAATATATTACATATTGTATGATTGCTCCATAAATAAGTGAGTTATTTGATAAAAAGTATTTAATAACATCATTTAATACATAAGTTGATCAAAAATTAATTATGTTATTAAATACTTTTTATAAAATAACTCACTTATTTATGGAGCGATCATACAATATATAATATATTTGAAATCAGGACAGGAAGGGGATTCTAAATATGCAAAAATACAGGGTGTTCCATTTTTAAAAAATCTAGTTTAAAACACCCTGTATATTTGACGTTTTATTTCAAATCTGACGACAGAGCTAAATTCTACCTAAAAATTACAAACAGATAAGGCCGGCATCAATCGAATTGCTCAAAAAATGGAGAAACTAACAGGGGGTTTACATTTAACGTGACACCCCTGTACAGGGTTAGTTTTATTAATGTAAACCCCCCATTTTTATTTTTATCTTTAACGGATTCCAAAAGTTAAAAACCGGCCTTACACGGTTTTTTATATAGATTCCACTCCTGCTAACGGATTGACAGTAGCGTTTTAAATATACAGGGTACGCAAAAAAGTTAAATTTTTTTAAATGGAACACCCTGTATATTTTGACAAATTTGAATTCCTCCAATCATTCTAATTACAAATATATACACATATTGTATAATCGCTGTACTGGTATTTGAGTTAATTTCACTTTATTATGGATACGTTCAAACAAAAGCGTTATTTTATAAATCATATAGGTAATAAATTAATAAATGGAATAAATCAAAAACAAAACAAAATATATGAATTATTAAAACAAATTATATAAGATTTTCAACATAGCCAACCACCATTAACTTCGATACATTTCAAACCACATTTAATAAAATTCGAAAGAATTTTTCGAAGAAAAAGTGCTGCATCCAAATTTAGCAGTTATATTTTTTACAATTTGATTTTTTTATTGTTTAAAATTTTCCACTGGTTCACTGTAAATTTTTTCTTTGAGCGATCCCCAAAGAAAATAATCTACTGGTTTAAGGTCTGGACTGCGTTCGAATTTTATTAAACGTTGTTTGAAATGTATCGAAGTTAATGTTGAAAATGTTACGTAATTTGTTTTAATAATTCATATATTTTGTTTTTGATTTATTCCATTTATTGATTTATTATATGAGTTTATAAAATAACGCTTTTGTTTCAACGTATCCATAATAAATTGAAAATAACTCAAAAACCAGTAAATCGATTATACAATTTGTGTATATATTTGTAATCAGAATGATTGTAGGAATTCAAATTTGTCAAAATATACAGGGTGTTCTATTTAAAAAAACCTAACTTTTTTGCGTACCCTGTATATTTAAAACGCTATTGCCAATCCGTTAGCAGAAGTGGAATCTACGTAAAAAAACGTGTAAGGCCAGTTTTTTTATTTTTCGAATCGGTCAAAAATAAAAATAATAATGGGAGGTTTACATTAATAAAACTAACCCTGTACATAGTTTATAATACTCTAAGTTAAAGAATGATGTGTATTATCAATATTTCTAATAATGCGTAGAATATAAAAGGTAAATATATCCAAAAATGATTAGTGTAAATTATTGACAAATTAATCCAAATATCTGGTGTGAGTCAAAACTTGTTCTAATTAAATATATTGATACCAAAATTTCACTGACACTTATAATCGTAAATACACAGGTATTCAAATAATACCCGGTACTAATTAAGCTGTGACTATTCAAAATTGGAAAAGTTGCTAACACAGAAATTTTGCCGTACTTTTCGACCCACACAAGTCCCACTCATATTGCATTAGTTAAACATTTACAAAAAATTTAAAACATCTGTTTAAATAACGTTCACAGAGTAATTATTACGTTATCTTTTTACGAACTCCTAGCAAATAACTGTTTGCTTTTAAAACAAATCACTTACTTAAATGCAAATAATTCGAAAATAGCCGCGCTAAACATATCAGAGTATTTTTCTTAAACGGAATCGGATTATGTGGAGTGGAGGGATTTGTTAAAAATTACATCCACAAAACCAATAAAGCAATCTATAATTAGATTTTAAAACTCCAAGAGATTCAAAAAACGTTCGGAACATTAAACGTCGTTATATTAGTTATATGAGTGTATATTTTCAGAAGAGTTAGCCATGGACGAAATCAATCTTTTCAAGAAATGAAATTTTTCATAGTAATACGTCAAAATCACGGAGGAAAAGTGCACTACACAAAAATTATGGGAGAAAATTACAATTAAGCAAGTATTTTTATCGAACACAGTTTGGTTCGTTATAAATAATAGTCTATTTTTCTATTATTTTTATATAGGGCAGTACGTCAAACTTTTTTTATTTTATTATTTTTTTATTGGAGAGAGTGGTAACGCAGGAACATTAGAGTGCAGCCTGCTATTCATCTTATTATTAATATGTTTTAATTATCCCAGTGTATTTAATAATATGTTTTTGTGCATCACTTTATTGTTAGGATATAAACATTTATTGAAACAGAATTTAGTCAGACTATCTATGTAGTACTTCTAAATTGTATTGTTATCAACATCTTTAATACCATCTAATTATTTTATAGCACAGTTGTTTATTGAATTATATTTATTATTTTATAAGGTACAATATACTTAACACCAGGCTAATTTTCGATTTGTTAATTAAAAATTATGTCGAGTAAATGAAAACTTCCTTTTGTTTATTTTTAATATTAAACAAATTATGAAAGGATTTGATTAAATATACATATACATTCATTTATGACAAATGTGGGCACAACTAAGAATTTAAAAAAATAGATAACAAGGAAAGATAATTTTTGAAAAAATAAATTGATTCGGGGACCAAGACAGGTCTGTATGCACTGCCCTTCCAGCTTATATCTTTGAAGAAAAAAGTTGTGTCATTCTTAATATTTTTCTAATTTATAAATATAAATTATTTTTAGAACTGTTCTCGAAATAACTATGGACTAGAGCAGGGGTGGGCAACCTTTTTAGGTGATGGGCCAGTCAGAGTTCGTACTAGATGACGCGGGCCAGAAATTTTTTTTTCGCTCGCGTAAAAAAATTCTAGGCTTTTTTTAGGACGAGGAACGAATTTCGCGGAACAACAGTGAAGGATCAGGTTTCAGAATGGAAATATTTTTATAAAAAAATATTTATTTTTATTTATTTATTTTTTTTTATTATATTAATAAACTTCAAAAAACACAATTAACGTCAAAAAATAGAAAAATAAACAGGCAACAGTAAGAAACTGAAGCAGAAGCAGATAAACACAAGCACAAATAACTATCAAAACTGCACGCACCTACGATGCAAGCGTGCGCATTCACGTGTTTGAGCGCATTAGTGTTTGCGTCAAGCCTCGACCCTTTACGAAAGTCAGCAATTTTACAAATCCTCAAAAGTCGTTGAAATACCGCAAATGCTGAAAATCAAACATTTTAACCTTTTCGAATATTTTTAAGAATTTGCCAATTTGTCTCAAGAATCGATACCAAAATTAAAAGTTATATTGAGTTCTGCGATCTGCGGGCCAATTCTAAACAGATTTTCGCGGGCCGCATTAAGCACTTTCTCGGGCCGCAGTTGGCCCGCGGGCCGTAGGTTGCCCATCCCTGGACTAGAGGATATTCATAAATGATTGTAAACAATAAACTACAGAATTAAGCAAACATACTCACTCAATGGTATTGCATATGTAAAAAACAAAGTGTGTATCTCATTGTCTATTTTTGGTCACGTGGTTTACATCATTTGTGATGTTATCGTTATCGAAAAAATTAAATTCACGTACAAGATTGTCCCATAAAACTATATACCTCTTTATTTCATTTGTTTTTATTCTAGTGTTTGAAATACATATTTTACTTTTCCCATTCACATTACGAATAGGATTAATTTTTGAAATATACATATGTATATTATACGAGCAACCAAAATTTTTTATGGAAAATCTTTTTTTGTTTTTGAATATTTTTATCCCGTTCCGTTTCGTTCAACATTCTGAACATAATGAGATGCCATTCTTATAATTTTGTTTCTATAATAAGCAAAATAAGTTAGTTAGAAGAGGCAAATAATAATAAAAACAGACATTGTGCTTAAAAGAGAAATATAATAGTACCATTTACTGTTAGTATACCAAAATAGCGATATTACCTAACATATAATGACATTTTCTGTAAATACGTTAATTGCATTAGTATTTGATGCCGCTCCTGTTAAAATTTGCGCGTTCTTGGCTTATACGATTTAATAAGGAAACAAAATTTAATATTATGCATTTAACAAGTAGACTGTGGAGTAAGCTTTAACTAACTTTTGATAACTATATAGGTACCACAAAACATTGTTACTTAATTCAATGTTTATATAGTTATGAAAATTAGGTAGTTGTTTTAACGGATTCGACAATATTTGTGTTCTAAAGTGGTTTCAATATTTTTTTTTGTGTTGGATCTTATGAATTCTGTTATTTAATTCCAAGGCTCGTAAACTTTCTATAAGCCTTGATTTAATTCGATGTTTCATAACATGTAGTTATGGAAAGTAGTGGTTTTAATGCATTCGACAGTAATTGCATTCTGAAGGGGTTTCAGTATTTTTTGTGTAACATATTTTATGAATCAAATTGGATATTTTTTATGCTTGTATAAAACCTAAATAAAGTTGTAAGTAAATATTTATATCGTTAAGCTCTAATTTTTAAACAATCGCATTTCTAAATTAATTAACCATATTACTAATTTCAAATATCTGCTAAACTATTATATCAAATAATAGCGATCCGTAAATTCCCAAAAAATTCACTGAAATAAAGGAGTACTCTATTAGCAATTTTATTTCATATTTATACCAATTCTTATATTTAAGGAACAAACACAACTTTAATGTTTAAATGCCACAAATTAGCTTTCACACAAGATATTGCATGAGACAAAAATAACCGAAAAAGAATCAACAATTTTTATGTACAAAACTTATTGAGTTGAGCCTTAATGTCTGTCATTCTATTCTAAATATAAATAATGACCTGGTGATACATTTTCTCTAATTGCCTTTAACAATTATTTTTTTCTTGAATTCTTTTGATTTCTTCTGCTAGTGTGCAAATTCGAGCAATTAGCTCTTCGATAGTGAGGTTTTGGTCCCTTATCATACGTTTAAGTTGATTTCAATACATCTAAAACTCAGTTTATTTTTTCAAAAATGTGTCAAACGAAATGATAATCAAGAGTCCATCGATGTCTATGCTTAAATTGACTATCTGTGATAGTCTTCATTTAGCCCACTTATATCACTATTATAAATCAGCTACATTAAAGTTTGATTTTCTGTTAAGAGGCAAACATTACTCTGCTCTAATTGCTATGTAAAGCACAAATGCTTTAAAGTTTTTAATCTTGATGCCATGCTAAAACTTTATTGATAGTTTCTTAGAATTCAGTCCAAAATCGTCATACAAATTGGTGACAAGCTTTTATGAATTCATATAAGTCTTTGGAGGTGTTAAACTTTTACACTTTACTAAGGTATGCTATTGCACCTATATTTTACAAAAATTATTGATATATTGAAAAAATATTTATTTCATTGTTATAAATTTTACACACAACTTATAAAGTGACATAATCTTATAAATAACTCCCCTGATTTGTGATTTGCATGTATATGTTGAACGTATAATTCATATCACCCGCCAAAATATCAGTGATATATTTGTGGTGTTACTTAATATAGGTGCTATAAAACAGATCTACAGTTCGCCAAGAGAAACTTTTTAAAGTAAATATAATTTTTACGATATGTGGCTATAAAGCTATAAAATGCTAATGGAATGATGTAAAATATCAATAAAATATAAGAGTAATGTAGAAAATTTAATAAAATGTACGTGGGTCATGGTCTAGCATAATATAAATAGCCTATAATATAATGAAATTCAACAGAACACAGAACGTAATATGTAAAAATTTTAAATTAAACTTATATCAAAAAGCTCCAACTAACTACTTTCATTAGGGGTCATATTTCACTGAAAGACGTAATCAAATAAAAGGTTTTTTAATAATACCGAAATAAAATTCTCCTATACGCAAAAGGCTTTGTGTTTCTTTTTAAATCAATTATAAAATTTTTTATTACAAGCTCTTTTATTTACTAATTGCATATAATGTTTTTATTTTAATATATAAAAAAATACAAAATACTATGGAGAACAAATTTTCACAATTATGTGGTTAAAAAACTAAAAAGATTTTGTAGAGCAAATAATTGTGCTTATTTGAAGTTGACTTCTATCGTAGTTGTTTAATTTTGCAAGATGTAAATAAGTCAGATTAAACATCTTTAACCTTCTTCCCCAAAAGAAACAACCTTTTCGAGTGGATCTGTATTTGTTTATTTGTTTGTCCGTACATAACTTAGAAATTACTGAATAGATTAAGATGAGACCCGGTAATTTAGGCTATCACTAATTAATAAAATTCTGATGGTACACTTCATGCAACTGAAGATAATAGAAGAGAAAATATACTAATAAAATTTGAAATTGATAAACAAAAATTTAGGCAATTTGAGACATACGTTCAAAAATGAAACATAAAGTATATAGGTACCAGAAATAAATAACGCATCCCAAAATTTTCATACTAAATGTTCTAAACCACCAAAAGCCGTTCAATTATTTAAAATCATGAAGTTGGTTAAATTTTGAAAATAATAACCACAACTTTGGTCTGATAAATCGGAACAATTTTTGAACTGAATATAAGGAGATCATTCAAAATTAAATGTGTTAAAGTATTCTCGGTTCTGGATTACACTTGTCAAAGAAAACGAAAACATATTTGGGCTACAGTATGAAGGAAATGGCCATGATGTCTTAAAGAAGAAATTAATTAAATAGTACCAAGAGCTCGATGAAGAAGTACTTACTAAATGTTTGCTAAATGTGAACATGACCATAAGAATTGTAGTCAATTATTATTGTACAGTCAGATCCATTGTAACGAGAACAATGTAAACACTCCTTATATACGAAGGAATCCAAATTGACGCCTTCTTGTTAAAGCATTGATTAAGGAATGTTCATTCCTTAATCAATGGGTATGGGTATGCCTTTATACCCATTTCAGATTAGTTGGTTAACCGTCGTACATCGGAAATCGACGTACCTCGACTTGGCTCCAGTAAGAAAATTCAACTGAACATATTACACCTTTGTGCATTTTTAGATGGACCAATCTGTCTAGGGAGATGACCAATGCAATATTTCAAATAATTCCAAATATTAACGAATTATATTACTTTGATATAGTTGGAAAAACTTTCAAACCGAGTGGAATAAAAAGAGTATTTAAGGAAAATAATTACGATGATGATTTAGTGAGTATTGCAGATGAAATGTTAAAAGGATCGATAACCAACATGGAAGTTGGTAGTATTAGAGAAATGACAATTCTCAAATATTAAGTGGTAAAATTTATCTTTTAAACAAAATAAATTGGGAAAATCTTTAGTTTCTTCCTATAATCATAATGGATCATTTAAATTTTTAAAAAGATGAGGAAAATATTTCCAATAATTAATAAATGGCAAAGAAAAGAATATTTCCATAGAAAGATAGAAGTCAAATTTCACTTAAAATGTATGGGTAATTGAAAAAAAAAGGAACTGACAAAATAGTTAACGATAATACAGGAAACTACATGCAGAACATACATAAAAAAGGGAAATTTGGTAGATTTCGACATTACAATAAAAATTTAGAGCGTCGAAATTTCTTAAATGAAAAATATGTTTAAACCTATAATGACATAAGTTTCATGATATTACAAAAATAGAAAATATTGTGCTTTAAAATAGACCGTTTCAGAAATATTCATTATTTGCTATTTAGTATGTGCCAAGTGTGCTTTGCTAAAAATCATTTTTGACGGAATTACAGTTTATTGTAACTACTTTTATGCAAAAGAGAAAACATGAAAAATTTTAATTTATATTCGACATTAATTATTAAAAATTTCTAAATAATGTTACAGTAACAATTTGCCACTGCTTTAAAATATCATTTGCATTGAATAATTTCATATTCTCTATTTAATACATTCTGAGAACTTAATTCGGAAAAGCAAAGTAATCATTTAACAAAAAGTTTAACTTGAAAATGTTTTACGTGAACTGAAATCAGTTTAAAATAATTGCAAATTTACTGCAATTAAAAATATTCTTTGTTTCATTATTTGAGTTACACACTGTATTAAATATTTTAATTTTGCTTTGTTTAACTCTGCATGCATCCTGTAATTACAGGAAATAATTAATTTACACTTGATTAGAAAATTATTGTCATTGTAATTATGAAATTAATTTCTCATACAGAACCATCTCTGTCAAATTTTGATTTCAGAAATTACTTCACTTTAACAGAAATATTTGATGTAGGTAATAATTATTTGTTAATATTCTCTATTTGAAATAGTGTTATACATTTCGATTTAGTTATTATATTTAATTATGCAGGCGATTTATTGCATTTTTTGTACCACTGCACGTTCTCTTGTTTTTCACGTAAAAGTTTATGATTTATTTTTAAGTTTAAGTTTTATTTCGTGATGCATTTTTACTTTTAGATTTTTTGTTGTTTTTGGCTGTTGGTAAATTGTTATATACAGCGTGCCCCACTTTTAATACCCCCCCCTCTTTGCAAATTTACGATTTAAACCTAATTTGGATCGGTATAAATGACCTTTGGTGTGATCTTTTTTAAAATAAACAAAATTTATTTTTGTCTGTGGCGTGACTTTTTTATTAAGAAAAGTGTGATCGCTTTTTCGAAAAGTCATATTAGGCATTTTTGACAGAAACACGGCTGGGATTCCCTTGTTCAAATTTTCACAACATTTTGATTAAGGGTTTGCGAATAACGGGCCCATAACCCTTAACTAAACGGTTTGTGTTTCGAAAAAAGTTATTAAATCATTCTTCATTTTCAATTTAAACTGATTTACTACACCCCATGTCTTCAAAAGTTTCAAATGCCGCTACAAAATATTTTAACCGGTCCTGTATTATTTGGGTATTAAGGAATAAAAAATGATATTATGTGATAATAAATCAATTTTATACCATAGGGAAAAAACGTAAAAAATTTTGCTAAAAACCTTGAAATTAGTAAAGCGTTTACTTTAAATTGTAGATAGGCCATGATAAACAATTGCGCTTCTTTACTTGTCATTTGCATTCAAAAATCAATTGTGTGATCTTACAAAATTCAAGTTAAGAAAAATTAAATATCATGCAGAGTTTTGTCAATTCGCTTCTCTGTTGCCGAAAAGTAGAAATTATAGGAATTGTAGGTGAGCATACAGTTACTTTTAAAGCAGCATCATTAATTTTTAATGAAAGACACCCCAATCACCCAACCACTCACAGTAGAACCGTGGCAAAAATAAACAATTAGGAATTATAACAATAATGGCCGACCTCAAGATGATGAAATATTAAATGCATTTCGAGATAATCCAACAGCAAGTGGCTGGTAATTTAAATTTGAGCAAGCATAAAATTTGGCGATGTCTTACGAAAAATAATTCCAAAGTCAAAATTCCTGCACACACTCTTGATGAATTGAGAAGATACGGGTTTTGCCTTTGGGCAATTATCTAAATGATAGAAGATTCCTAAAAAATATCCTTTTTACGGATGAAGCTACATTCATCACCAACGGTGTTATTTCAAGTCACAACTAGACACTGGGCCATTAATAATTGTAAAAACCAGTATGTGCAAAAAGTTAATGATTGGTGTGGAATTTTGAATGGACAAATTGTTGGAGCATTTTTTTTTTGAAAATGTCAATGCCAATATTTTCCAAAATTTTTTGGCAGGTGAATTATCGGACTTTCTTTATGAGCTACCTCCCAGTATAAGAAGGGATCTAGACTTACAGTTAGATGGGGCACTGGCCCATAATTCTCTAATAGTCCGAAATGGCCTAAATGAGAATTCTCCGAACAAGTGGATTTCAGAGAAACAGTCACCTGATAAAGTGTCTCCCTAGGTCATCCGACCTAACACCGATGGACTTTTACTTTTAGGGAAGAATTAAAGATAAAGTGTACAAAAACAGGTCTCTAAATAGGGAAGAGCTTTGCAATAGAATAGGCACGCATGCACTGAGCTCTGGCGAAATCGCAAAAGTTAATGTACACATAAGAAAGTGGATGGAGAAATGTATCTTACTAGAAGGTGGTCGTTGAGGCTACATGGATTTAGTTCACGTTAATGTCTATATTTTATCTATGTGGTATTTTTTTGGTTGTACCAGAACCTTTGTTAAAATCTATATTTTATTATGTTAATTACTTTGATATTAAATAACTATTTTTCGAAAAATAAACTGATGCCAATTTAATTATTTACGACTGAGGCATTTGGAACTTTTGAAGACATGGAGCGATAGAGTAAATCAGTTATTTACGACTGAAAAAATGTATTTTTACTGGGCCCGTTTGCAATTTATGTTTAGTACGGCAGGAAACACAAATTAAGTTTTAATCTTTAATTTCTTTCTGATAAAAGCCTCCCATATAAAAATCTATATTTGGATTTGAAGTAAGATATAGTCAATGTCTTTAACGAAATATTGGTTTTTCAGTAGCTGGTAATGTGTACAAAGTATTGATCCCGTAGGATATATTATTAACTATAAAGGTTAGCTTACCAACTGTTACACACAAATAATTCATTTTTATTTTTTATATGTTCAATGTAGGTACACGTTAATGTATAAAGGTAACCACTCCATCATTTCTGTTAATGTCATCATTGTTGTAATCTGTGTTATATCCGGGTATATTAAAGTAACTAACTGATTTAATTCGATGTATTTTACTAAGTATGATTGTATTATAGAAAGTATATGATTGAATTATGATATAAGTAATTCATCAAAATTATGACTATACATATAGCGCTTCTAATATTAAAATCGACTATACTTAAACATTTTGTTTTCAAACAGTTGTAAACTAATATCCTTAGCAGCTGATGTAATACTACAGTTCTCTTCACTTAAAACTTCTAAATTGTGAAGAATTTTCATTTTATTTTGCTTAACCATTTTGAACGTAATTAATTTTACTTTTAATATATTGTATATATTACACCTATACCTATACTTATATTACAGTAGATATCATATTAAGAAAAATTTTAATAATTGTCTTTTGGTTGCTGCAATTTTGACATTTTAAATTTGTAATAAAAAGTTACTAACGTGATTTCTTATAAACAATTGACTGTCTTTATTATTCACTAGTAAATAATGAAATCATTATTCACTGCAGTGAATAATGGATAGCATTATCCTTGAGGAAACACATGGGTACATTATTTAACAATCGTAGACAAACTAGGTTTTTATGCTACTTGTTATGTTTGTTTGTACACGCTTGCTAGAAAACTATTCCATAATATGCTCTGCAACTAAGCTTGATTTCAAAAAGTTCCTGACAATTTTTTCACCATTTCAGGAATAAAAGGAACGTGAATGCCTATTTCTTTATCAGATTCGCTTCCCTCTTCTTCGTTGTTACTTGAAATTATATTTGAGGTCAGATTTTACTATTTGATTATCAGTTAGCACTTCTTTTACCTATATGTCATTATCCACAGCAAGATTCATTAAATAAAACTCCTAAAACGATGTAGTGTGGTGACTCTCTATTTTGATGGAATTTACAATCTAGGAGACTAACAGAAACATTTTTATCATTATCAATGATTGCCTCTAATATTTCCATTCAACAAGTTATCCATTTTGAATCAGATTCATTGCCTCTGATAATTTAACAGTACGTTCATCTTTCATTTTAAAGCATTATTGTGAACTGTTATTTGGTTCTATGGTTCTTGTGGTTCCATCTTCTTCTTTTAATGGTAACACTTTTATGAAGAAATACAAACGTACGAATCAAACCCATAACCCCTCCCCTATTGTGTCGGGAATTGTTGGGTCAAGGATAAAAGTAAAAGAATAGTTTTTGAAATAACTATAAAATAAGAAAATTATTAATGTAGGCACCTATTTATTTTAATATCAAATAATTCTTTTTTTTAATTCTCCAACTTTATGCCCATATGCCCAGTTGCAAGGATTTTTTTAAATGAAGGTAAAGTAATATATTTTCATAATATTAACATCATTAATAAAGGACTGTGAGTAGACTTTCATTCCAAAATAGTTATTTTACAACAAGAGATGAAAATACTGTTATTTTGTGAGATGCGAATTTGCCCAAGAGCGAAGCGAGTTGGCAAATTTTCACGAACTAAAAAAACGTATTTCATCTCGTAGGAAATGCTATTTTTCTACGATATTGCGATAGAATATTGTATTAAAATTTACAGAACTTTATTTATTTTTAAAAGTCACTTGGAAAGTACATATATAATGCTATTAAATTATAAACCAACTGTCACAATGTAAATTATCAATTATTTGTTTAGTGGTTGCTATGGTAGGGAACATAAATCTGACACTTTTCACTCCTAGAGACGAAAATAACTTTCGTCTCTCGAGTAAAAAAATGTCACTTTCATATAGAGTAGGCAGTGGCAAAATTGATATTCTCATATGTATGAGCAGAAAAAAATATTATTATATCTATTGAGCCCTCAGAGAAATGCGAGATTAAAAAAGGTTTTTAAATAACTTTAATTGAAGTTGATAACAATATAAATGAATTAGGGGTATATAGGAAATGGTGCTATAAAATATTACAATATGCCATAGGAAGGTAAATATTGATCAATTTATGGCAAATAGAAAAACAAACAACTTTCTGTTTATGTATTTTCAGTAAACTAAATTTCATTCAATATGTGAAGTTTCGCACAAATCTAAAATTAGAATTAATCCTTGAAAATGTCAAACGTAACGAGAGTGCAGGTTTTGAAATGAAATTTTGTTAGAGTGAGTTATACTTCGTAGTTTGCTTAAAGAAATATGTTGGACACTTTCCATCAGTTTTATTATTATAAAATTCCACTAATGCAGCATGCCTTTAGCACTTGTAAACGCCCGGAAAATTGAACATTCCACTTAAATTTAACCATAAAACCCCTGGAGCAGAGGGTTGAACGGCCAAATTGTATATTTAGAAGGGTTTATATACCAAAATATGCATTTTAATTTTTAAATTATTTAAATGAAATTGCCTTCACATACTTACCAAGAGATTAAATAAATTTAACGTAATACTCTAATACAAGGTTCAGTACATTGTATTATTCAATCGTTTAAGAAAATGTGAAATGATAAAATATGATGGGTAATTGGAAGATATTATCGCCATAAACATTTTATTTCAATTTTCGTGTTGTGCTATCAAATATACATTTTCTTTATCATGTATATCAGTTTATAGTTTCCTAGGATATTTTTTCGAATATGTATACACGAATAATCTAGGGCTCATACAATACGGAAAATATTTATAGCAATATTTTGTACTCTTTGTTTATTTAAAATAAAACTTATAAACTTACTCACATGAAACTATCGAAATTAAGAAACAAATTCCATTTAAATTATAAGTCATTAAGCAATTTCTCTACCAAACCGTGGTTATTCCTCTCGTATAAGTGACAAATGTTTTAAAATTATTTACATTATATTATAATTAACAATCCATAATTGTGGCTGTAGTAATTGTTTAATGTAGATGTCATTTCAAAAAAATCGTTGGTTGAGAAAGAGTCAATAATAATATAGAAGTGAAGTGAAGCTAGAAAGAGAAGCCTAAACAAATGTATAGATATACACGGCATTCCATTAAAAAAAGTTCTTGACCCTGTAAAATAGTCTTGAACCGCATTCAAATATATTTATTTTCCGGTTCTAGACTCGTTTATCTAAACTTGGTGCATAATAATTGAGGTGGATACTGGAAAAATGTGGTCTATATTTTTGGTTATTGTTGACGTGATTTTCTGTGATAACTAACAAAATTCATTGACCATCGTCCATGTGAAATAAGAATTTCAAATAGGGTTTGTTTCTTTGTTTACAGGGTGATTATCCAGATTCCTACATTTCTTTTAAATTATATCGTTCTCCCAAATTCCCCAAAGAAATTCGGAATTTAAAAAGAATGTCTTAACTTAATTTGAAGATTATTTGAAAGCTTTGTTATTTTGCAGATACTATTTCTTACAGAGAAAATGGCAGTATTCCTACATTTCAGGTTACATCATTTAATTCGATTGCCAGTTACAATTTTTTCTTCAATATTCAACGCTCAGAGGGTGCTCTTTTCGAGTGAAAAATGAACAAATTACGGAGCAATAAGTAAATTAGTCGACAAATTACAAGTTTGATATTTTCACAAATCTACTTCTCTTATATTCTGAAATCTGAAAATAATGTTATATTAATTTCAATATAAAATATTGTGATCTTGAATAATACCTACTAGCGAAACGGTTTTGGAATTTTTTTATTATTTCTATTCTTAATCGAGACGCATTTTTTCTAAAAAAAACGTATAATTTGCAATTGAGAAAGATTAAAAAAACACATTTTCGATCCCCTAGAAAACATTTCCAGCATGTCTATGGGTCCCAAATTGACTCTTTCTCGAAGTTCTTATGGATACCGATATATCACCTCAGACTGCGGTAGATCCGAACAAATTTTTGAATCAAGGTTCCTTCAATTGCAACATTACACGGTTTTTTTTTTTAAATTGTATCTCAATTAATAATAGACATAACTAAAAAATGTCGAACCATTTCGGCAGTATTGTCTTATGAATCAGATATTTCCTGTCTAAATTGATATAAGATTATTTCCAAATTTTTTGTGGAGAACTCAATATACTAAATGCATATTTGTGAAAATATCAAAAGTTTTAATATTTTTTTTGTCGACCCGTTTCTTTATAATTTTATATAATTCGCTTTGCATTTGGCAAAGCGTATCGTTGAATTTCAAAGAAAAAATATAATTGGCAATTGTATTAAAATGTCGTAATGCTGAAATATAAGAGTATCGCCATTTTTCCTGAAAACAACACAGCTATCAAAAAAATCATTAAATTACTTTTCAGAAATGCTTATAAATTTTAATTACCATATTTAAAAAATCCCAATTTTTTTTGGGAGTTTGAGAGAACGACGAAATTCAACAGAATTATAAAGATTCGGATAATCGCCTTGTCGGTAAAAGAAACAACCCCTATTTAAAAATATACGATGAATGGTGGCCAATGAATTTTGCTTGTGACCACGAAAAACTGCGTCAGCATTAACAATTTGGTTCCAAAAATATAGAGGACGAAATATGGTCCATATTTTTCCAATATTCATTTCAATTGTGCATCATTTTACCCTGTATAAAAGATCGTGCAAATGTAGATTATGTAATATTTATATATCTTTAACTTTAAAAAGAAGTCTAAATTTTTTTTGACAAATAAATTAAATGTCATTTACAAAACTCATTTGTTTTCAAATACGAAAAAAAATATCCAAAACGCAAAAAATAAATGTATTGTAACTATAAACTAAAACTAGAAGGTTCTTCTACAGTTATACGAAATAGTATTGATAACAGTTTTATTTATTTACCTTCAATTTCAATCTAAGTGGATCCAAAGCAACCGGACTGAGGAAACATTGTTAAATAATAAGTCGTGGTTATATAAGATTTCGGAATCCGAGCCAATTTTCATCTTCGAATGAAGATATTACATCAGCGTCCAAATCATGTTAAACTGAATTAAATTACACCTAATGAACCATATACTTTATTATTAATGTTATATTATAAGGCGGTTTAGATCAAATCATTCTGTTGTTATATTGCCGAGAGCATACGATATAATAAACCACTAAATAGTAAATACTTCATTTTTATTTATTTTTACTCATATTTTTCGGTAATGCAAAAACATAGTTTAAATGACAATATCCGAAGTTTATCTCAAAATTTTTCTTTAAGTTTTACTTGGCATCTGCTTACTTTATTTTATCCAAATAAATACAATGATTTTGATTAATTGTTGATAAAAAATAATATTGCAGGGGATATTATGATTTTTGTAAATCTTTATCACAATAGTCATTATATAGGAAAATAGTCAATGATTAGTAACTATGTAAAACGGAACAAAACGAATTTATTCATTAATAACAGAAACTAAAAATATTCTAATAATTTAAATAATATAGTTATACGGAAATTATTAAACTATGGACCAAATTAAATGGTATATACAGGGTGTTATTGAACTTTAGGAAAAAAATTTAACAGAAAAAAACTCATAGTCAAATACATCTAATGACGAATTTCTTCTAATTAAAAGTGATTATTTACAGAGATATAATACATTTCATTTCTTCTTTCAAATCACAATAAAATGTTTGATAGCCACTGGAAACAGTTGTACCCCGTTTTAAGTGTTATGTGTCGAGGTGTGTGTTATGGATGACAACGAAGAGGATCATGGCCGTCGGCATGTTTATTCGAATTCTAAAATTGTCGACATGATATTAATTTATGGTGAAGCTAAACAGAATTTGTTGGCAGCTAGCAATCTTGTATAAGAGGTTCTCAAACAAATACAATAATTATTCGAATTTTTAACTAGCTTTTTTTTCTTCAGATATTCAATTTATTTATGCTGTACTTGTTTTAAAACATCAAAAATCAAAAAAAAAATTCCAATTTCAATAACACCCTGTATAAAAGAGGAGATGAAAAACACAGAGCGGCATAATTTTCCATTTTTATTGTTACAAGTTAAATAGGCTATAGAATAATATGTAATATTAAGACAAAAGTTTTTCCTAAACATGTATCTAAAAATACTTCGTAAAGGAGTTAAACGTTTCAAATATTCCCAATATTTGAGAAACTGTTTAAGATAAAGTTTGTAAATTTTTGTTATATTTTATAACATTTATACACGTAAACAAATTCTAAGCATTATCTTTGACTTTCACTGAAATTAATTTTCGTTACCTACCCATTTCAATTACTCGTGGGAACATTTCTACACCCGTAGAGTACATGAAATTGGAATTTGCGTTGAATGCATTAATGCACATAATATTTAAATTCACGATAAGAGGGGATATTCCCGGGAGCATTCCAGAGTAATATTCCTTAAAATTTAAATTCCCGGGTGCGGCATATTAGTAACCCGACCACATTAACCAAAATACGTATTTCCAAATGTTATACTCGTAGTACACAAGTAGTTTTATATACGTGCCTTTTACTATTTTTCAGTTAGTTATTATTTTTAAGGAAGGCGTGAAATCTAAAAATATATTTTACTCGTTTTATATCATAAAGCAAATATATACGAGTAAACTAGCCAACAGATTTTTAAATTTTAAAAATAACCACTGATTAAGTTTCTGTAAAAGATTATCTACTTCAAATATATTCGAATTGCATTACATTGGAGCCGATCCTGATTTTGTCTTTATGACCCTCTCGGAGGTAGTTATAATAATTAGTTTTCCACTGGAATTTTAGGATTTTATCTTGTGTAAGAGACTAAGATTTTTATTTTAGATCTAGCCATCGGTAATTCTACCGTTACCGAAACACGTTTTTTTTTCCTTGGTAAGTATAATAATTTATATTTGTAGATTTTATGCGTCTGGTAATTATTGTAATTATAAACGGCTGTTCTACGAATTCGATAGAAGCCCAATTTTTCACAGAAAATATAACCATCGTGTAATAATCTCGAGGACACTAGATTTAAATAGGATTAAAAATAAGTTAGGATCTAGGAACAGAATTTTAAACACCAGTCTACCAGTCTCCGACCATAAGGAAAATCACAAAGGAAGGAAATTTAACTCAAATGTTTTATTCATACGACAAAGCTAACTGACTACTACATGCGAAGCAGAAAACTTGTAAACGACTGCAATAAACCAAGAACACTGGCAAATAAATGGCAGCATTTGAAAATCATCTTTAAACGTCTTACAATTATTTATTATTCACGAAACTGGAAAAATATTCAATATGGACGTTAAGCAACACTCAACATAAATTATTATATACATCAAACACTTTTATTAGTCGAGTGAAAATTTAAACTTATGACCACACCTTATATGGTAAAATATTTATTTCCAAGTATTGAATTTTTGACATTGCGATCATTTCGAAAACTGTTTCACAGTGAACGTTAGAGAAGTCAAATTGCAAATAAAATAAAAATTATATTGTATTATTCCACTTACGAATCACAAGAAATTGTATTTCTAATAATACATATTTCCAAAAAATTTTGTATATCCCAATCGACATTCATCGTTCGACAGAATACCTTCTCATGTTTATTTTATATACCAACATGAAATCAAGACGTATAGCAGCAATTCTATAAAGATATACTAGTGGCCCAAACTACAACAGTGTTTCTTTTAAGTATTTTTAAAGAAAAAAGGTAATGATGCGGTGTCAAGATGCATTTTTTCTAACTATAATGAACGTTATTAATATTTTTGGATTAATCGAAAGTGTGGTTAACTTTGTTTTTTAATAGAATCCAATTTTTTTAGACATACAAGGAGGTCCAACATTCAAGTACAATAACTCATTATGGAAGTTGGAAAAAAAAGGTATAAAATAGAATAATTTCTGTTTATATAGGTTTGCGCATATGTTTGTCACATACCAAACTCAAATTTTTGTTTTATGGAAAACCTGAGTAGATAGGCTATGGGGCTATCGGGTCAAAATCCCATGTTATTTCTTATGGAGGTTCATCCTGGTCATTTTTGTTCCCTTTTACCCCCTCCACTCCCACCTGCTGAAGACCTGGAGGATGTCTTCATAGGTAGAGAACAAACTAATGTAGGTGGCTCAAGGTTAAAGCTAGCGACTTGTTGAGACTTGTCTGTAGGCGGTTTTAGAACAAAGGAGTCTGTGTGGGTGGTTCCAAGAATAGCTGTCAGATATATGTAAACAAGCTGTGATTAATGGTTTCCGGCGTAATCAATGAGTCATTCTGCGTTCAAGGTTAAAGCTAGCGACTTGTCTGTAGGCGGTTAGATCAAAGGAGTGATTAATGGTTTCCGGTGGTGAGTACGTGACTAAAAGAGCAACATCCATTTCTAAGAATGACACACGTGTGCGTTCAAGGCTAGCGACTTGTCGAGACTTGTCTGTAGGCGGCTAGATCAAAGGAGTGCGGCGTGTGGGTGGTGAGTACGTGACTAAAAGAGCAACATCCATTTCTAAGAATGATGAGTCATACGCACACCTGCGTTCAAGGTTAAAGCGCTCTAGTTTTAGAACAAAGAAGTCTTTGATGGTGTGTGAATAATGGCTTCCGGCCGACCGCTAGCGTTCAAGGTTAAAGCGTTCTCACGGTTCCGTTTTTGCTGACTCGCAATGAAGTATGGGGAGGGGGAAAGGATATAAAAGTCAGCGTATCATTATTCTAGGCTTAATAGTTCAGCAGTCTGTACACTTCATAGTTCAGCAGTACATTTCATAGTTTTTGGTGTTTTAGTGTGATTATCACTATTAATTATAATCTTAATAGTTCAGCAGTTAATAAGTCTGTACACTTCATAGTTCAGCAGTACATTTCATACTTTTTTGGTGTTTTAGTGTGCGCTATTAATTACAAAGTGAGTACATTTTAATCTTTTTTGTTTAAATTTCAAATCATGAATGTATAATATTTTTAGATGGCTAATTTATAAACTGAAAAAAATTGCGCTTTTAGAAACGAAACCACCCCCGTTAAGGTGTCCGACTTACCAATAAAGAGTCCTCAGCCAATATTATCAGCTCAAGTAGTGACCACAAAATTTGGTGATAGCATATTAATTGAACTGGAGGATAATAAGGCTTTTCTGCCGAAAAGGGTGACGCCTTTAATAAGAAACAATTTATCTGATTTTACCGAAGGCAAATACAGCATTATTTTTGGAGGCTTGAAGGACGTTAAGAGGTCGTCTATGGGGATAAGCTTTCAATTTGTAAAAAGTAAGTAAAGACAATTAAATTTTTTTAATTTTATTTTTTTAATTTTTTAATTTTTTTATTTTTTTTAATTAATTTTATTTTTTATTTATTTTTTTTTTATTTTTTTATTTTTTTGTTTTTTTGTTTTTTTTATTTTTTATTTTAATTTTTTTTATTTTTTTATTTTTTTTTATTTTTTTTATTTTTTATATTTTTAATTTTTTTATTTATTTTTTTTATTTTTTATTTTTGCTCTAAAGTTTGTATGTGTTTTTTAGCTGAATCATTACAAGACCGCAGCAGCAGTACTAATTAAGATAAAATAGGATCGATATTGAAATCTGTATGTATAAATTTTTCTTTTATTCAACATTGTGGACTGCATTTAAGTAAAAATGAGTTCATTAGAAATTGCTAGTC
Source organism: Rhagium mordax (assembly GCA_963680705.1). Classification (NCBI taxonomy): domain Eukaryota; kingdom Metazoa; phylum Arthropoda; class Insecta; order Coleoptera; family Cerambycidae; genus Rhagium; species Rhagium mordax. The sequence goes on along the minus strand of OY796656.1, from coordinate 48,031,190 downwards.
TCAGCGACGAAATTGTAGCGAAATTTAAATCAGTCGAGGTAATTTTAGCTCAAAAAAGAAATTTTACGCCGTGGGAGAGAGACACTTGGCTTAAGCAACTAAAACAGCATATTAGGCTTTTTAATAAGGCGATTCGCGATTCAGATCTAGCTGTAGGTACCCTGAGAAAACTACAAACTAATCTCGGGCATCTTAAACGATTTAAGAAAGTAATTGAACATTTAAATCGTATTGGAGGAGGAGGCGCCGCGCCAATGAAAGAAAATCGTAGTGATATGGTGAAATGGGACGAGATAATTTCAGTTTTTCAGGGTCGAGTACGTACGGAAACAATAATAAATTTAACACACAAAGATGTTACTCAATTTTTAGATGATGCTTTTTACTTGTTTAAAAATAGGGTTATGAATGTATTGAAAAAAATGCATACTCTTAAAGTGAATACCTGTTTCTGTGGTGAATTTCTGAGAAAATCCTATTGATTAGCTCTATTTAAAATTAATTTCACATCCTAAATTCCAAGAAAAATGTTTAAATTTCGCATCAAAACCAATCATATTTCATAATAAAGAATATCTTTTAATTTTCAAATTTCCCGCCAAAAACCAATCATATTAGATTTCATAAAAATCGTTCTAGAATATTTCAATTTAGCAATAAAAACTTCTGAACGTTCTAGAATTTCTGAGAAAATCCTATTGATTAGCTCTATTTAAAATTAATTTCACATCCTAAATTCCAAGAAAAATGTTTAAATTTCGCATCAAAACCAATCATATTTCATAATAAAGAATCTCTTTTAATTTTCAAATTTCCCGCCAAAAACCAGTCATATTAGATTTCATAAAAATCGTTCTAGAATATTTCAATTTAGCAATAAAAATTTCTGAACGTACTAGAATTTCTGAGAAAATCCTATTGATTAGCTCTATTTAAAATTAATTTCACATTCTAAATTCCAAGAAAAATGTTTAAATTTCGCATCAAAACCAATCATATTTCATAATAAAGAATCTCTTTTAATTTTCAAATTTCCCGCCAAAAACCAATCATATTAGATTTCATAAAAATCGTTCTAGAATATTTCAATTTAGCAATAAAAATTTCTGAACGTACTAGAATTTCTGAGAAAATCCTATTGATTAGCTCTATTTAAAATTAATTTCACATTCTAAATTCCAAGAAAAATGTTTAAATTTCGCATCAAAACCAATCATATTGCATAATAAAGAATCTCTTTTAATTTTCAAATTTCCCGCCAAAAACCAATCATATTAGATTTCATAAAAATCGTTCTAGAATATTTCAATTTAGCAATAAAAATTTCTGAACGTACTAGAATTTCTGAACACGCTCTGATCACGTGATCTATTTTCAGGTTATATCTCACCGCTACTCATCGGCTCAACTTTAATAAAACTGGAGGAAATGAAGACTTCTCCTCATTCAACAGTTTGTCATTGAACAAGCAAAATGTCAGCTAAAGATATTTTAAAATATTTGTGTATGAGCATTGCTGCTCTGCTTAGCGTTCTGTCCACTACATATAGTGAAGATACGGCCAAGGATGGTCTCAGACAATGCACCAAGGCCATACGGAATATAAAAAAACAGATGAAAACAGCTAAGACTATGGGAGAAAGGCAGAGCTTATTAGCATCACTGGCACAAATCAAAAGTTTTAGGGCGAAAATTAAGTTTGAACAGAAACGTGGTGCAGGGATGGCACCAAGGAAGGAAACTGCAAAACATAGGGTTCATTGGGATGATACGGACGCGGCATTCACTAGTCGCATCCGTACTGGAGTCATCTCCAATTTAAAACATACCGATCCCAAGCTGTTCCTCAAAGACTGTTTTGATTTGTTTAAACGTCGCATCGCCAATGCTCTGAAAAAGGACGAGACCATTAAGGTTAATGCTGTGTTTGGGGGACAGTTTATTCTTCAGAAAGCAGATAGGGTCATAGAGGAATTTAAGTATTTTAATACTAAGAATGCCCCAATCTATCGGAACACTGATATAGAACAATGGTTCCAAAAGTATGTTGTTGACCCTATTTTAACGCAGCTGGAAGAGTTCCAGGAAAGAGACTCTGGATTTTCGTTGAAGGCCATCACCAATTTAGGCATTAACATTAATAAATTTACACCCCAGCTTGGTTCATCGTACATTGATT